>CM016493.1:8850168-10074486 GCA_002890555.2 Lagenaria siceraria
TATAGATTTTGGAATATTTGTAGATTCTAGGGGGCAAGATGGATGCTTTAAGGTTATTTAGAGTTATATTTTGGCTTCATATGGCAATAAGGTTCCTTTAGAACGTAACACTTGCATAGGTTTGAGACAAAGTTCATTAGAGTCTCTTGGGTTGTATTGAAGTTCAGTTAGGAAATGATTTTAGAATTCTTTTTTTTTTAAAAAAAAATAAAAAAAATTAAGAACTCGAAGGCATTTTTCTTTCCTTTATTTCATTTTCTGTTTATCTGTTTTGAATTATTCATAATATTTAATTTGTTTTTTTCAGGTAGTAACCATGTTGAAGACCTTTGTTGGAAAGATGGATGAGAACAGTAACTACAAAAGCCTCTATTTAGACTCTTTATTTTGTTTCTATTGTACTGTGTATTTAGATATAAAACTTTTGTACGGATAATACTATGTACTAACAACACAATGTTTTAATATATTAAACTTTAACATGTTTTATCATGTTAAAAATAAAATGGTTGTTCATTTATTGAAATAATCTTCCACATACGTATTAAAAAAACAAATTAAATTAATTTTTTTTTTTTAAAAAAAAAAAATTCAAGACTATATCATCAAGATAGTCTTAGCTTGAGCATATTTGGAATCATTTTCCTGAACCTCATATTAAGTTATTTCAATGCTATCTCGATGTAAATATGCATCGGCGCAGACAATTTACTTTCGACGCATTGGAAAAGCTCCCGACGAAGTAGTTTTGTTTCGGGCTAGAGGTGGTCGTAGTTTTCTCAACTCAAATATGACAATGTTGAATGACATTTAAACGGTATGTTGAATGACAATTTTGAGAGCAAAAAATCAGGACCTTGCCTAGAAAATCAAAGCCAGCCGACCATGCCATTTTATTCAATGATTGACACTACATTGATATAATGTTAAGAAAAGGCAAATGAACCTTTTTCTTTTTCACCACATCCAAATAGAAAATATAACAAAATAAAAAGGCAGCAGTGAATGGGCTTAGTCAAAGGCCAAAACTTTTCCTCCATTGAACCACAAATTCATAGACATCCTTGGGGTCAGCCAGGGACTTAGCCACACTCTCATTTTGCAAGCATCTCTTCACCCAATCCATTACCTTTGGACACTCAGACTCAATGTTGAAGTTCCCAATGGTCTCATATGTATAAAACCAAGTGTAGTATCCAATTAAACCAATGTCTACAAATCCCAAACAATCAATTCCAAAGTAAGCCTTCTCCCCAAGAACTTCTTCTAGTTGCTTCAATATTCCTATCACCTCCTTCTTCCCTGCCTCATGCTCCTCTCCTTTCCCTGCCCATACCTTCTTTGCAGCTTCATAAAGCTGCATTTTTTTTTTTCCATAACATGGACAATAACACATTGAGTTTTAGCTAGCCTAACAAAGGATGGAGGAAATTTACTAAAAAAGTAATAAACGAAAATTACCTTCTTGTCGATGAAATCCACCCAAAATCTGGCCTGAGATCTCTCATAAGGATCAAGCGGCAACAAATTAGGAGCTTTATCCTTCCAAACTTCATCAATATACTCAACGATTATTGAAGATTCACAAATGGGTTTTCCATTATGAACAAGAACAGGGATCTTCTTATGAATTGGGTTCATTTGAAGAGCGAAGGGCTCTTGTGCCTCAAATCTTGTTCCACATATTCATAAGCCACACCCTTCACTGCAAGGGCTATTCTAACTCGCATCCCAAACATGCTTCCCCAGAAATCCAACAATTTCACTTCCTCAGCCATTGTTAGCCAAATAGGGTAAGAGATTTAGAATGGATGGACGCATTTTATAGGAAAGAAACCAAAAATTTGGCCCTTCATAAATATAAATATTTTTTTAATGGTAGTGTATCGAATCACATCTTAAAAAGATGTTTATCTCTCCGAGGATTGAAATATTTTTTGATTCGTTTGATATAATTGTAAAATAGAAATCTACGGTGACATTTTAATTACTCTCGAAAACTCCCCTTTTCTTTATTTATTATTTCTTACTTTTTGACATCTTGTCGTACGCACTTCAAATTTTTTATTTTTTTGTAATACAGCATTATGATCGTTGGCAACAAAATAATTTTAAAGAATCCAAACAAATTATCTTTTTTTTAAAAGATGAAATAGACAACTAATTCAACATCTTGTTTTCATTTAAATCTAAAAAAAAAAAAAAAAAACAAACAAACAAAAGAAAACAAACAAACAACCAAAAGAACATTTCATGTATTAAAAACAAAAGAGTAAAGGTTAGATAATGAATCTCCACATATTTCTACCATGCCTAATAGTATGTATTGTCCATTTTTAGCAAAAAAAAAAAAACCATCCTAACTTTTTTTTTTTGTTTCACCCCAAAGAACTTATACTATGGAAAACAATTATACTCGCTTATATACTACGATCTTCTTATATATAGTTAATGTGAGACTTTGGTCGAATTTCAATAGTAAAAAGGAAAAAAAATGTGGTCATTTCACTTAGAGAGAAAAAAAGGAAGAAAAACACAACATTGTTATAAAATAAGAGCAAAATTAGAATAAAATTAATACATTATAAATGTTTAATAGACACTATTTATAAGATTTGAAATAGCATACGTTACAAGAGATCTACTATAAGTCAATTTTTGTAAGTCATGAATATAATTGGAAGTTTATGAGCGAGATTAATAAAGCATTTGGAGAAGTATGAGTCTTGAATTCTTCAAGCCCCTTATCCTAAGTGGTTCACTTGGTATGTGTAATGATGTAATGTCGTAGTTTTACTTGAGTTTGTTGTTTGTATGGTTGTTTTTTCTAAAAAATAAATAAATAATAATAAAAAAAATAAGGAGAAGTTTTAAAAACAGAAAAATAAGATAAACTATTTACACAAAATAGCAAAATTTTTAAATAGTTGTGATAGACGCCGATAGAAGTCTATCAGGATCTATCAACAATAAAACTGATAGATGCTGATAGAAGTCTATCAATGTCTATCAGTATTTTTTTTGCTATTTTATATAAATAGTTTAACATGTTTTTTATTTGTAAAAATTTTCCATAAAATAAAAATTTATAATCTTTTATATGCCCTAATAAAAATATTCAAATATAATTTGGAACCTTCATAGTAAACGTTTCATTAAAAATTTAAAAAAAATTGTTATGCTGCATCTACATCTATCTATCTGTCTATAGTATTATATATAAAAGGCACAATAGAAGAAATTTTTTGTGCCAATTATACTCTTTCACCATAATCATTTTCATTATTACATTCGTAGTATTTTTATCATTTCAATGGAAATGTTATAGTAATTAATTGCTAATTTAAATACCACCACATTGGTTGTACCATTTTGTTTAGATTTTTTTCTTAATTTTTTTTTATTCAATTTTTTTTATTAATACTATGGTTAAGAATTATTAATTATAATTAAATGCAAAGAAGGTAGAATATAAAAAGTTTTTATTTATTTATTTGTAAAAGTAACCAATCTAGAAGGCATTAAGAGATATATGCCAATTGATAATAAAAATGACTGACTCGTTTATCTTCTAAAAATTATGTAGTCTCTCTATCTTTAGAATGTAGAATCGTGATCAATAGATTTTTCTATTCTTTTAGGGAATTAACAGTCAGATGTAATTACACATTTTTTAACTATGAGAGTCATTTTTTATCATCTAACTATTTCAATTGAATCGGACTTGCTAATTTGGTCATTTCTACAAACTTTAAACTATTGGGTTATGAACGTAATTTTCATTTTATGTTTGTACAAATGTCCTATTTAATTAAGTATTATGGTCATAATTGTTTTTAGAATATAGCATATTTACTAAACATATATATTTCTATTTGCTTTTTTTTTTTTTTAAAGGATAGTTCATTCAAACACTAATCAGGACCACAACCTCGCAAAGGGCCAAGGAAAACCAATTCGGGATAACAAGAGAAACTCCACCCACTCCTTCAGAGCCAGAAGAAGAACAAGAAGAACAAGAAGCAAAGCATCCCCCGGTTACTATACAACAAAGCAGCCCGAGCCAACCGATGAACCATCCCATTCGCCAACAAAAAAAAATTACACGAAAATGAAGAAACACATAAAATACACACACAACCAGCTGGCACTGACCATGCCATTTATTCAACTCTGGCTCACTACATTTGACAAATGGTTCAAAACACAACACACCTCCACATCAAATGTGCAAATGAACCTTTTCTTTTTTTGTGTTCATTACATAAAACAGTATCCCCACAACTCCTTCCCACTTTCAGATTGTTTGATCAAACCCCCAAAGCTTTCTGCATTTGAACCACAAAGTCATAGATCTTTTTTGGGTCAGGTAGGGACTTAGAAACACTCTCATTTTCTAAGCATCTCTTCCCCCAACTTATTATCTTTGGACACTCAGCCTCAATGTTGAAGTTCCCAATTGTCTCAAATGTATAAAACCAACTGTAGAATCCAATCAAAGCAATGTCTACAACTCCCAAACTTTCACCTCCAAAGTAAGCCTTATCTCCAAGAACTTCTTCCAATTGCTTCAAAATTTCTATCACTTCCTTCTTTCCTGTCTCACGCTCCTGATCTCCCTTGCTGGCCCATATCTTCCTTGTAGCATCATAAACCTGTACAATATTTAAACAATAATATATCCAACCTATCAACTTAAGTTTTTAGAGACAATGATTCTATCTCCAAAATGATATGACGATAATATTGTGTCTACTTTCGAAATAAATCATTTTTATGTTACATTTCGTAAAAAATACTTCATATCACTAGAGACAATTGTTTTTTACTTCATATCTTTAGAGACAATTATTCTTACGTATGTATATTCATGATCTTTTTCTTATTAGGCTTATATGGAGATTTGATTGCATTATTAATAATTAATATGTGATATTATAATACAAAATCTCGTATTTAAACTTCAATAATGTTATTTCTTACCACGAGGGGTTAGAAATCCCCCACCTACTCAGGCATTATCATTTAGAAAAAAAAATGAATTTTTATAGTGAATGGGTCAAATTTTCAAATACATTACAATAATTACGGCCAATTAACCTTTAATCATGACATGCAAGTAAACAAGTGTAAGATGGAAGTTAATATAAATAAAATTAATTTATTTTTACTTTTTGGAAACAACAACTTTTTATGAGAGGATGTATTTTTTAATAAAAGATACCAACTTTAAAAAAAGAATATGTTATATCGTCTAAAAAAAATTATCTTAAAGAAAACATTGTTTATATTTGTTGGCCAATTCTAATATATATTTATCTCATCAAACTCTTAGTGTATATTTGGCAAATTAGAATGAAATTGAAAAATAATTTGATATTTTTTTCTCTTTATAGTAATTTATATAAAAGAATAATTATTTCTCGTACATAAAACATTTATTTATTATTTTAAGAAATAAAATATTCTTTTGGTCACTAAATTAGGTGCATTTCTTTTAAATATTTTAATAAAAATCTCTAAGCTAATAAATCAATATAAAGTTAATTAAAAATATGATGTGAAAATATATTTTTTTTTTTAAATCTTTCCCACTCCTCTCTTTATATGTTGAATTAAGAATATGATAAAATTTCCACACTTCTCTCTCTTCTCTCTCATCTAGCTTATATTAGTAAACTTTCTAAACTTTCTAACTTTTTTTTTTTTTCCTTTTTCAGTATATTTCAAACACAAAATTTTAAAAGAATAAAAAAGAACTATTAAGATTAAAAAATGAAATTACTAGTTAAGATATTAATTGTCTTATGTTGTTCACCATAATTCACAAGATATTATATAATACTTTGGTAAGAAGATGAGGATGAGATGAATGAAGGAAAATAATTTTAAAAAAGAAAGAAAAAATAAAAAAACGTATATCCAACATAGCTCAACTGACGTATACGTTTGGGGTTGAAGTCTCTCAAAAACATATCAAAGAAAGAAAAAGAGGAGAAAACAAACATCACCTTCTTATCGATGAAATCCACCCAAAATCTGGCCTGAGATCTCTGATAAGGATCAGACGGCAACAAAGGAGCTTTATCCTTCCAAACTTCATCAATATACTCAACAATTATTGAAGATTCACAAATGGGTTTTCCATTATGAACAAGAACAGGGATCTTCTTATGAATTGGGTTCATTTGAAGAAGCAAAGAGCTTTTATTCCTCAGATCTTCTTCCACATACTCATAAGCCACACCTTTTTCTGCAAGGGCTATTCTCACTCGCATCCCAAACATGCTGGGCCAGAAATCCAACAGCTTCACTTCCTCTGCCATTGTTAGCCAAAAGCGGGAACAAACCTTCAAACAAATTGGTAATGGAGAATTTGAGATTGAGATTGAGATTGAGAACAGAGACCCATTTTATAGGAAAAAAGGAAGCATTGGAAAATTAGAGAGACAAGGCTAAAGGGCAAAAAGGGAAAAGATGACAAGGAGAATTAAAAGAGCTCCTCTTCCCAAGTTTCAATGCCTTTCTGGAAAAATCCCTCAACTTTAACTTTTAACTTTCTTTTTTCCATAATTAGACTGTGGTCGAGCTTTCTACGCATTTAACAATTTAATCTCTTTTAACTAGTGAATTATTATACTATCTTGCCTTTTGAATTTTTTGTCGAGTTTTTTTGCCTTTTTTTTTTTTCCTTTTACAAGAAAAGTTGCTTTACTTTTATTAGTTTATATTTTGATTTAATGGAGTAGGTATAATATTAAAAAAAATTAAAATATTATTTTCATCTTTATAAAGTTTGTTCAATTTTCAATCTCTATACTTTGAATGGTCCAATTTGAATCTTCATACTTTTAATAAATCTTAAATTTAATTGTTTTAAATTGATTAAATAATAATAATAATTTTCATACAATAAAATAGAATATGTAAATATATTTTTAAAATTTAGAGTATAAATATTATAGATAATAAAAAAAATTTAAGAAAACCAACAATAAACTAATGCTTTTGACTAAATTTAAGATTTATTGAAAGTACATAAATTAAAATTTGATAATTGAAAATATAGAGATTAAAATTGAACTAACTTCCAACTATAATAACAAAATAAAAATCTTATTTAGTTTTAGATGATTTGGTAAATCAATCTTAACCAAAATTTGGTTCCGTAGAGTAGCTTCTTAAAAGTTAAAATCAAATTTGTCCACAAAATTGAATGAGCGTGATTCTTAAGTTTCCTATTTAATTTTTATAAGATTTTTTCTTTTTTTTTTTTTTTTTTTTTTTTTTTTTTTGTATTTGTGTATATTTGTTTTATTGCAATTTAATTTTTAAATGGGATATTTTTTTGTAATATAATATTAATTTTAGAATGTAGTCTTCAAATTTGTCTCTCGGTGGGGAAGTGATGGATATTTTAATCAACTTCTTTTATGTCCACGTATTTGAATGCGTTTGATGTGTCAAAAAGTAATATATTTGTCTTATACGTTACAAACAAACAATAAATTAAATAAAATCTGAATCTGTGGATTAAAAAATATATAGTACGAACTTTAAAGTTAGAGGTTGGTTTTTTTCATTATTGTTAAAATGACTTTGCACCATATATATTTACGAGTTCTCATTTTATTCTAATTTTTCATGCACTTTTAAAAACCATGTACTTACAAAACATCTTATTGTTAGATTTTTTACAAAATATTAGAAGTATATTTGTCCCACGTGAGAGAAAAAAAAAAAAAAAAAAAAAAACTTAAGAAAGTCATGAGCTTGTCCTACATTGATAAAGTTTAAGAAAGTCATGAACTTGTCCTACATTAAAAAGGTTTTGAAAAGTCATGGACTCTTAAGTACTATAAAAGACTCTATCCCTTTGATTTTAAATTGTCCTAGTTAGAAACACTTTAAGCTTAGTAGGCTAACTCTAATAAAATTTTCTTTATCTATTCTCTAATTTGAGAGTGAGAAAAAGTGTGAATAGTCAAAAGCTTTTAAGAGAGTGCTCTTGTAATTGAGATCGAGAGAGATTATTATTTTGTGTGATTGTAACAATTTTTCACATAGTGGATTTTTCTTGATCCGTAGTTTTTCTCCGAGGTTGGAGTTTTCCACGTTAATTCTTGTGTTTCTAGTTTTATTGTTTTCTTTTAATTTCTCAGTTATTTGTTTGCTTATTTCTGCGGTATAAGTGGGAGGTATTTTCCCAACACTTATTTCAACCAAATTTTCGTTGATATATGTGTCTTTGAACATGGAATGTCAGCGTGTGGACAACAACATTGCACTTACTATTCATGAGAAGAAAGCTCTTAAGAAGTCGACTATGATAAAGATCAAAAATTTCATCATCCTAATTAACTAAATCGAAAAGGAGTTCATTTAGTTAGATCAGAAAAACCATCTAAAACACATATACTCAAAATCATTAAAATAGAAACATTGTTAAATGATCAATAATTAACATACATCTACATTTTATTGATAGTCGAAGATTTAAATCTCTATATCCTATACTTATTGTGTACTAAAAAAACAAATGCTAAGTTTACACGAAACATATTATTTGAAATGGTGCACGAAAGTAAAAGAAAAGTTTTACATTTAAATATCAACTAGAGACGTTCAAATATATGTAGCCAAGCAAGATATATGTAATATAAAATTAAATATTATAAGTACATTACTTGTGTATGATTACCTCTATTACCATCTTAAATTGTATTGTTATGGTCCCCTTATACGTACCAATTCAATTGAATTGCATTACTCTTGTGTACATAAGAGAGGATACTATACCCGAATGCATTGATTTACAGTGTACTAGCTAGAAAGAGAAGAAAATATTTTCACTCTTGTCCAAGAATATCATTAATGTTTTTTTTAAATAATAATTAAAAATACGAATCTCGAAATTTCGAGATTTCAATGGCCTCGAAATCTTGATTTGGGAAAATTTCATTTTTCTCCAAATTTCGACAAAATTTTGAGAATATTCTGATTCCACCCATTTCGACAAAATTTCAAAATTTCGAGAAAGTTTCAAGAAATTTTGATTTTTTTTAATTAATTACATTAGCTCAGTTCAAGTTTTTTAATTTTATGGTCTTGATTATATATAAATTTGTAGTTTCACATGTCAATGTTATTTTCGATAAAGGATTATGTCTTTTTTATGTGCTATTTTTTTTTAGTTTCCAACTTTTCTTAATTTTTAGCTTTATTTTCGACCCGGAACTTTCATTTCTAAAGAAATTGAATTTGATAAAACCACAAAGAATAATCTATATTTATTTTTAACCTCATTCAAACTTTTTTCATTAAATTTTCACATCATTTCACTACAAAATCGAATTGATGTGAGTTTTTTTCTCTTTTACCATCCAAAACTTTCATAATTTTCACTCCAAAATATTTCTAAACTTTATATTATTTTGTAATTATCTTTTCATTTCTTTTTTAAATTCCTGCTCTCGCATCAACATTTACACTGACATTTACAATAGATATCTAAATATTTTCTTATTTTGTAGAAATTGTGATTAAAAATGGTCTGTTATAGTCTAGTTAAGCCACAATCAAAGTTTCATTAACTAATTATAACAATTTCCATCAGTTTCATCTATTTTCTTAATTTTTTCTAAAATTTTTTATTGATATCAATATTTTTATAAAATGGGGACTTGATACTTTAAAACTTTGCTCTTAAAATATGTTGGTTCATATATACTTAAAAAGACTAATTAGAAACAAATTTTAAATTCTACACTCAAATTTAGATTTTAGACACAAAATATGTCATTGTTGAGCTCATTATGAATGGGCATCGTCCTTGCATTACATGTTCAAACTTCAAAGAATCAAATAAAAAATAAATTTAAATCTCATTAACCAACTTTATTAGTCTTCAAACTTCCATATAGAAATTAAAGTTCGACCAAAAAGTGTATATTATACCCCCCAAAAAAATAATAATAAAGAAAAACATCTCCAAAATTATGATGACTTCACTGCTGACCTCATAAAAAATATAACGCTTATAAAGAGAAAAGAAGAAACTTCTGGCAGATGGGAGAAAAACTAGAAGTCACACCATAATTGATTATCTATTAATTTATATAAATTTATGGAAAATTACTATAAACATACCAAATATCAAACTATTTATAAATATAGAAAAAATTTCACTGTTTAACGATAGAATTTTATTGTAGTCTATCGCTGATAGACAGTAAAATTTTTCTATATTTGTAAATAGTTTGACTTATTTTTCTATATTTGAAAACAACTCTTCTTCATTTGTAATCATTAAAATTTAGGAGAAAAAACATTATGCTCCTAAATTTTAAGAGTTATATCAATTAAAACCAAGAATTAGTACTTGTATTAATTTAATTCTTAAGTGTATTAATTTATACTTTTTAATATGTTATCTTTGGATAAATATTAATATTTATAATTTTATCAATTAAACTCCTAAACTTTCAACTTTCATAAGCAAATCATAATTTTAATTAAGGTTTTCTTAAAAATTTGTTTATGTATCAATTCTAAGAATCCATCTTTGTTAACATGACATTTGAAAAAGTTTACACACATGTAAGAAGTGGTGCATTGATGGATTTCAAAGGCAAAATTAATAAAAAGAATTCAAATGAATTCACTTATGATAATTTAGGAGTTTAATTGAACAATTATAAGTCTCATACGAGATATTTTTTAACAATATCTTAAGAAATGTATATAATTGATAAAAGTTTAAGGTTTAAATTTATACCATTATTACCCTCAAATGATATTTTTATTCTTTTTAAATTTAGTATGAGGTCAGCAATGAGGTAAAAATGAAGTCATTGTTGATCTCATAATAAAGGGTCTCCTCTCTCTATGTTTGTGAGTTTGAAGTGTTTTATATTTACATTTATGTGTGCAGTATTCAAAATGTTCTTTTTTTTTTTTTCTCTATTTTTGATACTGTGTGTTTGAAAATGAATATGAACTGATTTAATTAATTCAACCAATAATAGTTAGCTTCGTTTTGTACAATGCATCTTTATAGGTAATTACATTTCTGTCATTCTAATTTTGTTTGTAACATAGTTTGAATATATAGTTTCTTTGTTTTGTTGTCCAACTATTGATGGTATTTTGAAAACTCAATTAAATTTTAAAAATTAAAAAATGTAAAATTCATTTGATAACTACTTAGGTCGGTTTAGCTTTTAGTTTTCTATTTTTAAAATGTATACTTGTTTCAGTTATGTTTTTGCAGTCAAATAAACATTTGAATTCTTAATTAAATTCTAAAAACAAAAACAAATTTTCAAAATTTTGTTTGATTTTTGAAAATATTAGTAGCCAGTGAATAATAAAGTGATTTTTGAAAATATTAGTAGCCAGTGAATAATAAAGTATATAGGAACTTATGAGTGTAAAAGTAGCGTTTATAAGCTTAATTTTTAAAAAGATAAATAAATAATCAATGGTTATCAAATGGGATCTTAACCTTTGGTTTTTAAAACAGAGAAATTTTTAAAAATAAAAAAATAAGAGAAACTATTTACACAAAATAGCAAAATTTTTAGATAGTTATGAAAAACGCCGATAGAAGTCTATCAAGGTCTATCAGTGACACAAATGATAGAAGTCTATCACTGATAGAGGCTGATAGACGTCTATCAATGTTTTTTTTTTTTTTTTGTTACTTTCTGTAAATAGTTTGACATTTTTTCTATTTTTGAAAATTTCCCTTTAAAAAATTATGCTTGTTCTTTTCACAATTTCTTAATCATGGTTTCTATCTTTTCCAAGTAACTTTTTAAATTCTTCATTAGATTCCAAAAACAAAAACAAATTTTTAAAAGGATAATTGCAATGGTGGCACTTTTAGGGCTAATAATTAACTGTATAACAACATTTTCAAAAAATTACAAATATAACAAAATCTATCAATGATAGATTCAATCGCCTGATAGACTTCTACCAACGATGTAATCCATCATTGATAGATTTCGAGAGTTGAATCATCAAATTTTGCTATATTTTCAAACTCTTTTGCATTGTGTTATATCTTCTAATATTTTGGGCCTGATTGCTATATTTACAACGGTCCCTTTAAAAAACTATTGGTCTCATTTAATAACCATTAGTTATTAAAATTAAAAGTTTATAAGCACTATTCTCACTTCAAAGTTTCTTTGTTTTGTTACTCATTTTCTACCAATATCTTTAAAAAAATTGAGTTTTGAAAACTAAAAAGCAAATAATTTCTATGTTTGTTTAAGAAAGGTTGAAACTAAAGAAATTAGAGACATAAATTCAAATAGCCTGTAAAGAAAAGAAAAAATGAAACCCCTTGTGAAGAAATTTACAAGAGGATATGTGAATACTTTTCAGTCCTTGCACATTCAACGCAAGAATTCTCTCTCACAATAAATGTATGAGGAAAAACCAATCTCTCTCTCACACAAACACATGCAAGGTTAGACCATTTCTCTATGACATGCAAAAACTACTTTCCCCTCATGCATTCAAAGCATCTCTCCTAATACAATGCTCCTTCAAACCTACAATATCAGAACTAAACAAATAAAATTAAGTAACCTACTCCATCACACCAACAAACACCACTACAACTTGGCTGTATACAACCAAACTTCAAATATATATTTTTGTAGAGAGAGAGAGAACTTGTTTACCCTAGATTTACTAAACCCACACTCCAAATGTGGATGGGCGATGCACCAAACGACCCCTAAGTAATTAAATATTAAGTGTGTTCATCAAGGCCAACAGGCAACTAGAAGTAAATTTAGCTTCAACATCTTGAATGACAAGAATAAATCCCGCTTTGTACTAAAGAGTCGTTTTATGAAAATAACACCTTAACTCAGTTCACCTACTTTATTTCATACGCAATGACGAAAACGAAACATCAACCATATGGAGAAAAAATCACTTTTCCGTCTTCTGAATAAATCAGTTGGACAAAATAAGAAATAGCAAACATTTTTTAAACAAACAATACTTGTCTCGTAAGATAATTTCTATAAAATACTTTCAAACAAAGGAACATCATGAATTTTTTTTATGTTTTAAAAATAAATGGTTCACATGTCTATAAGTGTAGGCAAAAAAAACTCTCAGAAACAACACTAAACTTCCAGGAAAGAGAATTAAAAGAAGAAAGATTACATAGAACCAAGGTAAACCAGAAGAATTATATCCAAAGACAATGAAAAAACCTATCGTTCCATTATTGAGGAAAGTACCTCCTTTGAGTTTGGAGAATAAGCAGGCAGAAGCTGCAACCCCTTGCACTTCTAGGTAGTTGGATTAGAACAACACAACACAACTAAAATCACTCCTAATGAGAATATTCAATCCTACCATCCATAAAGAAAAGTTTCAATGTAAAAAGTTTTAATGTAAACTTGAGCTATGATCAATTTGGTGATAGAGCAAAAAGATCTAACTCATCTTCAATTAGAAAAGAGCTTAGTATCAAGAACGTTTTAGAAAAGAACCCAAGTGTCAGCATCCTTTTATCAAATAATATACACAATGTCTTTAACGCACATATCATCAACTGAGTCTCAGCTGTTCGTCTTCTACTTTCCTAAAACAACCATCAAAATTCGGCAAATTTAGTTCCACCCTCCAAAGAGAATCCAATTTACTAGTTTTCAAATTGTTATGATGTTCCAAACAAAGTTTAATGAAAGAAACATCCTTTTTAAACAGAACGGCTCCATCCAGAACGACTTTTGAATACTACAAAAAAGATAACTGAACGTTAGTTCTAACTGCTTGACACAAACTTGCAAAATATCGATCTCCGCTATGGTTATGTACAATTCTAAGTAAGAAGTAGAACTGAGAAGCATTAAAGAAAGAAGCGATACATGACACTGACAATAACAACTAGATGAAATACAATCAAACCCTTTGAAAGCAGTGTCGCCTGAAATATTTCCAACTGTAGGCTGCCGCAAGAGCCTACTGTGTCATTTTATCGCACCAAGTCAGGTACAAGATCAAATGTACGGTGTAAAAATGCTAACTCAATGAAAGCATAGATATGTTTCTCTCCCGCAGTTTGCCTATATTTCTTCTTTAAAGAAAAATTCGTAATGCATCCATGACATAATGACTGTAAGCCAAAAATCCTACCAAAAAGGATATTATACAAAATCAAATAGAATTCCTGAACTTTCTTCTCTGCCACCAGTTGTGCAGCTTTGAGATATAAAGAAATTTCAATCATGCGCATCAGTAATCCCAACTTTTCACAAGATTAATGGTAAATCCACTGCAGCGGTTTGAGCACGATGAAGGAAAAATTCCCAATGATGCCAACGGTTGCTTGAACAGAGTATAGGACATATTCTTCTTATATCACCATTGGGGCATTCCATTCCCATCAGAAGGAACAATTACAAAATAAAGAATTTTGTTATATAGATTGTGACGGCATCTCTTAGTCTTAGCATCATATGGATGTACATCAAGAACCAAGATAAGGTTTTTTCTCAACACAGCTACCGCCGGATTAAAAAAGAAGAGACCCACTACTTTTCTTGGCTAAATAGTTGAAGTTTTTTAATAAGGCCTTCTTTTAGAGGTTCTGGTATCCGTGAAATAAACTTTTGTTTGGCATCTGCAATCAGCAATTGCCTGCATTGAATGTGAAACCATGTGTAAATTACAATATATTAGGACAGGAAAGCTCCGTGGTAAATGAACTGCATGCATATGATTGGAGTAAACGTGATAAGAATAAAACCACCACCAAGAAGATTGTGCTGAAATTCCAACCACTGTATTGTACCCAAAATACCAAGTCAAGTACGAGAGGAGGGGCAGAGCCTAAAAATTATGCTTAAATTCAACGAGTATGCCCCAAATCAAGCCACGATGGTCATTATTTATCATAGATAATTCACGCAAACCAAGCATTTAAGTCAAATATTCTAAGTTTCTAACATCCTAAACCCAACCAGCAAACCCTAGATCAACTAATAAAAGCAATCAAAAAAAGCTCTTCCAACCCCTGGTGAATGTTATTAAGACTCCAAAAGAAGGGGAAATTAAGGCACAGTTCAATCAGCAGGAGACATCCCCACTACAAAGTCTTCTCTCCATTTTTTCATTTTTTTTTCTCAATCAAAATTGGTCTCTTATCCAAAAAAAAATTGAAAATAAAAAAATAAAAGGGTCATAACTCTCAATTACAAAAGGTAATGGAAAAAAGAAATCCACCAAATGAAAATCCAGATACACAGAACTTTAGTATCATTATGAAGAGCAGGACACACATGCACTTGAAACGAGAATGGCTTATCAGCATTGGCACACTGTTTATGGGTGTTTACCCACAGTTAAAATAAGTAAAACTTGACACATAATTTTCCTTTGGTGACAATAAAAATTGGCATATATTTATAGACTTATTTCCTATAGGACTGCAGTCCATAAAATATCAAGCTCAATGATAGAAAAAGGTAGTTTAACAGTACAGCACAGTGAATTTTTAAAGTAAACTAAATTGTGAATTATAATTTTGGAATAAAATATATCCCCAGAAAAAGACTGGATCATATTGCAGTTAAATTATGAAAGCAAGTCCTTAACATATCGTGTGTATAAAACTAGATAGTCAATAAAATAATAAGAGCAGAACCCAAGCAATGAAACTCATATTCAATAAAATACCAATTACAAAATCTAGATATAGTTACACAATAGAAAGAGCAGCCATCCACTTAATTAAACAATGAATCAAATCTCAATTAACTGGCATTTGAGTATAACCAATGCATCGTGATAAAACAAATGAGTTCGACCCACATACATTGGAAAAGAGCTGTGAACAGAGAAAGAACCAACAGAATAACTGAAGAGCTACCACACTTACAAATGTAAAACATTATTGTAACTGTCTAAGAAGCACATACACAGACGACGCAACAAGGATATGGTGGCATGTTAAATTCTAAACGTATAGGACAGGGTGAGGCCATATATAGAATAAAATATATTTTATTTTAATATTTCGATAATTTTCATACTAAAAAAATTGTTTTAATTTACCATGCTTGTGCATTTGTGACACGTTCTCTATCAAAATATTCCAGATAGATCCAAACCAACTAATCAATTTTCTAAATGATTTAACATCTTAATGAAAAGAAAATTCAAAATCAATAATGCTTATGCATTTAGCATTTATATGTACTTCACATTTCACGCTCAAATTGATTACAAGTGTTTGATGTGTATTTATTGTGCTTAACAAGTACTCAACGCATGCCGAACAATTGCCGGACTTGTATTCAATTTGTTTAAGTAGTGTCTATAACAAATCTCTATTATGCTTAACAAGTGTCCAACACGTATCCGACAAGTGTCGGACATGTTCCCCAAATTGAAATGTTCATGGCTTCATGGCTACATATACAGGTACAGTTTCTTCATGCCAATTTAAATACCATTAGAAAGAAAAACAGTTCCCTTCTATATTTACGAACACTGTCACAGCTTATCAAGAAGGATTTCACAATCCAGGTTTGAGGAATTCCCAACAGAATGGGAAGCCAAAAACACTGACTAGCTTTCTCCAGAAAAGCAATGTTGAAGTTATACGAACATGTAAAAAGTGATACTTACTTTAAATCATTACTACTTGGAGTGCTGTCCATTTCCCGTAAACATAATCTCTTCCTTGAACGCATGCAACTGAAGACCTCCTCTAACCAACCGCATGATCTTAACACTGATAAAGTTTCCCTCTTGAGACTAAATATAGATATAAAAAGTTTGTCAGAATCCAAAATAACTTGATAAAAGTAAAGCATAAAAGAAATAATCTACAGAGGTACATCAGAAGCCTAATAGAAAGAGATAATACAACTGGTAAGCGTGAGTTTAGCACACCTAATTTAAATACTTCTGAAGTAAAAATATTAAAACGTGTTTTATAAAATTGGTTTTAATTAAAATCCTTGCAAGTTTGATCACATTTTCTTAGAAGTAATTTTAACCCCAAGTTGCTTGGTTACAAATGTTTTAACCATAAAACAATTCTAAAATGATTCTCGCTCAATCACCTTTCGGATAATCAACTTTAAAGTGATTCTTTAAAAATGAATATAAACCAATTTGACTATTTCAAAAATAATTTTATTTATCAACAAACACTCTAGATTTAAGGGAAAACAAACACTTTTGGTCTTCCAAAATCACTTACGAAATTAATCCAAACACATTGTAAGTGAAAGGCCAAACAAAAATAGAAATAGAAATAGAAAGCGAAAAAGAAGCATGAAATAGTAAATCAAGCTAAAAGGAAATGCACAATAGAAAAATAATTGCACAAAATGTCACACATAGAATAATCATACAGAAAAGGGGTTGACCAACGCTGCATCAAAGGTATAACTTGCTTTAAGTGGTCTACAATAACAACTAAGTAAATCTAAACCTTAACAATTAAGATTAACAGAACCAACAATGGTTGACCTAGTGGTAAATAAAGGACATGACTTTGATAAAGGACTAAGAGGTCATAGAGTTTAATCCATTGTGGCCACTTGCCTAGGATTTAATATCCTATGAGTTTCCTTGACACCCAAATGTTAGTAGTGTCAAGTTGGTTATCCTGTGAGTTAGTCGAAGTGCGCGTAAGTTGGTTTGAACACTCACGGATATAAAAAGAAAATACACAATTAAGATTAACAGCTTTGTTATTACTGAGACCCCACTAAACAAGGTCTCCTGTTTGGCGACCATATTGTGTATATAGGTCAACAAAAAGACAAATCAAGTCAGAACAAGAAAATTCTCATTCATCTTAATCTACCAAAGATCATAAAATGAAAGTACTAAACTTTATTGAATTCAATGGGTAAATATTTTTTAGGAAATTAACATACTCTTGTTTCAGGTCTTCAACTCTTTCCCGAGATTGAGCATCCTGTTGAAACAAGATACAGAAGTTCGACTTTCTTTTGGCCCTTTTGACCTCAGAGGGGCAGTTGACTGCATTATTCACTTCGTCATGACTAGACCCTCTTCCTGCAGTGAACTTGTTATTCATAGGATTACTATCACATAGGTCATGTTTATCAGCTTTCCTTCCCATACTCCCACCATTACCATTACTATTCATTAACACAGATTTATGTTCCCCCTCAGTGACATCATGATCAACTTCGAAAGTTTTTCTGCCATTTCCATTCCCAAGAGAGGATTTATGCCTTGCACCATTTTCCAGAGGCAACGAGTTAACATTCTCTTTCTCATTCTCCTTGATGGGTTGATCCTTCTCAAGAACAATCTTTCCATTAATGGTGGAAGGAGATCGTATGGAATTAGAATGTCCGTTCATATTAGACTTTCCTCGTGGACCGAAAGTTGGTTTATCTACCTTAGATAAACTTGAAAGTTCCTTCCGAGAAGATTGCTCAACATGGGATCTTGTCTGTGCTGTTTTAGTCACGACAGAAGGTTTTGAGATTTTGGATCCATCACTGCCATTACATTCATGAGATTTTACACCATTGGAAGCAAGAGCTGTGCTAGCAGTTACTGCCCTTTGGTTCGTACGTGAGAAAAAGAGAATATAAACCTTTTCGGACAAAACCTCCTGCAGAGTTGAAACTGTAACAAATGAGTCGTTGCAGCAATACCACCTACCTGATGCATCCTGCAAAAAGAAATACAGAAAACCTTGTCAGGATCTGAAATTGTTATAAATTTAGTAGGTTTTATATGAATATGGCCCACAATTACCTTGATATATGCATAATAATGTCCAGACTCTGCAGAGAAGCCTGAATGCACTATGGTACCAAAGAGCTTGTACTCTGGCCGTGAATCCTGCAACGAGATTTAAGAAATCAATTACAATAAAATATAACAAAACAAATTAACAAAAGCCACCACAAAAAGGACCAAAAGGAAGTTACAATTTGCAGCATAAATGAATCATGCAAAAGAGCAATAGAACAAAAAAATTAAGGACATCACAATAGAAGAAAATTGAGCAAAGATGCCTATGGTATACATGCCAGTCAAAGTTTTAAAAGAATTTTTTTCATTCTATTCAGATGTCTTCTTCCTCTAGCCATTCATTTTATTTATTTTTATAAGAGAATTTCATTGATGTATGAAAGAGGGGGGAAGGAAAACCCCAAGCCAATGGAGTTACAATAGACATCTCCAATTGGATAAAAGAGAATCAAAACTATATGACTTGAAGTATTTGGACAATTTACACCAAGAGATAGCAAAGAAGATAATGTGCTCTAAGAATGGAACTTGTACAAACCAAGGGCCAGTAACTACTAGCACGGCTCTTTCTTCCTCTAGCCATTCTCAATCATGCCTTCCCTATCTTCAAAGGAACTCACACACCTTCACAAATACACTACAAGATCTTGAATCTGTTACTTCTTGTGTCACTTATGTTGCGCTTCATTGGTGTAAATTAGTTCTCTCCCTTTTGTAAGTATGGCTTAAGCTCTCTTATAGGCCATTGGAAATGTTTTCTTGTAATCTACTCGATAGGACTCTCATTTTGTAATTTCATTCAATCAATGAAATTCTTCATTTCCTATCAAATATATCAGTACTTTTAGAAACGTGCTGCCACTTGCAGTGCTGTTTTGGATCATATTTCCCACATTAATACCCCATGGGACAAGGTTCCATAAGAAAATGTTATCCTTTCCTTGTGTCTATTGCTTCCAGATAATCATTGTAATATCGGTCACAAACACTGATCTTAAAAGGGACAAATGAGAACATACTTATTTTCTACTAATTTTCTTCCCCACCACCGCACAAACCGACACACAAAAAGGGTAGCAAGTTCCACACCCTTTTATATCTATCCATTCCCCTAAATTTTCTCCAGTAGAGCAACCGTGTATTCTATAACCTGCTCCTAGAAATCATATTTTAATTGTTGATTAGAATCAAAATTTAGTTAACCGTGACCACTTCTAAAATCTAAGTCCCACACTTTTCGTGATTCACCGCAGCAATTCATACAGGAAGGTTTTTAAAATGATCGCTCAATAGAGAGTCAGAGACTAGATAGCACATAAGCTCTTTAAAGGTCCGATTACCGTCCAAATGATATTACCAGAATCTTATATTCCTCCCATCTCCCATCTTAGTTGGCTTTGACTTAAAAAGAAACGAGGATATTTAGTCTGAAGGTGACCTACCTTACAGAATCAAAAGGACAATCACAATACGTGGGATTGCTTATGCAAAGACCTTGCAATGATACACTGGAGCCATGATGCAACCTTTGTTTCAATAGATTAATTTAACAAGATCTCTTTTCTCTTGCTCTGTAAGTCAAATGTATCTTTTCGAACCACTTCCTAAGTAAATTACTACATTGCGGAGAACTACGCCTTTTAAACCAACCATCCCTACCAGATGGGGGTACTGAGGTGACTGATTGCATATTAGGGAAGCTGAGTTGGGGCTTAGGGACCCAAAACAAACGATTTTATGAGCAAGTCTCCATTTAAGATTCTAACTAAGATGTGTTGATTAACTTTTGGTTTAGTTGCACTTCTAAACCAGCATATTCTAGCATGCAAGCCAAGAAAATGGCAGATATAAGTGCTCAGCAAAAAAAAAAAAAAAGTTACAGGCATACTGGAAAGAGCAATCCCAAATATAAATATAATATTGACTGAAGAAGGAACAAAGAATTTGTTATTGGAAACCACATTGTGCTACAATTAGTCTATAACTTTGGCTGAAACCTATAACTAATTAGAAGAGTAGACGATTGGTCTTTGGTCCCTCCCAGATGTTAAAAAAGATCGTTGATGAATGTCTAGGGTAGGGTCTTCCAAGTAACTTGCAGAGAAATCCTTACCTTTAATATATGGAGTATGGACATTCATCATTTATCATTAAGAGTGTATTAAGGCAGAAAGTCTCACATGATCTTACAGTGAAATTTTATTCCAACTAAGTTTACATCGCTTATGTACCTCATAATATTTATATAGTTCAATGGACATGTTTACATGCATAGCTCGAACATACCAGCAATCTTGATAAAGAGGCATTTCAGCAAGATCATTTTTTTTGTTAGACACGCACCTGATTTCCTTTGCACATGAAATTTGAAAGCTGCAAACTCTCCTCATACGCAATGGCCTTGTCAATCTTACCACCAAATATGCCTTCAAATCTCTGCCAAACCCATCCAAGAACAATGCCTTTACATGAAAGCAGCAACACTACGAACTTGAACAAACAACGGTAAATTGAACGGTGAAAAGAAAAAACCAAAGGTCAGAACAGCAAACCTTCAATTGGATGACAAGAATATTTGGTGCTTGGAGTATTGACATCTGCTTCCTAGCCACCACCAACTTCTTACAACTACAAAAGAGACATTATCTCCCCCAATCAGACCCGAGCAAAAGAAGATTCCAAAACCAGAGGTGAAAGAAGATGGATATATAAAAGCTTACTTGTCACACTTGTACTTATTACTGCCATCTAAAATTTCCAGTTGAAAGAACTTCTGCAATGCCTCTTTAAGAGAACTACTATGCAAAACATCAAGACTAATATCCATTATCTCGTCAACCTTATTGGAGTCGTTTTCACAAGATAAACACTTCACCTGGCTCTGCAAGGCACCCCCAAAAATTTCCTTCACGACCGTGGAGCTTCCACTGGTAGCTCCACCGTTGTAGGTGCCATTTCGACGCAGCTTCTTCAAGCGGAGGCAGGTGTTGTGACAAGCGTCAATGACATAACGAAGGAACTCGTGGGCATCCTCCTGACGGCCCAAGCGAAAATGCTCGGCGAAGATCCTGAGACAGTTCTGGATCTTGAGAGGCGAGTCCAAGGTGAGATCCAAGCTCAAAGACCTCACTATCCGCCTCTCCAGAACGCAAAATGGACATTCGCGTTTCCGGTCGGCGTCGGAGGAAGCAGAATCGCCTGAAACGCACAAACACATATTAATTAGGGCAGAAAAGGGAATCAAATCGAAGATAGAGAGAAACGAAGGAAGAAAATAGTTACAGAGAGAGGAGTGCTGGTTGCGGAGACAGAAATTGGCGAGGGGAGGGGTGTAAGTGAGACACTGAAGGACGCTGTTGAGGTAGCAGGTATTGCCTAGGTTTTTGAGACCGAGTGGAGGGCCGTTCCGCCGCTTCTGACTCAGTAAACTCGGTTGCCAACTCATTTGCAATTGCAAGGCCATTAACGACCTTCTTCTTCCTGGCTAGGTTTGTGCAGAGCATTTGAGGCCGCCGGTCCGGTACCTCTACTCCCCGACTGTCGCCGCCGGCACCACCACCAGCGAAATCGCATAGCGTTATTATTTTTCCTTGTTTTCCCTCCCTTTCTTTCTTCTAGGCCCTTCCTTCCCTCTCTCCCTCCAACCGAAATAAAAAAGGACAAATCGTTGAAATTAATTCCTCTTCTAAACCAAACGCGGTTTTTTTCTTTTCTTTTCTTTTCTTTTTTTTTTCCTAAAGTTTTTTTTTTTATTGTTATTATTGTTATTATTATTCATTTAATAGGTTTTACTTTTACTTGCCGTTTATGTTTTCTTTCTTTTTTTTCCTTTTTCTTTTTCTTTTTTTCCCCTTAGGGTAACCACCGTAATAACTTAATATTATGTTAAATTACATGAAATATTCTTATTATATCCAAAAATTTCAACACTTCCATTCTTATCCAAAAACTTTAGATTTGTTTCAAAATAATCAATCTATCAACTTGTAATTTTCGTTACATGAGAATGTGTTAGGTGCGTGAATGGTATAACATTAGTACATGTGACAAATGTGACATCAATTATATTCTACGTGTTAAGATATGTGTTTAATTATACCCTTATAATTTCAAAATGCTCATTTTTATCTTTTAAAATTGTTTCAAAAGAAACATTTTGTTAACTTCCTCATTAAAATGAAGAGGAAAATATGTTGTGATGATAGTAAAAAAAAAAAAAAAAACAATGAGCTTAGTTATATTCAAAATGACATTATATGACATGTAGATTGAGAGGAGTGAATTTAAAGATTATATAGTACAATATTGTTTCATTTCTCACAATCAAATGATTTGTGTAGAATGAAGTTTTTGAGAGAGTAAGACGTAGATAGACAACAAAATGCAAACGAAATTTGAGCCTCTAACTCACAACCACTTGACAAAAGTTAAGGTTAGAGCATGAATGAATGGAAGACATTTTAACACAGTGACCTCTACTACTATTTCTTGATAAATTTCTTACTTCTGACCATGGATTTCTTACTTCTGACGATGAAAATATTTTCATAAATCTCTTTTTTTATTATTATTATTTTTCTCATAAACATATTTCTGCTTAGCTTTTCACCATATTTTTTAGTTTAAATAATAGAGATGGGAGACTCAAACCTCTAACATTTTGGTCGAAAGTACACGTTTTATGACAGTTGTATCAAGTTTATGCCAACCGCTAAGTTCTCTCTATAAATTATCCTATCTCCATTTTTTTTTTTTTAGCGTTTGGCTTTTTGTAGTCAAGATGTTTATTTATACTAGTGCATAACTTGTCACAAATGTACAGTTTCCTCGTCCATTTTAACTAAATCTCTATTTCATACATGTTATCTCTACTTTTTCAACTAATCATCATATCATATTTTCATCCTACTTTAACAAAGAATCAAATTTAAATGATTGTTCAATAACAATTTCAAATGTCGAGTAAAACGATACAAGCATAATTGAAACATACCCTAAAGTTTAACCACACATAAACATACCACTGTTTTACATACATAGTCACGTCACATTTCCCTCATTTTAATGAAATAGTCTACGAAAGGGTTGTTTGAGACAAATTTAATACATTAAAAGAAAATATTGATACCACATGGCATTATATCTCAGCATGGCAATATCTTATAAAAACATATCTGCAAAAAGAGAAATAAAATATTCGTTGATATCCTCTTCACCATTATATCCGCAAAAGAAAAATAAATAATTCATTATAACTTTCCTCATCTCTTTTCCACAAAAGTAAAATGAAATGTCATAATGTTCTAAAATTCTATAGCTCTCTTTATCCATTTTCCTTTCTACAATCTTGTTACACAAACCGGAACTTTCCAACCCCACACTTTACAAGTTCAGGTTTGTTAACATCACGATTCAAACTTCCTTCAAAATATCATATCAAAACCAGATATATACAAGTCCTCACTGTAAATAGTGAATACATACAAAATTGAAACTCAGTCAAATGATTAATCAAACTAGGAAAAAATAAAATGGAATCAGGCCAACAAATTTTGAACTCCACAGAACGTTGAACAGACAGTACTGAAACGGTAAGAACTTTCTATCAGAATTCTGAAAGTAAAACCATTGAGATTCACAACAGTACAATATTGTTGGACAGTTACAACCATCGGAGCCAAGAGAACTCAATTCCAATGTTATATGTCAAAGAATCTGAATCATTTCTATAAGATGGGAACAAATCTACACATAAAAGATCTTTGTTTTGTTTTGAATCTACCTGACAATTGCCATAGGCTTTCATTTTTGCTTAACCAGCGAGAGACCATGTCACTGGTCATCAGTTCATCGGTGTGGTTTGAAAATTGAACATGGAAAGTTATAAAAATGCCAAAGGATCCATGTCAGTTGATCTTTACTTTTAACAATTGACTGTGTATAACATATCTCTATACGTCTGAATCTGTCCCTACCATCAGCAAACTTGCGTTCCTTGTCGCAGGAGCAGCTGTGACAAAACACACACATCGCAGGAGCAGCTGTGACAAAACACACACAACACATTAAAAGCTGCATCTGCAAGTAGTTTCAAACTAAGTACTTTTAGCAAATACATATAGATATGATACTTTTAACTATAAACACATTAGTAAAAAGTGCTTAATAACAAGTTATTCAATGTTTAGTCTGCTTTTAACATGCTTCCAATTCCTACTGTTTAGTGTGCTTTTGACAAGCTTCCTATTCATACTGTTTAGTGTACTTTTAACATGCTTCCTATTCCTGCTGTTTAGTGTGCTTTTAACGTGCTTCCCAATCCTACCATCAACAAACTTACGTTCCTTAACATCCTTTTAACCGCCCTACCGTAATCGGTCAAAAAGCATTTCTAACTAAAGTACTTCTGACTTTTTTTTTCCCTTTTCAAAAAGCACTTTTATGTTACCCCAAATATAACCAATGTGAGTGTCAATTCTCAACTAGAGTCGACTAAACCCAAAACCTATTAAGAAAACTTAGTAGACCTTTCCTGCAACCGAGAGAGAAACGTCTGCAATTTCCTCTAGAGCATTGGATTCAGCTATGAATTCCCTTTAGAAATTATCATTTTGACTGATATGAACTTTCAACACTCATTGAAGGAAGAGAAGAAACAGAGGAAAATGAAGAGCAAACACATACCTCATGATAACTACACCAAACTGCCCAAACAAAGTAACTATTTGTTGCTGGACGACGATGTGACCATTGGGATGGATTCAGGCTGATCAGAATCATTAGGACTTCCTCGCGAAGCTTCCTTTTTCAACTTGTGATTGTTGTATGCCACAACTCCAGCAATGGCTGTGTCAAGGTGATGGTAATTAGAAAGAAATATGAGAATTTGACCTTCTACTTGAGTTTTTTATATAACTGCAAGAGTAACCTTGTTCATAATCATAAAGTTACGTTGCTTTGAAAGAAAATATATACATATCTTCAGAAGTACAATCGAGAAAATTCCCAGAATGAAAGAATAAATAAGATTAGAACTTTGCTACACAATAACGATTTGAACAGAGATCTTAACAGAATATTCTCCAGGGTCCACATTTAATTGGAACAAGATTCCAGAAGAAAAAGGATAAACTAGAGCATAGAAGATATACCTAGCTTTAGCAGGTTATGAGTAAATTCGTTCATTACATTAAGATATGGGAAAACATCAATAGTCATGTACTTACCAATGCCATATCCAAAGAGATTAATAATGGTCAACTTTACATCCGCAAATAAAAGAGCAGACAATAAGACCACAATCCAGTCCTTGACAACTCCAGCAACACGAATAGTCAAGGCACTTGTATGCGTAATAACAAGGAAAACTGAGAGGTTGAGCGCAAAAGTACATAGAGAGTTGAGCACTAGTATAACAGGAGGAAAATTCCATGATTCGCGTGCTTCCATCTTTGGTTTCTCTAGAAAGATCCATGGAATGAGCAGGCAAAGGGCACTACACCAATCCAATAAAATAATTACTGTAAATATATATGATCCTGCATGTAGTACAAAAATTTTCAACAGTGTTGATGTTTACAAGAAAGAGAGTATAGACTATAGAGTACATGCCTGCAGGGACTAACATAGTACATGATAGATATAGGATTTAATTTTAGGCCCTTTCTTTTAACCAGGATCTCCATGAAAATTAGTCTCAGAGCTTCCCCTACAACGCCTCCCATTTGGTAAACAACACCAATCCAACTGATGTTTATTTCTCCATAGGAAGCCACTAAAACACCAAAACTTATCACTGACATGATCAGTAACATTCTACAGCTCATTAACTCAAGACCTGCTGCTACTCCAAGAATAAAAACGGCAACTGGCACTGCAAAGGACATTTGGGAATCCATTGAAATGGTATCAAGATAAATGAAAAATGAACCAAACTAATATTAAGAAATGTGCACCAACACTGATTCCACTAAAACTTACTGATTGCTTTCAGCATTTGTGCGAAGGCAACAGAGATATAGAGGTAAGCAGTGTTTCCCAGCCAAAGAGTCATTGCAAAGGTTGCACCGATTGGGATTACTGATGTAGCATACCTAAATCAGTAATATTTCATTAGATTTCATGCCAGGACATAAGAAGCAGAGTAATAAACGGAAACAACATGAAGTAAATTTTCCTTTTTTTATATAAAGAATCCAGATCAAACAATTCTAAAGAAATAAAGAAAATAAATAAATACTCCACGCACCCCAAAATATCTTATGCTAAAGAAACTATACATCCTCATTAGCTTTGGGCAGACAATTTTACTTTAAAAATAGCTTCAACTTAAAATTTAAGATATTGTAGTCTACATTCTTCATGCAAAAACTTAAGAGATTCTAATATTCCGTAATCCATACCAAGGATATTCATAAAAAATTTCTACTATTCTTCCTCTGTATTAAGCAATAAATTCATACAGAACAACTTTGTAAATGTGATATCTGATAATAGACCCATATACAGTAGCTTTACATACATTTCTGCACTCATACCTTCCTCGATCTTCAGAACCTGTGATAATAAGCAGACTGAGGTCAAGACATTCTTGTTTCATATATATTTATATGTGAATATTAAGTCTGCACACAATATAGTTATTGCTCAATGCCAACCCCCTCCATAGTACCTTAAACACTTTAATGAGTATAAAGCATAAGATGGACGAGAAGATCATGTGGAGTAGAGTCAAAGCAAGAGGATAAGGAAAATTGATTTCTTTCGAGGACAAGACCCACTGCAGCAACAGATAAGAGAATTCAAAAAGTTTGTCAAAGCAACTTCTGAAATATATAATCATGTTATATGAAAATAAAAAGTGATCATTACATTTATTTGAGAGTTCAACAACATAGAGTAGTAAGATTCAAACCTCTAATTTTTTGATAGTTGATATATACCTTAATCAGTTGAGCTAAACTCAGGTTCAAGTGATCATTGTATTATGTATGATATGAAATGAATCAATTGATAAATAAGTTTAGCATTAAATTTGTTTATTCTCTTTCACAGGTGACAAAAAGGTTAATGTAGGCCGTTCCCTCAAATTCTTTGTTTGACCATCTTAACGGGAAAGCTACTTAATTCACTCGAGTTTGCTGAACGGCTCCTAGAAGAAGAAGAAACGTCCTAACATAATTCGATAATAACGTAATGAAACCTAAGCAATACGTCTTCCAAAAGTATTTAAGACGTACATGTTCAAAATGAGTCCTAATTGCCCTAAGCTCAAACTTCTCTTTTCCAATCTCTTCCCACATTCAAATCACCATTGTACGAGACTGACTGGAGAAAAAGAAAATGGAACTATTGCCGCCAAATTCAAACCAGAACCCAGCCAACAGCCAACTGATAAACAGAAACCCAGAATCATACACCCTAAACTCAAAATTCAACAGTCGATAGAGCCCAAGTAAAGATTCAAAACCCTCACACAACAACGAGTGTTTTTCAAGAACATCGAGAATGAACTAGATCTAGGACACATTTGACGAAAAGTAATCGAAACAACAACTGCAGGCAAAGACGAGAAAGAAAACAAACAAAGAGACAATCAACCAAAGCGAAAGGGAAGGAGAGAATTGCCTTGTTGAAGAAGATCTGGCCACTGGAGAGAGCAATATAGAGAAGAAGGTAAGCGTAAGTAAGCACCTCCCCTTTGAAAAAGCCTTCCGCTCGACGATCCGCCATTGTCCGTCGTCAATTGCAGGGTCCGAGAAAACGATTCTTCAGTTCAAGCTTCCTAGTTGATGAACTGGGTGGATGAATTGCATGTCATTTGCAATGGCGGATTTATAATATCGATAACAAACGCGTAAAAGAGAGAGAGAGCAGAGTAGAGAAGCAGCAAAGCAAGAAGGAATGGATATGGAAGTTTGTTTTGGGCATAGCCTTTGACATTTTTTACAAAATTAAAATTTTTAAATGTATATATTTATTACATCTTTGCTTATCAAGCAATAAACTTAGCTTAAATGATAAATATTTATTACATCCTCGAATTTTTGCCTCTTTTTGGTTGAACAAATGTGGGATGAGAAATCGAATCATCATTGAAAGATAGTTATTAATTGCATTTTAAGAAATTGTTATTTCTAATCCAAAGTGTTTTTAATGGACAAAAGTAACATCTTTTTTAAAAACTTCTTTTTTACATTTTCAAATTTTTAGTGGTGGGACCCACATGGTGAAAAGTCTTTAATACCTCAATTAAGTGCTCATCTAATTGCCTTCAATTTGGCTCTAATTTTACCTTTACCTAACTTGTCTAACACAAGTTTTCATACCCACAACTTCGGTTGAGACCTTAAACTTCAAAAGGTTATACTTCAAGGTCCCAATTCCAGAGAATTTGGTTTCTTTCCTTTTTAGGGTCCATTTGATACACTAGATATGTAGGTTGTTTGACTTTTTTTATTCACGTGGGGTATGTTTTTTTCTTTTTTGTTGTATTTAAGTGAAAAAATTTTAAAAACAGTTTTGTTGGTGGGAGGGAGAAGTTTTTGTTATAGTTGTTTCCAAATTATTAAAGTTATCAACGATTTACGGGAAAAAGAATCTTTATCAACGATTTACGGAAAAAAGAATCTTACTCCAAATTGATATTTTTCTTCAAAAAAAAAAAATGACAGATTCTGTGGTATTTCTCGTAAGGTTGAACTAGTCAGCTTACGGGAAATACTAGTAAAGTTTGGTTACCAAGATTTCTAGTAGTCAACTTTACCGGAAATATCATTTGTCTTTTTTTTTTTTTTCTTTCTGTTCTTCTGTTAATGATAATTCTTTTATCTACTTGCAGAACGTCTTGCATATTTGTTTACTACGTGGTATTTGGAAGTAGGATGAACGAGATTACGTAGAGAGTAATCTTGGAGGTTTGAAAGTAAGAGGTGACATTGAGTATGAGGATTTTTTGTTAGAGTTTTATAAACTAAGTGGGATTGACCCAAATCAATACGACCTTATCCTAAGATGTCTATACAATTTTGGATTGAGAGTTCTTACTTATTTGATAAAGAATGACCAGGAACTAAGTTTCTTTTTAAATGGGGAGAATGCATGTAGGCCCCCTATCTATTTATCAACGAGCCCCAAATACGGTAGTGGATTAGGAAGTGACATGAAAAACCCTGATTGCTCATACCAACCAAGCTTTCCTTATAACCAAGGATTAAAATATCGTTGTCGATATTGATACCGACATTTCAATTCTACAGATATATCGACGGATATCTCAACAAAATATTGATATCGACGGATATTTATGTAAATCACGAATTTTATAAAATTTATTTAGATTAATAATTAAATTGTTTTTACTCCTAAACTAAGTTATAAATATTGTTATTAGTATTCTTGTTCATATTGGACTAAATAGATGACATTTTTATGTGTTACAAGCATTAATAAAAGATATTGGAGATATCCATGAATATTTAATATCGATATCGAACCCTTCGATTTACGGATATATCAACATATCCACGAATATTTCCATCCTTGCTTATAACTTACCGCAAGAATCTCAACCCTCTTATTACCCAACACCACCTTCTGTTGAACAATATTTTCCATTACATGATGATTTTCTTGGTCATATATCATCACTAACCCCCTTAACCAATAACATAGTTCCATACGACCTAGTTGATGATAATTTCTACATTGACTCATACAATTTTGAACAAGAGGGTCCATCCTCTTCAAGATATGGTGCGAGACAGGAAAATTTTGGTGTGGAATGGGGGCTCGTTGGAGAGGGTTTTGGAGACAAGAATGCAAGTGAAGATGAAGATGATGATGGAGACTATGAATGTGACGAAGAGTAGGAATTAGGTGATGAAACTTATCAATTGACTGAGGATGCGAGGGAGACAAGGTTGAAGAGTGTGATAACGAATTTGAGGAAGGCGGTAATCAGGGATATGTCGGTGTTGAAGCACCGTTAGTTGGCACTAGTTCTGCACAACCTGAAATGTCTCTGGCTAGGATGCCGATTATTATGATAGATTAGTTGTTTTGCAAGGACGATGTTGATATTGAGCTTGGTAGATATACCTTTCAAAGGAAGAGCTCGCATATTCATTGTCGCTCTTTGCCATGCGTCGGAATTTTGAAACTTTGGTCGACAAATCCACCAAGTCTCTATTGGTTGTTAAATTTAAACATGATACATGTGGTTGGCAGATTAAGGCTCGAAAGTTTAAGGATTTTATTTTTTTTTAAGATAAGTAGTTATATGCATGTCTATACATGCTCTCGCCAACTAAGTAGGGTATAAGAACATGGAATTTGTAACCTAAATGACGAAATTTTTTTAGTATTTTTTTATTTTTCCAGTAAGGTCATGGTCGATTCCTTACGAGAAAAATGACAGAATGATCAAATTTTCGGGTAAATTTCCACTAACCGGTAAAGTACTTGATCATTCTGTCATTTTTCCCATAAGGTCACGATCGCTTCCTTACGAGAAAAATGATAAAATGCTAAAATTTCTTTGTATGTTTAGATTTACCAGAAAATTTGATCATTCTGTCATTTTTTCCGTAAGGCCATGTTCGATTCCTTACGAGGAAAAATGACAAATTGCTCAAATTTTCTAGTAAGTTCTTATTTACCAAGAAATTTATTTTTTCCATAAGGTCATGTTCGATTCCTTATGGGAAAAATGACAAATTGCTCAACTTTCCTGGCAAGTTCAAAGTTACCATAAAATTTGAGCATTTTGTCATATTTCTCGTAAGGTCATGTTCGATTCCTTATGGGAAAAGTGACAGATTATTCAAATTTCTTGGTAAATTCAAAGTTACTAGGAAATTTGAGCATTCTGTCATTTTTCCCGTAAGGTCATGTTTAATTCCTTATGGAAAAAATGACAGATTGCTTACCAAGAATTTTTTTATCCGGAAGTGTAACCCTAAGTGAAACTCTATTTTCCTAGACAAAAATTTATGGATCAAGTATATGTAAAAAAAAAATTTCTCATTTTTTTACTAAGAAGTGTTCAAACTCTAAGTTACAAGCAATTCATTTCAAAATATCAATCCTTCAAAAAATCTCCATCGAGCTTGTGGGTTTTTACCAGAAATCACACAAACGCCCATTGATTCACTTAGAAAATACTGGAAAAAAAAAACCTAAAAATGGACTCTTGGACTCTAAACAAAGTACGAAATACAAGGTAGTTGTGTAGAATCCAACGCACGAATGGAGATCTGGCCAAAATCGAGGGGGACTTTTAGAGAGGAAATGGGTTTTTCTAGGAACTATTGTTTTCAGGAGGAAATCGAACCGTTATAGAAAAAAAAATTGGAGCCCTCACTCTCGGGAAGAAGAATTTGAACTGATTTTTGGGAAGAAGATAAAAAGGTAATTGAAGAATTTAATTGGGAGTATTCAAGACTTTTCACGACTCTCCACTAAAAATCTAGAAAAGGTAAAAAAATGTTACTTTTGTCTTAACTTTTTTAGGCTAGAAATAGCAATTTACCCATCTTTATCCATTTATTTATGTTCAGATTGGTTGACTTTCCATTAGACTTCTCCCACAGATTAATTTTACCCATATGAACTAATTATTTTACTCTTTAAATAACACAAAATTTTTACATTGTTGTAAATATTATATTAAAATTACTATTATTTTACTCTTTAAATAACACAAAATTTTTACATTGTTGTAAAAATTATATTAAAATTTAATAACCAACCTGAAATTAAGTTCTATTATTTTATCAAAAAAATTATTATTATTATTACTTTATATCTATGAGTGTTTGAGCCAGTTTACGCACCGAACAACCACTTGACCCTACAACATCTGGGTGTCAAAAAAACTAGTAGAAAATTTATTATTATTATTATTATTATTATTATTTTGATAAGAAATATTTCATTGACAAATGAAATAAGAGAAACCCGGTTAATTAGGACAATAGGATGGTTTTAAAAATAATTTAGAAAAAAAGAGGTACTTTTGAAACATATTAGAAAAAGGAGATAATTTGTTTGTCTTTATTCGAATAAGAGACGCATCCACCTCAAATTTTGTGCCATCATTAAAATAAAACTGACCGATGTTTAATTGCTATTAAAATTTTAACGATGTTTTGTTATTTAAATATATAATTGTACACACTTAAATAATACATTTCATTTTGGATTAGTGGTGGAGGGTAGGCATTTTCCCTATCCCACCTAAGTTCCAACGCAACTCACAACAATTTTTTTTTTTTCATTTTCCTTTTTTTTAATTATCATTATTGTTTAGTTTTGAAATTTTCAATCTTAGATATTAATAATTCTATCCTTTGCTATAAGAAATATTATGATTAACACACCAATTTATTTAAATACTAAAGTAATAATTATTTGATTTTATATTCTTTACAAAAAGAAAATATTCCTCTTTAATTTTTATCTTTTTTATAAAAAAAATTATAATAAAACAAAGAATCTAATTCTATCCTTTGCTATAAGAAATATTATGATTAGCACACCAATTTATTTAAATACTAAAGTAATAATTATTTGATTTTATATTCTTTACAAAAAAAGAAAATATTCCTCTTTAATTTTTATCTTTTTTATAAAAAAATTATAATAAAACAAAGAATTTTTATAATGGTTGAGATATTAAGATTTACGAATCTCAAATGGATTAAATTTTTTTATATTTTTTATATAGTTTTTAATAACTAAATTTTAGGAAAATTTTCACATATAGAAAAAATGTCAAACTATTTACATAAAATAGCAAAAAAAAAAAAAAAAAAAAACACTGATAGACATTGATAGACTTCTATCAGCATCAATAACTAAATTTTAGGAAAATTTTCACATATAGAAAAAATGTCAAACTATTTACATAAAATAGCAAAAAAAAAAAAAAAAAAAACACTGATAGACATTGATAGACTTCTATCAGCATCTATCCGTGATAAACTTCTATCATTTCTATCACTGATAGACCTGATAGATGTTTATTAGCATCTATCACAATTATATAAAAATTTTGCTATTTTATGTAAATAGTTTCTCTTATTTTTTTTTATTTTTAAAAATTTCCCTAAATTTTATAGAAGTATGTAATTTATTATAACTTTTTTTATAGAGAAAATAAAATATAAAAATGAATAATTTTTGTAAAATTATTATAACTACTTATAACTGAATTTATAGAAATATTTATTTTATAATGAAAATAAAAATTAAAGAGGAATAGTTTTTGTAAAGGAATAGTGTTTGGCATTTTATCCCAACCCCACCTAGGTTCAAGTTCAACTTCCAACCCTTTTTTTTTCATTTTTTTTTTTTTTTTTTGAAAATTTCAAAGTTACAAGTTTGACACCTAAGTCAACTTAACCAACAATAAGCAATGGCATTTGTTTCATTTTATAATACTAGTTTTTTAACACGTGAGCACGTGATATTTCCAATTATATTATTATATTGATAGAATTCACATCTTATTTTACTGTATATTAAAAATAAATTTTTATAAATGAATTTAATTTACCAAAATAAATTTTTATAAATGAATTTAATTTACCAAAATAAATTTAATTTAATTTTTAAGAAAATTCACAACTGAAAATAGAAATCACGAGTATATATAAAGTTGTCAAGTTCATATTTGATTTACAGTTTTGATTTTTTTTTTTTTTTTAGATTGAAAGTGATGTTTCATAGATGCACAAAACTAGCAATTCAATAACTTCTTGTTTTTCCTATTGGTTTCATTAGATATTCATTTCAATTGATGTTTCCAATTTATTCTAGAAAAAAAAGTAAAAGTATGATCAATTTGTTTTAATTAATTTGGTGTATTTAATACTTTGAAAATGTTAATTTTAAAATATAAAATAAAGAAATTAATGTTTATTTTCTGCTTAGGATATAGAAAAAGAGGCATTCAATTAATTAGATAAATGTAGAAAATAAAATTTTAAAAAGAATCTCGCATAAACAACAAAAACTAGATACTTTGTTTCTTATAATAATTTGAGAATATGTTCGCCTTTAATTGGTATTTGAGATCAAACTATTTCTCAAGATACAACAACAATGACTTTGCAATTTCTACAACTTAGTGTTACACAAATATGCGAGGCAATCTTCAAAATATAAGAACTTCCAGGATGAACTAATTCTAAAAGAGGAAGAAAAACAAATTAAAAAGAGAAAGCAAATTCGTTGTAGAAAAAAAGTAGAAGAGAAGCCTTTATATATATTGTAGGAGACTAAAAAAGTTACAAAACTTTTGAATTTTAAAACCTTTCAAATCCTATTATTAATTTTAATTAAATTCAAAATCCTTAAAGTTATTATAAAACAAAAAAAAAAAAATGCCATCATTAATCATTTAATAGGTAAAATGTAACTTATTTGCCTAAAAAAGTAAGAGTAACTTCAATAATTTAGAATAATATATGTGCTTAACATGCCTTGTTTAGTTGTATTTTTTTCTGATTTTTATTTAAATTTAAAGTATTATGGAAAAAAATAATTAATTATTTATTAGAAAAGAGATGAGATAGTTAAATAAAATTGATATACTTGTAATTAATGCGAAACACAAGGGATTAAATGGTCTTAAAGAAATTGTCATTTTCGTAACTAACTCAAAATAAAAAGAACAAAATTGTCCAATTTTTTTTTAAAAAAATGGTGACCTTTTAATATATTATAGATTATAGATATAGATAACTATTAAGTTTCAGCTCGGTTTAGTCTAAAAAAACTCAAAACCACTAAAAAAATTTGGTTTTCTTCATTTCAAAAACAAAAACTACCAAACCGAACAATCTTAAATCTGAACCAACATCAATTTTGGTCGGTTTGAGCGATTTTTTTTCTTTCAATTTTTCAGTTTTCACTTGCACCCTACCTACAGTAGTCTTGAATAAGTCGAACAACCCTTGTTGGCCCACCTTCAGTCTTCAAGTTTACAATATTGAATCAACTTCTATTCTACTAAAGAAACATCATTTCTACTCATTTCAACCACACCATTCATCTCTTTTGGCAAATTGTCATGCCATCTCCAATAGGTACCTAAATAAAACCAAGTTAAGCATCATCATCACAGCTTAAGGAAGCTTGGAAATAGCTCAGGGAAGATAGATCACAATGCTCACCATACTCATCCCGACTCGATTGTCTTCCATTATCTTTTTATTCAATCTCCTGATGCTATCGGTCTTCTTGTCATCAATCTGTTCAAAATCCACAATTATCAATGAACTAAATCCAAATGGAGTCGAGAAAACAATACGATAGACATCGAAGAAGTAAACAGACCATCGGGTCAGCTACTTTTCCGTACCAAAGGACATTGTCAATCACAATTAAGCCTCCAACCCTCACCTATATGAAGGGTGATGAACAACTTCAGAAACCTTTTATTTAAACACCGTGGAGTGAAGAAATAGACTAACTAATCAAATCATTTGAGATGTAAATAGATTTTTAGCAGAAGCAAATTGTTTTTCTTCTCACCAATTGCAGTAGTAGTTCGAAGTATTCCTCATTCATCCTCTTCTCGGCATCGATGAAGGCAAAATCATAGCTATAAATGCACGTAAATATGTTTACTAGTCATTACATGTAATAAAAGTTGAGGGATGAAGAAGATAAACAAAATGGAAGAATGTTAAACCATCACAAACTTTATATAAATTTGTTGAAAGGATAAAAAGAGAAAACAGAGAACATTATGGGATATTTATAACAAAACCGAAAACACTTCACCTGCAAGCTTCACCTTTTGAAATAAGTGATTTGAGTGTATCTGCTGCAAGCCCATGTCTCACGTCCACCTACTTCCAGGAATCGTCCAAGACAATGTTTTGAGTATCAGAAACATGTTATAGCCCAAAATTATGAACATAAACACAGGAAATATATCAATCTTCGTATACTCATAAGAGGGTATGACTGGTCTAAAATTTGACGAATCTGATTAAATGAATGGTCTTTCTCGCATCTCCCAGTCAATTAGATATCAGTTTTAGTTTTTTTTTTTTAGAGAAGAGAGATCAGTTTTAGTTTTACAATGCTGTAAAAAGGAAATCTACTGGCTAGAGCTACCCAAAAGCTTGGATACAAACAGTTTTACATTTCAAGATAAAATATGTTTGTTGCAATCACGTGGAGCTATTACAATATGAAAGTTGCGGATTATCTGTGGAAAAGTAGTAGAGATTGTATTTCTCAAAAGATTCAGGCCACTGTTCAGAATTTCTTGATAAAAGAAGTACAAGAGTCCAGAAAAAGAAGAAATATTTACTTTGTGTGAAACACCGGCAAGTTCATAATATCTTTTAGCAACCTCAAGATATTTGAGATCTCTTTCACAGGCAACTAAACGCCCTGATTCTGGCAGGACTAGTGCTACGGCCAAAGACGAATATCCCTAAAGGAGGGGAAAAAACTTAGGTTAGACCTGAAGTTATAGCACTCTTCAAAGAAAACCTTAGAAGATAAAGAATAGCATGCTTATGGTGAGCAAATTCAGAGTGAATGCATTTTTAGTTGAATGACAAGGAAGTTCCACTTCCAAAGGACATAAACTGGATTCTTGTAAAATGAGACTAGGAGTTGAAGATCTGAATATTTATTTCTCTTTACCTTTCTTTAATTAAAAAAAAAACACTTGACTTTCAATAAGAAAACATAAAATATGGGATACAAAAAGGGAAAAATCCACAAAAGGCGCCATACTACAAGAAGAGACTAAAATTAAGAGAAATATGACCAACGTACCTAGTGAATAGTTACAAAAGAGACTAGAAATAAAGGCCCAAAGAGTCTCTTTACAAATATTTAACAAATATATTTTCAGCTTTGCAATAATAAATGCTACGTTACTTAATGAGAACTGAAAACACCACAAAAGCATTAAACTTTCCATCACCTTGTAATTGGTTGTTCCAAAATAATTAGCAACAAGACTGAATACACATTTATCTAGGCCAGTCTATGGACAAAATCTTACAGCTTCAGATGCAGATGATAACATTTGGAAGAAGTGCCACCAATAAAAGCATATATATTTTGATACCCTTGGTGAGTTTAGCATTGAATTTAGAATGTGAAAACTGATTTTAGCCAATTACAAAGATAGTAGTCAAGAAAATTTATCACGTTCCATTTAAATCATTACTTGAAAAATTATCTCAAACTCACTCTAAATGAAGGGGAAAAAATGCACATGAAAACCTGTTGAGAAGTAAGAGTTTTGCAAGGGGCCTACAGTGTAAACACCCACTTCGATGCACCTCTTAGCACCGAGAATCTGAACAAGCATTGCAAGAAGTTGTGCTTGATCGGGGGATACCTACAACACCAATTTCTCAGATTCAAGTGTACATTTGAAAACGGTGTTAAATGTTAAACCTAATCAACATGTCATTGGTCTGACGATTTTGTTACATAGACTAGTGTATATTATATATTTTATCAGAAGTTACATTCTTGATTAAGACTAAAACTATGAAGAACATCAAATTTTCTTAAAGAAACTTTATTATTATAAAAATTATTCCGCAAAATACCTTGTCATCAAAAGCATTATAGCATTCTAATTTCTAATCTTTGATCAAACTTGTCGACCATGTGATAGTACAAGCATATCTGCTTTAAAGAGAAATATTTAAAATTTCAATTAAACTTACCTCTGAATCTCTAATATGCGAGAGAACTTTCAGAAAACGGTCAATTATGATAACAATCATAAAAGTATTATTTTGCAATGGGATGAATGGCATTTCACGTTTCTCCTTCTCTCTCTCTCTCTCTCTCTCTCTCTCTCTCTCTCTCTCTCTCTCTCTCTTCTCTTTCTTTTTTGAAGAAGTTATTGCATCAAAGGAAAAAAAAACAGACTGGGATGGGGGGTGGTGTGGGGAGGATAGCTTGATGGAACAATGGAATTGGCACTGGTTACCTGCATTTTGCTACCACGCATTGAGGCAGTCTCCTCACGAAGTTTGCCCAGGATCTAAATGAACGAATTCAATTACAATCAGACGGATCAAAAAGTACCTAAGATATGGATGAGTAGACTTGTGTGCTAAATATATATATATATGTATTTTTTTTGAGAAACTTGAATGCTAAAAGGTTAAACCTAAATTAACCTCTAAACTCAAAGTTTTTGGGTTTGGTGGTGATTTAACATAATATCAAATATGTTCAAACCAATCAATGTTGTTTCATCTCAATTAATACTCATAGTTGTTTGTTGAGTCTCATACTAAATTTCTAAATAACAAATGAGGAAGAGTGTGCTAATAACATCTATTCTATTCTATCAACTCAAGCTTTTATTATTTCATAAGATCTATTCTATTCTATCAACTCAAGCTTTTATTATTTCATCTCTATCCAAGTAATAGCTTAGAGTACAAGTAGTATGAATAACGAATACAATTAAAGAATTAGCTGTACTCTCTAACGTTTAAGTTTTACGGAGTAGCAGTCCAGTAACTCAACAATTCTTTCCCAGAAGATAATAGAAATGGACAGACAAAGAAAGTAAAAAGAATGTACCTCAGGCTCTCGAACATTGGAGAGAATATACTCATAAAGCTGTGGATCAACACTAATAAACTGCTTATTGCTAGATATCCCATTTGAATTGGTGGAGTAAACTCTTTCCAAATGCCTCTTTTTGCTACTAAAATCATCAAAGTTGAATTGAAAACCAACACTACAACTGCACCCTTTGACAGTTTTGATACTGGCAATTGAAGTTACTGGGGACAGAGATGAGAACTTCATCAGCAGATTCTTCTGTGGGTATGACATAAAACGCAGCCCCATGTTGCTGCTCGACATTAAATAACGATATGCCCTGCAGGGTAGGGGATCAAGAAAGCAATGAAGAAAAGTAGGAAACAGAAAACCCAATAGTATACAGATTTTATAGCTCAACAAATTACAATACATCCAGGAAAATATTGAGAAGTCAAATATACTCTATTTTCTGCAGGGTTACTCTCTTGGGAAATTCTACAAACAGTTGGTGTGCACGCGGGAAAGAATCACTGACGCGATGCCATGGGAAAGAATGTTGAATCTTTGCAATCTAAAGGTAGAGAGAGACCAAACGTGATAACCCAGAAAGAAAATGTACCCGATGAGAAGAAACTAGAGTTGGCCTCAGCCCTGCCCGGTGACTGAGGCTCGGTGGTCACTGGTCGCGAAGGTTCTTCAAAACACAGTCACTCTCACTTGGATAACGTGAGATTAGACTCTACAACGTGTGTCCAATTCGAGTTAGTTCAAGGTGTCAGCTTGACGATTTGAGGGAAAATTGTACGAAATGACCCAAAAACATAAAACTATAGCCGCCCTCATTCCAAAAATTTCTTATGAGTTATCTTTTTGCTATGTGAAATATCGATTATACCCTTAATTCAGTTCATTTTGTCTTTGAATATAGAGCAAGATCAATCGAAGACGAAACTCTGAGAAATGAATTGAACAAAGATGAAAGCTATGGACAATGAAAATGTTACTGAAACTATGAGAGAATAATGGGAGAAGAGGTTGTGGAGTTCAACTAAAAGTGAATAATTAAGAGTGGAGTGGTTTTCCATTCTTGATATCAATAACATTCCATGGTAGAATGTTAGTTTAAAATAAATGTTTTGGTAAAATGTTGGTAAAAAAGTTTTTTATTTTTAGATTATTTTGTAAAAAAATTTCGATTTGAGATTAGATTTTTTTGGTCAAGCACAAAAATAGCTAGATTACAACAAAGATTTATTGCAAAAAAATGAATGAATCTACATTTTAGTAGGATTTGTTAGCATTCATGTGGCAAAACTACCCTTTCCTCATATTTTACTTTATTCTAACTATCTCAATCCCTATAATTAAGAGACCTACTAAATAAAATCAATCTCTAAAATTAAGGACACATGCTAAATAAGATCTAACCAAATATAAAATAATCTTACTACTCAAATGTATACAAAATAGTAATAAATAAATAAATAATTGTTAACTTTACCATTTATCCATACTAATGATTTGGATGAAAATTGCATACATTTACTCCTAATATTCATAGAAAAATCAAGGTTAAAAATAGCAAATAATTCATAGATGGCATGTTTAATGTTAAATGTGAGAAAAGAGTGAATTTGGCAAGATTCTTTTTAATTTTAGTGTATTTTTGTAAAAAATTTATTAATTCCAAATTGTTGCAACATTCAACCAAATTGCTATACTAATCCGCCACAACAGAAATAAATTTCTAGATCCAATTTTGGGCCTGATTTCAGGATTTTCTCCACCAATCTTAGTGAATTAGGGCAACCCATGGCACCACTAATTGGACTCTATAAATAGGCTCCAAAACTCCCTCAAAAGCATTTCTTCCTACTCCAACACACACACAAAAAAAAAAATTATGCAATTTTATCTTTTTAGTTGTTCTTGAAGAGTTGAGTTAGCACGTGCCCAGATCTAGTTGTGTTTGAAGGTTGGGGTTGTCAATCCTGGATTCATATTGACAAATATTGAATCAAGGAAGATTCAAAGCTAGTGTACACTTTTATTCTTCAAGCTTTTAGTTCTTTTTATTGTCATTCCTTGTATTTCTTAGTTTCAATTTGATTTATTGTCTCATTATGTTACCTCAATATTTTTAGTATTCTTCATTTCAAGTTTATTTATTTACATCTTTGTTCTCTCTATTCCTACTATTTTTTATTCTATAGTTTAATTTTAATTTTTATCAATTACATTTCTTCTGATCCGATCTCCTTTTCTCAATCCATTTCATACGAAAGTTTAATGTTAAAGCTGGATTTTCATTTGAAAAAGTTGAAATCCAAGACCGATTAAGGTGGGTATACGAAAATTCTTCTCGTTTGTGGATTAATTAATTTTATGCACATTTTTGTTCAATATTTCTCTAATTTTCAGCTCGTTAATATTATGTTTTTGCTAAAATTTTAAGTCATTTCCTTGTTAATATCCTCTAATTATGCATCACTCTCCCTCCGTAAGTTTGGCTACTACTAAAATTATTTCTTGGTCATTTTTTTTTCATTTAGATTTTTATTGTTATTTGCTTCCTTATAATTTTTTTTATTATGTCCATCCTCTTTAATTTAGTTTTGCATTTTAGCATTTTTATTATGAACTAATTTAGTTTTGAGATTTAAATATGTGATTGTCAAAAAAAATAAAGGAGTAGAAGCCTAATAGGTAAAAGAATAATTATAATTTGATTTTCCAAGGCGGGGTTTGCTTTTATTGATTTAAAATCTTATTATAATTAGTTTAGATTGATCACATAAATTAATGAACATAAAATCTTGTCTAATACATCTTGTCTAATACTGAAAGCGTTAGATTAGGTTTGGAATGAATAAAAGTAATATAGAAGAGGAGCTTAGACATAAGACCTTATTTTTGACCCTAAACCTAGGCAAAAACCTATAAAATCAAAGAGCCGTTTTAAATCACTTAAATTACATTAGTCATAGAAATATAGGTTTAATGACTTAGCCTCCTAAGGATACATAGAAGGTTGTATAGGTGTAGAATCCGATATACCTTATGCATTGTATAATTGAATTCAATTTATAATTTCATATTAGGTGTATAATTGAATTCAATTTATAATTTCATATTAGGTTATAACTCCTTAAATTAGTCAGGATCGTATTTAAATCCCTCTTTTTCTCATAATTAAATTTTTTACTATTTCCATCATTTACTTTTTATTTTTACAATTTCAAAAACCCAAATCAATTTTTCTTGGTTATTAAGGAAAATTTTTATTGCCATTACGGATTTTGTTGAAAAACCATTCCCTTGAGAGACGAGACGACTTGATATACTTCCAATCTTTTTATTACTACTTGCACAAGACTGAAGATTTTCTTCAAAGAAAAATTCAAATTTGTAAAAGCGCTATTCAGTTGATGACACTATTTAGCTATTCAGTTGATGACACTATTTAATAATTTTAATGCCCAAATTCAATGACTCAAATTTATGATATATGAATGAATTCGATGGGATATATGTGGATAAATAAATGAAAACTATTCTAATCTTTAAAAAATGGGGTATTTTTAAATATATACAAAGACGCATAAATATATACCATGAAAATACTCAATTTAAATTTTGGTGTAAGAGAGTAATATATATATATATATATATACACACACACAAATGTGAGATAATTAAACAAACCATTACTAATTTTATCCATTTATGTCAAAATTCAAGGATTCAAAACTTATCGTAGGAATGAATTTCATGACGTATATAGAGATAAATACATGTAAATTGATATCACTATTAACGAAATGGATGTTCCTGAGTTAAAAAGAGTCTATGAGACCTAGCTTAGCATAGAAAAATATAAATCATTAATACAATTGAGGTTTTTTTATTGAAATCTATATAAAATTGTGCTCCAAGAGTATAATGAGAGATTTTGTTAAATTAAAATAAACATATTAGAAAATAGTAATGAGGTAGAAAACTTATGCATCTTAAAGCAAAAATATAAAATTTTATTTAATATTATTCATCTATAAATATTAAGATACACTAAGGGTAAAAATGAGACACAAATTATCTACAATAGAATCTAAACGATTTTTTTAAAAAAAAAAATTAAAATAATAATTATTTAGTAGCATAATATATCTTTACTGGTAAATATTTAAGATATAGCAAAGGTAAAAATGAGACATGCTAATTATACACAACATAATTCCAACGAGATTTTTTTTATAAAAAAATAACAACTAAAAAACAACAATTATTATTTATTCACCAAAAGATGATGTTTTGATAAAAAAAAAAAAATTTATGGTGGCCACCTACCTACCTATGAACATCCAAAAAAAGCCAAAGGCTAAGGGGTTGTGGATTCAATCCATGGTGGCCACCTACCTAGGATTTAATATCTACAGGTAAGTTGGCAGCCCTCCTGTTGTAGGGTCGCCGGACACTCACGGATATCAAAAAAAAAAAAAAAAAAAAAGATAACAAAAAATAAAACCTAAAAATCAGTTGAGATGACTAGACTCTAAATACATAGATATACTAGGGGTATAATTAGAAATTAAAACATTGACTCTCCTCCCTATATGTCTATTAGGCATTCTTGCAATATAACTTATAAAATGGGTATTTCTCATTTTTCCCCCACTTTTTGGATAGACGAGGAAACTCTATTTGGGACTGATGGTCCCAAAAAAAATGTTGTTGGGGAAGAGAAACTACAAATTAAGGGTCTGTTTGGATTGACTTTCTAAGTGTTTATAAATATTTTTTTTGAAGAAGCCAGCGACGCAAGGGCATGAACAATCCTATAGTAGATCCGTCAAATCTATACCATCTTTGTTAAGGATTTTGATGATCTCCAAAGAATTCAACTCAACTTCTAAGGGGTCGTTTGGTTTAATATTTTACAAATGCATGAGAATCAAATATGACTGTGTTTGCTTATGTATGGAAATGCTATTAGAATTTTATGAACAAAACTATGTCTGTATTTAATTTATGAAATTAAGTATGACAATCTTATATAAATTTAATAGATTAATTAATTAAACAATAAATATCATTCAATATATTGATAAGAATAAATTAATTAAAATCAATAATAATTTTAATTATAAATGTCTGAAAATAGAGTAATTTGTTATTAAAATTAACCAATTAATATATTTAATGAATGCCATATTAATTATGATCTAATAATTAATCATTTTTAATTAAGTTCAACATTAGTAATTTTAATTTTAATTAAATAATAAAAAAATATATTTTAATAAATAATATATTAAATATAAAAGTGAAAAAATGAGATAAAAATATGATATGGTGATAAAGAATGCTAATAAAGAATATTAATTTTTTTTATAAATATGATATGTTAATAAGGAATGAAGTAATATAAATTAATCATAATAAATAATTAACCAATTATAAATACAATAATGATCATATATTCATAATGAAGTATCTAATTAAAATTAATCACAACAAAAAGTTATTTAATTATAAAAAATAAGTAATCAATTATTATTATTGAAACTGAATTTTCATACTAACTAAATTTAAACAATCCTAGTTTATTAATTAAATATATTTAAGATGTTATTAACTACTTAATTAATATTTTATGTAGATAAGTAATTGTATTCATTTAATAAATTTTATTGTAAAAATAAATTAAGCAAATATTTTAATAGATTATTATTTATTTATTAAAACAAGTATTTAATAGTAATTTTGTTAAATTAGTATTAACTAATTAAGGAAAATTATTACAAAATAGAAAAAATATCAAACTATTTACAAATATAGAAGTTAATTTTTTTTACTTATAATCTAATATTAATTAATATTTTATCGCTCAAGCAATAAAAGTCTATCGTGGTCTATCACTGATAGATAGTGAAAATTTTCTATATTTGTAAATAGTTTCACTCATTTTTCTATATTTGAAAACAACCAATTAATTAATTAATTAACTATATTCAAATGAAATTTTATAAAATAAAAAATGGAAAAGAGAAAACTCACAGTTTTGGAAGGGAAAAGAAAACTCTTGTATGCAAGAAAATAGGATGCCTGTGAATCACTTATTCCCAGGCAAAGTGTTGAAGACTGTGAAACTAACATTGGATGTCTGTGTCTTTTTCCATACAAAAAACTCTCAAATCAAATGACTCTTAAAGGGGATATGGAGTCTATAAAATTTTCTCTAGTGCATGTCATTCTTTCAAGAGCTTTGATTGGTCATTTTCCTATACATAATCTTGAAACCTGCTCGCTCCGACAGAAAACTCCCGAGAGTCTAGGATAATCTAGCCAAACCCCCTCTACTCTTCGACTTGCTTCAAGACGCATCAGTGTTAAGCTTCCAGCACCTGGCCGGAGGGGAATTCACTTCTCCATATTCTTGTAGGTCTTGAGCCTATTACTAACTGAGAGAGGGATAAGTTGATTTTGGTGCTTGTCAAGCGCTTTCTCAACTCTAAAGACAATATCTTGAAAATTTGCTCTAGAACTATCTTGATGAAAATGATTACGATAAGACCAAAGGTACCATATGATAATTGTTGGGTTTTATGCCCTAAAACTCGTAGATAGTAAATGTTGTATTTTGACAGTCATTAATAAATGGTTATTCATTATGATTCAATAAATGTTATTGATTATTTTATCTTGTTTTAATAACCCTAAAATCCAATAAACTAACATCCTAGGCTGTTTTATGAGTCTTGAACAATATGTAGAGACATATAGAGATCAATGTTCAAGTTACAGCCTAAAGGGTCTATAGTATAAGGATAGGGCTGGATACCTTATCATGGTAACACTATGGATACGACCCACTTTGTATTTGATACAAACGCAGTGATCCAACGCGTTCGTGTAGGAGACATGCGAGTGGGGGTATCCTATGCAATGAGTTTGCATAAGACTGGACCACGAAATAGTAACCACTAGATATAACTTCGTTGACTGGTTAGGTTTCTATTTCAATAGGTTGACCTAGGCAACTTAGTCTTAATCTTGAGTATATTATGAACTCCTGTTCACGAGGGATTGTCCTTTGATTTGTATGGGTGAGAGTGGCCCGTTTGCCGACTCGATATGCCTACCATTTTGGGGACAAGACTGAGTGGGGAGCTGGGAACATAATTATACAAAATGGATTTCACTCCTTTCCGACTTTAGGGTAAGTAGATAAGTGTTCCCTTAAGTGGTGTCTCTGGGACTTGAACAAAGGACCCTACCCTCTCACTGGCCCGAGAGGGGTTTCTGTTTGATGGTTGGACCATAAACAGGTTGTTCATTAGAGGAGCACTGGTACTTAAGGATTTAGAAGTAACCCAGGAGTATAATGGTAATTTCACCTAGCTGGTGTTACGAACACTTGTGAAGGACTAACTTACTGTTATTGGTCTATATCCGTGGACACAGAAATATATCTACAGTGAGAAGAGTGCAACTGTGGGTCTTTAGTGGAGTGTACCCACAGTTAACGAATATTGATTAATGTGGTTAATGAGTTTAGCCCGTTAATCTCATATCGTTGGAGCTTCTGATCTGTAGGTCCATTAGGTCCCCTTCTTAGCTCGTAAAGAATGTTGAGGAAATTTATTCTTGGATGAAATTTGAAAAGTTCAAATTTACTAAGGGAAAAATATAATGTATAATGATACATTATAATATAAAGTTTATTTTACAAATTAAACTTTATAGTATAAATATAATTTTGGATATGATTCAAAGTTAATTTGTAAGATAATTAAATATTTGAAATTGTTCAAATATTATTTTAATATGAATTAGATTTATATTAAAACTATAGGTTAAAATTAATGCGCATTAGATGTACATTAAAACTATAGGTTATGAGAGAAATGTATTTGAATTTGATTCAAATGCAAGTTAAAATTAAATATTTGATATTTAATTTGGTAATTAATTAATTGGAGAATTAATTAGTTATTTAATTTAATCTAATTTAATTAAATTTGATTGAATTAAATTAATTGAATTAAAACTATAGGTTATGTGAGAGATGTTCATTTAAATATGATTTAAATGAATTGGTTAATTAAATTAGATTTAATTAATTATTAATTATTTTATTATTAATTTAATTAATTAATATAATTAATATTAAATAGGAGTCAATATTGTTGTAACTCCCACGTAGGGGAGTTACTTAATACATGGGATAACACCCACGTTTCCCATTTTTCTCTCGCTTCCTTATATAGCTCCTAACAGAAAAAATGGGAATGGTTCATTCTCTCTAAAAAAATCTCTCACAATTCTCTGCGTACTTTTTTTTCCTAGGTTCCCACAAACCTTTCCTCAAGACTTAGAGAAAAAGGAATGTCTCCAAGTGTGGTGACACAACGCGTAAGTTTTTTTTCTTCTCTGATAATTTATTTATTTTTATTCAACATGCTTAACTTAGATTATTTTAGACATTTTTTTTACCATAAGTTTTTCAAAATTTTAAAATTAATTTTGAGATAGTGTTCTGATATGTTTCCGCTGCGCTTGGGTTTTAATCCCAGCAATAATGACACCTTTGTCTCTTTCTTCACAACTCAACCTCTCAATCATAAACTGCCACGAAGTCTTAACTAGCTGAGGTATACTCGTTTGTTACTAAAGTGGCGTTTTAATTTTTTTTATATTAAATTATAAGTTAATTCTCTATATTTTTATATGTGTGTATGATTGGATCATTAAACTCTTAAAAATATCTAATGAGTTTTTAAGTTTTAATTTTGTATATAGTAGATCTGTAAATACTAAAATATATTTAATAGGTTCTTAATTGTTCACTTTTTTGTTTAATAAATCTATGACATATTTAACCATTTGTTTTTAAAAATCAACGAATTCATAGACATACAATTGAATTTTGTGTATGTCTAATAGGTTTATAAATTTAAAACAGGTTGAATAGGGAAATTACTAATTAAATATAAAATTAAAAGTTCAAAACTTATCTAAAATCATAATCTTATTGATCCAAATAGTAGAGGTTAGAGGTGTTGTACAACTATTTCTTGTTTTTTATTTATAAAAATTAAACTCACAAATACTATCGCTAACAAGCATGATTTTCAAAAATCAAATAATTATAAAAAAAAAGCCTTTAAATTATAAATGATTATTATTTCTTTTAAGGTTGTTTTCAAATATAATAAAATAAGTCAACTTATTTATAAATATAGCAAAATATATTTGTCTATTAGTGATAGTTACTAATAGACATTTATCAGTATCAACAGTGATAAATAGTGACATTTTGCTATATTTAAAAATATTTTTAACAGTTTTGTTATTTAAAACTATTATTTTTTTTACCACAATTACAATTATTTTTAACACATATATATTATTGGGGGATAATGGTATATATGAACTGAATATACTAGCAAATTTATTACAACTCAACTAGAAACAGTACATTCAACAAGATGGTGTAACAAGACTTAGATATGATAATAACTAAAGACTTGAAAGAACCTCAAAACCTTTGTAGACTCAAAATGTAGTCGAGGCACACTTCTGATAAGCGTTGTCCTTAAGACAATTATTCGTTCTGTACCGGATGCAAGCAGACTACAGTGATCGTCTCAACAAGATACAACGACTAACTCCAATAGAACTGCAACCTCGAACTACTCGGATCTATCATAACTCTTAGATACTTGCTCTCAACTTAACACAAGATGAAAAGAAAGAAAGATAGAAAGAAATGAGAGAATTCTTCAATTCGAAGTGGGATGCTACAGATGAAGAAACAAGTTGCTATTTATAGGCTAGCAACTAAGTAACTTTCCAAAATACAAAATCAAATCAAATAAATACAAAAATTGAAACAAGTCAAATTTAACTCATTTTAGTTGTTACTTGACAAAAATCACATATAACTCATTCAAATTAAAGAAACTAAAAATTTAACTTTCGTACATGTTAAATTTGTACATGAAACTTCATCTTAGTTTGATGGTTTCAATCCAATTTGAAGTTTCCAATAATAAATTTATTTTACACAATTAAATCCAATTTTTTATGTTTCAAATATTCATCAATATCTCACTTTTTTTTTTTTTTACTATAAATATCCAACATATATATTGTGACATTTTATTTAAATTGGTTGGACTTAGATTTACCACTACCAAAATAAAACACTCATTTATTAATCGAGGCAGCACAATCAATATAAAATAGTAGAAAATTACATATTTACAAAGCTCACCATTTGAATTTTTTTTCTTATCAATTTCTAACACATATGAAACCAATTTCTTTAAAATGCAATAGAAGAGAAGCCCAGACCAACAAGAACAGGCATGTTTGCCAATTGCCACATCCAACAATGGGCCTTTTTTTTATTGGTCTGAAATATGACACATTTCAATGTTCATGGGATTTCCTTCTGTAACAACCCAAAATTTTAAGTAATTTTAATTTAATTATCTTAAATTATTTGGGTATTATTTTGAATTTTTAAGTCTTAATTGAATTATTTTAGAAAAATAATTCAATTTAAATTAAATAGGATAAAAGATTTGAATTTAAATTCCATCGGTGAAAATTGAATTTTAATTTGGGAGATTTAATTTATTTAGTTGAATTGGTGGAGGAAAAAGAAATTTAATATGTATATACCTAATTTATTAAGGAATTAGGGTTTGGGATCGTATATATATATTATTAAGTGACTAGAGAGGGAGAAAAATACACCGAAAAATGGAGAATGGGAAAAACGGCAGTGCAGTTCGATTTTTCTGCGACAGCTCCTAGAAAATTTTCGTTTTTTGGAGTTTCAACCGTCGGATTGTATTCAAATTTTATCAGCATATTCGGGACATATAGAGCCTCATTCTGAATGGTTGGATCGTTGTTTTAAGCTCTCATGTGTCCGTAATCATTGCCGAATAGAACCTGTAAAACTGGGTGAGTTTTGGGATTTTGGTCTCCATTGGTTATTTGATTTACTATCGAAAAATTTGGTTAATCTCTAATGTTGATCTTGTGTTAGGTTTGAGGTTTCTAAAGTTTTGGTTACGCTTAACAAGCCTTGGCGTCAACGTATTATTATTATTTTTTTTGTGGATTTTAGGCAACAACCGTTGTGGGTCATAACGCTGGTGTGGATTATAATTGGTACACAGGGAATTTCTGAGCGCGATTGTTACACTTATTTCAAGGTAAGTGATTCTACTGCTGGCAGGTCACAGCTTCACAGTATTATTTGACCATTGGCATATAAATCATTCAGAGTATTATTCGGCTATTGGCTGGCTATTGACATGTTTGCATGTATGATTTGTCTGGCTAATGCTTGTCCGGCTACTTTATGATTTATCTACTGAGAATTTATCAGTTGAGAATTTACCTATGCTATGTATGATTGAATCCGATGCCAACGCCCGTTGTCCCATGCTATATTATTACTTGAATCATCAAGTTCACCTCAAAACAGTTTTGACGGTGTGCCATCAGGCCACTAGACCTGTGTGGACCAACGGGTTCTCATCAGGTTCACCTCCAGTTTCGAGTTTCGACGGTGTGCCATCAGGCCAATAGACATGTGTGGACCGACGGGTTCACCTCCATGTTCACTGGTGTGGGTCATCAGGCTTACACCACAGCCCCTCAGGCTGCTAGGCATGGTGACAGGGAAGTTGGCCTACAGATCTAGAAATCCCGGCAGTGGGATTACTTACTGAGTTTTATACTCATTCGGTTACAATTTTATGGATTTCAGGTAAAGACAAGGACAGACAGGAGGAAGAATCCGTGACCGTGCCATTGGGACCAGTCAATGCTTCCGCTCATATTTTTATGTTTTCATGTTGTTAAATCCAAATCTGAATGTTTAAATTAGAAATTTTAGTTTTGCATTCTTAGAGGTTTTATGCAAAACTCACAGTTCTAGTTTTATAATTTTTTTAGGGGTACCCCGATCTAATATTTTTAATTATTTAAATTTAATGAAGTTATTTATTTGATAAATTTCTTTTATTTTAGTCAAATATACGAAATGTGTTCGACTTCTAGAAAGTCGGGTCGTTACACCTTCTTTATAATATGGTCTTTTTTTTCTTTTTTTTTTTTCATTTTTTAGAATGATGGTAGAGTATGAGTATTTAAACCTTCGATCTTAACCAAAAAAAAAAAATATCAATTACTAATTATGGTTGATGTTGATCTATAATCATAATCGACCTTTAATTATTTCTTTTTCCAATAGCTATTAAATGTTTCCTATTTTTTCTACAATATTGAGTATTCATAATTTATACCATACAAACTCAAACAAAAAATAGTTATTTGTTTGAATTTGTATGAGCTCATAGATCTACTTATAACATGAACAAAAAATAGTTATTTGTTTGAATTTGTATGAGCTCATAGATCTACTTATAACATGTGGTTGAACGTGAACTTCTAACTAATGGATAAAAAGATACGATATTAGCAACGTTCTCAATGACATGAATTTTTACGTGGAAAAACTTTTAGCAATGTTTTTTTCTGACTTCTACCATGTTTTTCACACATTAGCTCAATGTGTAACTTCATGTTGTGTTCTAATTCAAAATCATTTTTAATACAAGAATATTTTCTTCTTTTATATTTCTATGGTCATTAAGTAATTTTTATGACAAATTTTATTTAATATGAAATTAATTGAAATGATGAAATTAAAAAAAAAACACACATACATATTCTTTTGGGAAATTGTTGTGTATAAAAAAAAAAAAAAAACTAATTACACATATAGAAAAAAGCTCAACCCATGCTTTTCTATTTTCCACTTTTTTTTTTCTATATGTGTAATTAGTTTTAGTTTTTTTCTATTTTTAAAAAAACCCCTATTCTTTTTCAACAAATTTAAAATTTAAAAGTGGTTTATTAAAAAGAAGAGCAACACTCATTTTTATGCATTTCCTTCAATCACAAAGGAAAAGAACTAATTTTTTTTTTAAAATAAATATTTGTCACGTGATAACTTGTGATAAAACATTTGAATAGACTGTACAAAGATGGATATAACCTAGATGTATTCAAGTATTTTTCTTAAAGAAAATATATCAATCACATGTCCTTTTACATGTTTTAAGATTAATTAGATTTTCATTTTTATTTTTCTAAATCTCACGCACCGTTGAAGAATTAGGTTTTTTCAATCCCTCCATTATTGTTGGCACACACCAATAGTAATTTATTTTTATGTGGTCTTTGAATTGCCACGCTCAATGGAGAAAGATTTTTTTAATTGCCAATTTTTATTTTGTCACGTTTTTTATTTCTCACCCATACTTTATGTCACTTTATCATATGTTTAATAAGGCTTTTTTTTCTTCTTTCATGTAGGCTATGTAGCTTTCAATGTTTCAAGGTTGTATAGTTAATTAAAGAGGACTTCGCTATTTTATTTATTTCAGAAAATAAATATTTTATTCTTTTTATGTTAAATTCAGCTATTTGTACTTTCAATAATATATTAGCAAATTAGGTTGTTACTTGTTAGTGCTTTGAGAATATATAGACGTAAAAAAAAAAAAAAAAAAAAAAAAATCCAAGTGAAAAGGTTGTTTCTTTCTTTCTTCCTTCTTTCTTCTTCCTTTTTATTATTATTATTATTTTTTGGGGTTTAAATCTAAAATAAAAGTTCCAAATAATGTGAATCAAACACCTGTATTTTTGGACCATAAAGTAGCTTATAAGTTATAACTCAATTAAATAACATAAATTTATTTTATATTTATCTCCTACATCATTTGCTGGAATTTGTCATTTTTTATTTTTGCTATTTTCTCATTAGTAATTATAGGACTTCTTGAAATTATAATTTTTTTTTTTGGGGGGGGGGGGGGGGGGGGGTTGAACAATTCCTGTCCAAAAGAGACTACTTAAATAGGATTTTATTTAAGTTGATTCATCAACAACTTAGAGACGAGGACGACAATAATAATAATAATTGATTTTTGTCGAAATGAACCAAACTCAGAATGTTTGTACACTATCAATCTCGAAGTCAGAGGTTCAATTCCCCTATCCCACGTATAATAATAATAATTGACTTCTAAACCACAATCACCTTCTAGTTGTCTATGCTATATGTACACAACATATTTATTTATTTTTTATTTGTGCAGTGAGAGAATCAAATTTCTAACTTTGAGATAAATAGTATAAGCTTTATGTGAATTGAGTTGTACTCATTTTAACAATAACATTTTAGTGTTGGTTTCCTCGTAAACGAGTAGTTGGATATTTTTAGTTACTTTCTAAGGCATACTTTTCTTTCTGAGTATTTTTTATGATATTTTTAGGAAGATGATAATAAAACTTTGGTCAAATTATAAATTTGATCTCTATGGTTTGGAGAAAGTTAAAATTTAGTTGTTATAATTTTAAAAGTTAGAATGTCATCCATAAAATTAGTAAGAATTTTATCCTTATAGTTTAGGATGAAATTCATAAATAGTCCCTACAGTTTGATAAAACCTTCATAAATAATCCTTACGATAGCGATTATTTATGAGAGTTTTACCAAGTCATAGGGATCAATTGATTCTAACTTTTTAAGGGCATGTTTGGATTTACTAGGAAAAAAGTGTTTTTCAAAAAGTCCATTTTCATTTAAACACATTTGATAAAAAAAAAATGCTTAAAATAAAATGTTCATGTGTTTTTATATACAAGTTTATTTAGTTTGCTTTATATTAAAAGTGTTTCTATTAATGTCAAATTATTATAAAGGACGACTATTAAAAACTATGAACTAATAATTCTAAAACACTTTCATTTGCTGAGTTTTTTTAAGCATATGATCGATCTAATTAGTTATTAGAATTAGTCGTTAGGAGTTGGTGATTGGAGATAATCGATGCAATTGGTCAACGTAATTGGTCGATAGAGCTAGCCGTTGGAGGTGGTTGTTGCTGGAGTTGGTTGTTGGAGGGAGTCATCAAGTTGGCCGTTGGAGATTACTGGAGGTGGTCGTTGGAGTATTTCATTGGAGTTGTGGTTACTGGAGTTAGTTATTGTAGGTGGTCGCCAGAGTTGATTGTCAGTAGTATAGTCGCCAAAGTTGGTCACTGGAGATGGGTGCCAAAAGTTTTGCCGACGATGGTCGCCATAGGTGGTCAACGAAGGGCGGTGCCGACAGCCAACTATAGTGCGAGTGAGGTTGATCAAGACTAGTGAAGGCATTTTGGTAAACCCTTAAAAGGAGAGATTAACCATTAAATCATTAAAAATTATTTTTATAAAAGACAATTTCAAGTGTTTCTCCCAGACTAACTTATTTCATAAACTCATTTTTTCAAATACTATTTTGAGTGGTTACCAAACAATTCACTTTTTTTCAAAATGATTTTCTTTTTCTCAAAATTACACAATTAAAAAATTAAACCAAATCCATCCTAAATCATTGGAGCTAAATTTTAACTTTATCCTCCATTTATAATGAGCAAATCTATCATTTAACCTAAAACTTTTAATGACACGAAGACAAAAAAGAAATTTAAGATTTGGACAAAAGAAAAAATTGAGATCTAAGGTGGCCAATTTAATATAACAAATTTTAAAGCATGAATTCTATTAAAGTAGAGCAATGACAGAATGCCACGTGGCCAATTTAATTTAAAATATAGAACAATCCCTCTTGCTTTTGCAAACTCGCTACTTATAGCATAATGACATCTCTAATCCTTGTAAACGTTTGAGACAAAAATTAATCAGAAACACAATCATCCAATCAAATTCACCCAAGTGTGTTTCTCAAGTTATTATAGTTTATTTGCTCTTTTTAGAAAGCAAATTTTTATTGAAATTTTTGTGGGCCAAATTTTCAATTCTTTTGTGCAATTAGAAAAAAAGGGAGAATAAAATATAGTATATTCTTCTTCATAATTTTTCTAAAAGGCCTTTTTCTTTAGCTAAATTCAATAATTCACCCAACTGATCCCCCACACCCATTTGTCCTTTTCATATCACATGCTTTTTTTTTCTTTTTTTTTTTTTTTCTTTTTTTAACATTTAGCTAGTAGTACATTGTCTACATTCGATAGCAAAAAAATATTGTAGGTACTCGATTGCATTATTTATAATTCTCGAGTTTAGGAGGGATACATAAATAAAAGTATGGTTGATAAGGGCTAAATTGGTAGCTACCACCTATGTCAATAATGTAACACATTCCTTTTAAGTAGTTCAAAGCTTGGAGCAATTCTATATTCTTTTTTTAGTACAACAATTTCAGGGTGGGAGATTGAAACTCTGACCTCTTGGGACGGAGAGCATGCCAATACCACTGAGTCAAGCTCACTTTGGTAGAGTAATTCTATGTTGGGTGACCTCCTCCTGGAAAAAAATTCTAAAAAGCATGTAAATAAGGACAAAACATGCTGAAAGGCCATGTATAAGTTTGTGGGGATAGTTCCCTGCAGGAGAATGGCAAAGTCATTAAGTGTTGAATCTCGATTCTAATCCTGAGTCTTAGGCGTTATATTGTTATAGCTAAAATTTAGGACTTCATTTGATAATAATTTTGTTTTGATTTTTAGTTTTAAAAAATTAAGCTTATAAACATTATGTCCATCCATAAGTTTGTATATTTTGTTATTCCATTTTATCCATTCATGTTTTCTAAAACCAAGCCATACTTTGAAAACTAGAAAAATTAGGCCCCATTTGGTAACCATTTGGTTTTTAGTTTTTAGTTTTTGAAAAGTAAGCCTACAAACACCCCTCCCACCCTTAAATGTCTTATTTTCTTATCCACTTTTTACCCATGTTTTCAAAAACCAAGCCAAAATTTGAAAACTAAAAAAATAGTTTTTAAAAACTTGTTTTTGTTTTTGGAATTTGGCTAAGAATTCAACTCTTGTACTTAAGAAATATGCAAACCATTATAAGAAAGTGTGAAAAAATAGGCTTAATTTTTAAAAATAAAAAGCTAAAATCGAAATGGTTACCAAACGATGCCTAAATGGTTACCTAGCGAGTCTTTAATGTTCAATTAGATATAAAATTCAAAGGGTAATTGTTTTTACAAATATAGCAAAATGTTACTGTCTATCAGTGATAGACAGTAATAGACACTGAAAGACATCTATCAGAGTCTATCATCAATAGACAGTGATAGATGATGATATTAGTCTATCAATAACATTTTGTTATATTTGTAAAGATTTTAGCTCATTTTGCTATATTTAAAAACAACCCAAATTCAAAATTATATCTAATAGATAAATTATTTCTTAAAAATTTTAAATTTTCGAAGACAATTTAAAATTCAAAGATCTATAAAATATTTTTGAAAGTTCAGGGACCAATAAGGTACAAGTCTCAAACTTGTAAATTCTTGTACTTAATTTTTTTTTTCTTTTGAAAAAGATGAAGAATGACAATATTAAAAGAACATAGAATATTTTGTTTAAGATGGGACAGTTGCAAATATAACAATCAGATTCAAAGTATCAGCATATATAACAACATTTTAAAAAAATTGTAAATATAGCAAAGTCTATCAGTGAACATGACAAAAATGATTTTAATTAAACATTTCAAATTTATACCTTAAACATGACTTAACTATTTTAAGTAAAAAATAAGTTTTCGAAGTTAAAAATTATGAATTAATTTGTTTATAAAAAGAATATCATTAATCAACACAAGAAAAAACTTAAAATATACACCTCTCACATCCACAATTAAAGAGACAACTTTAAATGATACCGATTGTCATTTTAATTTTTTAAGAAATAAATATCATATCTATGACCATTTCAATCCGTGTCTACAAACAATTTCATACCTAACCTATAAATTTTGCGTGATTTTATATATAAAAAAAATTATTTGCACTTTCTTCACTCTAACTACTCACATTTTTTTTTTTTTTTATAAGAACTACTCACTTACAATTGAATTGTCATTTTCTTGTCATTTGAATGCTACATGCATTTGCCTAGTTATTAATAATACATCCAAACTTTCATTATACTACTTTAACACTATGACAAGGACCAAACAAGAAAGAAAAACTTTAAAAAAAAAAAAAAAAACAGATTAAGTTGAAAGAACAATTTTTCTGTTGGATAATAATTTACCCTTTATAGAAATAATTGATTCCTTATAAAGTTGACTTAATAAACAAATAAACTGAAATAAATAAATAAATAATATACACAACAAACCAACCTGATTGCTCTCTGGCTGTTCATAGAAAAAAAATAAAAAAATAAAAAAAATAATGGGCAACAGGTTTTGCCAACTACCTTCCACTCTTGGAAAGTGGAGCTTCCAGGTGTTCTATTTTGGGAGGATGACACAAAATGTTTCTTCTTTTAACCAAAAAGAAACATTTTCCCTTTTTTTTTTTTTTTTTTTTTTTTTTTTTTTTTTTTTTAAATTGATCATATTATTATTATTGTTATTTCCATTTTATGGGTCTTTTGGTTTGCTTGGCATTCTCCTATTGGCATTCTCATTGCTCATAATTGAGATCTGTTTAGTTAGGTTTTCCTATCTACAAGTGTCTAACATCCAGGAATCAGACAATGTCTTTTTTTTTTTTTTTTTTTAATGTATCATTTCGGGACATGTTTGGCTTTACATTCGTTGTATTAAGGAAAAAAAAAAGGCTGTTCTTGCATAGGGTTGAACTATTATTATACTTTTTTTTTTCCTCTTTTCTTAGGAAAATAATTAGGTCTTCTTAGACAACAATGTCCTTTATAGTTCTTTTTTCAAAAAAAAAAAAATTGTATTTTGTTTTCAAACTATTTTTTTTTAGTTTTCACAATTTGAGTTTAAATCTTGACTATAGGTAAGGATACAAAGAAATCCATAAATAAAATAATTTTTATAATCTTAATTTAAAAAAAAATAAATCATGAAGCTATTAAATAGGACTTTAACTTTTGGTGATTCGAATTATTATCACTTCATTGATTTTCTCATAAGTTCTTTTAGAGAGATTTGGTGAAAGATTAATATCATTTGTAATATATATAATTGAAAATTATTAACCTAATATTTAAAAAAATCATGTTTATTTATTGTTATTTTAATTTATGACAATATGTGTATATCCTTATTGATTAAGAGATCTATTCATTTCTTTCGAGACCAAATGTTCAAAATTTCCACGTGTATTTTGTTGCATACATAACAAAAATTTTCATTTATTATTCTAATCTATTTTAAAAATGGATTTTGAAATCCCCATCAATTTTTATTTTCTTAAAAAAATGGTATATTTTGTATTAAAATCCTGTTAAGTTTTCAAACTTAATTATTTAAAGAAATAAAAATATGATTTAATAATCATGCTTAATTTTTTAAAACAAAAAGGAAATCTATCCTTAACTGAAATGTGAAATAAATATTTCTATCCTAAGCTCTATATTATTATTGTTTAAAATGTTAGGTTAATGAAAATAAACACATCTAACACATTATTAATCATGCTCTAAAGAATTTGTTTTCAAACTAAGATATACACTCCAACACTTTATCATTATCATTATAAAATGAAAGGGTTGGACATATTTTAAGGTTAAGTTAATTACAAAAGTTTGGCCTTTAAAGTATATGAGAGGGTCATTGTGTTTTAAAAGATTGAGATAACTTCTATTTCTAGAAAACCCATTAGAATTTAAAATTCACATAATATATAATGATTACTAATATTGTAGAAACCTAAAGAGTGTACTAGAAGAATTGGATTCATACCATTTTCATCAAAAACAAACCCTAGCTACTACATAATAAATTCATATTTTTCCATCTGTCATGATTTTGGAAAATCTAAAGATGACATTTTTTTAATATAATCTCCAAGTGGTAGCCATTCCATTTGGAATATAATCACATAATACAACATTTTAAAGCTAACATGTCTACCTATATATCATTGATTTTTAATACTTTTATGTTTTGGAGAGATAAAGAGAGATGGATAGGTTTTCATTTTGCCTATGTGGTGGCCTTTTCTTTTTTCACATCACAAATAACACTTGGCAAGATGTATGTCTTTTTGTATCTTTTTTTTTTAAATAAAAAAAAAAGAGTTTATTGTTTTTAAATGTGGTAAATAATAGTGTTGTACCAATAGCCATGATGATGGAGAAAAAGTTGACAAAATTTTATATCATATGAAGAAAGAATTGGGGTAACTAAGAAATAGTTAATTTGTGGATGTCTCTAGCTAGGGTGTTTTTGATTGTTGTTGGATCATCTATACCGAGTAAAATATGTTTCACATGAAAATAGAGTCGTGATAAAAGATGAAACTTTCTATTCTACAGTGATAGGCTAGTTAAGATATATATATGTTCAAGAAAATAAAGTAATTTTTGCTATGATATAGTTGTTGAATGTCATGTACGTATGATTAAAGTAAAACTTTCAATATCTAGACCTTGTAGTCTAAGTAGCTATAATTTTGTAAGAAATAGTACGTGATTTGAAACTAATATATATACAGTTGTATTCTTACTCTTTACAAGATTCGATCATATAACATAGAAATCTAAAATCAATCATTATGTGTAAAATTTTAAAAGATGGGTATAATAAAGTAAATGAAATCCATTTGTATGTCTTTTTAACTAGAGCTATGTGGGATGAAATTGTTCATTTTTTTAGTTTAGGACACATTAAATAACAGGTAGTTATTTTAAATGGCAAAATTGCTGGAAATATTTTTAAATATAACAAAATTCACTGTCTATCACTGAGACATTGATATTGATAAACATCTATCAATGTCTATCGTTACTAATAGACAGTAATAGATGATAGTAGTCTATCAGTGTCTATCACTAATAGATAATGACGTTTTTACTATATTTGTAAATACTTTAGTTCATATTACGTTATTTGAAAACCACCTATATTTTTCTAAACAAATGAAATTATTCTTTCTCTTCCATTATTCCAATAACATTTAATTATAAAGTTATCAAGGGGTTATTTGAAATCAAAGAACTCGCAAACATTTAAAAATCTAATTTTCTATAGATTAAAAAAAAATGGAGAATCTTGATCAAAATAATGCTTCCATGTGTGAACTTAGATAGGCCCAAGTTTATGTGTGATTCTTTCTCTTAAAACTTTGACACCTGTTCACAAAATGATGTGGACTATTACATTTTTTTTTACATAGAAAATGAGATCCCATATATTCATATAAAAAGATTTAAATGGAGACAGCCAAAAACACCCTTACCTCCCTCAATGGATTAATGCTTTGATATTTATAAAAATGAGTGAGAGAGACTTTTTTTTTTTTTTTTTTTTTTTTTAATCACTTTGATGTAATGATGCTTTTTTAGAAGAAAAAAAATGAAGAAAAATTATAATAGTACTAAATGCATACCTAACATATTTAAACATTCGCTATCTAATACATAAAACATATACAACAAATTTATAAGTTAAAAGAGGGTGCTAGAATTAATCATTAAATTAAATTAATGAATATTATTTTGATTGATGCTATAAAAGATAAGATCTCTAAATAATGATCAGAATCATGGAAAATGATCAAGATAATCCTTATTTTATCACATTTAGATTATGATGTTATCACAAAAATGTTCATCATAATCTAATTTTTTTTTCTTTTCTTTTTAACGTTTTTCATTAAATATTTAGTTGATGCAAATTTCCTAAATTGTGTGTAGAACCAAAAATCTTGGATTTTTTTTCCCTTCCCTTTTGTTCTGTTGTTAAAGAATTGAAAATGAGAGGACAATTGTAAACAAAAAGGACATCCAACAAAGAAAAGCTAAAGATTCTTTCCAACAAGATGGAAGCATCCATTTTGGAGGATGGACAAACAAGTCCTTTCACATAAAACCAGGTGTCAACTTTTAATTGGATAAGATATGAAGTTTAATCCAAATACATTGACGAGAGCTTGAAGGTTCTTCTTTTTGGGCAAAAGAACAATTGAAATTGAATAGAAAGGATTACGAAATATACTTGATCAGTCATTATATTTCAAGATTATTGGTATGTTTGTTTTCATCTCATTACAAAGACATTTTTAATCAAAGTAGATTTTGTTGGTGCCAGATTTGGTTAGACCTAACGTCAAATTGTATGACATAATATCATTCAAATTAGCATTAGAGTGATGTTGATCTGAGCATCATCGTAGAGATTACCTAGCCTGTTTAAGGGTGTGTTTGGGAGTGATAGTTGGAGTGGTGATTTTAGTGATAGAGATTTTGGAACAATTTGATTTTATAAAATTGATTTTTAAACAATCAAACCTATGTTTGGTTCCAAACTTTTTAAGTGATTTTCAAATATATAAAAGTGATTTTGAATTTATCATGTTTGGTTCTAAAAGTAATTTTAAAATTACCAAATTACTAAAAGGGTATTTTATATTTGGATTTTTGTTTTAAAAAATAATTATAAAAATATCTAATTTTATTAATTAATTTATTTTTTATTTATTTTAATGTTAAATTATTGTATGCATAATTGATATGTGAGGTAAGAAAAATACACATAATAAAAACAAAAGAAAATTCAAAACATATATCTCATCCAATCTAGAAATTTTTGTATCATTACAAAATACTTAAACTAAATATTATCTATTGAAATACAAACTGTATAACAAAAACATTAACGAGATATAAGAAGTCTTGCAATTTTCTCCCGCTCCATCAAAAATGTAGAGAGACTAAAAAAAATCAACAAGAATTGAAGACAATGATTGAAATATCCCAAAAAAATTGTTCATATAGATAGGAAAAGCCACGAAAGGAACAGAGTAAATAGTAACAAAAAATTAAGGAACGATACAGTGAAAAAACAACAAAAACTGCTAAAAATTGAAGCTCATCCATGTGAAAAGAAAATTACAAAAAACAAAAACTTACTGAAATCAGCACTACTACGGATAGTTAATGGAACCAAGCGACGGACACGAGAGAGAGGATGTATCGGCGGAAAGAGAAGGAAAAAATGGATTAGGGCTAAATCCTATCCTTAAATATGAGGGACAAATTTGGTGTTCTAAATTTTTTATCTGATTCCCTGATAATCACCCCAACCAAATCACCAATAAACTGATACCTACAAAATCAATTTTTAGTGATTTCAAATTTTTGAAAAATCAATTTTATGTGAGTGCCAAACATCAACTTTTTATAAAAAAAATAATTTTGACAAGGGAAAAAGTGATTTTGGTCATGCCAAAATCACTCCCAAACACACCCTAAGTGAATGTGAGACACTTCTTTTTTTTAAGGTTGAAAGTCGATCATTGATGTATCTTATAATTATTCCCATCAGTTACTTTGTTGATCAGAGGCTTCTCTTGAATATCTGACCAACCTAACCATTCAAATCATGTATGGAGTCGCATCAAGTTCATATCTGCTATCTAGATCGATTGACCTACCTCATCTTATAGGTTGACGAGACTAGTCCATTGATTCATTTCGAGGTGTGGCTGTTTGCTTGAGAGATATCAGTAGGGACATGAGAGTTGACTTCCTACCACTATGTAGAAAAATTCAAACTTTATTCTGTTTCGAATTTTAATTTAATATTATTTTGTTTACTATCGTAATAAATACTTTTTTTTTCCATTATATATCATCATTTAAAACCATATGGATTGGAATTCTTATTAATCATATTTTCTTTAAAAACATAGATAAAAAAAAATCAAAATTTTCACAATTTCAAAGTTGGTTAGGAATCTAATTAACATCACCAAATAGCTAGTTAGCTTTTCATTCATAGATGGATAAAATAATAATAATAACAACATTTTACTTATTAGTATCATTATTTCCTTTTTATTCCTTAGGAAAAATCTAAACAAAAGTTTTTACAACCATTTCGAATTTCTCTCATTACAAATCAAACTTAAAACTTGGAATACCATTTTCATTGTTTTAAATAATTTCTTATATACTCTCTTGTACTTTCTTTACATTTTCTTTTAATTTTATCTCCCTATGAACATATTTTCTCTCATTTAATCTCCTATTTGTGCAATGGTCTGATCTCTCCAAAACTTTTTTTCTCCTCTCATTTATCTCTCTATACTCTCTTCTACTAATAGCTTTCTCTCTCTTCTTCTTTTTTTTTTTTTTTTTATATTTTAAACACTTATTCTCCCATTCATATTTTGATTCATGTAGTTTCTTTTAATAGTATTTCTATATTCATATATTTTCTTTTTACAAATATAATTTTTATTAGTTATAATATATTCACTTTTCATCACCACAACAATTTTGACTTTAGATTAGTTTTGCACTGCCATCTCTTATATATATGCATAGTAAAAAAATTTCCATCGAATCGAAATTTTCAAAATTTGAAGGTCTCGAAATCTTGATTGGGAGAAATTTCGTTTTCCCCTCAATTTCAAGAAAATTTCGATTTTTTTTCTAATTAACTATGTTAGCCCAATTCAAAATTTTTAATTTTATAGTCCTGATTATACACAATTGTATAGTTTCACACCCCAATGTTATTTTCGACAAAAGATTAAACATTTTTTATGTGCTACATTTTTTAATTTTCAACTTTTCTCAATTTTTAGCTTTATTTTCGACCCAAAACTTTCATTTATAAAGAAATTGAATATGAAAAACTACAAAAAAAAAAAAAAAAAAAAAAAATCTATATTTACTTTTAAGCTCAATCAAACATTTTTCATTAAATTTTCACATCATTTCACCTTAAAATTGAATCGATATGAGTTTTTTCTTTTACCATCCTAGACTTTCATAATTTTCACATCATTTTACCTCAAAATATTCATAAACTTTTTATTATTTTGTAATTATTTTTTTCATTTCTTTTTTAAATTTCTGCTCTCGTATCAACAGTTACTCAGACATTTACAATAGACATCTAAATATTGTCTTACTTTATAAATATTGTGATTAAAAATGGTCAGTTATAGTCTAATTAAGTCACAATCAAAGTTTCATTAATTAATTGTAATAATTTCTATAAATTTCCATCAATTTCCATAATTTTTTCTTATATTTCCATCGATATTTTCATAAAATCGGGACCTCGATATTTCCATTGACATTGATATTTCGAACCTTGTATATATGATGACAGATTACAAACCGCCCTTGTATCCAGTGTCATCTTAGGATACGATGGCAGTTTACCTTTGATGGCCGTTCTGAACCGCCATCAACTATTCTACCATCTTATATATACGATGACAGATGTTAAGGATGACGGTTGTGAACTGTCGTCCTATTATAGACAGTTGATGACAGTTTTGTATGATGGCAGTTAGAAATTGACATCATACCCATCCTATCATACGTAATATAATGACGGTAAAAAACTGATATTAGTCATTATAATTTCCTCTCTCATATATTCTTTAAACAAGAATAAAAATATCTTTTAAAGACATACCACATTGCCTCTAAGAAAAGATGTCCTTGCACTCGCACCAAAGTTTTTTTTTTCTTTTTCTTTTTCTTTTTCAATTTGTTGACATTTGCAATTCTAATTTTGGTTGAGTTGATTAGAGATTAGACAAAGAAAATAATTCTCTCATTTTTTTCTTTGGTCAAGTGATTGTTGAATACTACAATTGAAAAATGAAACTTTTTATGAGAGGGGAAATTTCCACTACCCTTTTTTTTTCTTTGAAAGAGAAATATTGATTCCAATTCCAAGTACTTGTGTGAAGCAAAAATGCATATAGGTCAAATCTTTTCCAATAGCACACACATGCTATATTATCATTATCATTATCATTTAATTATCCCCCTTCTCAAGTTTTTATTATGTGTTTAGAGACAATGTAACCAAACAAACATATATGATTTGAAAGGCTCAATGTAAATTCCCTTAACTCAAAACCCCATTTCTCTCAAAGATGATATCATCATTTTGACATGCAAAAGATTTGAAATATAATTTAGTGGTTAAAGATGTAGACACTTCCTCTCAAAAGTCTTCATTGTATTTGTCCTATGATCCTTAAAATCCCTAACCATCACCATGTATACTTTGAAATTGGTGCTTGTCCTTGACACCAACAAGAAATAAAGAAAGAAAATAAAAGTAAGAGCACATTGAGAGAGATTATTGCATATCTATCTATCTGCATGTACTTGAATTCAATAATGTTTAAAGAGACTTTTTCACAAACAGCTTGAACCTTATGTGTTATGTGGGTTTGTTGTACGATAGCACTTTAATTTTGAGCCTCAACAGCCCTCCAATGAGGCCAAAAAGTATAACATTTCTTTTATATAGGACATAGCTAGTACGACACTAATACTTTCATGCACTTTTTTTTAGCTCAATATAATTGTGGAGTGATATCAAATTATTTACATTTTGATATGATAATTAGTGTTGTATCTATTGAGTTATGTGATATATTAGAGTTTGGGTGATGTACACCAATGACCTCTTTTAGAAAGTACAAAGCTTTTGCACTATATGGTTGGAATTTTGTTTTTATTTTAACAATTCATGTACGTCTAGTATTTAACTTGCTAGGACATTAGTTTTAGAATATAACATTATTACAAATGTGAAGATAAAAGAGTCGGCTCTTTGATCGGAATTTTACTAATAATAATGGCTAGTTAGGTTTTTTACGCCAACATGAACATAGTTCGACTGATATGAATTTGTACTATTAACATCAAGGTTTGAAGTTCGAGATCTCTCCACCACTATATATTGTAAAAAAAAAAAGGTTTTCGTGTTTTAAAACGAAAAAAATTCTCCAGAATATAAATAATTAAGACAATGATCCATGGAAGGTAGTTACGAATAAAGAATTTTCTTATCAACATGAGCATGGTTCAATTGACATAAAGTTTGTACTATTGATTGTTCTTGCATATATACTTTTCATCATTCAAAATTAATTTAATGTTTGGTTTTGCTTTTCAAACATGATTTTCTTACAACCAAAATTGACTTTCAATGATTCAAAACATGTTTGAAAGTGATTTTGAACCTAACAAAAGTGATATTAACCAATTCAAAATTACTCCTAAACTTGTCCTAAAACTACAAGGAGACAAACATTAACTAACTCTTCCTTTTCAAAATTCAAATATAATTTATTTAATTATTAAAAATATACTTTTATGTCTTAACTAATTGAATTATGTTTATTTTGACATGCCACCAATATTAAGTGCATGTTTGAGAGTAATTTTGAAATAATTGAAATTAATCATTTTTTTCATGTTCAAAATTACTTTAAACCACACATTTAATGCCATCTTCATATCATCTAAATTGATTTTAATTAATTAAAAACATGTTTTCAGAGTGATTTTAGTCATTTGAGATCTATTACTCCCCAAACATGCCCTAAATCACTCTACTACCACTAAACAAAAATCAAATTTAATGTTCTAAATTATGATTGTATTTAGACCACAATATTTGATAAAAGTTTTATTGTTAGTTGTCTGATTTTGAAAAAATCAAACTAAAGTAGTTTTAGAAGTGAGATTTATAAAACAGAGAAAATTACTAGTTAAACCAACGTAATTTTAGAAATAAGAAAACAAAGTAGTTGTCAAACCAGGTCATAATTTTCCAAATTATACTTTTTTCAGGGAAATTACTAAAAACAGAAAAAATATCAAATTATTTACAAATATAGAAATATTTCACTGCCTATCAGTGATAGATCGCGATAGACTTCTATCACTATGTATTGCTCAACCGATAGAATTTTATCACTGATAGAAATTTTCTATATTTGTAAATAGTTTGGCTAATTTTTCTATATTAAAAAAAAAAACTTTTTTTTAATGTATTTTTCTTTTCTTTTTTTTTTAAAATTTGGTTAAATTTCAAAATAATTTTTAAAAAGTATAAAAAAGTCTTAAAAGAAAAGAAAAGGAAAAAGCCAATGAACGATTTTTTTTTTATTATTTTATTATTATTATTTTTAAGGAATCATGTTTTGAAATGGAACCTTAGTTAATTAGTTCAATTCTACCCAATACTAAAGTAGGTTCCCTTTTCACCCAATTTCTTATTAATGCTTCCTAAATTTCAAGATAGATAGTGCTTTTGTTTTCCACTTTTCTATACCAACCCTTTTATTGGTTATAAGTGTATTTTAGGCAAAAAAAGAGAGAAGAAAAAACCATCAACTTTATTTATTTATTTAATTCAACAAATATGGGCGAGATCAAACATTGAGAATCAAATTGAATTATATATGAACAAAATTAATCTGAGCAATTTTGGAATCTCCAACTTATACCTTTTAGGCCCTACTATATAAATGTACTAAAACATTAAATTAACAATGTCAACGCGTGAATATATATGATCAACAACCATAATTGATATATGCATTCATTCCTTTAAATCAAATGTTTAAATCTTCGTACTTTCATAATAAAAGAAGAAAAAAAAAAGAAAAAAGAAAAGAAGAAGAATTTATTTTTATTTTTATTGATCAATTAATTAATTTAAATAAAAACATGTTAAATTGTAGTTATTTTAATTTATTCACATACGTTTAATTATAGGTTAATTAACGATAATAGTTATCATTTATATCCAAATACATACATATATATATTATTTTCAAAGACTTAAATCCTAAATACTCCATTTTTAGAAATATTTAATATTCATACCTATCTAACAAAACTCCATAAATTTTAAACTCAAATAATCTTCACAAAAGTTTATTCTCTTTTTATTTCATATAGAAGTCTTTCAAAAGAAACTATATTATAGGAGGTATTCATCAAGAGGCCACATTTAAGGAGTAAAATTAAATAAATAAATGGAAATTACTACAAACAGAAAAAATATCAAACTATTTATAAATATAAAAAAATTTCATTGTCTATCAGCAATAGACCGCGATAGAATTCTATTACTTGAGCGATAAATAGTTTTGCTCATTTTTATATATTTGAAAACAACTCATAAATGAATCTAAAACATATAAATTCTCTTATATGGTAAGAAAATAGATTGGGTGTTGACCCATTATAGCTAGTAGCTAGGGGTAGTGAGCAAATTAAACTAGGAAAAGATTGAAAACATTATATAGTTGGCCACCTATATATGCATCCATCCCAAATTGATTGTAGTGAGATTCCCATTTTCCTAACTCTCTCCAACACACAATTCTAAGTGTGATGTAGTGGCCAAACACAACACTATAAGTGAAAGATGTCCATCTTCCTTTTTGTTTTTTTTGACATGTTCAATAAAAGCTTGCTATCCTCATTTTCCATTCAACCCAAAAATAAGGGCTTTAATTTATGGACCCTCTAAACCACCAACCAACTTGGGATATATGTAAAGAGATGTTTTCCTCCATTATTCTTTCTCCATCCATGTATAATTATTCTCACTCAATATGTGTGGAACAATTTTCTTTTTTTCTTTTTTTGTTTTTTTGTTCTTTTTTTTTGGAAAGAAAAAACAATTAGGCTATTTTTTTTTATAACTGTTGATGTCAAATCTTGGCCAAAGAAAAACGCACATGACCTTCACGTGATAACAATGGTAAATTTATAATTTGAAGAAAAGATGATCTGTAAAACAAAGAAAAAGGACTCTGATGTCAAAGTCCGAGATCAAAATTGAAGAATAAAAAAGAAGTCAAAAGTTTTAAGTTACCTCAAATGAAGTTATGATGATATATTTATAGATAAAATTGACCTAGGTTGTTCCCTAGGGTTTCGGAGTCGCCTCAAGATAATAAGATAACCTATCGGGCCGAGGGACGTGCCCGAGTTCATGTTAGGCTAGTTGCCGAGGTCGACCGTCTCCACCTAGGCTTATTTTGGTCTTAAGGCGATACTTTGGGTCGGACATATGTAGGATATGCCCATTATCTATTTTACTAAGGTCGGTCTTGGCTAAGCATGCTAACTTAGACTTTGACCAAAATTAACCCTCTCCCGTTGACTCATTTTGGGCCTAAGGTGCTATTTTTGGTCCAAACATTACTATTTTCTCCACTTTATTGTCTCTATTCTCATTTTATGTCAATTACCCTTCCATTTAAAATCACCCATAACAATAAATAATATATCATCAAGCGAGATAGTTAATAGGTTATATATAAATGGAAAATAAATTAAAATAATTAATGAAATTATTTTTGTTTGTTAAATGTCTTTTGTATATGTATGATATTTATAATATCCCACTTATAATGTAATTCTACACATTGCTATTTGCACATATAGACAATTTTCTTTTACAATTTGCATGAGAAGAATATTCTTCTAATCCCATAATTAAAACTCCAATTGAAATAACTTTTGCAAAGTTGACTTTTACATAAGCATGGAACTCTTTCCCAATATAGAGATTAGACAACTTTGGGAGTCAAATCACCTAGTAGTTGAAAATATCTGTCATTGCCTAAAATTTTCAAGGCTTCGACATTTTATTTGTTTCTAATTAACGAAGTGAATAATTAAAAAAAAAAATTAACTTCGATCTTAAAAGAGAGAGTGTATACCAATTATCGTTAGGTCACACTTACTTTAATTTTAATTTTTCTTTTTTGTTATATTTGACATGTAATTCATTTAATATATATTTTGTGTTTAAATAGAGATGGTGAAGATTTGAACCAATAGCAACAATTACTTTTAGATAAAGATTATTAATATCTTAATTAATTGAACTATATTCAAGTTAACCATAATTTATCTTTATATTTTAAAAGTTAAATTACAATCTCCTTAAACGGTGAGGTTTGTATTTATTTTCATTCCCTAAAGTTTCAAGAATGCTTGTGGTAGCAAAGTTATAAATTTGAAAAGATAATATAACCATTGCTAGCCAGTGGTAGGAGTGTATATGAGTTGGGTTGGGTTGAGGATGTTTTTTGGACTAATCCAAAAGTTCAGTTGGTTGAGTTGGCAATCCAAAAGACCCAAGAAAAAAAATTCTCCAACCCAACCCGAATTTTAAAGGTTGGGTTGGGTTGTCGGGTTATAACTTTTTTTTTTCTTTTTAATTAAAAATATGTAAATTTATCTACAACATATGACTATAATAACTAAAATCCCATTAAATTCAAATGTTAAATACCACATATCTATTATATTTATTACAGACATTAAATAAAGATAAATATCATAACAATTTTAAAAAAAGTTACTAAAAATTCACAAATTTATCAATACAAAGTAATCAAACTTTGTATTGATATGGGTTGAATAGTCTAAATTGTTTGAGTTACGGGTCATTTAAACACCTCTAGCTACTGGTCCCTCCAAATCAAAGTTTTCTCTTGCAAATTACAATTATTCCTCTATTGCTCTAATTAAATTTCAGTATTTTGCTACTTTTAATTTGTATGCTTCTTAATATTAACCAATGAAGTAACTATCATGGATTGGCTTAGTGGTAGTGGGAACATCGATTGACCACCTACTTTGGATTAAATATCCTGTGGGGCAATTGATACCTAAATGTTGTAGGGTCAAGCAGGCATCCGCTAAAATTAGTCAAGGGGACCTATTAGTTACAAAATTAAAAATTATTTAAGGACCAAATAATAGACATAAATCTCAAAATTGTGAATAATCTTGCGTTAACTGTAATTAACACCATTCTAAAATAGAAGAAAGTTTTTCCCTTAGGATGAAAAGGAAAATGAAAATTTGAAAATGAATACAAGCTTATTGTTTAAAGTTTTTACCGTTTTCCTTTGTCAATACTATGTTAAAATTACAACGTTGGAGAATTTCTTGGACAATTTTACTTCAACCTTTATTTAAAAGTTTCGATAATATATTAATCAACAATGGTTTTATCAAAATGAGCATAATTTAATTGTAAAATTCTCTGGAAGTCAGGGAATTCAAATGGCTTATCCCATTTGTTGTGAAAAAAAAGTTTATATAATTTTATTTTTTATTTCAGCTCCATTAAAATGTGGGGTAGTTGAAAATTATTTTACTTAATTATCTTTTAGACAATTTCAATTTTTCAGACTTGCACCTAATGAAAATAGTTCACACAGGACTTATTTCATTATTATTTTTAATAAAATTAAAACAAGATTTATGTAATAAAATTAAAATGAATCACATGAAATTATAAATGTGCTTGGGGATATAAATCAAATATTTTAATTGAAAATTTAGTTTTACAATCGAGTTTACATTGATAATTTAGTTTTAAAATCGAGTTTACTTTCAAGATTGCCAAATATTTTTAAATAAAACTTTAAAAAAAAAAAAAAAATCCTTTTTTCTAGAACGAAATTTATAGTTACTTGTGTGGCATGTGGTGAGTTAAAATACGTTACGTCCACCTGTGATATGTATATGACATAAGTAAAAGTTTTTAATTTTTTTTTTTTTTACTTTTTTTTCTAATTTCATGTTATTAAGTAATTAACAAAATATTTTAAAGTTTTAGAAAATATACAAAAATCTATTCATTATTTTTTTGGGAAAAAATGAAAACATAAAAGCAAGGGATAGGATAGTAAGCAAGCTTAAAATTATTTGAAATAATAGTTTTAAAAAAAACAATGGCACTGTCAATTAAGCTTCACCTAATTTTTCTATTTCCAAATACAATGATTTTAGTTTCTAAAATTTGGGTGGATTTTTTAACAGAGTAAAAAAAAAAAAAAAAAAAAAAAAACTAAATGAATTGATTGGAGCATGAAATAAGAAATAATCACTGCAGATTTTCATGACTTTAAAAAAACTATCATTCCAGTATTTAAATCTACCATCAAGGAAATACAATAATGACACATGAAAAAACTATCAATTATTTCCTGACTGTTTAATAAAGTCAACAATAAACATTTATTAACAGTTATTATATGTTATAACAATATTTTCTATGACAATTATTCAACAATAAATATATTTCTCACCATTAGTAGTTTTTTCATTGATTGATTTTTAATGATAACTATTTTAATACTATGTGTATATTGTCAATTTTAAAAATATAATTGATTTATAAAATATTTATTTCGTTTCGACTTTTTTGTCTTTTAGTTTAAATCTTGGATATTATGGTAAGAAAACTATAAAATCAACCTTAATCACCTTTAAAAGTAAGAACCTAATTCTAATATATCCATAACTAAGATTATTTAACCTAAATCTCAATCTCACACAAAAGAATGAAAAATAAATATGAAAAAAATCAAGACTTTCATTTTGCCCTCCTCCCTCGTATAGTTAGACTACCATTATTGAAAGCATATATATATATATAAAAGATAAACAAACATTGGGGATTGATGCACTCACATAGAAGAAAAATTGGAGAAAATATCTACCTATATAGAGCCGTAAAAAGGGGAAAAAGTCAATAAATATATATATATATATATATATATATATAAGTAAGAAAAATAAAGAGATACCTCCAACAAAGTTTAAAAAAGAGTTGAGAAAATCTACTTTGGTTCATATAATTAAATTACACAAATCTAATATTAATTCATTAAACACCATAACTAATTTTTTTCTAGTTTAAAATTAAAATTTACTAAGCACTATTAATATTTTTTAATTTAAAATTAATTTACCTGACATGCAGTACCTAGTTATTGCTCTTTAATGACAATTAATACAAGTTAATAGATTGATGATAAAAAAAAAAAAAGCGCCATAAAAATCGAAAAATTCAAAATTTAGTATCGCTAAAATTTGGCTTTGCCAAAACCATTTTAAAAAAATTCAATTTAATGACTCTAAAGAACTACCATTGTTAATTTTAGTAATAAATTGGTAGATACAAAAATTGTCAAAATAGTCGAAAAATTCAAAATTTATCGTCTTTTATTGCCAAAATTGCGTTTTTTTTTTATTTTCTTATATTTAATGAATGTTATTTTTAGTCATAAATTAATGACACGAAAAAACTTGTCATAATTTTAGAAAATTCGAAAATTTTTATTTTTTTTTTCTCGCAAAACATGTGTGATTTTAGCTTTAATGATTATTTTTTCTCTCCCATTTTTACCTTGGTTCATGTGTTAAGAAAATTTGATTTTGTTGTAAGTGAATATATTTCCTTTCATGTTATTTAAATTTTAGAGTATATATATATAAAAGATTTAGTCCCTGATCAATACACATTAATAAACTCAATTAAAACTTTTTTTTTTTTGTTTTTTTGTTTTTAATTTGTTTTTAACAGTCTAAAACTTTTGCAGTTGAACTATCAAAGGTGGTCATCCAATGTATTCGTGTAAAATATTTGTAAGAAAACCAATAACAGCTTGTCAAAATCACCTTCATGTCTTTTTTGTAATTATTGATGGAATTTGATGACTCTCAAAAGTAACCCACTTATTTTCCTTTCTTTTCAATTTAATGTATAATGATTTTCCACTAAAATTTAAAAAAAAAAAAAAAAACAATGATGATTATTAATAATCAATTTTAGCATACGTGGTGATTTAGTTTGAATTCTATTAGTGGCTATGTTCTTAGATAATAAAAAATAAAAAATAAAAATTTGTAGACATGGACAAGCCATCAATCAATCTTTTAAGTATGTTGCCTACTTAAATTTGTACGTTAAACTACGATTATGTTTGAATTGGTATATACAATATACTTTTAATTCCTGATTTCGAATGCAAATTTTTATTTTATCTTTAAATTAAAGAAATTGATAGTTTAATCATGAGTTTTAGAAAATAATTTTAGAAGTCTTTGGAGTTAAATTGTTATTTGTCTCACTAATAAAAATATTGACGCTGAAGTTTGAATAATATGATATCGCTTATATATATGTTAATTTTAAATGGTGTGGCGTGTACTTAATTTTATATATATATATATATATAACTAATCGATATATATATATATATATATAAAACTAATCGAGTGATTGGTATATTTAACATCTTCTTTGTGAATTAGTAGATTTATTACAACTAAAGAAAATATGAAAAGAATATATGGAAGAAATTATATTGCATAATTAAAACACTCATGAATAACATGCAATTTACCAATATCTTATTTTCTTGATTGTACAACTTGAAAATGTCAAAACTTATGATTCTTTTTTATAATAATATATTCCTATTCTTAATTATATTGTATTAAAAGTACTAACCCTACATCAAAAAGACTATTTCTCATTAAAAAAAAAAAAAAAAAAAAAAAAACCTACATAAAAAGGCACAGTCATGAAAAACAATTCATATTTTTTTTCTGCTTCACATAAATAGTCCTACATTGTGCTGTTCAAAGGAGATCTTCATAAGATATATCATATTTCAGAGCTTTTTTTTTTTTTTTTTTATAGAAATAATGTCATTTTAATAAATAATGACAAAAATGGAGTTGGGTTGAAAATATTGACAAAAATAAGGTAGCAAAATTGTGGACGAGGTCCACCACTTCTACCTATCCTAAAAATCGTGGACAGAGTCCATGATTTACCCAACCAAGTGTCAAGGGAGTTCAAGTGAGTCAGCAAAATTGTGACATGTGAGCAAAATAAGTGCAATTTTGGCAGGGTTGACCGAGATATGTAAGTAAAATCGTGAACCCCGTCCACAATTTTCTCACCTATATTTTTTAAAATACTTTTATCTCTGTCCTATTTTTGTTATTATTTATTAAAATAACATTATTTTTTTAAAAGTCTCCATATTTCATATCAACTTTAGAAAAACACAAAAAAAACAAAATTAAACAAAAACAATGATAGTCCTTAACTTTCAATGCTGTAAATCACTTTTCTACACATTTATAATTAAGTTATATTTTAAACTTTATAAAATACAGGTAAAGTTTTTTGTTCGCATATATATATATATATATATATATATATAAACAGGGAAGTTCTGTGTGTAATTTGGAAATGTAATTGGATATGAACGGTGTCAAAGTTTTACATATAATCACACTGAATATATAAATAACAAAACATATCTTTACCTAAACTTTTGATTTTTTTTCTTCTGCTCTAAGTATAATATACATTATTATTTTAATATATTTATTAAAAATTAATTTTCAATTTAATTTAGATTATAATTTAATTGTCTATTTTTAAAATAAAAATTTAGAGATGTACAAAGATACATTTGAATTATATAAAATATAATATAATTTATAATTAACTCGTTGAATTGTCATTAATATTAAAAGACTAATTGACTTGTTATGAAGAAGAAAGAAAGAAAATGAAAAAAATTTGTAGTGTCGGTTAACGACAAGTGGCGGTCATTGTCAAGCATCCACCATTAGTAACTAATGGAGCTAGCTTTGGAACTTCATGATTTTGCCACTGCTATAATATGAAGTTGTATTTGTGACACCACGATAATATTGATTACATTGAGGTTAGACATAGTTTTGATTTTCAAATTCAAAACCACCAAACCTAAAATAAAGGGGGATTTGAAACATGCAAACCAAAATCACTTGAAAAAAATATCAAATGTTTACATATATATATATATATATATATGAAGTTAATTGTGTGATCTAATGAAGAATATGAGGATTAGGGATGACATCGAGAAAAACTTCAAATTATGTTTATATAATCTTGAAAGGAATATGTCAATCCATTTTAGATTCGATTCTTTTATTTTTCTTAAAATGTTATCATCCATAGTTATTTTCAAACACTTTAAAATACATATATAATGTACTTAGTGTTACTTGGTTCAATGTGTTGCAATGCGCATGGTGTTATCTAGTCATATAAACTTAGGCTGAGTCTTGACATTGTCATGTTGTAATCAAATCAAAACAAAATTAATAAATAAATGAATAAACACATTTTATTCATTTTTAATAACATTTTTTTAAATCTATGTTTATATTCCATGCATATGTTATTTTTAGGAGTTAAAGTATATGGATTGATATTATACATTTTAATCAACAAAGTTCCTTCACTTTCAAAGTGTGACTTTATTTTATTTTATTTTTTTTTTTTTTTTTTTGCAAAGAATGTGACTAGCTTTATAATTATTCGGTATTGTCCCCAATAGACATTGATCCATTATGTTAATTTGTCGCATTCCAAAACGTGGAAGTGTGAGGTAACTATAAAAGCACATCCATTAAAAATGTATTTTCTAAAACAAAATCAAGATATTATTAAATTACCCTGGTAGAATAGAAAGGGAAAGACCAAAGTCTTTTTGCACTATCTCCTTCGAAGTATGAAGTTCGATTTCCTATCTTGCAATTGGATAGAACAAACATTATTTTCCTTCTTTATATTAATTAGTTTTTGTTTTGAGGCGATATTTTAATTGAAATTAAAATATATATTATATAATATTTACTTTCTAAAAATCAATAATTCACAAAAGAGTGAAAGAATAAACAGAAACCAGCTGAGCTTCATTCCTACCCTAAACCCAAAAGCTTCAAGCTTGGTTTCTCAAAGCCCCTCACTTTCAATCCTACTTACATTATCACCCCCAACAAAGTCCGTAATTATACTTTACACCCCCACTTCTTTTCTTACCAACTGTAGAAACAAGACAGAGAAAAAGCAGAGGAGATTCCGGGGACGTAAAAACACACTCATCCCACAGGTAAAAATCTCCTATTTTTTTCCTGTTTTTCTGTTCTTTTTTTTTTTTTTTACCATATGTTATAATTTATTTACCTCGTCTTTTTACCGTATCTGCTTCTGCAAATCCTTGGAGCTTATGAAAGTTCCATGGAAGCCATAAGGAACTCGAGAAGGAAGCTTCACAGTAGCTTCAAGCTCCAAAGTCATGGCGTTAACGATCTGAAGCTCCGATTTCCATTCCTTCTCGTCGTGAACGAAGACCAAGATGTGCCCGTCGTCCTCCGCCTCAGCCCCTTCTCTAGGCAGAAACAGAGGCTCACCGCCGTACCTCTGTTCGCCATAGATATACTTTCTGATTTCTCCGGTGAAGAGATCGACCTTCGCAAAACCAGAAACTTTTGGCCATGGCTCTGCCAGAGCAAGATAAGCAAACTGGGTTTTTCTCCCCAGTTGATTTCGGTTCACCATTCCGGCCTCTAAGTTCACTTGCTCTGTTTCAGTGATGATTGGCCGACGGGTCGATTTTCCAGTCGAGAGATTCAGACGAATTTCCGATAAAACGGATTTCAAATTCTCTTCGCATTCGTTGAAAATGGAGTCTGGCGGCGTCATGCACGACCCAATTACGACGATTTCGTTAGTTTCCGGTTCTTCCCAAGCGTTCCAGAGATGGAAACAGAAGCAATCAGGAGCTTCAATCCATTTAATGGCGTTGGCGTCTGTGGCATTTTTGTCCAAAATTCCGAATCGGGATGTTTTTTCTTTGTCGTATATCACCGGAGACCCGCCGCGGATCATCTCCGGCAACTTGAAAACCACCTGCTGGTCGGGAATTACGACGAATTTCTCTGTAATTGCGAAATCGTGCATCATCGTAGGCTGAGGCAGAGGAATTTCAACATCCGGTGATTTCTCCCCCTCCGGCGAGAATTTGAAGTATTTCAAATATGGCTTTTGGATTACGTCGTAGCTTAAAGCGAACATCTCGCCAGAAACAGGGTCGAGTTTCGGGTGGGCTATCATTGTGGATGTCAGTTGGCCATCGAAATCGAACCGGCCGACGGTTTTCAAATCACCCGCCGGAGTGACTCTGACTTGGTAAGGCAAATCGTCCTCCGACATGGCAAGAAGCCGGCCGTTGAAAAAGACCAGACCGGCGTTGGCGACTCCGATTCCATGGTTGTGATCGACAAGGCCAAATAATCCTCTGGCATAGAAAAGCATCAGCCGAGCTATCCCAGAGTGACCATGAAGTTCACCGATTGCCTTTGGGAAAACCGGCCGGCCGTAAGCTCTCTCCTGAACCAGCCGTTGAGTCTCCGTGAACCGGCAAGCATAACTAACGCCACCGCCCTCGGAGAATTCCACAGCATGAACCATCCCATCGCCGTCGAATAAGTGATGACCGGACACCGGTTCGTGAAGTGGGTTCGCCCCGTTTCGCACATAAACCCCTCGAATACAGTCAGGAACTTTCCCGGTCACCGGTAAGCCCTTCCGAACCGGCTGCTCCGGCACCGGGGCAAAATTCCCAGCAATTTGAACAGCAGGGTCCGCCGTCTTGGGTAAGGAATGCTTCCGCTCTGCCGAGACCAGAGCATTCTCAACCGCATCAAGCGCCATAGCCGCAGCCCGCTGCAAGAAATTCCACTCCTCGGAGGCCGGCGTAACCGGAACCGGTTTAGGAAGTTCAGTCTTAAGTGGAGATGGAAATGCGGCATGGGAATGCTTAGGAATTTGAATAATAGAAGGCGTATGAAGAGAACAAGAGGCAGGAAGTCTGTTTGTACCATAATTTGTATTTAGAGAGAAATTCTGAGACATTGAAGAGGGGTAACCAGATTTGATCCATGAAGAAGAAGAAGAAGTAGCCATAATAGAAGTTTTGAATTAAGAAATTGAAAAAGGTTTAGAGAATTTGTACAGAGAAGAAAGTAGAGAAATAGAGAGAGATGGAGTGTTGTTAGAGAGAGAGTGTATGAGGGAAAGGGAAGAGGAGAGGGAGAGTATATATAAGGGAAAAAGGGAGGGGGCAAAAAGGTCAAATTGAAAAATTGTTGGAGAAGAGACCACGTGTAGGATCAGCAAAGAAACTGAGACTGTTAAAATTGAAATACCTAAACGTCACTCCAAACAAAGTGGGACATTCACTCTCTCTCCTCCTCCTCTTCTTCTTCTTATTCTCATTCTATTTTCTCTCTCTTTAATTCTATTTTTTGTTTTTTTATTCCCTCCATTTACTTACACCCTTCCTCTCCACTTCTATGTCATCGAATTATTATTTTGTAAAATCAACTCAAAACCTTCGATAAACCATATCAATTGCTATGGTTAGGGATGAATTTTGGCCAAACAAAATATCCTAGTAAATTTAAAATAGATCATACATCAAATCTTCTATAAATACACTATAATAACTTCATCAAAGGTAACTTAAAACTTCAACTTATTCCCTATTCTATAATTCTTGAACTAGATATCGGAGCTATTTTGCCGGTACTACAGTGTATTTTTTTTTCTGTCTCAAATTTTACATCAACAACTATTTTAGAGATCGATGGTTTAAATTACATCAGAATTAAATTTATCTATATATTATGTGATAAAGATAAAAATATGCAAGGAAAGTTTCATGCATTTTTTAAGAATCAAAATGAGATTTTGCCACACGGTTCATGCATTTTTTTCAAGATTCTTTGACACTTTGTTCAGAATGTGTTAGGTAACAATTTTTTTTTTTAACAATATTTGAGTATATTTATCTTTGTGCGACTCTCTCATAGCATAAAAAAAAAACTTAAAAGAATATTTTATTTTTTAAAAAAAATCTCATGCGACAAAATAATTAAGTGAATTACACAAAAATGAATGCAATCTAAAGTATACCTAAGTATTTTTTTAAAAAAAATTGACAAAATATTTATTTACACCCATAAACTTTAGGGATTTATCAATTTAATTCCTAAATTTCCGTATGTGTATCAATATTTTACATCATTCACTACGTTTTGTTTGGATAAACATTGTGTGAGACTTATAATTTTATCAATTAAACCTCTAAACTTTCATAAGTAAACCAACTTAGTCTCTCAACTAAGATTCCTTTGGAAAATTGTCCATGCATCTATTCCAATCGTCAATTTTATTAATGTGACATTTGAAGGAGTAAACACACGTATGTGTATAAATGCATGAACGATTTTGAAATATAAACTTAATAAAGAGTCTAGATAGATTCACTTACAACAATTTAGAAGTTTATTGATATGATTATATGTTTTGCATTATATTTTTTTTAATTAAATCAGAAAGAGGGTTTAAATTGACATTGATTAAAAAGTTCAGCATTATTAACAGAGTTAATTTAAATGAATACAACCCAAAATTTAGATGGGTAAATTAGGATTTTCCCTTTTTTTTTTTTCGTATTTGACTCTGTCTTCTTTTATATTATTTTTCTAAAATAAGAAATTACTTTGAAATATTGTAGGTTTGAAGGGGAAGTGTAGAAGCACTCTCAAACAGGATTTTAGTGTTTCTTTTTTCTTTTTCTTTTTTGGAAATTTCAATTTTTTTAATTATTGTTGCAAGACTTGAAAGTTAAAATATGATTATTTTATGTTGGTTGAATTGTAATGTAGTAGAAATGTGGAAAAATGGACTTTTTAGTTCTATCATTCACATTGATGACAAGTGGCATGCGGTAAGCGGCCATACAAAAGAAACTATTGTAATAATTAAATTAAGAAGGAAGAGATAAAAAGTGATTTTTTTCTTTTTTCTTTTTTCTTTTATGTAACAGTAAGAAAATTTCCATCACCAAAAATATATATCAAAACCAATTTAACCATAATCAAATTGAGGGTGGTTAATTAACATATTTTAAAATTTCACTTATTTATGTTTTAATTTAAGTTTTGTTGGAGGCATTTGAGCTAAAATTTGCATAACCTATACATATGAATTTGTTGTTTATAATTTTGATATTCGAAAAGATACCTAAAACTTTTTTTTATCTGATCCTACAATATTTGGATATCAAGAAAATCTATAGGATATTTAATCTTAGGTAGATGGTTACCATAGATTGAACTCATGACCCCTTAGCCATTTGGCATTTTTTTTTATGTTCCCACTACTATTAGGCTAACACATGATGGTTAAAAGATACCTAAAATTGTAATGAAAAAATATATCTTTTATTTTAGGTTAAGCTACCCGTTTAGTTTAGTTTTTTTTTTTTTTTTGTCTAATAGATCATTAAAGTTTCTAATGGATTCTCGAATTTTTATTTTTCTATCTAATGTCTATGAACTTTAAAAATGTCTAATAGGTTCCTAAAATATTTAAAAATTTTAAATATTAACTAATCATGTGATATAAAATAGTATTTTATAAAATATGACTTTTAACTTTTAATTTTGTATATTTAAAGTATCTGTAAATTTAAAAAAAATGTAAAATGTATTATTAAGAATCAATAAGGCTCCAGACTAAAAAATTCAAGAACTTATTAAACAAAAAAATATTTTAAAATTTAAGAACTTATTAGATACCACTAAAGTTAAAAAAAATGTATTAGACATCAAATTAAAATTAGTTAGTGACATATTAATTTTTTTTTTATTATTGTTTTAGAAACAAACGGATAGATATAAACTCAGAAATTCAAGTTCCCAAACCCTATAATTTAATTTAACCTTTTATTTTATACACTAACTTTTTTAACCCAATAAATTGAACAAAAAATTCATAAACTGCATTTGAAAACTCTATTATTTTGCAAAATCTAAATATAGGCTTCATAAACACAACTAGAAACTTTAAAAAATATTGAAACTAGAAACTAGGGAGAAAAGAAACCTTCTCATTTCTATAGCATTTTTTTTTCCAATAATATACAAAAAAAAAAAAAAAAAAAAAATCTAAAAAATTACAAATTAAATAAGCAATTTATAATCTTACGAGAAAATGTAAAATAACTAATGAACAAACTAGTAGAGTTATTTAATTCAAATCAATAACTAGTTGAGTATATAAATTAAACTAATATTTACCACATCAAGCTAGTTAGACAAAATCTTGATGAATATTTTTCTAAATTACCAAGTGGACTATCAAACACAACCAAAATTTGGAAATTTGAAAATTAAATCTAACTAAATTAGACCAAAAATACACTATTGAGTAAGGTATAATTAATAGAATTTTATATCATCTACAAGTTAGAAACGTCGTAAAATTAGTAATTTGATTCTTTAGACAAAACGCGTCATCTATTAATATTAAACTAGAAGGTAATAACATTATGCTTCTACTCAAAATGAACGTTATCGCATTTATGTTTTTGATTTTTGGAAATTTAAAAAAAAAAATCCTTTAATTTAAATTACTATGTTTGTCTTCATTTATATCCATTGCAAAATTATATATTCTTAGCTTCTATTCAATCTTACTCAATAAATAAAGCATCCCTCCAAATAAGCAGCTCTCTAACTATTTATGAGTCACTCATGAGTCAAGTATAAAAACAAATCCATCCACATCTCTCTATTCTCTTGTTTTTCATATTTATAATCATCACTTTTATTACTCTATTTTCAACTCTCTAATTTATATATATATATTTTTTTACTAACGTTTGATATGTAAATTGTGTGTGAATTCAATAAATATGAAAGTAGTGAAAATAATAATTGGTGTTTTATTTACAAATTTTTGTGAGACTGTAATATTAGATTTGGATGAATAAAAAAAAAAACATAAGGATAACATGCAACATTTATATGCTAATATATAAAAAAAAAAATGGTGTATTTTAATGATAATTGATTAATAAAAAAGTAAACCCAATTATTTGACTTGGTCTATGACATAAGAACAAGAGACGAAAAGAAAAGAAAAGAAAGAAGAGGAAGAAGAGAGAGAATATCCAAAATGTGAGGCATAAAGTATGAGAAAGAACCTTAAAAAGAAGAGAGAGAGAAGAACGTGGAGGGTTGTGATTGGTCAGTTATAATGCGGTTGGTTACAACGCGGAAGAGGTTATTGGTCCCGTTGTGCACGTTTACGTCTCTAATTTTCCTTTTCTTTTTTTTTTTTTTAAAAAAAAAAGAAGAAAAAAAGGGAAAGGAAAAAAAAAAAAAACCCGCGTTGTGGCCTCTATAAGAGTCTATGAAACCGCACGCGTGGCAGTTGGTGGTTGGCGGTGACTGAAGCACTAAAAAGCAGAGAAAAAGTGTCACCGTCAAATGAAAAAAGAATGGCGGAGAAACTTAAATTAAATATCCCACGCGCTTCCCTGCCGCCAAACCTCTAATTTTGTCTCACAACTATGCTATCAACAATCAAACATGTTGAGGTTATGTATATTTTTTTTTCTTTCAAATTTTTAACACTATTATATAATACAAGTAATAAAGTTACATTATACTAGAATGTATGACTATAATAATATATACAAAATCAAAATGCAAATGTGTCTGATTGTTACATTTTTTTTTTCAAAAGTATTTTTTATATACAAGTTTGTTTGGTTTGGTTATATGTTCGAAGTGTTTCTATTAGTGTTAAATTATTGTGTATAAGATGACTATTAAATAATATAAACGAACAATATCAATTCTGTATTTAAAAATACACTTTCATTGACCAACTTTTTAAGGTTTTTTTTAGTATATGTGTCAGCTGAGTTGGTCATTAATTAGAGTTAGTCGTTGAAGATTGCCAGAAGTGATAGTCTATGATGGTCGCTAGAGGTAGTTGCATAAAATTGGATGTTAGAGGTAGTCGCCAGAGATGATTGCTAGAGGTAGTTGGCAAAGGCGATCATCATCGAAGGTGGTTGTCAAAGCATGTCATCAGAGTACTGAGGTTGTAGTAGGAGCGTGATAGTGGTTGTTGCCCGAGTTGGACGTTAGAGGTCGGTGTTGGAAGTGGTTGTCAGAGCATGTCATCGATAATATGTTGTCAGAGTTGGTCGGCGGTGGTGGGCAATAGGTGGAGTCATTGAAAATTTTGGAGGGAGAGAGAGAGAATAAGAGGAAAAGATGGAGCTCCTCGATAAATGTAAAAAATTCAATAGTGAATAATGTTAAAGTTGGTGTTATAACAATGACTGGTGAAATTGGTGGGTCAATCACTGAGCAAATTAAATATTCCCTAAAATAGTTTTAAATAGTTTTTGTCATTTTCAAAATCACTCTTAAATATGTTTTTAATAATTCAAAACCAATTTTGTGATGTGAAAATTCGATTTAAAATTATCAAATTAAATATTAAATTAGCTTTCAGCAATTAAGTCGTATTCAATTCAGAGTGATTTTGAACACAAAAAAAAGTGATTTTAACTATTTCAAAATCTACTCTAAACATGCACTAAATTTCTGTTGATGTATCATATTTTTATAGATTTGATATCGATGTAGAAGTAGATAGATATTTTTATTATATAATTAAAAAAACTTCACAAAATATACAAATAAACAATAAATGTCACTTAGGCAAATATAACAAAAATAATAAATATGTTATAACTAGTTAGATGTTTATCATTAAGTAAATATGTCTTTTTAATTTTTGTATTTATAATTTTTTTAAAAATACTGACCGACATCTAGACTTTATCGATATTTTCATCGACTTGTAAAATTGATGTACATTGTTATTTGTTTCGACATCAACATTTAAAATTTTATTTAAATTTCTATCAATAAGTTTGACATTTTCATACGTCTAAATGTTTGGAATATATATATATTATATATATATATATCAGCTATATTTGTAAATATTTCCAGCAGTTTTGACATTTAAGATAATATATATATATATATATATATATATATATATATATATATATATATCAGCTACTTGATGAATAGTCTAAAAAGATATTTAATTGCATACATTAGATTTAATATATTTAATCACGTAGTGTCATTAACTTAATATATTTAATATACTATTAATTAGTTGATTAATAGCTTCAATATACAATTTTTTAAGAAGTTTCAATATATACTTAATTAAATTAATTCAAAATATAAAAAGATGCATTAATTCAAGGGTTGTTTTCAAATATAAAAAAATGAGGCAAACTATTTACAAATATAGAAAAATTTTACTGTCTATCAGCGACAGATCGTGATAGAAAATCTAATACTTTTGAGTGCTTACTTTGATATTAATTAGAATTAAAATTAAATATACAAATTCATTCAAATTTTCTAGGTTAATGAGTATAAAGATATGAACCTCCTATCTAACACTTTTGAGTGGTTAATTTGATATTAATTAATTTAGTAACCAATTTTAAGTCAATAATATAAACAAATGTATTCAAAATAATTAAAAAGAAATTACTATAAACAGAAAAAATATCAAACTATTTACGAGTATAGAAAAATGTCACTACCTATCGCGTGATTAAATATATCAAACTATTTACAAGTATAGAATTTTATCGCGTGATTAAATATACCTATTGCGTGATTAAATATATCAAACTATTTACAAGTATAGAATTCTATCGCGTTCTATCGTTGATAGACAGTAAAATTTTTCTATATTTATAAATAGTTTGACTCATTTTATTAATTCAAACCAAATTACAAGTTTCACGTAATCGCAAAACATCCATGTTTTTTTAGTTCTATAATTGAATGGTTGAGGAATTGAAGATCTTTAATGATACTAATTGCATGTCTTTATTTCTGTATTGTCAAACAAAACAAAAAAAATTGGTGTCTTCATCTACGAAATTATGCTTGAATAAATATAAATTATTAATTGATAAATTAATTAAAAATAGAGTTGTTTTCCAATATAGCAAAATGAACCAACTTATTTATAAATATAACAAAATTTCACTATTTATGCGTGATAGAAAGCCAACATTGATAGATGTCTATCATTGTCTATCACTGATAGACAATAATGTTTTCTTATATTTGAAAGTATTTTCAATAGTTTTGTCATTAAAAATAATTACCCTTAAAAATAAGTAACTATAAAAATTATCAAAAAATGAATACTTAAAGCGTGAATTTTAAATATAGAAAAATGAATTAACTTATTTACAAATATAGTAAAATATTAATGTATATCAGTGATAGAAAATGATAGACATTTATCAATATGAGTGATAGACACGTATTATAAATGTCTATCAGTGTCCATCACTTTCTATCAGTGACATTTTGCTATATTTGAAAATATTTTCAGCAGTTTTGTCATTTAAAACAATTATCCATACTTCAATAAATTAAACCCATTATTATAACCTTACTTGAACAGGATCTATTCTATAGGTTGTACAACTTTGTCCTTCAATTCTAAAAAAAATAAATTAAACCCATTCTTAGGTCATTAATTAACATTTAATAAGTGGCCTAATCTATAATATGTACGTAAATGGGGTAATGGGGAGCTTTTGTTTCCTCCCCTACTTTTTTTTAAATTAAATCTCTATTTTACCATTTTTTTAGATGGGACACGACTCTTCAAGTGTAGGTGTTTATTGAGTCTAAATAGATGCAATTGATGTTGATGGGATGCAATTTTTCAAGATGGGCACGATTCTTTGAATGTATATGTTTGTTGAGTTAAATAGATACAAATGATATCAATGGGTTGCGACGGTTCAAGTGGAAGTGGATACGTATAAAACTGGTGTATTCTTTCACTTACAAGTTACAAGTGAGATGCATGTATAATAGTAAAAATATGTGTTTGCTTATGATCTTAAAAAATGATTTCATATGATCTAAGTTTAGAGAAAATAACAAAAACTTCAAAATAGGTAAAATAAATTTAGAAATAAAAAATTTAATAGAACATATAAGAATCGAGTTTTTTAATTTAATTCTAAAATTATTCTAAAATTGTAGGTAAACTTATAAAATATAGTTTAAAAGTGTTAACACAAAATTTTTTATAGAGAAATTTAGAGAGGGAAACAAATATAGAGAGGGACAAAAGTTTGAAAGATAAAATTTAGATAGGGAAACAAATTAGAAAGAGGAAGAATGATTTTAGAGAGAGGAAAAAATAAAGATAATTAAATAGTTTTTTTTATAACAAAAATACTATAATAATAAAGAAAACTAGAAAAAAGTAAGAGAGACAAAAAAAAAATTAGCAAATAAAATTAAGCTATTTTTATGTACTGTTTTATTTTTCTTATGATAATAAATTTTATTTATATTCCACATTTATTTTGGTTACCCTTAAAGTTTAGGATGCTTATAGTGATAACATAAATATTAGAAAAATAAAAAAAAAACTAGAGAACATTATGAGAGAAAAAAAATTAACGAGAAATGAATAAAATTAAGCTATTTTTATGTACTATTTTATTTTTCTTATGATATCAAATTTATTCATATTCCACGTTGATTTTGAGTACATTTAAAATTAAACTATAGTAATTTTTAAAAAAATATTAATTCAATAACATGTAGAGTAAGAGATTCGAACTTTTACTTTAATCAATTGAGCTAAGACGAATTTATAAAAATAATTAAAAACTAATTTTATATTAATATATCTGAATTAAGTAGTAAACTATTAAATTGATAAATAATTTATTTATCCACATCAATATTTTAATCAATATAAATTATTTAACCAACCATTCATTATTCTCTAATTGCTATCCATAGTTATACGTTCCATCTTTTAATAATTGATTATCTTACATTATTATTAAAAATTGATTTATATGTAGGTTTGTTTTAGGAGAATTGGGGGTGGGGAGATTTATAAATACTCGTTAATTTTTGCTCAAAGATTGATTTTTTCATCAGTTTTTTTTTTCTTTTCTATAAGTTAGTGTATATTCTCAGTTTTGTCACTAAACATTGATCTTCATAAAATAAAACAACCTTACTCACTAATATATATAATGAATTACATACACAATAATTTTTTATTTAAATGCTAAAAGATCAATCAATCTAACTAAGCTAGGTAAAATACACTCAACATTACTATAAAACTTTTATTATTTAAATAAACTCATGATTCATATCAAAATTTAGAATTCGGATTCAACACTTAACGGCTCCAACATTCTCCTGCCTACACTATGATTTGGCAACGTCGTCTTCGCTTGTCCTAAATTTCTTCTAAAAGTGAAGATTATATTCCCACAAACTAGCACGAGTCCTTTCAGCAAGTTTCGTCCTCACTCACATGTTTTTTAGGAAATTCCTTAAGAGGTCATCCAACATATAGAATTGCTCCAAGCTAAAAACGTATATAACTTAAGATTTAATATCCTACGAATAAGTTGGCAGCCCACCTATTGTAGGGCCGAGTGGGTTGTCCCGTGGTCGAGGTGCGCGAAAGCTGGCCCGGACACTCACGGATATAAAAAAAATATAAATAAATAAAACGTATATAACTTTGGAGTTCCTACGATTGAGCCACTAAAAAAGAAGATATATCTTCTTGGTATAGGTAGTAACTTTCAATTCCTTTAAGCAATTCTTAATCATACTTTCGTATCCTCCAGATCTCTTTCATTCGAATGTGATCTTGATTCATTCATGTACCCTTCTTAAACTCAGACGTTATATATATAGGAAGATAAATGTATACCACTTACCATTTGAAGCATAACTTAGTAGATAAAGATATCAATTATATACATTTTCAAAAGTTAATTGTTCAATCTCCACTCATATAATGGTTGAACCGAAAAAAATGAAGATAGAGATATACGTGTAATAGAAAATTTAAGCTGATAAAGAGAGAGAAAAAAAAACATGACAATTTAATAATAATAATAATAAAAAAAAGTTAAAAGTGTTGTCTTAAACATAACTTTTTGTGATTTATTATTATCAAAATTTCCAATAACTTATCTGTTTTTTTTTTTAAAAAAAAAAAAAACCAAAGCTAACATATAGTTCTTAAAATTAAACCATATATACATTTTAATTTTTTTAAAAAAAAAGTAATTGAATAATGGTTGGATTTTTTCCTCAATCAAAGGTTTACCTACCAAATCTTTAATCCATGTTCCACCATGTTAAATATCATTGTTATCAGTGTTTAAGATTAGATTAGACTCCTCCATTATCATTTAGGGACCAAACTCTTCTGAGGGGACATTTTCCATAGATTAATATATATATATTTTAATTCAAATTAAAATAATGAAATGAAAATTAGGTTTTAACAAATATATAAACATTTTCCATTGGATTCCTTTAGGGGGAAAAAAATCAAACAACAATTGTTTTAATATTAAACACACCGTTCAACACGTAAAATTAAATGCTTGTATTAAATGAATTCTGGACTTCTACAAACCATGTTAAATTACTACCAAATCCTATAACTAAATAGGATAGAATTTCAATTTATTTAATTTTGTAATATTTATTTTTAAAATTTGAGGAATTTTTATATAGTCTTTTAAGTACAATCAAATTTGAATTTTTCCTCTAATGGTAGGGTTGATAATTAATCATAATTAATCATAATGGTATATTAATTATATTAAATGGTAGATATGAGAAATAATTAGTGTATGGCTAAAGATAAGAAGTGATATATAAATATATATAAATTGTATTTCTTTAAGCTGATTTGAAATTACTTGTGGTCATCATCAAATCTAGAAAGAGTATCTTCACCATGGAATACCGTTGAATTCAAATGAATAAGTTAGATATCAACAACTTTATATTAGTACTTAATAATGATATAATGATTTTTTTTGTTTTTTGTTTTTATTTATTTTTTAATCTATTAAAAATGCATATAATTTTATGAAATGACTCTTTTTAAATATAAAAACTGAGTGAAACGGTTTACAAATATAGAGATATTTTTAAAAAATTTTATATTTATAAATAGTTTAATTTGTTTTTGTTAATAATAATTTTTCTTTATAAAAATTAATTTAAGAAAAGAAAAAAAAAGCTATTTGGTATTGATTCTACGACTTCTTTTTTAAAGAAGTGGTCTTGACTGACCACAAGTCTAAAATTTGAGTAATGTTTTTAAAGGGGGAAAAAAACCATTTGATGACATTTCTTTTAGTGTTTTTTATTCATTTTGTTTACTTTTTCAAAATATTTTTTTTTTGAAATCGTAGACAAGTTTTATATTTATTTATTTATTTATAAATATATCTTAGAACCTATCGTCTTCTTCTTCTTTTTAATAATTTGGTTACGTTGTTAAAATATTTTTAAATAATTGATTACAAAGACAGAGGAAGCCATGAGAAAAGAAATCCATCTTATTTCTTTTTGTAAATAAGAAAAAAAACATAAATAATATAATAAAACAATAGTGATATTTTGCTATATTTATAAATATTTTTATTCATTTTATTGTATTTAAAAACAACCCAACACCTTAAATTAAATGAAATTTTTAATCAATTAAATATAAAATTAGAAATAATTAAGAAAATGGAGAACATGAGCAAAAACTCAACTGAATCTCATAAAAAAAAGAGAAACAAATACCAAGTAAGACCTCCCCACAAATTAATAATTGTAAGCTAATTAATCACTTTTTTTTCCTTTTTTTTTTTTTTTTTTTGGTTGAAGAGAAGATCTCATTTGCTAAAAATCAAATATTTTTCCCCAGGTGCTTAAACATTCCAAAAATAAAGAATTAAGGTTATCTCACACCTCAAAGCAAACATTAGATTAAATTATGATCAAATTCCCTCCCTTAAAAAAGGGGGAAAACAATAGCAATCAAGGAATCAAATATATATCCATAAAATTTTTGGGTTTTCTTTGATATTTTATAAACTTGAAGGAACTAACTTAATATATAAAAAATTTAATTGATGTCATTATATTATTAAAATATTAACAAAAATATCACTAACATGAAGATAGTTAATAATAATAAGAATTTTTAACTCTTTAAAAGAATGAAATAATTATTAGTTCAAATATAATTTTTAATAGAGGTTTGAATATTAATTTAGGCCAAAGCAATTTTAGCTTTGGTACATAATCTTTCATCTTTGTATTTAATGTTGATTTTGATTCCTCGCTACTTTAGCTTTAATCCATTAATTTAGTCTTTATTATTTTAAAAGGTGGTCTTTTCCCTTCATTTTACTTAGAATCTCATTTTTTTACCATAATTTTAGCACAAAACTATGCTGATATATATTTTTTGAAATATTGTCAATATATTAACTTTATATTAAATAGTTTCTATTATGCTTAAGATTTAATTTTTGCATCAAAATTTTGTAAAGTGGGTATTAAATAATTGGTCACTTTTTAAAAGTATAAGATAAAAAAAAAGGTATTATAAAAATAAATAAATAAAAAAAGACAAAAAAACGTAGATATTTTGAAAGTTGAATAACCATGCAACATAAAGCAAAGCTGAAAGGGTATGAAAAGCAAAATAATATATTAAGCCTTTTTTTGTTTTCTTGATTTAAATATATCCATTTTTTAAGTATCTTTCTATATAATATATATAATTTAAATATATCCATTACTGTTGATATTTTATTTATTTATTTTTTTAAATAGGCATGTTTAAGCCATTAATAAAAGATATTTTCTTAAAAAAATAAATAAATAAGCCATTAATTAATAAAAGGAAGTCTTTGATTCTTCCAAAACGAAATTCCATTCTCTAAGAGCATTATATAAAATGTTTTTTTTGAGTTCGATTTAATGTAAACATATGATTATGGAAACAACCCAAGTGGATGTTCATTATGGAGGAAACAATTATTATTGCAATTATATGTTCAATTAAAATCCTACTCCCTACACAATCTTGCACGTGATAATGTTAAATTAATTATACTAATAATCTAATTTAACATTATTTCTATATATCCATTTCACACACCAAACCCAAAAAAAGGCATAGATGTTTGAAATTTATTTAATTTTGATTATATAATATAAAGTTTTTATATCATCCATTTTTGTTTGGCAGCATAAATTATGGGGCTAAAATGTGAAACCCCAAGTGGGGTTAGCCTTAATAAAAGGGGAAACACGAGACTTCACATGATATAATGACATGTTCCCCATCCCAAAAAACCTAAATTTAAATCCAAACAAACAATTAAATAAATAAAATCATAATCTTGTGGGCAACAATTCAAAAGATTCAATAAATTAAGAGGAATGCAATGATGAAACGTTGAAATTCTTCATTTTTTTAATAAGTTAATTTTAAATTAAGACAATTACTTATGAAACAAGAGATCTGAATGAACCAACAATTTCAGTTTATATATCACTATCATAAATGGTATTTAGCTATTTAAATAATTCTACTAAAACTTATCTACTTCATTAAAATAAGACCATCTTCAACAACCGTTTTATTTTGCCAAAAGGCCAAGGAGTCATGGGTTCAATTCATGGTAGCCACCTACCTAAATTTTAATATCCTACGGGTTTCTTTGACACCCAAATATTGTAGGGTCAAACGGGTTGTCCCGTGAGGTTAGTCGAGGTGCGGTAAGCTAGCCCGAACACTCACGAATATAAAAAAAAACAACCGTTTTATTTTTTTAAAAAAGTTACCCATTGTACTCTATCTCCTTAATTTTCATTTAGACCTTTTTAAAATCTTAATCAAATTTCAAAAACAAACATAAAAGAAGGTTCTTAATTTTAAAATTTTTGAAACATGTTTAAGAGCAAATGAAAAATACATATATGATGAGAAGTTCTAAAAGTAGAGAAAAAAAATTATTATCAAATGAATAAATATGTAGCATTAATGCTAGATAATATTAAACAGAGGTAAAGTTTAAAGTTAAAATAATTTGATAATATATAAGTAAGCTAGTGCTTTTTTTGATTATTTGAATTGTCAATATCTTCCACGTGTGCACATGCTTGCACATGCTTTACAAGTTATTTTGCTATCCCAAGATTGATCCTCAATTATTTGTGCAAGGGAGAAAAAAAAAAGAACATAATTAAAAATAAGTAAACATAAATTAATGATTGAAGCAGTGACATATATGTTTATATAAAATATTAAAAATTTCAATTATCTAGGTTAAAATACAATTATAGTTTTCTCCAAATTAATATTTTAAGTTTCTATTCAAGTTTAGATTATAAAAATAAAAAAAAAAAAATTCTACCCGATGTTGTTTCTTAATTATTTTTTTTAATACTATCAATTTAATCGTTATATTTCTAAAATGGAAAGTATGGAGAATTTAATTTTTTTTTAGTACATAAAAAAGTTTGTTTTTAAATATAGAAAAATGAGTCAAATTATTTACAAATATAGAAAAAATTTATTGTCTATTAGCAATGCGATAGAAGTCTATCGGAGTCTATCACTGACAGATAGTGAAATTTTTCTATATTGATAAATAATTTGATATTTTTTATTTATAATAATTTTTCTAAAAAAACGTGGCGAGAATAAAAGTGGAAATTGAGAGACTAAAACTATGTTTTAACTCAAATTTTTTGGCAGAAATTAATTCATCCAATATTTTGATATTACAAAATTTAGAATATTTTGTTTTGATTTTTATGTAATTTAATTTCCTCAAATTTTGTTTAGTTGCACATAAGTTAGGGTCAAGTAGTTGTAAAAGAATTGCATGTGAGAGATAATGATGAATGGCCTCTTTAATTTCTCTAAAGCATTCATTTTAATGTCAATTCTAACATGATGAAGGTTGAAATTATTTTCCTTCATATATTCAAAAGAATGAATAGCCAAACCATGAGAGATTATTTTTTTTCTTTGATGAGTGAGATATTTAGCGGAGGATAACAAAAGACAATAAATTTTATATCATTCAAATATGGACCAATATAGCCTTATAAAGAATTAAGGAAAAAAAAATAGGGTTGTTTTAAAAATGAATCAAACTATTTATAAATATAGAAAAATTTTACTATCTATCAGCGATAGACCGCGATAGGATTCTATTGCAGTCTATAGCTGATATACAGTGAAATTTTTCTATATTTGTAAATAATTTGATATTTTTCTGTTTATAGTAATTTAAAAAAAAAACACTTATTTGTCCAAAGACGACAAAAAAAAAAAAAAAAACAAATTATAACACATAACTAAATGAATCAACTAAATTAGACATGTGTGTATTTTTTTTCGTTGTTACAATTGTTTTTCATAAATTTTAGAGATGTGATTACCAATATCATCCAGTGAAATTTTTATAGATAGAAAAAATGTCAAACTATTTATAGAAAATAGCAAAATAAACACTGATAGACATTAATAAACTTCTATTAGCATCTATCAGTGATAGACTTCTACCATTTCTATCATTGATAGACTTTGATAGACTTCTATCAGTGTCTATCACAACTATCTAAAAATTTTGCTATTTTTTATTTTTAAAAATTTTCCTATCATCAACTCAATCTTTTGCTTTTAAAAAAAATAACTTATTTAACTATCAAAGATCAAAATTGAATAAAGCATATCAAAAGTAAAAAATTAACAAAACCAAGCCAAAATTTCAATTTTTTTTTTTTTTTTTTTTTTTTTTTTTGTGTATGAGCTCAATAATATGCATGGTAAAAAATTCAAACCTAAACTTTTTGGTCGAAAATATATATCGTACAGTTGAACTAACTATATATGTTGATTTTGACAAAAAAAAAAAAAAAAAAACAACAACAACTTTACCATAATATATAATCCAACATTTTGTTTGGGTTACATCTATTACAAAATTAAGAAATGAAAGGAATAAGTATATTTTTTTAAAAAAAGAAATACATGTATTCATGCATATAAAAAGGAAAATGGAAAAGGAATAATTAATAGTAGGCAAAGGGGAAATACATATATTTTAAAAAGAAGGCAATAATAGTGTACGACAAATATTTATATATTTTAAAACTTTGTTCCCATCCCATAAGGGCATACACATCATAAAATATATTGTAGGTATGACCAAATATTTGGTGCAGCCAGCGGTGAGAGAGATATTTCTCAAAGTATATCATAATTGAGGGATTCCGACAAACTAACTTTACCAGAAAAACTGCCAACGGTTTGGCAACTAACTCACCACTTAGAATACCTAATTAATTGAATCCAATAATTATGGGGGGATTAACTCTTAATTAATTAACTAATTCTTTGAATCAATAACTTGGGAACTTGGATGGCTACGATTTTCAAGATTAAACCCTTAAAAAACGCTATTTCCGTTACATGATTCAATTAATTACTTTCGGTGCATGTATTTTAACCTAAACCCAAATTATTTATTACCAAAAAATAATTAAAAACAGAGTCAATATAATTTGAGACAATGATAAAAACGATAAACATTATGTTAATTGCAATAAGACCCTTTTACTGTTGAAAAAAGCAAATCAATTTTAAGATCACGTATTTGAACGGTTAATTTTAAGATGACCCAATGTCTATCAGTATTTTTTTTCCTAGTTTCTGTAAATAGTTTGACATTTTTTTATCAGTGAAAATTTTCCTTATAACTATTTGGTTTTTGAAATTTGAAATTTGAAAATTTAAACTTATAACACTACTATCATCTTTAAGCTGTGTCTAAATTTTGTTATCTACTTTATACTTGTATTTTTAAAAATCAGACAAATTTTTGAGAAAAAAAGGTAATTCTTTTAATTTAATTTTTTTTTAGCATTTGACTAGAAATTCAATTGTGTTTTTTTAAAGATAGGTAAAAACTACAACAAAGAAATTGGAAGGAAAAAAAGATAAATTTCAAAAACTAAAAACGAATTTGTTAGGCCCCGTTTGATTTTTAAAAATTAAGCATATTTTCTCTTGATTTTTTATCATGATTTTTATATTTCTTAAGTAAAAGAGTTGAACTTTTAGTCGCTTCCAAAAACAAAAACAAGTATTTAAAAATTATATATATTTGGGAAAATGATAAATTTTGATAAAGTTATATAATAACAACAATAGAGCTAGATTTTAGTTGGAAAGATGATAAATTTTGACAAAGTTAATTAATAGTTAATTTGTCCTTAGTTGAATTTATTTATGTGCTTAAACTTTATTTGGTTGAAATTAACGAGTTTATAAACATCTTTACATTGTTTTCTGTTAAAATTAATGGAGAAATTAATAAAAATTAAATTTATGATAAGAATTGTTACATTTATTTAAAGTTAAAGTTTAAATTAATAAAATTGAAGTATAGAGTGGTTGGAATTAAAAAACAACTTAATAATTTTAAAGTCAAATTTCGTTTTTTCCTTTACATTTTTTGTCGGATGAAAAAGAAAAAACAACAGTTAATTTAGAGAGAGAGAGAGAGAGAGAGAGAAATTTGGGACAATGGGAAAAACGAGGAACATGGTAATCTAATAACATTTGACCAGATTTGATTATGTCTTTACCTAAATCTTATTTTAATCTCTAAATCTGTATATTTAATTCCTTTGTATCTTTTTTTAATTTTTCAAAAATTTTATTGGAGTATCTCAACTTCCAAATGTTTTGGTTTGAGTCTTTCTAATTAATTTTACATAAATACTTAACAAAAAAAAAAAAATCTGAAAAACATATTATATATATATCCTAAGTTTTTTTTAAATAGTGAAAAAATTCATACCACAAACTCTCTTTGTCGCTAACACATATTATATATCAGTTTGAATATGTTCCTACATATATATTCAACTTAAATACACATTAGTTAATTTAGATTTGTTAAATAGTCATAGTTCACTCATCAAACAAAGAATTTTCTGTTGGTTTTCGGCCTTTGTTGGGAAGGAGATGGTGGATTCTGGACCTTTGGTGCCGTGTTAATCGTTATCCTATTTTTTAAAAAAAAATAAAAAAAATAAAAATAATAAAAGACTTGAAAGAGAGAGAAATTCCACGTTTTTTAGAAAGAAAATCATTGATAAATTTACACTACAAAGGAAAGATAGGAAAATGCAATGTTTTTGCAGTGATTCCTACAAAAGAGTGGAAAAAAAATGTGAAACATGCTAATTAATTAAAAGACATTTCCACCGTAAAGTAGAAGACATAATGAATCTTCAATGGCCTTATTATTATAATTTTTATTTTATTATTATTTTTTTTAATAAAGATCTAAGATATATTTTGTCTACATTACAAGACATCAAAAAGTTCCAAAAATCCAACTTAGCTAGCTAGATTAAATGAACGTCAAGTTTTAATATATACATATATATTTTTTGAACTTTATATTTGCACACCTACCGTCCAAGCAACCTTATCAAATATTCTCATTATATTATGAATGAAAAATTTTCACAAATAAGAAAAATGTCAAACTATTTACAGAAAGTAGCAAAAAAAAAATACTGATAGATTTCTATCAGCGATAGACTTCTATCAGCGTCTATCACAACTATCTAAAAATTTTGCTATTTTGTATAAATAGTTTTCCTCATTTTCCTATTTTTAAAAACTCCCGTATTATGAATCTCGTGTAAACATAAATTTTAGGTTTAAATTCTATTCCAGTCTTTTAAAATATTATACAAAATTTTACTACTTTACTAAAGTTTTTTTTTTTTTTTTAAAAAAAAGATATATAAATATTTAAGTGGCCCATGTGGACTTGTGTTGTGAACCACATAATGTTCATAATTTTCCATAATTTTTTTAAGTATAACAATTGTAGGATGAAGGATCAATCTCCGATCTTAAGAAAGAGAATACGTGTTAATTAGTGACAAATTTCTTAGGATACAATTTAATACAATAATTACGACCACGGCTAAATTGTGTTGTTAGATTGTTTCATACCCATTTATAAATCTTGTTAGGGTTAATTTGTTTTTCTTTTTAGGAGTATTTTTTTCACCTCAAGCACCTATATATTGGGAATGCTTTGTACCATTGTAGAATATCCTTATTTTCTTTTATTAGTTCTTAGAAGTTGATCTAAAGTTTTATTAGATGTAAAGATATATATATATATATTAAGGAAATATGTTGACTTTTTTCATCTTTGTTTTTTATTTTCTCCTCTCTATTTTTTCCTACTTATTAATGGAGAGTTACGTGCCTATTTCTCTTACTACTTTGGTAGGATATGGGAGAGAAATAATAATAATAATAATAATAATAATAATATTTTAAGTTGATATTAAACAGTTTTAAGTGGAAAGAATTATGTAGAGATTTGGTTAATGAGTTATGTCATGTCCCATATCAGATCGAGTTGGTGTCTTACATCACCATATTTTCCTATTTGGTTACATTTTTTTTAATAAACGTCATCTCTGATTTCCTCTCTAAATATAAAGGTTTTTATTTCAGGAAAAAAAAAGTTATCCAAATGTATTTTCAAAATAAATTAGCATTTAAAGTTAAAAAAAAAAAAAATTGCCCATATAGAATAATGCAAACATAATGTAATAATAAATTGGTCAACATGAGCATAGCTCAATTAATGTGAACTTGCATTATCATGTTGTTCAAACTGTATGAACATTCTATCATACTTTTATGAAAGAAAACTTTTCATAATTTTCAATCGATCCATTTCAAATTAACTAAAAAAAACTATCGAAATAACATGCTTCTTTTCACAAAATACTACCATAAAATAGCAAAAAAAAAAACAAAAAAACTATGTAATTCTTCCTAAGCAAGTAGAGAAAAATCGAAGAATAAGAAATGGTGAAAAATCACTCATATTATGATAAAGCTTAAATCTATACCCATGTCAAAATTGTGCCTAAACTATTTTCAAATAGAAAACAACGAAATTAATTAGTCTAGTATTAACTTTTAATGAAGAATATTCATAAAAAAAAAAAAAAATTACCTTACAATCTCAAATAAAAGGCTCTATTTTCCATTTGATCATTTTTTTTTCAAAGCTACTAGATCAAGGGTACACTCAAATATCTCCACTAGGTAGACACATTCTAAGCACCAACATCACTCCCAATCAAATATATTCAATAAGCCCATGGGAGAGTTCAAGAACGTCATAAGGCTAGAGATAAGCCTATAGAGACGTTAATTGTTACAAAAAACATTTAGATTTAAAGCAATAGTAGAAGGATTGAAGTCTTTGAAAAGGTTGCTTCTGTGTGTCCAACAGCCAGTTAAAGTACAAGCATCGTTCCACATATTTATGAATCTTCTACTGACTTCTTTGAAGATACGATTGTTTCGTTCTATCGAAATAGTAGAACGATTGTTTGATCATTTTATTATTTATCATTCTATTTTTCTGTATATGTATTACATATACTTATTTATGTTTTTCTATTGTGTGCCTCTTGATAAAGAAAAAAAAACTATAATTTGTTTATGTCTTGTGCTTAAGTTGATTTAAAGTTTTATAGATATTTAGGAATAACGTGGTTAAGAATAAGATAATTAAGAATAAAAGATTATTGTGTTTGATTGTAAATGAAAAAGCTATGGATCAAAAATTGATGGAAACAAATTAGATATGTAATCATAGTAATCTCATATAATTTTAATAGATTAATTAATATAACAATGAAACTGTGAAAGCATTAAGAAGATTAATTACTTAATAATTAAAAGAATCATTTTAATTAGATACTTGATTATAAGTACTATTTAAAAAATAATACTTATATTAAGTTAATTTAACTAAAACTTAATTAATTAATTAATATTCTTAATTGCATTAATTTAGTATATTTTTAGGGAAATTTTTGTTGAATATTTATAGTGAAAGAAAAAGTGAGATGTTGATGAATATTTGAAACATAAAAAAAAAAAAAAAAATTGGATTTAATTGTGTAAATTAAATTCATTGTTGGAAACTTCAAATTGGATTGAAACCATCAAATTAAGATGATATTTCATGTACAAATTTAACATGTATGAAAGTTAAATTTGTAGTTTCTTCAATTTGAATGAGTTATATGTGATTTTTGTCAAGTAACAACTAAATTAAGATTAATTTGTCAAATGTTTCAATTTTTGTATTTATTTGATTTTAATTTGTGTTTTGGAAAGTTACTAATTTGCTAGCCTATAAATAGTAACTTGTTTTTTCATTTGTAGTATCCCACTTCAAATTGAAGAATTCTCTCCTTTCTTTCTATCTTTCTTTCTTTTCATTTTGTGTTGAGAGCAAGTATCCAAGAGTTCTGCCAGATCCGAGTAGTTCGAGGTTGCAGTTCTACTGGAGTTAGTCGTTGTATCCTGCTGAGACGATCGATGAGTCTGCTTGCATCCGGTGCAGAGTGAATAATTGTCTTTAGGACATCGCTTTGTAGAAGCGTGCCTCGACTACATTTTGAGTCTCCAATTGAGGTTTTTTCAAGTCTTTAGTTATTATCATATCTAAGTCTTGTTACACCATCTTGTTGAATGTACTGTTTCTAGTTGAGTTGTAATAAGTTTGCTAGTGTATTCAGTTCATATATACCATTTTCTCCCAACAATTTTTATAGATAGAAAAAATGTCAAACTATTTACAAAAAATAGCAAAAAAACACTGATAGATATTGATAGACTTCTCTACTAGCATCTATCATTGATAGACTTCTATTATTTCTATCACTGATAGAGCCCGATAGACTTCTATCATCGTCTATCACAACTATCTAAAAATTTTGCTATTTTGTGTAAATAATTTTCCTTATTTTTCTACTTTTAAAAATTTCTCACATCTTTATCCATAAAAATAAATTAAATAAGTATATGATTATTTTTTATGACAATAAATTATTTGATTTTAGTTCGTTAGAGTTCAATTTTATTAATTATAAATTTAATTTGAACGGTTAATTTTAACTAAATAAATTATTATTAATTTCTTAAATAAAAATAATTAATTAATTATACTAAAATTATATACGTAATAAAAAGTGAATAGAAGGAAGCAAAATAGAAAACCTACAGTTTTGAAAGGGTAAAGAAAATCCTTGTCGGGAGAAAAAGATAATGCTTGGTGTTTGATCCAAAAATTGGACAGGGAAAAGAATTTGAACTTTATGTGACGACAACATTAAATTTGTTTAGAGGAGAAAGAATATAACTTGTAAAAAAAAAAACATGCACATTGATGTGGTGCTTGTCACACGCACTTTGATGCTTAGATATGAGAGTGAAATAGTGTGAAAGCTTTAGAATTTGAGGTGTTGATGATCTAGGTTACTTCCAATAGAGTTTCAATACATTAGGATAACCCTCCAGCTCACCTAGTCAAGAGATACAAAGGTTGTGTCTAGTTTTAATTTGGCAATTTGCTAGAGTCAGTCTTGGCAATGCTAAGGCTGAGCATTTTTTCCTAGGCCCATTTTGGTCTTAGGGTAATGCTTTGGATTGGGTATGTGTGGGCCATCCCTCGTTAGGTACTCTGTTTAGCTTAGCCTCAACTCTGAGCACGTTGGCTTGGGTCAAGGTTCAAGTCAACCCTCTCCCCTAGGCCTATTTTGGTTATAGAGTGTCATCTTCAGCTTGAATCTTTTTACTTTCTTGACTCTATTACTTATTTTCTTGTTTGATGTCAATTATGTTATTTGGTCCAAAATTATCAATAACACTTGGAAATAAGCTATTCCCAAATAATATGTTGAGAATTGTGTAGTAAACATGAGATTAGCTTGTCTATGTCAATTTCAATCTAGCAAAACTTCTAACCAAACTTCTTAAAACGACCATTAGACTTCAATGTGTCTGTTGGACAAGAAATTTTAGCCAATAAAATTTTGCCACGTCATCACAACAAAACTCTAATTTATTTTTATTTGTTTGACAGTGTCTTGAAATTAAAAAAAAATCAAATAAAGAAAAGGAAAATTTTCACATATAAAAAAAATGTCAAACTACTTACAGAAAATAACAAAAAAAACACGGATAGACATTGATAGAGTTCTATCAGCATCTATCAGTGATAAACTTCTATCATTTCTATCTCTGATAGACTTCTATTAGTGTTTATCACAACTATCTAAAAATTTTGCTATTTTGTGTAAATAATTTTTTATATTTTTCTATTTTTAAAAATTTCCTTAAAGAAAAATCTTGTGGGATCATGTCCTCATCTTTAATAAAATTTGATTTCTTTTTGTTTGCTTTTTAAAGTTGTTTATCTTAAAACAAATACTGTCTACAAGAACACGTTCAATCTATCATAGAAAATTTCTTTTTACATTATTTTGTAGTATTGTGTTATTAAAAATAATCTTAATCATGGATTAAAACTGTCGTTGAGGCTAGCCATCATCAACTATATTTTGTTAATATAAATAGACCATCAAAGTGTATCTAAAAAAAAATCTATCAAAAGAAAAATTCAAATTATCCCTAAATTTTGATTTATTTATTTATTTATTTATTTATTTTTTTTTTTTTTTTAGAGTTTAACTAAAGAATTCAAACGTTTAATTAGAAAAGTAAAAAGGTGATAAAAAAAAACAAGTCTATTTTTTTTTTCTTTTTTAAAAAACTAAATACTTATCGAACGTAACAGATCCTTAAATTTGAATTAATTTATTCACAAACAAATTGGAGGGCTTGAATGTCTATGTAAACAAATTCAAAGCTCAAACATTAAAAAAAAAATAAAAAAATTTGTGAAAAGTGGTCATCCCAAAATCTACTTTAGAAAAATGCATTATAGACTATGAGACAAGCTAAAAAGTTTTGGCAATTTGTGTGCTTGGATTTGAGAGAGAAAAAGAAAAGAAAAGAAAAAAAAAAAAAGAAAAGAAAAGAAAAAAGAGAGAGATTCATGATGTGTCATTGTTTCTATCACAAACTCGACAGGAATCTCTCTGTCTTACTCATGGTTGTTGTGATAGAGAACCAAAAAGACCAAGTCATTTGCATCATCTCTCGTTTCATCTCCAACGTCCACTTATAAAACCCTATTCACACACATATATTACTTCGAGACATCGACAACCATTGAATATAGATTTGAAAATCGATATACTTCAAATAATTGTCACAAGTAATTAAATTCTAATTACTTTACTATTTAATTTACCTAGCAAATTCGCTCGTTTATTCTATTCAACCATGTAAAATTATCAGCATTATATTCGTCTCTTCAAATAATTTTTCTTTTTCGAACACTATAGAATAAAAGGATCTTGGGCCAAGTGGGCTTGAAATTGAAATGGTGGGCCCCTAACTTTTCCCACATTTTTGGGACCCACTATATTTTTATTTTTTTTTTTTTTTTGGTGGCATGTTCATATATATGGTAATTAGAAGATAAAATGGTTGGTTTTGAATGTGAAAGAAGAAGATGGGTATTGTTTACTTAAGGGGAATAAAGAAGGGCAAATGTGATGGTGGGTTATAATGTGTTGGTTGGCCCTATTTTGAGCATGGTCAAATCAATAGGGTTCTCTTTGGGCATGGCCAACCCTTTCATTTTCCTCCAATAATCCACCTCTATACCCTATATATGCCTCCCTTTGAACTTATCCAAACTCCTCAATCCTCCCTCTCTTTCTCATTTGTAAAAGGACATTGAGGATCATATGTCTTTAATAAAAAAAACGAATATTTATGATATCTATTTTAGTACTATACTACGATTTTATTTCTCTCAAGTCATCATTTCATCACTCCTTTATTTATCTTTTGAATTTATCCAAACAACTCTCTCTATCGCCATGTATAAGGAGACACAATTAAATACAAAAGAGCAATACATTTAGAATGTTGTATCTAGCTACAACAAAAAATTTATTTCAATACATTCTTTTAAAAGAATATATTTATGAATTTTATATATGGTGATTAGCAATCATATGCAACTCTTTGTAAAGTGAGGTTTTTTTAAGATGATGTATCTTGTTTCAAAACTACGTATTTGTAAATGCATCTCTCTCTCATCAATTATGTTAAAAGATGTTTATGATAACATTTCTAAATTTAAAGTGTATGTTGATGCCAAAATCCAGACATGAGAAAGCACACCTGACTTTTACGTGACAGTTACAATAATAGATTTGTAATTTGGAGAAGAGATAACCTGTAAAACAAAGAAAAAAGTGCTTTGATTCCAAAGTCAAAGATGGAGAACTCTATAATGGAGAAGAAGTTAGAAGTTTAAGTTCCATATTAAGATACAGATCGCAGATACCTTACGTGGAGTTATAACAATGTATTTATCAGAGCATGACCTGAAGTTTACCTTTTTCTCTTAAGAATAGGATGGAGTGTATTTTTTCTTATCCTACACAAGTTAGGAGTATATGATCTTGTTGGCTGAATGATTAGTTGGCCTTGGGCTCATATTTTGTTAAGTCCAAATTCACCATAATATTAGCCTCCACTCCCAAGTTGAAATTTATGGTTTTAACTTTTCAGTTGTTAGTTGGAAGCTTGGAGTTGAACTTGGGAGTACTATTTTCCAGAGCACACAATTTTTACAAAGAAGACAAATAACAAAATAACTATGTCATGCATCATTTAGTTATCAATTAATAAACATATTTAAACAAACTTGCTATCAATTTTCAATGCAGCATAAGAAAATTTCAAGCTTGAAATAAAATTTATCTGGGATTTCATAATTTGGTAGAAATCTTCTAGGTTGAAAGATGTTTCATTGTTTTTTTTCTTCCAATCTAAGCCTCTAGTGTCTTACATTTCTTCATGTGATCATGTTTGTCCTCACCTCTAGGGTTTTCCTTTTTGTCGGTTTTTTACTATGGGATGAAATTTTTCGATGTCTTTTACCATAAGATTTTTTTCGCTTAGGGTTTGTATTTCTTTTGGTTTATGACTACATGAATGTGAAATTCTCCAATGCCTTTTACCATAGTACGTGTCTCACCTAAGGTTTGTCTTTTCTTCCGTTTATAATTATGGATGTGAAATTTTCCAATGTCTTTTACCATAAACATTTTCCATTTGTCTAGACTACGAACAAATTTAACTTGCAAGTCTTTGTTATTCTAAATTTTGGAATACAAAGATAGAGCACTCTCGTCTGCACAAATGACGCTAACTATTGATGCCAAAAGTTAGACAGGAAAAAATGCACTAACCTTCACGACTGCAAATTTATAATTTGGAGAAGAAAGGACCTGCAAAAAGATAAAGGACTCTGATGCCAAAGTCAGAGATGGAGAACTCTAAAATGGAAAAGAAGTTAAAAGTTTAAGTTCCATATTAAGTTGTACAATGTATCTATCTTATTAAGGGATCCGATCCTCAACACGCCCTCTCAAGATGGTGCCTCTTTTGGGTTCACCATTTTGATCGGATCCCAATTTCATTTTATTGGACCGAATACCCGTTTGGGCTTTATGGGCTCTAATACCATATCAAATAATATGAGCTTCCATCTCAAAACCAATTGGCAATGAGAGGAGTAGCTCATCTATCTTATTAAGAGTGTGAGGTCCCTTAATTTTTCCAATGTGGGATCCTCAACAATCAGGTCCAAAATTCACCCATAACAATGTATATAGTGATTAAGTCATCTAACTTTATGCACATCACCATGTGTAAAGACAATTACGAAAAACATCTTGCTAAAGATGAAAAAATATGAGTATTTTGTGATTGACATGTATGTGTAAACTTGTAACTTCATATACAAGAGAAAATATGAACGTAATGACTTCACATTGTTTTCTTCAGACAATTTTACTCACTTTAATACTTGAGTTTCAAGAGTAATTGTCTCTCAAGATACAACAAATTAAATTACATTTCTTATGGAAGTAATACCTCGTCCAGTTGCTCTATAAATTTATAGAGTAAATAGAACTTCAAGAAATTATGTCCCCTCTTCAATGATTAATATTTAAAAAGAATGTATAACTCATGGAATTAAAAAAAAAAAAAAAAGCTAGTTAATTTTATGGTTTGGGTATACATTTGATAAAACCTTATGAACAACTATTTCCACCCATATTAAAAATTGATTATGTTTGACTATATATTCAACGAATCATCAATTTAATAATGGATTCTTTTAGAGAACATAATGTTGAACACGTTTATAACCTTTTATTATTAATAAAAGCTTTATATAGGATTTTTTTTTCTTTTGGAACAACTCTATATAAGTTGCACATAATAGAGATTGTCTATAATTAATATACTATTTGTAGGTGATATTATATTTAAATATTTGGCATAATAATAAGTTTTCCATATAGTTAACTACAAGATTTGAAAAGAGATTAAAATAATAATATTAAAATAAAATAAAACTAATTGGATCATCTCTTCCTTTTGCATAGTGAATGCTTAAATCTTAGCACCAGTGAATGCTTAAATCTTAGCACCAAAGTTAGCCTAACTCAATTGACATGCGATATGTGTTAGTAATTACGTGGTTTTTGGTTCGAATCACTCCACCGTATTGTACTAAAAAAATATTATTAAAAATCAAATTAAATCGTTAGCCTCAACATTATTATTATTTTGTAATTCTTCCAAGACATTTGGTTAAAAGGAATGACTACGGTCTTTTCAACAACTCTCATAAATTTCATACCCACCTTTTTTAGGATATAATCATCTCAACTTTGACTTGGTCCTCTAAATCTTCTCTTTACTGACAATTCATCTTCTTATATTACATTTAACGAGCAAGTTACATATATAACTCTTATTACTGTACGTTTATCGTAAATACATGCTTAACTAATTCGTCTACTTAAAAAGATAATAATAATTGACATGGAAGTATCAATATTCAAAACATAAATGGGTTACTGATGCAAGGTCTTGACTAAGTATCGTCATCAGGGAATCAGTTTGATAATCTTTTAGTTATTTTAGAAATAGTTTCAATTTTATTTGGGGAAAAGACTTGTGATGCAAATTAATTAAACTAAACTAAGAAAGCAATAAAAAGCGGTCAAGTATGAAGATTATTTACAAAGAGACGTTCTAGGGAATAAAGTTCATCAATGGAATTACTAAACTCAATTGTTTTAACTCTTGAACCAATTAACACAACACTTAGATCTAGAAGTCTTTTATTCAGATTGTCCCTTACGAAAACAATATTTTTTTTTTTTACTTATTTACTAATTACTAATCACTTGAAACTAGATAATTAAGCAAAACATTAAGACTCTTCATCAACAATTTACAGTTATCCGATTACAAATGATAGTCTAGCATAAATGATATAATATAAAACAATCTTGTTAAAGTAAGACTTTAAATCATGAAATCATTCAAATATTGATCAAACATTCAAAAATATTAAGAACGGTCATACTAGAACGTATTGATGTAAATTGAATTCAAGATCCATGCTCCATAAAATTCATCTAACCTTAGAACGATGAGAATAATTTAGTCTAACATGACTTCTATTGACGGAACCATCATTAGAATACAAAAATACAGAAAATAATCTAAGATACAAAAGTGAAAGGAGTATTTTGACGTTTAATTTCAGTCTCATCTCCGTGATGGAATTGACTCTCCAATGCTCTCTAACATCTACTCAAAACTCTCTCTCTAGGCCTCAAAAACTCCAAAGCTTGATGATGGCGATCGGATTGCTAAATTAAATAGAGAAATCTTCAAAATAGATACACATTTTTCCTAAAATAGACTAGCATCAGAATGCTAGGGCCTTTCGATGCATTCTTTGTTTGGCGCCCTCTGCATTGGGAATTTTCCATCTCTTTTCTTTCCTACTTTGTAGATTTGACCTTGACTTATCTCGATTATACAAAATTGAACTGTTTTAACTCTTTTTAACTCTAAATCTTGTTCTCGAATTTTGTAGATTTAGAAATTTTAGGTGCGTATCAATTGCTATATGCTTAAGTGATTTTAGTTCAATAATAATTGACATGCACTTCCTTTAATTTCTTGATTGTTACTCATAATGTTCTACTAAAATAAACTAGACAAATAGAAACAAGCTTGAATAGATAGAAACAAATTTGAAAGTAGATATTTGTAAATTTAACCATAATTTAATGATCAAATAGAATTAAATAAATATTAAAACTCATTTTATTGTTGGAGGTCCCACTTTATGGATTTGAATCATTCGTGCTTTGTTTGAAAGATTTAAATTTTTCTTTCATATAAAATATACAAACAAAACAAATTATCTGACTAAAAAGTTCTCTAAAAAGTTAGATTCTAGAGGACGATTTTTTTAACCAATTTTTATATCTAAGTCTATTTTCTTTTCTTATTTTATATTAAACCCTTCAAAAGAAATCCATTCGCTTATTATTGCATATATAGCCAATTTTTCTTTCATATAAAATTAAATATAACACTAAACAAATCATCCAACTAAGAGTTCTCAGAAAATTCGATTCAGAGGAAGATTTTTTTAACCAACATGCTATATTTTATATCAAGTCTATCTTCTTTTCTCATTATACACAAATTAAACAATTTTTTCCCGAAAGAAGTAGAAGCAAAATGAAGCAAAATATATAATAATGGAAGTGGCCAAAATTGAAATGCATGGGATATTTTATAAAGCAAAATAATGCATGAAATATAACATATTTAAGTGACTTTTGATAACGATTTTATTTTATTTATTTTATATTTTTTAAAACTCATTTTTTTGGTTTTAGTTTTTGAAAATTAAGCTTACACACACTCATCTCACTTCTAAATGTCCTGTTTTCTTGTCTACGTTTTACCCATATTTTAAAAAATCAAACAAAAATTTAAAAACTAATTAAAAAAAGTTAGTTAAAAACTTGTTTTTGTTTTCAAAATTTGATTAAGAATTCAACTCTTGTACTTTAGAAAGATGCAATGAAGAAATAGACTTAATGTTTTAAAATAAAAGATTAAAAACGAAATGGTTATCAAACGAAGCCTTAAGTCTTTTTGTTGTTGTTTTTTTTTTTTTTTTTTTTTTTTTGAGTTTTCTAAACTAAGCATTGTTTTTAAAAATTTGAATAGCAAGACATAGAAATATAGGTAAAAGTGATGTCTATAAACTTAATTTTAAAAAAAAAATCAAATAATTATACAAGACATAATTTGTCTTTTATCTTTTGTGAAACGCGTGGGATATAGTTTAATTGTGAAGTCTTAATGAATAATTACTAATTAAGTTAAAATAAAATATATGAGAAATAACGAAACACTAACTTCTTTTTTTTTTTCTACATTTCGTGGTATCTTACCTAAAGGGAGGGCCCCAATAGTTGAGTAGTCAAGGGTTTGATGCCACCATGTTCGCACACGTGTCAAAAATAAGAGAGAGGAAGAGGGAGATAACTATTGAGAGGAGAGAGAGAGATTAGTTTGGCCTAAATTATGGTTTTTTGACCTCAATTTTGTTGGTGTGTGAGACCAAAAAAAGAAAAAAAAAATCTTTTGCACATGGATTGTTTGGCACAACTTTTTATATATTGTTAGGAGCACCAATATTTGTCCACTTTTTTTTAAAAAAAAAAATAATAACGATAAAATGAGAAGAAACATCCATCCTTGTTGTATTTTCTCATTAATATATATGAGAGATTATTTTGAAATATAGCAAAATGAGTTAATTTGTTTATAAAATATAAAAAAATGTAACTGTCTATAAGTGATGAACAGTGATAGACATCTATCAGTATGATCAGTAATATATACTTATAAATGTCTATTAGTGTTTATCAATAACATTTTGTTATATTTAAAAATATTTTCAACAGTTTTGTCATTTAAAAGAATTACTTTATATATATATTTTTGAGGTTAAAAGTTATTTCTGAAAATTTCTCCAATAAGAATTAAAACAAGGACCTTCAAGGCACACCAATATCAAGTCAAAGTAACAACCACTATTATTATTATTATTATTATTATTATTATTATTATTATTATTATTATTATTATTATTTTGAAATAAACAACCACTACATTAAAGAAGAATTTGGTAAGGAATCTATATTCTTTTTTATAATAACAATTTCATGGAAACTTAAAATATGTAAAATTTGTATTGATGGATAAATATATTTACACAAGAGAGCATAGCATAGGTATATGTATAAAATTTGATAGATTTGATTATATTATAAACTATACACATGAGTATAGTTTTTTTCTGCTTGGTAAAAGTTTACTCATATATCTTTTAATATGGTCTCAAACACGTCATTGTTGTAATTTAAAAAATTTAAATATCATCTTTCTTATTAAAATTTAATTTTTGCAATTATTTTCTATATTGTAACATATATACATCATCACGTGTTTAAGTTAACTTGCACATATATGACGTCATAAATATAAAGGAGTGTTTGGAGAGAATTTTTTTTTAAATATATATATATATAAAATTAATTATTAATTAATACTTTGAATTGAAAGGATTTCTCATATTTTGGTGTGTATTAAGTACGAATTTGCAATATATGTTGCACTCTTTTACAAGGCTGTTTCGTAATCCATGATGAAATTCATCGAGCAAAATTTTCAAGTTTTGGATTAACAAGCAAGCATGTCCCTTCCTTTTTACCTAACTACACTTATTTCTTTATTTTAAGACATGTTTGAATTCAAACATGTTTTTCAAACATGTTTTCTCTTTAATGGATTTGGTTGTTTGAAAATCAATTCACTATAACGGAATAGAATATATTTTTATTATATATATATGTTTGTCCCAAGTTCATATTATGTGTATCTTCATTAATCTCAACTTGTATATATATTTTAATATAGATGAACATTTAAGTTTGAACCCATTTTCATAAAGTCCCAATATTATTAAAAAAAAAAAAGAGAAAAAAAAAACTTTAGATAGGTGATCCTTGAATTAAGTTTGAACCCATTTTCATAAAGTCCCTCACACACACATATTCAGTTCTTACAATAAGTCAATATAAGAGTGTGTTTGAGAGTGATTCTAAACTACTTAACATTATAAAGAGTGTGTTTAAGATTGTTTTAAAATAGTCTAAATAATTTATCATATTCATAAACACTTTTAAATATGTTTTTAATAATTTTAAAAATCAATTATGGTGGTATGAAAATAGTAGAGTGTTAATATTCAATTTATCATAATCCATCCGTTTAAACTTTTGAATTAATTGGTGATTTAACATGGTATTATCATGTGAGGTCCTGAGTTGGAGAACTCGTGTCCAAAGTTTTTTCTTCCTCAACTAATATTGATTCTACTTGTTAAGTCTTCCACAAATTTTCAAACCCACACGTAATTTCTTTTTTTATAAAAATTCGAAATTATAAATAAAGATGAAAGATTCGAATCGAGTACCTAAATAATAAAATAGGTTATATAACTTTTGACTATTCGGGTATTGAATCAAAATGGAAAGAAAAATACTGAGGGGAGAATTTTGTGTCATTCAATAAATTAATTTAAGATTGACCCTTTAAATTTTTTAATGGTCAAATGTATCTTGAATAATCTATGTATATCTAAAAAATTTCACACTGCTTATCGATATTTAACCAAAAAAAAAAAAAAAAAAATATCTAGCTTAATAAATAAAATAATCCTAAATATGATTCTAAAGATATGACGACTATCTGAAAGGAATCTCTTTCAGCTTGAATTTTGAAGGGAAAAAAGGAATTAAGAATTATAAAAATATGGGGCAGCCAAACAAATTATTGGTGGGATTGGGTTTACATAAAATTTTCATCCTTCTATCATGACATATCAAGAACTACCACCCAAATAAAGCTAAAACAAATAGTAAAAAAAAAAAAAAAGAAACAAAATAGATGAATTAATTATAGAGTTTTTTTTTACAAAATAGATTAATTAATTATAGTTTTTTTTTTTCCTTTAATCTACCAACCAAATTGATCGAATCTACGAGTTTGTTTGAATAATTAATCTGATTTGTTGTTTTGTTTCTTTTTTAAATTATTATTATTATATGTAATTGACCGATTCATGAGAGTTCATGATATTGTATATACCAAAATCACTATTTTTAAATAAATTTTTGGCTTAAAATCATTATAAGAGAGAACATGCTAAAAAGAAAATAGAGTTGTTTTCAAATATACAAAAATGAGTCAAACTATTTACAAATATAGAAAAATTTCATTGTCTATCAGTGATAGACCGCGATGGAATTCTATCGCTTTCCATCGCTCAAGCAAATAGATTCTATCGCGGTCTATCACTGATAGACAATGAAATTTTTTTATATTTGTAAATAGTTTGATATTTTTTCTGTTTATAGTAATTTCTCAAGAAAATAAGAAAAATATATTTTAATTAAAAAAAATATTCAAGTTACCTCCTGAGATATAGTAAGCAAGCTTATACTTTAATCTATATATCAAAAATAAAATTAGGGAAGTAGAGTTTGTATACACATTATTAGTCAATATCTAGTGCTCAAAGCTGGTTGTCTTAATATATATAGGAAAATTATTTTAAATGAAAAAAAGTTGAAAATATTTACGAATATAACAAAATTTCACTGTTCTATCTGCGATAGACTGCGATAGACACATATAAACACAAATAGTAGGCTATCGCGGTTGATTGCAAATAGATAGTGAAATTTTGCTATATTTGTAAATATTTTGGTTCATTTTTCTATATTTGAAAACAACCCATATATATTCATCTTTTATATATTTTTGAATGTCTAAGCTAGTTTACATATACCTTGATTAATCTCACAGGACAATCCGTCTGATTCCACAATCTTTGGATGCCAAAAAAACTTGTAGGATATCAAATCTTAGGTATGTGGTAACCATGTATTGAACTTATTGATTCTAAATTATTTATTATACTCATAACTTTTATTGACCATTATGCGATGACCATTATGCTAACAGATGATGATTTCTCTAATTTATATAAGGTCTATTAGTTTGATTTTTTTTAGTTTTTAGTTTTTGTATTAAAAAAATAATATTAAATAAGTAGATAATGTAAAGAGTTGTTTTATGAAATAGTTTTTTTTAAAAAAATAAAATCAAACTATTTTTTTATAATTTGTATTTTGAATATTGATATAAACAAGATATATGTACATATATAATAACTAATTGGTTAATATAATTGGAAGAACAAAAAATATAGAAAAAAATAATGGTCAATAATACTTTGCTTCAGTTGTAACTAAAAGTCATCGACAATTTGATCGAATTGATTTTTTTTTTTTAAAAGAAGTTTATACTATATATATTGTGAAAAAAAAAACATAAACTTGATTAAACTAACTTTACACGTATCAAAAATATGTTTTTAAAAATTATTTAGACAGATAAAGTGATAAGATAAATGTTAAACAATTTGATTCGTCGGTGTGAATAATATAGAGCCAGCAAAATTTCTAATAAAGTTAGACTTCACTATTTTAAATGAAATGTACGTAAAACTTCTGATTAAAATAGAATTTTCTTTCGTCTCCATCTCATTCTATCTCATTCCCATCCGTAATTAATTTTTCCGTTTTTTTCTTAGAAAAAAAAAAAAGGAAAATTAAAATTAAAATTCAGATTAAGGAAAAAGACATGAGAGAGAAAGAGAGAGAAAAAGTGGTTTTCTTCTCTCTCTCTAATCCTTTTACGTTAACAGTCCAACGGCAAAAACTGCCGCCACGACCAAACACCGTTAATCACGTGTCCCCTTAACATCTCCGACACCTGATGACGTGTCATTTATTAAATTCTCATTTGTCCACTCATGTCCCGACACGTGTGCCCAACCCCGCGTTTCAAAAATTGAGATTGAACAATCTGACTGACATTCTATTTAATGGTCCAAAAAGTTAAAACTTCTCATTCTCTTTCTTTTTTCTTTTTTCTTTTTTTCTTTTTCTTTGTTCTATCTCTTAAAAGGAAATAATATAAATTATAAAATTAATATACTTTTGGGTTTGCTTTGCTTTTTATTGTGAATTTGCTTTGAGGTTACGTCTAAAAGGAGTTTAGTTCATATATTGATGACATTTGGAGTTCCAATTGTGATTCTTTTTCCATTTTCAAAAACAATTAAACTAAATTCAAAGTTTTCTATGGCATCTTAAATGGGTGTGAATTTCTATTCATTTTCTTAAAAAAAAAAAAAAAAAAAAAAAAAAAAAAAAAAAAAAAAATTGAGATTCTTTAGAGCGAGAACCACGAATCCTATCCTTAAGTAACAATCGAAAGGTCAAAAGAACGATTTAGAAAGAGCATAGACATGCCTTATTTGAGGATTGATTTGTCCAGTTCTAATTGGTTTAATTTATGTCGATTAAGCTAATGGACACGAATGACAAATATATTTAGTATAGGTTTATTTTGGTTTAAATATAATTGTTCTAATTAATAAAATATTAGGAGAATTTTTAAAAATAAAAAAAAATATTTATACAAAATAGCAAACTTTTTAGATAGTTGTGATAGACGCTCGTAGAAGTCTATCAGAGTTTATCAGCGATAGAAATGATAGAAGTCTATCAATGTCTATCAATATTTTTTTTTTTTGTATTTTCTGTAAATAATTTGACATTTTTTCTAGATGTTAAAATTTTCTAAAATATTAATGTATTTAATTTGGTACAAAGTAAATTTATTTTGACCCGCTAAGTTTTAAGAAATAAAAATTAAATTATTCTGATTTTTTTAAAAAATTTATTTTGACTCACTAAGTTTTAAGAAATAAAAACTCAATTATTCTGATTTAAAAATTGAGGGTTGGGATGGTTGAGATTTTAGAGGAAAAAAAAGCATATAATTTCATGTATTTTTTTGTTTAATAATAAAATTCTAAGTGGTGTATAGTTTCAATGAGTAAAGCATTTTTACCTTCTTTAAATGGTTGTTAGGTTTAAATTGATATAACCAAAGTGACTTTAACTCAACGGTAATTGACATATACTACCATGAAAATTGGACTTTAAATTTCTTAATTTCATTAAATTCAACTCCAAACTTAAATAAGGTTGCCATTTTTACTTTTAAAAATTCTTCACTAATCTAAATAGAAAATATTGTAAAAGCTTTGTAAACTCATTAATTTCATTAAAATATAATTTTACACAAAATTAAATTTCATCAGTGCACAAATTAACTCTTAAATAACCTTGCAAATATTCATAAACTTGAACAACCATTTATCATCAATGCCTTTATTTGTCTAAAATTTTATCAATTTTATATGGTATATATGTTTTATAATTTATTGAACACATCAATTTTATTGTTTTATAATTTATAATTTAAGATTGCAATACTTATCTAAATTTTGAAGTGTAATTTAATAAAATTTAAAATTTATAGTTAAAATGGATAGTATAGGAATCAAAATTATTATTTTTTCCCTAAAAATAAATTGAGGACAAAATATGAGGACAGAGAGATGGGTTGACCCATGATAATGGAAGCCCAATTGAGGCCTATGTGGTAATCCCATTTGAGGCCCATAAAAAATTTATGAGAAATTGGAGGAAATAGCATAATCCGAACGGTCTTCTTCATTTTTGTAAAAAAAAAAAAATAGAATTAATAAAATTTTTGACAAAAAGCGTGTCGCGCACATGACATTTATTTTACTAATTTTCTAATTGCCCTTGCCTAATTGCCCTTGGTAAGGTGCCAGATTTTTCTCCAATTTTGAAATTTAAATGGTTGGTTTCATATTAGATTTGATTTGATTTAACCACTTTTCGAAAATGGTGACAATTAGTCAATCTTTAATTTGTTTATCACCATTTTTATTTATAGTATTATCTTTAGATTTATCATATTTGATTTGATTTAACAACTTTTCAAAAATAGTGAGAATTAATCGATCTTTAATTTGTTTATCACCATTTTTATTTGTATTTATAAGATATCTTTAGATTTTTCGTTATCTTATTAGTTTTTTATTATTTATATTCAGATTAAAATTTATGATTCTCATTAGGATTTTACTTCTCATTTTTTTGTATTTTTTTAATCATATTTTATTCATTATCATCTTATTATGTTATTATATTATTTTAATATTATGAAAGTAACTACCCACTGTTTCTATTTTTCTATTTTTGTTATGACTCTAAAACGAGTAAGGATTATTTTTTATGGTACATGGAATGAAAGTTCACAATATCAAGATTATCCTATTGTTGAGGCTTATATTCCATTTGATTCGCCGTTCCAACAATTTGTTGATTGTATTCAAGGTAAGCTTTTTACGTCTTGCAATCTCTCTATGTCTCATTTGATAGTTTATTGGGAAGGTAAGCTTTTTACGTATTGCAATCTCTTTGTGTCTCATTTGACAGTTTATTGAGAAGGTAAGCTTTTTACGTCTTGCAATCTTTCTGTGTCTCATTTGACAGTTTATTGGGATGGTTTCAACAATTCGAATCTTATTCGAATTGTTGAAGATAAGGATGTTTTGTGGCTTATGTTAGTTTTATCGAAATTCTCCCATAATGATTTATGTGTAGTTGTTGACATCGTATCATCTCGTACTTCTGAAAATACAATGTATTTGAATAGTGACCAGCGATTGGAGACCATGCACAACTGAAGACCATAGCCGGAGACCACACACCCTTTTTTAAGGAGGTAAAACCCTATTTTGTTTTTATTTGAAACCCTTGTTTTAAGTTTTAATTATTTTATTTTAATTCATTTATTGTTTAGTGTGCTAAAAAGACATTTGTCAATGCATTGTGCCGTGTGAAATTTATTTCATTAGAGTGTATTTGTAGTTTTTGAAATGCTTTTGAAACTTTCTAACTTCCTAAGTTTAAATGTTATTGATATGGATTAATTGAGGTCAATTTTAATAATTTTTACTTATAATTTTTAATTATTTAGTTCTGTTTGCTATTTTAACAATTCAAAAATAATTTGCTATTTTTATAAACTAAACTTTAAATTTTGCTATTTATCTGGCCAACCCTTATTGTTAGTGTATTTATATAGTAAGTATTATTCTATTTTCAATCCGAAATAATAAACCACAAAAAAAAAAAAAAATCCCTTTCCTCCTGGTTTATAGAAATAAAAACAATCCAAAATGTTTTCAAAAGGTTAATTAGCCTTGAAAAGAATAATAATCGTTAATACAACTAAAATAAATATTTTAAAAAGTAGGTTAAAAAATATGAATAAATAAAGAAAGTACTTGAAAGAAAGGCTACTTCTCATGTTTATTTTTCTCTATTTGGCCTTTCCTTTTTCTATTATGTCTTCTCTTATTAAGCTGATCCACGTGTCCATATGTATTGTTCTTTATATGTACTCGAAATTTTAGCATATGTAATGTAATTTAACATAGATATTCATTTTTGTAACTTCCAGATGAATATTGTTTTGCCATGGATAAGCACTGCCTTGAAAGCAAAGAAAAATCTAGCTCAGAAACAGGAAGAAGGAAGAACCAAGCAGCTAGAGTTTTTATTCCTTAAGAAAATCTAGCTCAGAAAAGAACGAACACAGAAAGGAGAGAAAGAACCAAGCAGCTAGGCGTGGTGAAAAGGTTATACTTCCACCATCACCACAATTTGGAAGCTCCCTTGCAAGAAGTTGTATATATACTTATTTGTCAATCCTTAATCTTCCAATGTGGGATAACTTCTATCTCTTTTCTCATAAAATTATCTTTTTTTCCTTTTTGTTATGGGCCAAAAGCCCAAAGTCAATCCCAACAATTTTTAAAATAAAACCACGATTAATTTTTATTTGATATTGTAAATATTAATTTAACTTTAATTACAAAAAACATGTTACCATTATTAGATGCAAGTTTAATTATCAATTATCTCATTTTTTCTATTAAAGATAAAATAAATGTGAAAAAAACCTCACAATAATAAACATAATGTCATTTTGCAATTAGTCAAAATACAAATATGTGAAACTATATATATACATAATGTCATAAGATTTAGAAAGACTTTCAGTTTATTTGAAAAAAAAAACAAAATAAATCATAATCACGTTTTGTTAATTACACGACTTAGCAAATGCAATGATATGCAACATTTACAAAATTAAAATAAATAAATGTGAAAAAAATTGAGACATACCATGAATGATTAATTTGCCACAAAGAAAAAATAATTATTTTTTACTTTTCAATAAGTCAAGAAACAAATGCATGAAACTATATATAGAGAGAATGCAAGATGACTTTCTATTCTAATGGATCATTATTTATTTTATTATTTTATATTTATTACATCAATTCATATTTCATACATTTAATAATAATAAAAAAATTAATGGCATAAGTTTTTTTAACAAATAAACTCAATTTGCCAAAAAAAAAGTCATAAGATCGAGAGATCTTTAATCTATTTAACAAAAGAAAACAATAATTGTACAAATATAGTTTTTTTTGTTACAATCCAATGCAACAACGTAATTCAAAATTTGAAATAAATTGTCGGCAAAAAAACCATAAGATTGAGATGTACCTTGAATCAAACACTTTGCCACAATTACCATTGTCATTGCCACAAAGAGAAAAGGATGATAAATTTGTTTGGCAATGAGTTTCTTACAAATGCACAAATTATTTATAGGGAATAGAAAATGTGTGTTACAATGGACCATTCAACTTTTTGTTATGGAATTAGAAAGATTCAAAGTATTTTTTTTTTTTTTTTTTTTTTTGTTAAGACTCTTCATATTCACCTTAAAATGGATTTCACCTTAAATGCTTACAATCAAGATGAAAAAAATGGTTATACTAATTAAGATGAAAATTGGTTTTATCTTTGATAGAAAATTTGTAAAAATTAATGAGAGAGACACAAATGAATGAATAGGAAGTGGAAGTGGTGAATTTTTCGTGAGAGTGGGGGAGAGAATGAGAGAGAATTTGGAGAGATAGTAAGGACAAGTTAGGTATCATATAATAAGACTTTGGACAAAATTGTCCTAAAAAGATTCTCCATCTAAGCCACTTTTAATATAGAAAATATTCAATCTTTTCCTTCCATAGAAATCACTGAGAAATATTTTCATAACTGTTTTTTCATTATTCTCTTTAATTTTTTATGGTATCATAGCTTCAAAGCTCGTTTTTTTAGCTTTAATGGATTCTAGTAAAGGTTCATCATCATCCACAGGAGAGATTACTCCTGTTGTGACACCATTTACGTCATTGACCACACCAATCGTCACTTTTATACGGCCAGTCGTTCAAAGACCTCAGGTTACTACTATTCAAACTCACCCAATAACCTCAATTCAGAAATTCCTCTAGTTTGTCCTCCATCACTATCTTATAGACCACTCGTTTTCTATCCAAATGGTAACTCAAATCAAGCTTATCAGAATCAACCACCATTTTATCAACCCCCCACAACAACATTTCTATAATCCTACTGATAACTTGTAGAAATACAAGTTATTGTCTCTTAAATTTAGAATATCAAGAGGTTATTGATGAGAAAATCACTAGAATCACAAGAAAATAGAGTAAAAATTACTTCCATGCGTTCATTAACTTTAATTCCAGTACTGGTGAAAATACTCACTAATATGCTGTTTATGCAGAAAAAATGAGCTCAAGTCAAAGAAGATGGAGCCATGCGTTGAAGATGTATGCGACTAAGAGATGGCAGACACATAAGAGATACAAAATCATTAAACTACCACCACTGCGAAAAGTGCATCTGGAACGGTGATCTGACACACCTATCACCGACCTAAGTGATAGGCAAGTTGTTGAGTCTAATTACCTATATATATGTGGAGATACTTGAAAAAATAGACGATAATAGAAGGAGGGAGAGACACAGAAGGCAGTATACTCGATAGAAGGTTAATTCTTTGGAGGACCATGGAAGAAGAGCTCGAGAGAGTCTTCTTTCTAATCACTGCCATCCCCATCTCACCTAGCATGCAGCAGCTTCAACTCAACAGAGAGCAAGAGATTGTTCCAGTAAACTGATTATCATTTTATCCATTATCATCTTTGCATTTTCTTGTCGATCACTTTACATTTTTACAACATTGTAACCAGACTTTTATTTTGGTAATACATCATGCTGTTCATCACCATTTTCTCCTTCACTCTTACATTTCTTTGTTCCATGTTTAACTAAACATTTAAGAGGGTTGAGATGAGTTAAAACAACATTCTGGCAAATAAATTACAAGTGAAAGTTCATTTGATTTAATGTATGTTTAAATCTAGTTCTTGATCCCATCTTAATAATCGAATCAAGTGGTAGCAATTAACTACCCGAGAGAGCAAGTGATTGTGAATCTCATTAAACCAAGTTAGGAATGTGTTTAGATAAACATATTCCTACGTTCAAATAACCTAAGCATGCATCATTGAAATATGATAAATGTGGCTAACTCACCGAGAGGTAGAGTCCTTTTCTAAGGTTATGAACATAAACTGAAATTTGAGAATATATTCCATAGAATAGATACATCTTTATTTACAGTAGTCGAAGATCTCGATGCTGTCAATAAAATGAACTAGGGGAAACCTCTTATTCGATAGAACTTTGAAGAGTTTACAGAATGTATTAGTGGACAAGATTCATTATTATAAGATGTCTACCATGAACAAAGGTTACAAGGTCAAATATAGTCTCATTGGTTTTCTATCTGCTTTCTTAGTACGCCCCTTACATGATTTGTCTTACTATCTTCGTTAATCAATAATTTAAATTCATAATTAATTAAGTTATTCTTATGTAGGTGTGGTTGTACAAGACTATCCCAATGCTAGCAAGACGGACTGCTAGGAGGTTAAGCTCTGGTGCGGTACCTCGAATGCTTAGGTGGACATCAACACGATCTGTCCCAATAAGGAAATTGATTAAAGAGGTTTTTGAATCACCTCAGGTACGACTTCAAAATTGTGGGTACTATACTTACGTTGTGATGAATGTGATGACTGGTATATATATTGAATTGAAATAATTTCGTTCGTAGTTGGATGTTGTATTAGCTCTACATGAATCTGTTACTAAGCATAGTTTCCGAGAGGCAGTAGTAGTTGACAGGCATGTACATGACGTTGCTGTGATTTATTGCTCAATCGAGCTTTAGATGATGCTGATGTTCGAGAGTTCTTGGATGTGAACCTTGGTGGATTCATGGACGTTGGTGGAGACCAACACATGCCAAGTGAGATGGGTGGTCCAAGTCATTTCGTAGGCAATAACGACACAATAAACGATCATGCTGCAATTGTTCCCTCAAGAAATTATAATGATATATTGCAAGAGCTATTGGCCCTCAAACATGTTGCAAGGTTGGACGGTGAGTTGGCTGCTGTCAAGTTGGAACTTGCAAATGCAATGACATTAATTTGGAGATGACTAAGGTACAAAACATAAATGCTTAGACTAATTATACTATTTTATCGTACTTTTATTTCGCATATTACTTTGTTTATTAAAATAACTTGGCAGAAATCTGATGTTGCGATAGAAGTTGCGATAAAAGATGAAAGCATCCCTAGTGGTTTAAAAGAGGAACCCATCTCGCGTGGTGAAGAAGAGGGACACATCCCTAGTGGTGAACAAGAGGGTGTAGCTGAAGGTATATATGTTCTCTGGCTCAACAAGAGGATCCCAAGGATCACATCCCTCATGTCAACATAGAAGGTGGTGAATAAGGTGATTGTCATATGGTCAATATTGTCATCGATCTGGCAGATGTTGTCGATGATCCCGTCTAGGAGGTCACATGACCAATGTGAGTACTCAAGTGAGTTTGGCAACCACCAATTCAACTGACCCTCCCGATACTCAGAAGAAGAGGAAAGCAGTTGACAAGTACATACCTGATGTTCCCGCGAGGAAAAAAGGGCAAACTAGTACGCTTAACATGTTATGAGGTTGTGGAATGAACTTTGACCGTATATGATCCTATAAGACCTCTCCTCTTTTACTTTTTCTTCTTGGAATTATTGGGAAGCTTATAGGTGAAATTTGAACTCAAAGACTCGAGATTAAGTTCAATTTAGAACATTTGGTTGAGAATGGATTTGGAAAATAAAAGGAATTGAACCAACGACTCCCCGAAAAGAAAGAGAATTGTAGGGTTCAATGAATGATTTGAAGGTAACGAACTTAGCCGAGCTTGTGTATGACATTTGTGGATGGGAAAGATGTGCTGGAGTCAAGGTCAAAGTCAAAGTCAAACTAAAAGTCAACATTTTTCAAAATTGGAGAATTTTGAGAAATTTTGAAATTCCAAAGGTAAATCGGGGTTGTTTAAGGATGGATGGACTAAGCTGGATGTGGAATTGAGGAAGAAACACCCAGCAAGAGGTGTAAAACCGAATGAGAGAGAGAAGGGAGAAATTGTGGGGTTTTAGGCAAAATTGAGGTGTCTTCCTCAAATTTCTTCCTTGGAGGCCAAGTAGGCGATGAATTACTTGCTTGGAATGTGGAAAAGCTCAAGTAGGAGGTGGTAATTAGAGAATTAAGGAGCATGTAGAAACCGTGGTTTTCGGCTATAAAAAGGGGATGGAGGTGTTGTGTAAAATTAAAGAGCTTTTGTTAGTTCAAATTTGGGGAAAACGAAGCTAAGTCAATGAGAGAGTAGAGAGGAAGGTTATGGGATGCTTCAAAAAGAATCGAGGTCGGAAGAGCTAGGAAAAAGAAGAAAAACAGTGGCGCCAGAGTTATCGCGAAAACAGGAGAGGCGTTCAATTTTTGTCCAATTTGTGGAGATTTAGACCGAATCAAGGTTCCAAATTTGAAGGTAAGTTATTTCTAAGGTCCTTTAGAGTTCTATTGGCTTTCATTTGATTTTAATTGGCTGATTTTGATGTTTTAAATTTTTGAAATTTCTCGTTAGAAAGTTGGTGCCCGTGGAAGGATTGGTCGATTCTAAAAGGTCTAGAGCAAATCAGACGTTTAAACTTGGAGGTAAGCTAGTTCTAGTAATGGGTAAAAGGTCTGTGTAAGTTATTTTGAGTGGGTATGGCTAAAATGAGAGAAATTGGCCACTGGAGTCTCGCTGGAAAAGCTGGCCGAAAATAGGAAAAATTTAGGGGCTAGAGATTGAAGATGAAGACTTTTCTGTTGACTTCCCTATTAAGGCTAATTTTGTAATTTTAGTTTAATTAAGGTGCTTTTATGCTTGATTATGATTCAATTAGCATCATTAAGATACTTAACTCTAAAATTGGAGGAATTTGGGATCCTTAATTAAATTTTAAGATAATATAAGGATTAAAAGTATAAAGTGAAACTCTAAAATTGAGAAATTAGGGTTAATAAAGTTAGAATTAATTCAAGAGTACTCCAACTTGATTTAGGTCCTAATGGGTGTGATTAGGATACTCTGAGCTTGAATCTGGATTAATTTGGGTGAATTAACTTAATTTAAGTAAGTAAAGGAACTTAATTGTGAGGAAACCCTAAATTAAGTGAAATTAGAGTTATTGAAAAATTAAGTAAAATTGGACATACTTGGAGGGTAATTTTGAAATATATTAATTTATGGTCGTTTGGAGCATAATCAGAGAATTATCAACTAAATTCAGGATAATAAAGAAGCCACAAGGACAAGCAGGTTGACTGTGAGTGGTTTATTTTCAAATGTTTTGGTTGATATTATATATATGGTATTATAGTATGTATTGTTTTAGTTGGAACTTTGGCATGAACGGTCTATACGTGAATTTCTGCTATTTAATTGTGATTTCCATGGAATTAATTGGTTTTAATTGGAATCACTAGATTTTTGCCACTTTATTTGAAAAATCGGCTTGATCTATTTATTGAACACTAGATTTAGATAAACTCGCTTTATCTATAGGTTGCATGGAAACATGTTTTATATCGGGAGTGTATTTAATGATGGTTTGGATTGGAAACTCTATTTTTGGTCGGAATACTTTCATTTTATTGTGGTTGATGGATATGGATTTCAACCACTGGAATGTACCCTGGTTATTGTCAGCGTGTCTCGAGCACATCTGGCTGGATATTCTCAACATGTGCACACAAGACTGGTTGAATTGGGTACGAGATTTGGATTTGGAACTTGGTGTAATGTCCTGGATTTAAAAGGAATTTATGTGGATGTAATTTCTGATTTGTTTAAGGAACTTATGATCATGTTATACTATTAACAGTTGATACTTGTGTTAAAATTTAATTGAATATTCAATATTCTGGTATTGATTTACGTCTAAAATGATTTATTAAAGGTTTCAAAAGAAAACCCTATGTTCGTGTAAAATTACCACTCACTAGGCTTCCCAGCTCATGTTTTCTAAATGTTTTGTTTTCCTCCCCCAGGTAGCAAAAGAATTTTGATTGCTGCTCGAGGTTGAAGTCTGCCACAAGATTGGTTGGACTTTGCATAATTCAGTGTCTTAAGATTCAAGGTTGGTATTAGTGAGGCTCAATTCAACCAAGTTTTGAACGTTGAGCTAAAACATAGTCGAGTTAAGATATCGTTAAAAAGATCTAAGTTAGTTGTTGAATAAAAGTATTTATTTGAATTGATAGACTTAAAGTGTTATAAGGTAGACAGGTCAAGGTGAGTTGTAGGTATCACAAAAGGATGATACTTGTCGTCCTCACATCTCCTTCTAGGTGAAAGAGGCAAATCTGGAAGGGAGTATGACAAGATCCAACATTTCCAATTCTAAAGAAATGTTAAGACTTTTACGACATGTGACTACGAGTTAGAAAGACTAAGGACAAAGTACGCCAAGTCGAGTATAGTAGTAGACTGTACCAAAATTGTTTTGCCAAAAGTTCTCAAGGCAAGAATGGGTTGCACCCAAGGTAATATGCCTTCTGTATTAACTTCTTATTTCATTTAATACTTATATTAATTATGTACAATTTTGGAATACGTTGTCTTAAGATATGGATATTTTGTTGATGTTCGTGAAGCAAAAACTACATTCCTGACTGGATCTTTGTAGACACACGTTCACGATCATGGACAATGCTTTCATGGTATAAAACTATTAATCCCTTAATTGTAATTATTTTATCGTCGACAATGCACTACATATTGTCTGTGTGTACGCCTTTTTATTCAGACTACGTCGAAAAGCGAGTGTCTAAGGAGTTAAAGAGGGGTAGATGGTTCCAAGTAAGCCCGATTGACTGTCATACATTCATCATCAAGGATGGTCACACTTGAATGGTATCATCAACCAAAACACCTGTCAATTCACATGCAAAAAATTCAACTACTTGGAGATTCCATGCTCACATGCAATAGTCGCTGCAAGGTCAAGGAACATTAACCCTTACACACTTTGCAATCAATCCTATACCGTGGAATCCCTCATTCTAACATATGCAGAACCAATCTTCCCAGTTGACATTCTTCTGAGTGGAGGAAACCACCAGGATATGTGAAATGTGTTATCCTATCACAAAAAATAGCAACCACTATTGGCAGACCACGTGTCAATCGGATTCCATCTGTAGGAGAACACCATCCACCACAAAAACGCAATAGGTGTTGAAATTCAAGACACAACAGTAGAACATGCAGCCAACCATTATCAAGTAATATAAATAGTGACCAAGGAGATAGAGGTAACAAACATATACTATTCGATCTGAATTATTCTTATGTTCAAATGTGCTTCTCATTTTATTTTATTTTTTCTTAAAATCGTGATAGGGCTCTTGGCAAATCATTGGGTTGGGTTGCACATTCCTAACCTGTAGATACTAAATGAAAAGACATAAAACGAAAAATCGGGTTAGGGCTGGGTTCGCAGTTATCCGGATCGATTTCACTTACCACAATCTGGAAGTGCGCTCTAAGGTATCTCACTTAGAAAATATTTCGGAGCTCTTTTAATTTATTGATCACGCTTCACTTTAAAATCGAGTTAGGGCTTTGGCAAATCCGCCGGGCTGAGCTTGGCTTCCCTACCGCGATCAGATGTTGGATAAAAAAAAACTCTTTTAAAATATTCATCACGCTTTCACTTCGAAATCGGGATAGGATGTTGGCAAAGTAATCGGGCTAGGCTTGACAACCCTACCGCGATCCAATTTCGGATGAAACAGAAAGTGAAAATATTCATCGCATTTTAATTTATAAATTAGGTTAGGGCTTAATCGAGTTGGGTGTTTCATCCCTATCTTGATATAAATGTGAAGGTTGGAAGTGTCCTAACGTAAGCAAAAGTTACAATTTAAAGATTTGTGGAGGGTGGGTCACAAAACATAAATGCGCCCGAGAATAGGTCATCCATACAAAAACTTCACAAAAGATATGCATATACCTATGGAGTCGTTATTTGAATTGAGAAAGGAAATTGAAATTATGTTGATGATGAGTGGCCAAAATGTTGTTAACCACACGTTGGCGATCAATTTTATTGAGCTTTCGCACGTCGATAAGAAATGAAATATAAATCATTCTTTAGGAAAACGAACATGTGATTTTATTTTTTATTTTTTAAGATTGATGATAAACTTTCTTTCCAAGTATTTGTTTCAAAAAAATTATTAGATAATACGTAAATATGATTTTTTTTAAGTATTGATATATATATATAATTAACTTTTTTAAATAGTGTTGATATATAATTATGTTAGATTACAATTATGGTTAAATTACATATCTTCTTATATTTTTTTTAAGTATTGATATATATATATAATTAACTTTTTTAAATAGTGTTGATATATAATTCACTCCTCATATTTGAATTCATTCTATCCTATACTTTTTTTTAATTCCACATATCTTTTTTTTTTCGTTTTCTTATCTTTTGTGTACTTTATTTATTTTCAAATTTTGATTTGTGTTTCTTATTTAGATCTTCTTTTATAAAAACGATCTAATTGAATGTATAACAAATTGTAAACTTTCGTTTGCAAGAAAGAAAAAAAAAAGGAGGGAATTTGTCAGATTTATAGCAAACATCTCCGGCATGTATTCACATCTCCTATTAATCCAAAAAATTCTCTTGTCATTATTCCTAGATATGGTGTAATTACATTTTCCTATTACCAGATTTAAATATAAAAAACGATATATCCTAAATTTTTGCCCCATCCTTAGATTTGAATCTTAAAATTTACTCATCCAATTTTTTTTTTCAAATTCCATTTTATCTTTTTTTTTTCCAATTTTTTACTTTATTTTATTTTTTCAAACTTCCATATGTTTTTTCATATTTAGATCTACATGTTTAAAAAAATCTTATATTATATAGTTGTTTTTTCAATTTTGGTCATATAATTATCATCTTAATACTATTTTATACCTTTTAAACAATCATGAGATCTAACTAATAATATTCTTCCTCTTAACGATTTTAGGGTACTATTTTATAAACTTTCAGTATACCCAAGTCTTCTTCATGATGAACTACATATCAAACATCAGATAATTTTTTTTTTCTTATTCAAATTTTGTTGCTACTATGACACTTTAATGAATAAGACTTTTGTTTGGTGGTAAATAAGATGAAAATATTCGTTATTTTGATTTTTGGTTACTTGAGACTTATATCCCTACAAATTCATCATTTCAACAATTTGTGGGATTTCATCCTAGGTAAGTTTTTTTCCTTTTCCGAATCACACTCTTTCTCTTTTGACCATGTATCTGGATGACTCTAATAAATAAAAAATTATTAGGATTGTCGAAAACTAAGGTCCATTATGCTTGATGTTGGTTATTTCAGACTCTCTCATAACGATTTGTGGTTGTGGTTAACAATGTTCTATCTAATCTCCTAATTTATGCAAATACAGTGTATACAGATGAGTAACTGTTTTGTGTGACAAATATGCTATAATTATTCACACCTACACTATAATCATTCGCATCGATACTGACAAATATACTCAATGTTATTGGCTAATCTGATAACATTTTAATCATGTGGCACACATTTTCTCACTTTGTGGTGGAGACCGTTAAAGACATATTCATAGTATCTATTAGTATAAAACTAGCTTTTTAAATTGGCATTAACATTATAGGGACAGGTAATTGATATCGAAGAATGTTTTATTGTAGGTGTTCAATGGTGGCCGCCTTGAATGTCGAGCACTACCCTTCAATCGACCCTTGAACCTATCTTTGGTGAAATAAATCAATTTTTTAAGCGGGTGACCAATCACACTTGGTATTGATTGGTGGCAGCTCCATCTTTAACTCGAAGACAACCCTTAAGAAAGGACATCGCGACAAGACATAAATTTAAAAAATAGAAAATTAAAAAAGATTGTTCTCAATCAAGTCTTAAATCTACAAACTAAACGTGTAAAAAAAATAAATTAGAAGAGGGTTGTATTTTGAGATATTATTATTGTCATGTCCTTATTTTCTTTCCTTCAAAATTAAAAATAGGCAAAAAAAAAAAAAAAAAATTACAATATATTTCATAAATGTCTTAGATTTTGAATTATTTCATTAAAAAAATTTAACATTAATTTTAGACAAATTTAATCTTTTCATCATTAATTCAAAATTTTCAAAATATATAATTCTTTCTTTATTAACACCATTTTCAAAATTTAACTTTGTTTTTGTTGTTTATTAATTTTAGTTTATATTCATTTAATGCAAAATATTTCAAGTTAATATTTTGTTTATTTTAGGAGATTTCGTTTATTTTTTTTCCATATTCCTAGATGAAAATCGATCACCTCTCCATTGAGATATCAAGTATATGTCAAATATATTGATAATATACTGAAAAATGTAAATTTACATCACATATATCATAGTTCATTTCTTGGTATGTTTACAAATATACTAGAAAATTTTAATATACATCGCATGTATTGTTCGGTATATAAGATGATATATTATACAAATTGTCTTGTTTATATACTTATCAAATAGACCCTAGTTTATTTCTAGAAAATTCAAATATATATCAAATATATTGTGTTGCATATATTAAATATACCTTAATTTCTCATTCTAAACTTATTGTCAATTCTTGCTTTCATTTATGATGGTTACAATTTTCAGATTTTTAGAGAAATTTTCCTTTTGTAGGTCTTAAAAAGAAGACTATGTTGGAAAGTTTATAACCGCGATAAGCTTCCTTATATGTGTTTTTTTATATTAGTATTATTATATATTTAAAAAAAATGAATGGTACGGAAGACTGAAAAAATAAATTAGATCATAATGACTAAATAAAATAATAGCCTATTATACTATTCATAAAAAAAAAAAGAGAAATTGCAGTAAATAACCAATATTAAGCCTCTTTTTTAATTTTTGGTCATTTTTTTAGAAATATTGATTAATGGTCATCGCAAATTCAGGATCTTCCTCATTTTTTCTTCCATTTTTACCCCTCTATATGCTATCAAACAGAATCCACAATTTATGGAAAATCTCTATCACCTAAAATGTTGGTTTTCGAATTTGTATCCCACCCTTTTAAATCTCATTTTCATTAACAAAATCTAAAATTTTCAAATTTGTTATCTTATTTTTTCTTTCACTAAATTCAATTACATTTTATTTTTCAACCATAAGATTGCAACCTTAGCAACATCTAGCTACATTCGATCGTTTATCTACAACTTCGACATCAACGTTTTCTGCCTTCAAGTTGCACAAGTCCACTTCTCCATCATTGTCCAGTCCCGCTTTAGATAAGCATCTTTGGAGGTCCCTTCGAGATAGGGTAGACTCGTTTCTTCAAGAACGAATAGCCAAATCTTTAAATTTGGATTCTTCCATGCCCGACTAATTTGCAAGTGCTTTCCTCTTCGAGCTTAACTTCTTTTGCCAACTAAATTTGATGGGTTTGTTAGAATTGATAGAGCAAATCAGAAAGGGCAAAGAGATTGAAAGAAGATTCACAGCTTTTTCTTAGAGGGTTTGACTTTGTTGGCTATACTCTCTCTTAGCTTTCCAACCATAGGGTTTGACTTTGTTGGCTATACTCTCTCTTAGCTTTCCAACCATTTGGATAATGCCTTCCAGGTAACGATGCCACACCCGCTCTTCTTCAATCCTCCATGTTTTATATGGAAAACTTGCATTTTTAAATTCAAAAAACTAGTGTTGAATGCCTGGCACGGCCAAATAGAAAAACCCCCCAAATTGTATTCTTATTTGTTATGTTTAGATTATTTACGAGTATAGGGGTTACTTTTCAACGTATATATCGTATTTATATAAATACCATGTGTTTTATTTTGATTTTACTATCTTCCTATCATATTAAAAAATGTCACACATAGAGGAAGTTATTTTTTCGGTGTATATGCGTATTTGCAAATAAATATCATGTACTTTCTTTTGATTTTACTACCCGTCTACCCTATTTCATAAACATTTTAGTCATTATGTGTATACACACTCTATTTGCATAGAAATATCATGTACTTATGATTTTTATAATTGTAAGAACATATTTGTAGTTTTTTTTTTTTGATGTGATCAAGATAAACTTATTTTTTTCCGTTAAAATATAGTAATAATGAAAAATATTGTATTTTATTATTTATCATTGAAAATTTAGATGATTTTGCATGTTTTTTTTTATTTGGGTAGTTAGTTTAAATTATTAGATTTTGTTTTAAGCTATTAGATTTGTTTTAAATTATTAGATTTGTTTTTTAAATACGCCATAATTTTAGGTATTTGTTAGAGGATATTTTTGTCCATTATTAAATTTGATGTAGTATCAAAATTAGTTGTTTGGCCATTTTTACAAAGAAAAATGGTTTGGACATTTTTTAAAAAGATCATTTTCCATTTGTCCCGTCGTAAAAAAAATGAAAATTTAGATAATAGTGTAATTGGGTTGTTTATTGGGTTTTCAACATAAAAGGCCTTAAGATAAGAACTATTTTACATTATTGTCTAAAACATCCCATTTTTTACAAAAAAAAAAAAAAAAAAAAGTCTTCTTGCTTTCATATTTTTATTAATATCATTGGTTATTTCTAATTTAATCCTCACCTACATTTTATATAAATAAATAAACAAACAAACATAGGTTTTTGTATATCCCTCCCTCATGCATATCCTATAGATTCGTGTATCCTCAATCTCTTGATTCTCTCTCTCAAAACTCTAGTCATTCCATCTTCTTCAATCTATCTCAAAACACTCTCTCTCTCATCTTTTCGGCCGCCGCCTCCCTCCCTCGGACCACCCAACCACTGTTGAGGATGTCGTTCCCATCGTTCAACATGTCGTCCGTCGCTCCCACCATTCAAGTTTAGGCCGCCGTCGTGGTTGTCGTTCAAGTTTCAGTCGTCGTTCCCACCGTTCAAGTTTCGACCGATGGTGATTTTTTTTCTCTATTTTTTCCGACCAAACTTCTTCGATCTTACTCCAACTCGCGCGCCGCCAAGATCTTGGACCTGTCATCAATCGCCACCGTTGTCGTGGATTTATATATACTTTTATGTTTTTTCAATATATAAATATATATATTTGTTCTTGATATATGGGGTAATTTTTCGATATATACTGTTATATATATCTTCAATTTTTTATTGATACTTTTTTGTTTATGATATATACACTAATATATGTTGAATATTAAGTTCATTTGATATTTATATACCATGATAGATAACTTTGTTTATTTGAAAATCATTAGGAAGCTTCGATTAAATTTACTTAAATGGAATTTAGTCAATTTTACTCGTATATTTTACATATTGGTTAGAATATTTGCAAGTATATAATCATTTTCGATATATAGAACGATTTTTCGATATATACTGTGATATATATCTTCAATTTTTTATTGAGACTTTCTGTTTTATGATATATACATTAATATATGTTGAACATTAAGTTCATTTGAGATTTCTAAACCATGCTAGATAAAATCTAAACTATAGTATATATGAGATAATAACGCAAAATACAAATGAACTCAAAATAAACAATGAACTATAATAAACAAACTCAATTAAGACAAACCATCATATAAAAATTGCATTAGAGTGACATATATATCAGACATTCTATGAATATATTACAAGCACACATAAGCGTTGTCTAATTAGAAGTGCATACATATTAGAATACCTCAGATATATACTAAATTAACAATGAAATATTACATGAAAACAAATAGAACTCAAAACAAACGGTAGAATATATCACATGATATCAAAAAGCAAATGTTAAATAATAACAAACAATATCAAAGAAATGATTGGTACGTGAAAAAGAAAATAAAAAAATATTAAATACATTTTCTCTCTCCAATTGAGAATGAAAAAATATTAAAAAGATTTTCTCTCCAATTCAAAATGAGAAGAAAATCATATTAAATCTATTTTCTCTCTCCATCATAAATTCACTTTCTCACTCCATCAACTTTGAAAATAGGAAAAATACATATAAAATACTTGAAAAGGAAAAAAAAATATATTAAATACATTTTCGCTCTCCAATTGAGAATGAAAAAATATATATTAAAAAGATTTTTTTCTCTAATTGAAAATGGGAAGAAAATCATATTAAATGCATTTTCTCTTTCCATCATAAATTTACTTTCTCTCCCCATCATTAAGGAAACTTTAAAAATAGAACAAATACATATAAATTCGGACATTAAAAAAAGAAAAGAGTAAATTTGTCTAAAAATAACACTAAAAGTTTTTTTTTTTGAAAAAAATTTAAATTTAAAGATATTTTTAAAATATAAGACCCAAATATGATTATTTAGATAAAAATCTATTATTTATTTAGGCTACAAAGCCAATAGATGAATTCATTTACAGCCCATTTGAGCGATGACTTTTAGGCCAAGACAAAGTTGGCCCATTGTTATTTTATATTTTCTTTTCTATCCTTACCTTCATCTAATTTGATTATTCATGTTTTCCATTATTATATTTAGCTTATCTTCATTAAAATTTGCAATCTTTCTCCTTCTAAAATAATGCATTACTAAGCAAAAACTGCATTGTTTGTTTTTTCCTTTCAAAACTTTAACTCTCTTTCATTTCAATTGAAAATCTATTACCTTAGGCCCCACAATTGAACTAAAATAATCCACATTATAGACTTATGCATAATAAAGGAATAAATATGTCCTCTCACATCCATTGACAAATAAGCATTTCAATATTTTTAAATAAACGATAGCTTTGTTCATAATATTTTACATTACATCAATTTTGTACAATACGAATCAAAATGTCAATTCATTCTTATGTTGATATTCAAATCTATAGATATATAGAAATGTCAAAAAATTAGTTAGCAATAGCATAACATTATACTATTATAATATAGTGTTTTAAGTATAATAATTTAGGAGTTGTTTGGGCCCCAACTTCAAGTAGGTGAATTAGTTCACTCCATGTTTAGGACTCCAATTATAATAATTTTCAACTATTATAAATTACAATTAACTTCAGCATTATTATTTTACATTCTTCTTAATTACATTATTTACTATTTAACTCATCATCTCTTTTCCTCTTCGCTACAGTGTTTACTATTTTCTACTGAGACTAAAATAATATGTATCTTAAACACATACTATTATAACCTACTTACTACAATAACAACTGATTACAATAACCGATTCAGCTTCCGAAACGCCCCTTTAAAATAAATTAGGCATAAAAACATTGGAGCATAGAATTTAAAATACAAAACTATTTTGCTATGTTTTGCTTCATGCCAAAGTTACTACTTTGGTGAGAAGATTGAGATCTCATTGGCTTAGCACCCATCAAAATTTTCAATCGGCTATAATGAGCTTAACGTTAGATAAGTTCTATTTTAAGTGATAAGTGAGGATCAATTCCCTCTAATTTGAGATGACATTTTTTTCCACTTTTGACTAATGTAACCATAGACTAAAATTTTCATTTCAAATCATATCCATGTTGTCACTAATCTTTTCATATGTTAAAAGTTTGATATTGACATATGAGTGTACTATCTCATTGTCTCGATGATAAGGTCATAACTTCCAATAACAGTAATGACGAAAAAGTTTTAACTCGATTGAGAAGCATATTTTTTTTTAATTAGTTCATATAAAATTTTATGAGCTTTTATATTTTAAAGATTTTTTTAGATCATATTCTCTCCCACATTGATATTTTATTGATGGTTTGATTCACTTGAGTGTTGGAACATTTTGTAGATATCGCTTATATATAATTTTTTTAATCAGTTAAATTACAAATTTAGACCTTGACTTTTTTAAGTTTGTTTTTAAATAAGATTTATAAATTCGCAAATTGCTGAACTATTGCTATAATCCACTTTACTTGCACTGGCATATCCAATAAGTTCTTTATTGAACTTTTAACGATGTATTCAAATTTTTTTTAAAAATTATTTGATATATTAGATAAAAAGTGAATGTTAAATGACAACTTTAATCCCTAAACTTTTAGTTTTGTGCTTATTTGGTCTTTGAACTTTAAAAAGTTTATAAAATAAGATCTTGAACTTTCGACTTTGTGTCCAATATAAGTCACTATGAATTTTAAAAAGTGTAGCCAAAGTGAGCTTAGCTCAATGGTAATTGGCATGAAATGCATATTTTAGTAGGTCACATAATTGCTATTTACTCGGTTCTCAGTCGTTCCTCAGTGTCAAAATTGAAGGGGAGTAGTTCATAACGTGAATTTAGGCTATTCTTTAACCAACATGGCTTATAAAAGGGCATGAAGGCTTCAATCCTTTGAATCATCTTCAAAATTTAGATCGAGAGTGAGAGATTGTTTTGAGGAGCTTACTTTCTGTATTTGTCCAGCACTTATTTAGTTTTTTTTTATTTCTTTTCATTTTTCTATTTTTTGAACCGATAAGCTGGTAATCATGATTTCTGATTTAATGAATTTCATTTGTTTCTCTTTAATCATGAGCTAAATTTCTTAAGTAATTCAGTTATGTGGATACTCTAGAGATTTTATGGCCTGAGCCAACGCCAATTCACGATACCTCTTTGACTTGTGCATTTCCTTTGTTGAATTTATGGTTAGAAATTATTAAGCTAAATTGACCATTTAATTTAGCAAACTAGTGGAGTTTTAATGCTGAAAAGGTTAGGACATAACCAAATTTCACAAAGGAATATGAGACTAAAAGCCTAGAAATATGACTGTCGTGTAGCCTTAGAAATAAGGTACACCATAAGATAAAGAAATTGCATAAAATTAATATAAGATTTAACTAATCATAGAAATATAGGATTAGCTACTTAGGCTCCTAAAGGAATTTGAAACAAGACCGAATATGAATAGTTTTCTGTCAATCACAAGTAATTGTTCAGGTATGATGCGATCGCATTGCCTAAGACATATTGTTTTAAGGTTGAAACTAAACTGTATCTCTATTTATCTACCCTTGTTTGCTGTTTTCTCTACCATTATTCAATTTAATCACTATCTGTTCACACTTGATTACCTTCGATTACATTGATTGCATTTTCTTTTAAAGAACTTAAATTATATCTAGTCTCGTGGGATTCAACATTTGGAATACTTCAAGTTATTACTTCATCGACAGTGTATGCTTGCACTTAGACCTTATCTATTCTTAAGATTATCACTCATACACAATTAGTGAATCAATTACATTGAGTGTATGCTTGCACTTAGACATTATCTATTCTTAAGATTATCACTCATACACAATTAGTGAATCAATTACATTGAGTGTATGCTTGCACTTAGACCTTATCTATTCTCAAGATTATCACTCATACACAATTAGTGAATCAATTACATTGAGTGTATGCTTGCACTTAGACCTTATCTATTCTTAAGATTATCACTCATACACAGTTAGTGAATCAATTACATTCTCAAATATAAATAATCGTGTCTATTCAAAATCTAGAAAAACACAATAATCAATAACAGACTACAGAGGACCACCAGTCGGTAAAGTAAAATTCACATAAATGTAGAATAATAAATCAACGAGACTTCAACACAACTATATTCTCTCGATGAATAAAAGTGAATGAGAGATATTCTAAGTGAATCAAATACCTAGTTTAGACTGGGTAGTCATAGGATGTTTTTTTCTCGAAGAATCATCCATTGAGATGCAACCTTCTTGCTTCAATTCTATCAAAATAAATATGGATAACCGTATGCACAAGTGTAGTGTCTCCAGTGCGAAGGTTGATAGAATAGAGTGATTTGAAAAATGTATAGTGCATGGTTTAGATGATTAGGAAACAATGTGAAAAATTCTGGTAATAAACAGCCAATGGCTGACAAAAGTAGTACGAGGTAGCCAATGATTGGCATTCTCACGTACGTGATTATAAAGAAAATGGGTTATCTACCACCTTCAATCTATTCCAAATCTAAAAAAATACAGGAATCAATAACAGGCATCCCATGTCAATTGAACACCTACTTTAAAATGAGTAGTCATGGGATAATTTTTTTCTTGAACAATCACCCATTCAGATGCACCCTTCTTGCTTCAATTCAATAAAAAAGAATATGAATAACCGTACACCTAAATGTAGTTTCTTTAGTGCCAGGGTTGATAGAACAGAGGGATTTAAAGAATGTATAATGGGTATTCTAATGATTAGGGACGAATGCGCAGTTATGATGACTAGAGGACTGCAGCAATGGAGAGCGGCTTGTAGGAGAGGTTACGATAAAAGAGTGAAGTAGATATGTCTTTTGAGAAACTAATTAACATCTTGCATGTTCACCATGGTTGTCAATTTAATTGGGGATGCATCCCGTTGGCAAAATTCAAAAGTGGATGAGATTTCACATATTTGAGAAATTCATTTCATTTACTCATGTGCTTCGACTCATGAAGAGATTACAGCGCCAAAACATAGTACACTACATTTGCCTCAAATGTATCCTGGTTAGTCTAGTCATTGTTCCACGTTTCAGTTAGTCATACATCATATAATAATAAAAAGAAAAATAACATATGTTTAGAAAATAAAGAAAAAATTGGAACAAGATGAAGATATTAGATTAAAAAAAAAATGAATCAATTTTTAGATTTGAAGTAGTAGGAGAAGTTTAAAATCTCCTTCAGATCTTTGAATACCAATATTTAATTGCACTAAAATAAAATATAGTGTAAAGGACATTTTAGGATAAAAGAAAATCATGATCAGGAGCCTTTTTGCTAAAATTCGAAAAAAAACTTGTTTTTGCCAAACTCCTAAATGAAACCTAAAATGATGTTATATGGTCCAATTTCCATAATTTTTTCCATTTTAAAATTCATTGGAGATTTCTTGAAAATCATTAATTTAATATGACTCATTTTAATTCTACATCATAAATTATATTTTTAATACTAATAGAAAAGTAACAAAAAGTGAGGAAGATGAGACCTTTGTGTGGCACAGTTTTTTTTTTTTTTTTTTTTTTTTTTTTTGACAATTGGCATAATTTCTTTATGGTATAATTATTTTTGGTTTTATTCTTAGTTAAATTATACAAAATACACGTAAATTTTTATTAAGTTTAAATAATGTCCCTAATATTTAGAATAGTTTCATTTTTATCATTGTACTTTGAAATTTATTCTAAAAAAATACCTTTAAACTTGAACTTTAAAATTGTTCGAAAACACTATTAATTAAGGATGAAACTTGGTGTGGCAGGTAATATGCACATATTAGAAACAACTACATAGAATATTTTTTTTCAAGGAAAATTATAGAAGATCGTTATGACCATCTATTTCATCGTAAAAGATACTGTTAAAATCACTTACATAATCAATTTTGTTAAGGAGTTTGTTATTGTTGTATGATTGACTTATTTATTACAGGTAAAATTTGAACAACATGTTTTGCGATGTCTCACAACATGCCAGTGACATTATCTGTGACATTGTTACATGACATATAGAAAGATATGCATAATATTTTTTCCTTATCTGTCACGGGATTATGCAGGTTTCGTAGTCTGTTGCCTTTTTACCTACAGAGTTGATTTATTCTTTCTTTGGGTATTTTCAAAACTACCCATATATATATTGTGGTTTGTTCATTTTTTGGGTTGGTCGTTTTGAAGATTCGAGCTGTATGTCTTGTGAGTTTATCGAAAACCACAAGTGTGCCAATCTTTGAGATTGCGAAAACGTGTTGTTGCTTTAGATCTTTAGTGTTTTTCTAGATCTTGTTGATTCGTTTTACTACAACTTGAGAAGGAATTCCCAAACTTAGCGGGAGCCTAAGTTATTCAAATGAAGGGAACTTCATTTGAAGGTAGAAAGACAAGCGTTCTTGGAGGAGCCTAAGTATGTTGAAGGTGGGGGAATCTCACACTAATTTTATTGAGAGGGAGCCTCACGCTTAGAGGAGCCCAAGTGATCGTTCTCTAAGTTGGGCTATTTGAGAGTCACTGTAATTACGGTCTATTTACAGATAAGTACATTGTTGTAATTGCTTAACTTTATATTAGTGAAAATATCTTTCCACAGGCACACTGCCGCCCAATGTACCTGCTGCAATATGATGCGAGGCTATTCCGCCCGGAACAGCAGCGTCACGCCAGTCGAAAGAGTTGAGCGGGCGTGGTTATTGGCAAGAACTTATTGAATCCATCGTTTGGGCTCATAATAAATTAAAAGTTGCTCCTGCTACTCAGCCTAGAGCCTTGAGCATTGTCCAAGGACGTGCTGTAGGAGTAACCCATTACCTTCTGGAACAAAAGATACGGTAGAGCTAGGACAGTTATTGTATGAGGTCTACCCAATGCTAGAGGAGCTCGTATATGTTCTGCAGTCCCCCCTGTGAATACTCCGCCGGTATGAAAAGTTCTTAATGTTAGTTGAGTACCCGGTTCTCCAATAGATTGACCCGCAATAATACCTACGGCTTAAGTTTTTAAGTGGATCCATACTTTCGACACGAAAGAACATAGACATAGTGGTTGTCCAATGAGATACTACGCATAATAATATACTACCTCATAATAAGATAGTACCTCGGGGTAGCCACCCACATATTACGTGCTTACCACTTGTTTTATTTATTATTATTAGTATTTTAGTTATTTTCAAAATAGGATTTTTTCTTGTTTTATGGAACTCATTTCATATCATGGTTCAAACGTTAAAGATGGGGTTTGCTAATTCTTTTCAAAATCCGAAGATAAAAAGTTCCCATGGAACCGAACTCCTGGATCATCTGTCAACTGCTCAATCAATTACTTCTTTCGACTGCTAAAAAAAGATTAGTGGCCTTTCGATTATTTCATTTCAGATTCATTGGAATCAACATGAATTATGAAGCAAAGAAATAGAATTGGGCCACTATGTATATTAGATTAATATTACATATATGTAATTGATATGATATCTATATATAAATAGAAAGATATATATTGTAGATTCATCTATATTCAAATTGATCGATATTCAACCTCTATTTTTATACAGTACAATTTTCACATCAAAATAGTGCTAGTTGATTAGAGTTACTTCGGAAACAAAAAAAGTAAAATTGATTTTTTTTATTCTATCAATTCCAATAAAATGACAACTAAGGGCAAACTTCGAGCTAGAACTAATGGATTAGCATCAATATCCGGAGGGATTTCTTTCCTATGCTTGCCGGCAAAACAGAGTTTTATAAGCTGAAACATCTCCCGATTGGGTCTCAACTATTGGTAAAGCAGTCATACTTCCTTCACCTAAAGCAGAACTTGATTTAGCGGCTCTTTCCAAAAGGCGTGAATGCAAATAAAAAACATCTCACCTATTACAGAGATGGTGCGATTTGATTTTTTTTTTTCAATTTTCTTTACCGCTCTCCGTCTTAGTAGAAAGACACAGTATTCGGGATAGAAAGAAAACAATAATTGAAATAAATCTACGCTTCTTGGAGGTGCAATTTGAAAATAAAAAAATTCCTTCTGTCGTGTATCCCCGATTAATGTAACCTCAGATGCTTTAATTGTCGATTGGATTCAAAAAAGCGTAGGCCTCGGGCAATTTGGCGACGAAAAAACTACTTGAATAAAGGAAAGAATTAAGACAGATACCGATGAAACTTAAGATATTAAGCATAACAATTTTTTTTTCTTTGTTCTTGAAGATAATTGTATTTCTTTTGATTTGATTGAGTTATTAATCCCCTATTATTGCTATGATATAAGGGATAAGGGAAAAATTAATAACATAAAGTCAAATCCTATTGGACGCAATTTTTTTCCATATATTTTTTTAGTTTTAAATTTCTATATCATGTCAAAGAAAGGTATTTTGAATGATTTGAATAAGAGACGCTTATAGTTAATATAATAACTATTATTTATTAATAGTAAATTCGAAATTAGTTTTAATATTAATTGTCACTCTAGTTTTAGATTTTTTTATTATATAAATAAACTAATAATTCGAGCATGTCGTGAAAGAAGCACACTGGGCGTGCTTCAACCGTGTCTCCGGGGCACAGTTGAATGTAGATATCATGAACGCGAGGTGCAGGATACCAGGCCGAGAAACCCGGGCAACCACCCCCCTATGTGCTGATCGCTAGCGCATCCAGGGCCCGGGACCCCTTTACCATTCTGTATAAATGGACTATTCTATTTGTACAGATATGGTATAGGGGTGCATTCAATCTTTGTTTGTCTATTAGTTCACAGTTCTTCTCTTTATCGCGGGGTAGAGCAGCTTGGTAGCTCGCAAGGCTCATAACCTTGAAGTCACGGGTTCAAATCCTGTCTCCGCAAAATTTTTGTGTCTAAAAAATTGAGGTTTGATCTTGGTAACTATTAATTAATTACTATTAATATTAGCTTTTTTCTTTTCCTGATGTAGGTGGTATTGCACCGAATGGGGTTACCAAACTCTGTGTTCTGTTCTGGTTCTTTAGCTTTCTACGTTGATTTATGATGTTTCTGAAAATGTTGTAGCATCTTGTGTAACAAGTTCTGTCATGTGTTAGATAACCTAAATTTCAAATTTTAACATATCGCATATCAATTTATGTGAATGATGTTATAAATGTGGTGTCACATATGTCTTTCAATTTTTACACGTATTAGTCATCATGTTAATTTCTATTTATTTTCACAGTAAAAATTATTTTTCAAAGGCATTTTTGGAACATATTTCAATGTTCGATAATAAAAATGGAATGTTATAAAATCTAGAGACATAATTGAAATATACTCCAAACTTTAGGAGTATTTCGTATGATTAAACCTACTTTAAGCATCTTCAATTTTTTTTAAAGGAAGATAGAACTATTCATATTCTTTACCTTTTTCATATTCTATTCATTTATCAATAATCGATCATGTGCACAATTTTTTACAATACATATAAAATTTATTTAACTTTTGATATTCCAAAATATTTTAAAATTATATAAAACGTCTTTAAATTTTTATAAATTATATATATAGTCTTCATTTGTTTGCTTTTTTTTTTTTTTTTTTTTTTTGACAATTTGACAATATGAAAAGTGTGAAAATTAAACCTTAACCTCTAAGTCAATATGTTAGGCTCACGTTCTACTATTTAAATTTTTACCAATGAAAGAAAATACTACTCATATTCTATACTCTTGTTATCTTCCCTTCATTTATCAATAACCATAAATTTTAAGAATAAAATAATGATTAATCATATATATTAAGAATAAAATATTTTATTTATCAATAACCATAAATTTTAAGAATAAAATAATGATTAATCATATATATATTAAGAATAAAATATTTTATTTATCAATAACCATAAATTTTATGAATAAAATAATGATTAATCATATATATTAAGAATAAAATATTTTTAACCGCTAGTTATTTTATTGTAAAATTGAAAAAAGAGATAGATATTATCGTATATTATTTAAAGACAGTTGCAAATATAACAATCAGATTCAAAATACTAGTATATAGCAATATTTTAAAAAAATTACAAATATAGTAAAGTTTGTCGTTGATAGATTTTGCTATATTTGTAATTTTTAAAAAATGTTGCTATACACTTGGTTATTATACCTAAAATTGCTACTCATTATAATACCCTATTATTTATATAAAAAACTATTTATTTAATTTAGACATTATGTTCTGTGTGTTTAAGTATCATAAAAATATAATTGATGAGTGACATAATATTGAAATTGTCAAAATGAGCTTAAACTTAATAATAGTAATTGACATGCATTCCTTTATTTGAAATTAAAAGTTAAATTTTTATCCCCTAATTATGCTGAAAAAACATTAAAATTATTCTCAATATATAAAGGATGGACTATAATACTTTAGATTTATTTTTATTACTTTAACTCATGAAGTTTTAATATGTCTATGTTAATCCTTAATTTAGAAAAAAAAAACTATTATATAATTAATGCTATTACTATTTCACAAGTATTTTTAAATATCTATTACAATTTTACGAAAATGAGCTTAGTTCGATCTTTCATCCCTACGATTTTTTTTTCATAAATATTTATTATAATTTCAAATTCTTTTAAACTTTAGATTTATTGAAAGTATATAAACTAAAATTAAACAACCTCAAAAGACATAGACTAAAATAGTATTTTAATATAATTTTTTTTCTTTTTTTCTATAAATATCTATTGACATCTACGGATTTTTTGATATTTTCAACGACATTTTCATAAAATTGAGACTTCGATATTTCACTTAACGTGGACATCGATTGATTATACTCTTTGATCTTGTTGTTGGCATGAACTTTATAGATTATAAAGGTCACAAGGTAAGAAGTCAACTCCTTAGATGAAAAATTGGTTATATATTAATTTTGTTAAAATATAAAAAATTTGTAAGTAACGGACGAAAAAGAAATGGGTATGTCATCATTTACGTTTCTTTTCTTTGTCGATTTTTGTATTGTGATGAAAACGTCCCCACAATCTTCACTCACTTTAAGGCGCACTCTCTCTCTCATCTCTGTGTGAGGAATAACCCCCCATGAGTTAAGAGAGTTTGGTATTAGTAGGCCAAACCCAAACCCAAACCCAAATGCCAAATTCCCTCCTTTCTCTCTCTCTCTCTCACTCTTTGATCAATTCTCTCAAGAACCCTAATTCACTTTCTCAACAAAAAAAAAAAAAAAACGATTCCTTTCTCTTACCCATCTTCCCATTTCTGGCCTCTCTCAAATGGGGTCTCTTCAATTCTTCTATTAATGTCTCACTGCACAATCCCAATTCGAGTTTATCCGAGTGCTGGAAATTTTCAGATGGACTCACATACCTTTTTCCTCCATTTCAATTTTGTTTGCTAATTTCACTCGTCTTTTGTATATTATATATACCTTTATATACCCTTTTTTTATATATAAATATATTTTTTCCAATTCTGTTTTTTGTCACCTGGGTTTTTATTCTATGGCCGCGGTTGCTGAGGATTCCAGTGAGGCAGCGGCTGTCAAGAATTTTGATCCTAACATGAATCCTAAATCAGAATTTGATGCTCATAAGCTTGCTGAAATGTTCAGCAATTTGAACCCTTTGGCCAAGGAGTTTTTTCCTTCCTCTTACTCTCATCATGATCGCCAAGATTTTCATTTTTATTATCAAAATAATAATCGATCGTTGGCCAAGAACTATCAGGTCGCCGATCAACTGTTGCACAGTGATAACAATCGCAGGGTATTCTTTTTTTCCCTTTTAATTCTTTAATCTGATCTGCTTTTGCTGTTCTTGTTTAGGTTTGGGATGTCGATATTCAATCCATAGTTTAAGTGTGGAATTGGATTGAATTGGACTTTGTGTATGATCTGGGATTGTCTGTGCTTATTGACTGATTGCGAGTAAATGTGTTTATGTTTAATGTGATGAAATTTACTCTGGGGTGTTTGAATCAGTGGTACTATTGTGGGAATTTTTCAAAAGTGAGTTCTTGGAAATGATCAATGTGCTATTAATATTATTTATTGTCATTGACACTGAAAATTATTGAGGATGTCTGCATTCAATCCATAATTGAATTGCCAGAATTGGATTCGGTAATTCTTTGTGTTGATCTGGTACTGTTTGTTCTGACTCATTGATCTCAAGTTAATGTGTATATGTTTAATGCAAAGAAATTTACTCTGAGGTGTCTGGATCACTGATATTTGTGATGGGAATTTTTTCAAAGTGAGTTCTTGGAATTGTGTAGTCTGCTATTAGTATTCCTTACGGTCCTTGACACTGAAAGTTATGTTAATAGTTTGTGTGTATTGGTTATTTCCCATAACAAGTGAATTGTACTGATATTTTGAGCAATAATATTATATCATTGAATTTATTACAACTGAGCTCAGTTCAGAACCCCAAGTGAGAATTTTATGGGTTTGGGTCTTTTTATCACACCGACCGTTTTTGTTATGATTTGTCAAATCCTCCCCTACATTCCCATTTCTCATGCTATTTTGGAGAATTTCTTTCAATTGAAAAAGCTTTTCTATTCATTCACCTTCCGATTATCTTGTAAATCACCTCTGATCTATTTGGTAAAGTAACTAGCATTTTCTGTTTATGTTGCTACAAGTCTTTTATTATTGCGGATGATATGAATATTTTTACTTCTTTTCACCTAACTTCTAAAGAATTATCATCAAGAGATCCATATACTATATGTTATTTTCTGTTTGTCACTGATACACCCTGTTCCGCTCTTAAAATGAGGAGCATTTCCTTGCTAATTTGCTAAAACAATGAGATTTTCTTTATACAAGAATTGAATGACATTGGTGCATAATAATTATTGAAGATGTTCCCATTTGTTGCCTTAAGTTCTTATCTCTGCATTAGATGCTAACCCCCTGTTTCAGTTTTATTGTGTCTAGTATTAGGTTCTTAAGACTGAATTTTTCACTTCAGGTTTGTGTTGGGCACCTTGAACTAGGATTAGCCTATCTTATGAATATAAGTTACTTGGATTACTTTGACAATGTAGTCTCTACTGTCCAACTCTATAATTGTTACCAATATTTGAAGAATGGAGCAGAACTACCAATCTTGCTATCCTGATGTTATTTATTTATTATTACTATTATTATTATTATTATTATTTTTACCTTTTTTACCTTATTTGAATGTAAGTACCAAATAGTTTGAAAATGCTAGTCTAAAGTGTGGGTCGTTGATAAATAGAACTATTAGAGCTATGACAGTTTATTTTTGTAATTCTTGTAACTTGTTGACTGTGTTGAAATTGTCTGAGCTCCATTAGCATGCTTGAGGTTAAATACAAAAGATATGGCCACGCAAAACATATGGGCAGACATATGATAGCATGTAGTAAAATATTCCTTTTGTATCTTGTAACTCTCTCTTGTGCTCCTATAGGTATATTGCATCTTAATTGTTTTTATCTGCTGCACAAAGTTGTGATGCTTTTATAAAATCTTGTCATTGGATAAAATTTTGTAGCTTTTAAATTTTAGAATCATAGATATGGCATGCAATTGACAGGAAGAAAAAATAAAAGGAGTCAATCACCATGATTGCAATTGAATGATATTAAACTTTTTCTGTGCTATATGTTAACACTCCCCTCTCTTTCCCTCTCTTTCCCTCTCTTTCAGAGAAGGCCCGACTTTAATAACCAGGGGCGAAGAAGAATGAATAATAATAGATCTGTCAGAGCTCAACAAGAGGAAAGTATAAGGAGGACCGTTTATGTCTCTGATATTGATAAGGATGTGAGTGTCATATCTTTTACAAGCTTAAAGTCTTATTATAATGCATCGAGATAATTTTGGAATGAGAAGCTCGTTTCTAAAATCTAGGTCTCTGAAGAGGAGCTTGCCAAGGTATTCAGGGAGTTTTGTGGTTATGTAAGTATACTCAATCTTTCTTCTAAGAAATTATTTCACCTCATGTTTGCTGGAAAAGAAAAGTGTTTTCTGTGTATTTTGATGAGCATGAACTTTGGTTCACTGAGAAATTTCCTCCACCTTCCCCCTTTCCCTGTTTTTGCCCCCCCCCCCCCCAAATGATAGGAGTCGATTATAATTATTCAAAAACATTACAATAAAAGGAGAGGGAAGTAAGAAATCAACCAATAAGTTACCCAATATTCAATATGTTTGTGTTGTTCTGCCCCATCACCACTGAAGTGAATCAATTCAGCTAACTTTTTTGTTTTGTTTTATATGTGTGTGTGTGTGTGTGTATGTATTGGCTAACTGTATTGATCTAGATGGGCCTATATATGAGTTTCTTATCCCCAGTGGATTTATTTTTCAGTTCTTCTCGGTCCTCCCTCTTTCAGTTGAAGATCTTTCGCATTCCTATGCCTATTCTCATTCTTGCAAACAAAACATAAGTAAGGTCCAATGGAGAAATGGGTACTGTCATTTTGTGGGGATAGTAGATGTATAAGCGGATGTTTGATGTTGTTTAAGGGTGATGTCAAGGTGGGTTGTTACAGGACTAGGTTTTGGCTTTCAACTAACATTTTCTATAGCTATCCTCTTATTGGTATTCTTATTAATGAAAAGACAGGGTTTGGTTTGGTTTGTTTTATATTGGCCATTGGATGGTATGAGCTATTTCTTGAAGTAGGTGCATATCTTCGCATGACATAGTGATTACTGATTAGTCCTTTCTTTTCTTGAAATAGTGTATATTTTGAGGTTTCAGGATGTTGATAACAAAATTATCTTGAACGCTATTTGGGTACACAATTATCAAACTATTTTGGTAACATCTCACCACATTCTTATCCAAAAAAAACATCTCACCACATTAGGGCAGTTCAAGCAGACTGGTGAATACTTCTAATGGTAGACTTGTTAGAAATATTTTGAAAAGAGGAGTATTAAATTTGAACTCAATGTTCTACCATGCATGTGAAGTTAGAGTCTATTTGCTTGGTAAAATATCTAGAAATCTTTGTTTATGAAAATACAAGGATTGCTTGTCATTTCAACTGGCAAAATGGTTTATTAATAAGTATTTTAAGTTTCAGTCAAATAAAAAGAAGTGATGATCCTTTATTCCATTAGTTCATTTAAGTTTTTAGATTTAAGAAGTGAGACTTTAAACTGTGCACATTTTTTGGTTGTTAGGCATGCACTGAAGGATGTCTAATAGTGCATGGTTGAAGAAAATATGCAAGCATGATCCCATGTCAATTTTTCACTATGAGGATAATGGATTTGATAACTTTGCACAATGATATTGTAATTACAAACTAATTTGGAAACCTAATTATTCCCTGTCCATATGCTGTTGGGTTAAAGTAACTAATGTAAAGATCACTCCTTTTTCTTAGATAAATATAGCATCCACCTTTGCATTGTTTATTGATGTGTATGGCATGTCCTTGTGTATATAAATAAAGATCATGCTTTTGTGGCAAGAGATGTGAAGTTGTACCAAACTGTGTTTCATGTAGATGAATGGTTTTATAAATATGGTTTATTGTGCTTGATTGAGGAGCTGATTTGGTTTAGATTGTTGTGAACATTCTTCAGATTGTCTTTCTGCCAGTGAAACTTAATCGAAGACATTGTTTATGTGTGAATTTTATATTGTTGAAGGTTAATGATTGCCGAATATGTGGCGACCCCCATTCAGTTCTTCGTTTTGCTTTTGTGGAGTTTGCTAATGAGCGTAAGTTAATCTTTGCACTCTGAGATTCTTTCCAAGCATTTTCCTGAAAAGAAGTATATTAGTTGATCTTACATGCCACCTGGAATGTTTTGGCAACAGATAGTGCTAGAGCAGCCGTAGGCCTTAGTGGGACGGTGGTAGGGTCTTATCCAGTTAAGGTATTACCTTCAAAGACTGCCATTCTTCCTGTGAATCCTACCTTTCTCCCCAAGGTATGGTGTTTTCTTATCTCTTCCTATATGGATATATTTATATACTCCCCACCAAAAGTTTTCTTGTAACCTGATTTGATCTTTTGTTCTTTTGCGTTTATCACAGTCGAATGATGAATGGGATATGTGTACAAGGACTATCTACTGCACAAATATTGATAAGAAGGTATTTATTGCTTTCTTCAGTAGGATCATATGAACATGATTTGTGTGAATCTTGATGTGTTTGAAATGGAAGAGAACAATGTAACATGAAGAAAAGGAAATAATAGTTTGTTCACTTCAGTTATATTCTTTGTATTTCCCACCATAGCAACTTGAAAGCTCTCCTATTGGGCTCCTTAGCTTCCAAAAGTCAACCTCAACTGTGTTTTTCCACGAGAGCATAGCTTCCCTTTAAAAACATGTTTGACAAAGAATTTCCTGAATATCTAACTAGTCCATGGCTCAACCTAACAAAGACCCAACTTCTGAAATCTCTCATATGTTGACGCACTACGGTGATCTAAAAGGTGCTTTGGCTTTCCTCAGTTTTCTGATTCTTACACAAAATGTATCAAATAGGATGAAGGAAAGAATCTGCAAATTCTTCTGTGGCATATCAAAGGAGTTGAGTTTGCTCGCTAAAGTAAAAAAAATAGTCCAGATAAACGTTTCCACTTTTCTCCTTCTCCTTTAAATATCAATCCTTTTTTTATTTATCTTTTTGTAAATAATAAAATCAGTTAGTAACTGTGTGGGAAGAAAACACATTTTATTTTAATTGATAGACATGTTAACTTCACCTAGACCGTCCTTAAACTTTAAATTCATAATCTTTCGGCTCTTTAACCACATGAATATCTTAAACATCACCCATTCTCCTTCTGCTCCTCCTCCTCCTTTATCTATATATCCATCTATGTTAATTGTGTTTTCCTGAACACATTTTAGTTCATAACATGTCAGGCGCAGGCTTCATCAGCTTGTACTTTTTAAAAACAGTCTATTACTTTTAGAAATTTAGGGAATTTAGTGAAAGAGAAAGGACTCATAGCTTACATGGATCCCCATAAGTCGAGATCTTTGTTCTTTAATTAATTCTTCCTGCTATGGTTTGTGACAACTGGGGTGAGTTTTCGTAAGTCCTTTGACGTGTACTAGCCTTGTGCATATAATCATTAATTTAGTGAAACTTTGTTTGTTATATACATATAAAAATATCAACTCCGTTGCTTTTCTTTCATATCCCTGCTCTGGTACTGGAGATATGCTTCTCTAGATTTCTCTAATTTTAAAAATTCAACTGATTGTTTCCTTGAAAAATGTTGACAATGTAAAGAAAATTTTTCAGTGGAAAGATGCGACATGGTTTCTGAGGAGTTTTGTTTTACTCTTATGTTATTTTCTCCCCGACTTATTTTTCTTAAAAAAATATTATTATCTTTGACAAGAAGTAACCATGGTTGTGGTGGAATTTGAAAAAACAAAGTCTTAGATTATGCAATTACATAAAATATACTGATCTATAATCTGATGAGACAATGGCACAAATGTTTCCAATTTTTATATCATGTACTATGCTTCTTTGCCTTCCATACTCCTCATTTGTACTCCTTCAATTTCAATCTGAGGTCGACAATTCCCTGTTTTGCACACAAGGTCCATTTGACTCCCTATTAACCGATCTCTGTATTTCATCATTGCATTTTCAAACGAATATTGTCCATTAGAAACCTGAGGAAGAAATCTTGAATAATATTAAAGAAACAAATTTTTTTTTGTGAAAATGTTGGGCTGATGTGGTTCTTTACTATGAATAATGGGATATTGTCCAATGAATTTGATGACCAGCTTCAACTTGTGCCCTTGTTGTTTACATTCCAACTACATAATTTAGCGAATAGGCTGCCTTAAGTAATATATATGTTGTATAGTGGAGAAAATTTGTTTTCAAAAGAGATAGATGCTTTACTTGTGAATTGTATGGATATTTGGGTTTTAAAATATTTTTTAAATTAAATTTGTTATATTTTCTTGTTTATAGGTATCTCAGGCTGAAGTTAAGAGTTTCTTTGAAACATCTTGTGGTGAGGTAAGATATAAATTGTAGGCAGATGGTATATTTTTTGTTGGCATGTTTTCATGTTTTTAACTCACTATTCTGACAACATAACCTTTCCTATGAATTTAGGTAACTCGCTTGAGGTTGTTGGGTGATCAGTTGCACTCGACCCGTATAGCTTTTGTTGAGTTTGCTCTGGTAAGTTTTTTTTCATTACACCAAGTTAATCGTATGTTTAAGATGTAACTGATTAGTTGCAACAGATTTTATCTAGCTCTTTCTAATTCATGCCGTTGTATCTCACATAGCCTGCCTTCCTACGTTCCTACGGAACAGGTTTCTATCCTTTTATTTGGTAGTGTTGGAGGTTTTATATAATTATTTTTGTCTGAAGTATTTAGTCAAAGCTGAAATTTATCGGTGCACCTCTAGATAATTATGTCTGTATCAATAATATGTATCTGTTTAAATTGGTACATCTATGTAAACTTTGATTATAATTTTCTCTCGGGTTTTTCCTGTTCATTTAATATCCCTGTAATTTTAACATTAAACAAGACTCAATCGTGAAGAAAAAAAACCATCAGTAAAACTTTTTGGGCTACAACTGATCTAAATACTATTCTAAAACTCAATAAAGAACACATCTAGCCAGCAAAATGATTTGTCCTACCATTCCATTGTAATGTCCTTGAATTGCTTCCTCTATTACGCGGCCACAGTATCTTTTCTGTTTCGTTTTTTTTTTCCTTTTTTCAGAATGAAATTGAAAGTTGGTGTTTTGATCTTGTCTTATGCTAGTTTGTAATGATAAAGAGGACCAGTATAAATCTTTGAACATTGTGGTGTTTCTTTGATGATACATTCTTAATTTGTTTGCATTTCTTGGACCAGTGAACTCTCTCATTTTTAAGTGAGCTAAAATCATATACTCATTCAAGTTAAAAAAATGTTCTTAAGCATAAGTGGAGTCTGCCCTACAGAATGTGTAGACTGCGCCTGCTGATGCGTGTATATGCTGATATCACAATGAATCAAAATATGGAAGCTTATTAGATATAACATAAAATGGTTCTTTGTTGAGATCAATCTCTTTGTTATATTCTTGTATGCACACATGCTACCTGACGTGAATGGCGAACCATCATTTCACTATCTACATTACATTGATGAGTTATAAGCGTTTGTTTTCTTTGCTGATGACTTGCCTAACTTTGTTAGATACTTTGGGGCATTTGTTTCCATTTTTATTGTAATAATAGTTCTGTTTGTTTCTGTGAGCAGGCAGAGACTGCTCTTCAAGCACTTAATTGTAGTGGCATGATCTTGGGTGCTCAGCCAATCAGGTCTGATCAAGTTCTCACTGTTCTCAAATATTGATTCGTACATTTGATATGTTTATTTACGTTGTTTCGTGAAAAATTGTAGGGTAAGTCCGTCTAAGACGCCTGTTAGGCCACGAGTTACTCGGCCAGGAAGCGTTAAGCCATCTTGAAAAGCAAAGTCTCCAATATCAGTGGATGCAATTTCAGACAATGTATGAATTGTCCCAAGTGTTGTTGGTGAAACTTTCATTACAGTAGTTGGTTGGACAATGAAATTCAGACAACTTGTGAATTGTTGAAGTGTTGGTGAAACTTTTTTGTCACAAAAGTTGGCTAGCTTATGTGGCTGAACTTGTTCATAACTCTTCTTCAATTGAAGTTCATTTGACTGAGTTTCAATCTTTGACAATTATTTTCCTTCCCCTCACTGAGAGCTAAGGCCTTAGTTTTTTTTTTTTTTTTTTTTTTTTTTTTTTTTTTTTTTTTTTTTTTTTTTTTTAATTCAATCACTAGTTAATGTTTTGCTATCTACAGAGTTGTTGTTTGGAGTTATTGCCATATTATGGTTACTTTCATCCCCTTTATTAGTGTTATGCTGACTTGCTCTTTTTATTCAAAATGGGTCTAATTTGAAAATACAATGGAAGAGTTAAAAAAAGAGGGTAAAAATGTGAGAGAAGATTTAATCATACAATCTCTGCAAGAGGAGACATTTCTGACACTAGTTTGTTTATGTCTGTCTGATGTGCTTTTAAGGTTTGTTAGGTTCAAACTGAACATTTATTTCTACTGTTAATGGGTTGCCTTATTTATTATTTATTACTATCATTATTATTATTATTTTGAAATGTAGAATCTTCTGTACTTACGATTTTCAAGCTTTTTCTTTTCTTAAGTTTCAATTGCAGGTTGAGGTTTGAACAAATAACATTTAGAAGGCTATTTGTATCATCGGAATTGTAATTTTAAGCGAAGTGTATATGTACTTATTATTATTATTTGAAGTCAATAGTTCAAATTTTTTGTATTAAAAAAAGAAGGAAGAAAAATTGTAATTTTAAAAAGTATAATTAGATTTAGCTTTGCTTGTCTATGAAATCCAAGGTGGGTCTTTTATATATTAGAAGAATTTGATTTCTCCTTCAAAATAATGTTATTATATAGTAAATAAGAGGAATTGATTATGTTTTGATCTTGAAAAATAAAATTTCCAAAAGATATGACATACGTTGACTTAAGCTTGAAGTTAAATATAATATGAGTTGATAAAAAACAATCATGACAATAATGTCTATGCATAGTTTAAAAAGAAATATTAGAAGCAAAATGAGAAAATTAAAAGAGAGCATAATTCAATTGGCATATGATATATCAGTCTAAACGTAGTTTTGTATTCTCTTACCTCACATATTGATAGATTATAAAGAAAAAAAGTTAGTCTATTAAAGAAAAAGTGATTAAATATTCTTCATTATTGCATAGAAAATCTAGTCTTTCCTATTAAGTCAAAAACATAAATCTTAATTAGAGTACTAACTTTTAACCAATGGAATTCTTTTTAATTTGAAAATCATTATAAAGAGGTAGCACATGTTTCATACAAAATGTAGGATTAGTTGTCACATTTTGCATCCTCTACCATCTATATATTGAAAATTTCTAGTTGTTTATAACAAATTAACATGAGAACAAAGGTAAAGAAAAAGATAATTGAAAAAAAAAAGTTAGTAAATGAATTATGTAAAGGGTTTTACAAGCAAGAATAAGGGCTTTGATTGCCATAAGAGAAGCCATGAACATGAAAGCAAGAAGAAAAAAGTTGTCCTACATTTGGATAGCTTGTGAGATTAATATTGTCAAGCACTATGTTCTTGCATGGCTTACTTTTGCTGCATCTCAATGTCACTGCATTTGCTGATTTGCTGCTTCCCCATATGTTTTTGAATGTCACATTGCTTATTTGCACCCTTGAAGATCCCTATAATCCAACAACAAACACAATTTTCAATCGTCGTATAAAACTGTCAACCACATCATAACAACAACCAGTCTCTTTAAAAGAAAAATACACAAAAATGATTCTTACTTGTTGATTGCATGGAAGAACAGGGCAATATTCTTGATCTATGATGATCGGGTTTTCAACTTCATCCATGAATATATCTTCATAGTAAATGTTGTAAGCATTGCCAATTGAAGGTGTAGCCCATGTCTTGATTCTCACACCATCAGTTGTGTTCTTAAAAGTACAATTTTTTACTGTGATCCCCATGACATCCTCTTCTTTCTCATACTTTCCTAAGCTTCCAATGCTAATCCCATGTCCTGGGCCGCAAACGACGTTTGATATGTAGATATTCTTGCTTCCGGATAACATTGAAATGCAGTCGTCACCAGTGCCGATGATTGAGTTTGTGATATTGATATGATCGGAGTTACCTATTTTTATTCCATCAGTGTTGGGACTGTCTCCAGGAGCGGAGATTCGAATGTTGGTGATGTTCATCTTGCTACATCCAAAGAGCATGAAATGATTGTTCTTGCTATTGATCGATCGCAAGTTGTGAACTTTTGAATTTGTTATAAAATCAAATTTCATTGTCTGAAAAAAAAATATATATAAATTCATGAATATTATTTAAGCTTTTATATATGGAATTTTTAACAATAAATAGAAATAAATAAAATTACCGTGGGAAGAGATTGGCAATTAGGGTTTTTTTTGCACTCATTTCTTGGCCAAGCCATAGCTCCTTGACCATCCAATGAACCACCTCCACTAACAGTCAACCAATCGACATATCGAAAATTGATCCAACTGTCACCATAGAGAGACGACATGTCGGTTGGAGCCTTTAGAATGCCCTTCATCACAAAGGCCATTTGCCCTTCACATGGTCCCAAAAAAAGCACTTCTCCCAATTTGAATGTTCCTTTTGGGACATATACCCTACCCCTCCCCTTCCATTCACATGCATCATTCCATGCCTCTAAAAATGCCTTTAAAAATAAAAAAATAAATAAAGAACGAAACAGTTATCAAACGAGTATTGAAAATTTTCAAAAACAGTCTCAAAAGAGATAATATAGTAAACGGAACGACGAGTTTACCTTAGAGTTATCTGTTGTGCCATCTGGGATAGCTCCATAGTTGACAACATTGAAGAATTTAGGTTTGTCAACATGATTACGAGCTTCTAATTCTTTGATGGAAAACAAGAAGAAACCAACCAAAAAAACCTTAAAAACACAACATTTCTTTAAACCCATTTTTTTAGTCTTCTTCTTCTCTTGTTCTGAAATGAGATTGATGATGACTTTCACTTTTTAAATACAATATGATAGTGATTATATTAATAATGTTGTTAAAAATAAAATCAGGTTTGATATATTGTTACCAAGTTTGTACCCAATTGTTTTGGTATTTTTTTTTTTTTTTCATCTTCTTGCTGTTTTTGGCAATTTGGTTTGTTCAGTATTTTTCAATAAAAAAATTCGAAAGAAAAAAATAATAATAATAAGAGAATTCATAATCAGAAAAAAAAAAAGGAAAATGAAGGATTTTTAGTCCTTTTTTTCTTTCTTTATTATCCGAACTTGGAAAGTGATTTTGTAAATTTGGAAGAAGATTGAAGAGGGGCTTCAGTTTCTCTGATTGATTGATTTGGTGTGAAAATTTCTTCAGTGATGATCCTGTGAGGTCGAGTTTATGGTAATCAAAATTATGGACCTTTGGATTGAGAGAGACCACTAGGAATTAGAGAATCTGACGGTGTGGATAGAGATTGAGTATGGGAATTATTGTGAGTTTTGTCGTAGTGGATCATTTGGGATGGTGTAAATTCAGCCCCAAATTATTTCCCTGTTTTTTTTTTCTTTTTTTGAGAAAGCCCCAAATTGTTTCCCTTTTTTTGAGAAAGCCCCAAATTATTTCCCTTTTTTTTTCTTTTCTTTTTTTGAGAAAGCCCCAAATTATTTCCTGATATGCCATAATTAAGAAAGATTTTACACCATTTACTACATTGATTTATTTTTGGACAAATTTTTGCATGATACTCAAATGGAAATGGTTACTTCTTTTCAAAAAAAAAAAAAAAAAAAAAATTACTCGTAACGTTACATCAGAATATATATATAAATATATATATATATATAACTAAAAAAAAAAAAGTTAAATTACAAGTTATATTTCTAACTTTCTGATTTGCGTGAATTAGGTCTCAATAAACTTTCTTCATAAAAAAATAATAATAATTAGGTCCTTAAGCTTTAATGAACTTAAAAAGAATATATATTTTGTCTCTAAATTTGTGTATAATTTCTATTTGGTCCTTAAGTTTCAAAATATTAGAATTTTACTATTAAGTTGTAGTTTAGTAAGTTTCAAAATATTGTACTTTTTACCATTGAGTTTAGTTCAAATGAACCTATGAATTTTTTATGTCCCATTAAGTAACTATTTCATTTTTTGTTTTTTATTTTTTGTTTTTGAAAATTAAACATATTTCCTCACATTTACTTACAATGGTTTGCATCTTTCTTGAGTACAAAAGTTGAATTTTTAGCCAAATTTAAAAAACAAAAACAAGTTTTTAAAAACTATTTTTTTAGTTTTCAAAATTTGGCTTGGTTTTTTAAAATATTAGTAAAAAATAGATAAGAAAGCAAGAAATTTAAAGGTGAAAAGGGTGTTTGTAGGCTTTATTTTCAAAAACTATAAATCAAAAACCAAATGGTTACCAAATGAGGGTTTAATTTGACACTTTTATTCAATGGCTTTTCACTAATGCTTACTTTTATTTGTATTTGCTAGTTTTATATTAATTAATTTGAAGACTTAAATGAGTTATAATTAAATTAGTTTTTGCTATGGGTAATTTTGAATCGAAGGTTATAATCGAAATAAAATAAAAAGAAAAGCAAAGTAAACAGGCTGAAAAAATAACAAGGTTTAATTTGGACCAAAGATAGCACCTTAGATGGGCCCTAGAGAAAGGGTTAGTTCCCGACAAAGTTCAAATTAACTTGTTCGATTGAGATTGAGCTAAGCAGAATAGCTATTAGTGCATGTCCCATGCATGCCCTGCCCACATCGCCTTTAGGACAAAAATGGGCCTAGGGAAAGATGCTCGGCCTCGACCAAGCAAAGGCTGACCTTAGCCAAATGCGAAACAGGACATGCCCCTCAGGCCTTAGCTCGATAAGTTGTATGATTATCCTAAATGACTCCAAAATCCTATCGGAATAACCTAGGTCAATCATCTCTATAAATACATCATTATAGTTCTATAGGATGAAACTTGATTTCTACTCTAAAACTCTCTAGCTTCCACATTCTTTCACTCACTAATTTAAGCATCGAAGCATGTATGAGAAGCATCATACCGGTGTTTGTATGTTTTCTATTTTGCAGGTCACATTCTTCTCCCCTTCAAATAAATTCATTGTTGGTGTCACGTGAAGGTTATGTGTGTTTTCCCTATCTGAAATTTGACATGAACAGTTTTCATTAGTTTTCTTGTCACAATTAAAATTAACTAAAATTTTACATCACAGTCATTTTAAATTAGTTAATCGAAAAACTTAATACTAAGGACCATGAGTGAGTGTTAGCGCTTTATCATCCCCAAAATGAGCATTAATAAAAACTCAAAGGTAAAAATTTAAAAGAATAAAATTTAGGAACCAAATGAAAACTAAATTAATACCAAGGGTAAAAGTTCAATAATATTTTGAAACATATGGATCAGATAAAAACTAATCTCAAAACTTAAGAGTAACATTTAAAACGTGAGGACCAAATGAAAACTATACTCAAAACCTAAGAGTAAACATGTAACAATTAAATCATAAAAGACTAAATGAAAATTATACTCCAAACTTTAAGAATCAAAAGGGATTTTTTTACAAAAAAATTATAATAGGTCTCCAAACTTTTTCTATTTTGTATCTAAATAAGTTCTTCAAATTTTAAAGTGTCCCTAAACTTTTGATTTTGTACTAAATATAGATTATCACGGTGTATTCAAAGTTTTATTATACAATTAACAAATCTAGACACATAAAATTAAAATTTGTATTTAATAGATTTTCTTTCCATAGGTGTGGAAGAAGGAGAGAGGCAATTGCAAACACTACAGATTTGTTTTAGATTAAGAAAATTAACTTTTTAAAATAATTATGGTCTAATTTGTCCATCATAAAATTTTAAGAATTGAAATTTTATGTATATGTAAAATGTGTATCTTGCTATGAAAATTTAAAACTAATTTGCAAGGTGTTTGAATGCTATTGCGTCTCTCTCTATGAGAGCTTATAGAAAATTAGAAGATTATCCAAACACAAAGAGAAAAAGTAAGATAGAGAGATGAAAGCTCTTATGAAAGAGTCAAAGTTAAAATTTTAAATGAAATTCTTCTACTTTGTATCGAAGATTGAGGTGAAGAAAAGCAAAGAGATTGTTCTTGGTTAAGCAAATGCTACATTTTTTTTTTTGTTTGTGAGCTTCAAGGTGATGGACAAGATCCAAGGGCATTTTTGCAAAGTTTAAAGTGGACAAGGACTAGAAGAGACATACCTTTGAATAGTCAATCTAATTTAAATTACGTCAAGTAAGATTTTTCCATGACAGAAACATTATATTTGTCTACATTATTGATTTTGATTGTGAGTTATCGTGTCAATCAAGTGAGATATGATTGAAATGTATACGATCTTAGAATAATTTTTTCTTCTTTTTCTTTTTTTTGACGTGAGTAAATTATTATTTGATATATCATAATTCAAGGAAAAATTATTATGAATAAAAAAAATATTAAATTATTCACAGATATAAAAGTCTATCGTTATCTATTTTTTCTATATTTGTAAATAGTTTGATATTTTTTCATTTATAATAATTTTTAAATTTTAATTTTAAATTTAATTTGTTATGTTTATTCAAAGAATATAACAATATAATAATAATAAAACGCTGTTCTTCATTTTCATTTACTAGTACAAAGTGAACACAGTTTTTAAATCTTATATATTTTTATTCCATAAGTTCTTTAATTAATTTCATTTGATTCTATATCTCATCTATAATCTAATTAATTAAATAAGCCTTTAAATACTTTAAGAAGATTCAATATAATATATTATAGTACTAATTAATCGATTTTTTAATTACAAAGTAAGATAATATTCAAGTCATCTAGAAACATAATTACTTTTTGTGGCTATTCCTAATCTCTTTTGATTTTAAGGATGGTATCCGAATTCCCAACAACATTAAAATATTTTATGGTTTTAGTTTGGTCAAAGTAAAATATTATTATCTCTACTATACTATTATTTATTTTAAAAAATAATTAAAAAATAACAAAATTAAAAAAATACAATAATTTACATGAAAAACTCCAAATTTAGAGAAAAAAAAATCCCACAACCCATCAGAAATAAATCTTGAAAAATTATTACAATTATATAAAATTCTCTCCTTCAATCTCAATTACAAGAGTAATTAATCTATCAAAACTTTTGTACCACTCAAATCCTTTTTCTCACTCTCAACAAGAGAATACAGAAAGAAAATTTTAACTGTAATTAGTACACTCAAGTTTAAAGTGTATCAAATTGGAATGCTTAAAACCAAAGTGACAGATTTTTTTTTTTATAAACAAAGATAACAAACAATATTTACATTTTCAGCGAGGCCAAATCTGCCTCAACTAAATGACAAATCCATATTGGGGAATCATTCCATCAACAATGAGAATCCTCCCCATCTATTGTCCAACGGGCAAATTGCATCAGCTGCCATATTCTGAGATCGTCGAATATGTCGAAATTGTATTTCCCTTTGTGTCCATGAACAAAATGTCTTTCACCACAAATTTCACTGGTGTTAACACATCTTCCTTGCCTATCAATAAATGCACTGTAACCACACTTTCTAATTCCACAATCAAAGGCATTTATACCAAAGTCTCGGACTTCTTTTATATTTCTTTGAGCATATCACTTCCTTTCATCTCTATAACGTGGGAGAACTATTCTTATAATATTTTACCAAAACCCTACCCATTTTAGTCATCAAAGTGTATTTATAATACCTTTTAGAAAATGTAGCTTGAAAGTCTAAGGGTCGAATATTAAATTTAATCCATATATAAAACTAATTAACCTTTTGAATTGTAAATATTAAATTAATATTTGTCAACCAAAAAGTCAAAAGTAACATAATAAGTTATATCTTTTTTTTCTCGATATTGAATCATACGATTATTATAAGAAAAATATAAAGAGCTCCTTCCAAATATAGAAAAATGAGCCAAACTATTTATGAATATAGAAAAATTTTACGGTCTATCAGTGATAGAAAGCGATAAAATTTTATCTTGGCCTATCACTGATACACAGTGAAATTTTTCTATATTTGTAAATAATTTGATTTTTTTTTGTTTATAGTAATTTCCCTAACATAAATCTAATTACTTCTTTTTCCTTTTTGTAAAAATTCAATTTTTTTTCCCTGTGCATTTGCTCTACAAATGTAATGTTTAACCGTTTTTAACAGATTATGCTTGAATTTTTATTTTATAGAATTGAATTCTATATTTGAATAAGTTGTAAAATTAAACATTTACTTAATTAGTTAGGATGATAACGATTTTTCAAGATTAAATAGGAGCTTTTTTTTAAGAGTATGTAAGATCACTATATTCTGCCGTGTTCATTTATGAAAAAAAAAATAAATTAAAGATCCATTTAGAAAAAAATATTTTTCAAAAAAATCATTTTTATTTTAACTTTTTTGATAAAATTATTTAAAATGCACTTTAAAAACTAATTTGAAGGGTTGTCAAACATTTCAATATTTTTTCTAAAATGATTTTTTTTTTAAAATTAAACACTTAAAAATGTATTTCAAACACATCTTAAAATTTTACGTTTAAATTAATACTGTTGTAATATTTCAATTTTGATTTTTAAAAATTATGGGAGTTGAATATTTTTTATTATACTATTGTACATGGAATATTATTGTTTTTATTATAAAATTTTATAATGGGTTTTTCACATGAAAATTGTTTTAGAAAATTAAAAATGATCTATCTAAACTTAGAAATATTTTAGTACTTTATGTGACCTTTTTTTCCCTTTTTTTTTTTTTTTTTTTGTCTCCCATTTTTTTTTTTTTTTCTCTTTATCGAGAAACTATTCATTGAAATTAATACAATGTGATTGTTAATTTTTTTTTTTCAAAATGTACGAGAGAGGAATACTTTGAAATTCTATTTAATGGTTTATTGGCCGTCATAGAAATTTTATAAGCCACATTCAACTGTTGTTATAAGTCAACCACATTGATTTGTGCTTAATGCTACTTTTTTTTTCCTAAAACTCCTAAACCCTAAATAATCTTAAATCTGTAATCATATCAGCTACTAATTTTTTAAAACAAGAGCAATATCAAAAGTTCCCAAAAAAAACTACTAATTTGAAAAAAAAATGAAACAAATTTGACACGAGATTAAATTTGATTCTCCACAAAATTAAGCATCGAATAATTTTACCAAAATTCACGTTAAAAAAATAATATAAAAAGACAAACAGTTGTAATGTCTTTCTTCTACGAAATGCTATCAATTTCATTCAAAACATATAACTGATAATTTATTGAATATATATATATATATATATTAACAATTCTACCAATTTTTTTTTTTTAAAAAAAAAGCTATCAAAAGTGTTATTTTTTTCTTAAAAAAAATTAGGGAAATTTTCACATATAGAAAAAATATCAAACTATTTACATAAAATAGCAAAAAAGACAATGATAGACTTCTATCGGTATCTATCAGAATTCTATCATTTCTATTCCTGATAGACTTTTATCAGCGTCTATTACAACTATTTAAAAATTTTGTTATTTTGTGTAAATAGTTTCTCTTATTTTTCTATTTTTAAAAACTTCCCAAAAAATTAACTGTAACACTTATTCTATGGTAAAGTTGCAGATTAACTTATCCAATCTCAAGTTGCGGTAAGATGAAATTGAAATGTTAAAATAAAAATTAAACTGATTTTTTTTTTCATCTTTCAAAAAAATATATAAAGTGAAGTATTTATTAAATATAGAAAATCTTCTGCCTCCTAAACTTTCACGACTATTGTTTTGTCTTAATTAATCTTTCAAATATTTGATTTTTTTTTTTAAATATGAGAATCAACCATCAAAATAAACTTAGCTCAATTGGTATAAAACTCGTACTATCAATCTTACTGACCTCGATGTAGACCCATAATTTTCTTGGCTAAATCAATCTGAAAATAATGCAATAAATAAGAGAGCTATATATGTATCTCTCTTTCTCTCTCACACCCAAACACAAAAAATATAGGACCCATAATTTTCATGGCTAAGTCCACTTGAAAGGACACTGCAATTAACCGCTCTCTCTTTCTCCCACATTTGTCTCTTCTCTATCCTCTTTCATATAAATTAGTTTATTATTTTTTAAACAAATGCACAAACATTCATCAAATTATAAAAAAAAAAAAAAAAAAAAAAAAAAAAAAAAAAAAAAAAAAAACCACTCTTTTCTCTAAATCCAGTTAGTGTATTTTCCCAAAACAAAAAATGAAGTCCTTAATTAGGTTATGAGATATTCATAAACAATGAAAATGTATTAATCACGTGTACATAAACAAACAAAAAAGAAAAAAAGAAAAAAGAAACAAAACTAATAAAAGAATATTTATATATCAATAAAGTACAAATAATACAAAGTAACAGAGATCATCGAAAGATATATATATATATATATATATATATATTAATTTCAATCAGAATAAAGCTCATCAATTATATTCTTGGCATCTCTCTCAGCACTCTCTGGAACTCCTTGAACGATGAATCTCTCAAAAGACCCGAATTCCGCGCGCCACCTGTATGTCGGTTCTCCTCCACCACCGCCGTTACTGGATCTTTCCCGGTCAGCTTTTGCACCACCGTCTTGAAGCTCTTGGCATCCGTTTGTACATACTTTGTGTCAATAATCACAATCCTAGTTGAATGAGTTGCTTCCATTAATGGGGGAAATGGAGAGAGCTTTTTGAATTCAGATAATTAAAAAATTAGAGCAAAAGGAAGGAATTTTGAGAAGTGGGCTTTGATGGATTTGAGGTTTTAATGGAAGGGGAAGAAGGGTTTTTATAATTTCCAAAAAAAAAAAAAAAAAAAAAAAAAGGTAAAGGGTTTTAATTGGGAGATGAAGGAAGTTGACCGCTATGTTGTGTGGATCGGATTGGGTCAGAGCAACCCATTGTAGAAAAAAATTATAATTAATGTCATGCAAGTCGAAAGAAGGTGCTCTATTCTTTGACTTTAAAAACCCTAATTTATTGCCAACAAATTGACTATATAAATAATATCATAAATAATGCTTTAATAAGAATTACTCTTGTATTATTGTTATTAATATTAGAAGAAAAAGCAAAGTTAATCTTTTACTTAACCAATTAATTATTAAATAAGTAAAATTAATATTTTTCATATATTAATTTGTGGGTGTTGCTTTTAGGAAGTTTCGTAATTATAGTTTGGAATAGGTGAGAGTATTGATGGGTATAAATGTTAAAATTATGTGATGGCGTTTTGGTTCTTTTGTTGTAATTGAATTTGTACGTAACTTGTAAAGTTAGGGATAGATTTTGAGTTTTTCTTTTTCTTTTTCTTTTTCTTCTTTCCTGTTTAGTTTGTGGGGGTAAAGTTTGAGTTTTTTTCTTCTATGAACATTTTTTAATTGAATACAACAATTAACAATTATGGGGTGAGAGTTTGAACTTTTGATCTCGAGAGAAAGTGAATGTCAATCATCACTTAATCAAATGTACTCTAACAAATCTCCAAATGTACTCTAACAAATCTGGAGTTTTTTCTGTGTTAGAATTTGAGTTATTCATGAATTTGATTTAACAATTTTTTTGTTACCTTTCAGAAATGGTTTTTCTATTTATTTAATTAAATTAATGTTACATTTTTAATTGAAAATTTTTTATAGATAGAAAAATGTCAAACTATTTACAGAAAATAACAAAAAAATATATTGATAGACTTTCCTATCCGCATCTATCAGTGATAGACTTCTATCATTTTACCACTAATAGACCCTAATGGACTTCTATCAGCGTCTATCACAACTATCTAAAAAATTTGTTATTTTCTGTAAATAGTATAATTTATTTTTCTATTTCTAAAAATTCTCCTTTTTAATTTGATGAAATTAAAATGTTTTTTTATGATACAAATTAAAATGTCAAAGTTTAGATTCATAGTTATTTTTTCACGTTTTTTCACACTTTCGAAATAATATAAAGGATAAAATATTCTATTAATTTGTCATAAATGTGTTATTAATTATATTTGTAATATTCAAAGTTGATATAAGTGACTCAGTAACTAATCTTTAAATTTGGAGCTAAGGTTTTTTTTTTTTGTTTTTTTTGTTTTTTATCTATCCAGTTATTATTATTGATTTGATTTGATTTTTTAGTTCAACTTTGTAGTTGAGGTTGGATTGTTTGTTTTCAAGCCATTTTGGACAGGTTATTTATTTTACTATATTATTTGTAGGTTTAGTATGCAATGTGATATCAACTAAATGTCGAGATCTCAATTTTATAAAAGTGTAGATAAAAATATTGATAAAATATCGACGTCATATTTCTGAAAAAATTATAAAACGCAAAAAATCAATAAAATATTAAATTAATAAAATAAGCATGGTACACTTCTTAAACAAGTTAAAATTATTTTGTTATTTATATTATATTCATATTAGTGATATTTTGTTAATTATTTTTTATGTTTCATTAATTTTTTTATACAAAATAATAAAGATATGATTCACGGCGCATGTCAATGTCGAATTTATGAAAATGTAGAAATATCGATAAAATTGTCAACTTGTCGATATAAATTTAATACGGGATACTTTATGCTTAATTAAACTATATATTTCGTAATTATATTGTTACTTTTACCACTATGCTTTTAAAAGGAAAGTTTCAATTATATGTTCCTTTTTTAAAAAAATCAATTATGTTCTTATTCCTTAACTAGGTTTATTTTATGGGTATTTTATCATCAGTAGATATTATTGTGTTTCTAAAAAGCAAAAATCAATAATAGAGTTACCATAAATGACATATTTTCTTCTTTTTCTGTAGAAAAGTTCATACAAATTTTGTTGAGAGAATTAATTCTTTTTCCTATTGTCGTTATCTTCTAAATTTTCTCATTTCCCTCTAGTTGATTTTTTCAATATGCACAAAATTTGAAAGAAATAATAATAATAATAATAATAATAAAATTTAAGAGTGAAAAAAAAAATGAGTCAACTATTTACAAATGTAGAAAATTTTTACTGTCTGTCAGCGATAAACTCCAATAGAATTCCGATAGACTAAAATTTTTCTATATCGATAAGTAGTTTGATATTTTTTCTGTTTATAATAATTTTCTTAGATTTTAAACTGCAATATCTAAAATATGATTCATTTTGAGTTGTTTTCAAATATAGGAAAATGAACCAAAATATTTATAAATATAGTAAAATTTCATTGTCTATCTGCGATAAACCGCGATAGACTTTATCGCGACACAGATAATAAAATCTATCGCGGTCTATTACAGATAAAAATAAAATTTTGCTATATTTGTAAATATTTTCAGCAATTTTCTTATTTAATTTCTTATTTATTTCTATAAATAAAAAAAATTTAAATAAAAAAAAACTATTTTATATGGGTTTAATAATAGTCATATATTGCCACCATTCACTTGACAAAAGAATTGGTTTTCCTTGCTCTTGAAATTTTGAACTTCTTTAGACAAAGACCTTTTTTTTCTCCAAAAATCAACAAATATAAATGTCTTTGAAATAATTGATGCTGAGAATACCTACTAAATATGGACTTTTTGGCTTGAAAGGCACAATATTTAACCTTGTTTTAATTAGAAACTATAAACTTTCTCATGACTTTTTGAATTTGTCAACTCAAGGAATCAATGTTTTCCAATTGGCTTCCTCTTCAAGGATTTTTTTTTTCCAAACAATATATTATATATATCTTCTCAATCTTCTAGACCTTTTTTTTAATCTTTATATTCAATATTCATGTACATATATGTGAGCTTATACTTTTATACTAATTTATTTTGATTATTTTGGGAAGAAAAAACCATTTTCATCATATTCTAATTTTGATTATGCTTTTTCAAATAATTTGTATCTTCTACTTTAATAAGTTTTAATTTGATGATGAGAAAATAAATCACGATAGCTGACCAAATGCAAAATGATCGGTTCAATTGTAGTCTTATCTAAGAAATTATGGAAAGAAAAATAGTTGAAGATTTCAAATTTCATTTATTCAATTATCCTTTCATTTAATTCAACTATATGTGTTGTAGGTTGCAAAAACTTACTTCTAAATCAACTACAATTATGAAAGCGAGTTTAGTTTCACAATAATAGATATGCATTTTTTTCTTTGAGAATGGAAGATAAAATCATCGATCAATACTCTACTTGTTGTATTAAAAAATAATAAATGAATTACTGACAAATTTATTTATTTATTTATTGAACAAGATATTCGAGGAAGTGGGATCAGGGAGTGTATTGTGATACCTCATCATGTCCCAGTCTAAAAACGATGCATTCCATCAATAAATTACTGACAAATTTAATTAATATCCCCAAATCACTTGTCTTTATTTTTCTTATGTAGGTAGAATTTTCTTATCTTTATATTTTGTCTTTTTTTTAGGTAATTTTTTGTCCAACAATTCTAAGGTGGGAGATTTTCAGGTTGTTTCTACTTTATCTTTAATTTTTCTAAAATCAGCATTTTTTTAAGACGAAATCATTGTTTTAATATTTCTAGATTTCTTTTTAGAAAAATAGTTTCATTTCCAACAAAGTCGTCTATGATTGTGCTGATGTGATAAATCGTATTTTACAATATTTTAAAAGGTTAATTATGTGTTGGTTAATTCAAATCAAATCTAGAAATGTCTGATTTCTTATCTCAGAAAGGGGATGACAGGAAGAAATTTTGACTGTTCCATTTTTATTTATTTATTTAATTTTAGTTCATCTAGAAAATATTTTCAATTTTTCAGTTCCATAGATTGAATTTAATTATCCAATTTAAGGCAATTATTTTAAATGACAAAATTACTAAAAATATTTTTAAATATAGCCAAATGTCATTATCATTAATGAGCAGTGATAGATGATAGTGTTTATCACGGATAGACGGTAACATTTTACTATATTTATAAATAAATTAATTCATTTTATTTTTTAATTGACTTTTATTATTTGAAACTTACCAGTTACAACATTGTTTTACTTTTTACTTATATAATATACTACATGAATTTTTTTAATAGAAATATACAATTTTGAAACAAAATAATATGTGTAACTTCCATGATCTATTATTGATATTAGTTAATTATGTTTGTTGATGTCAAAATCTAGCTAGAGAAAATCTCATTCGACATTCATATACTTCAATAGTAAATTTGAAAATATGGAGAAGAGGTGACCTAAAATGAATAAATTAGGATAAGCTACATTCATATACTTCAATAGTAAATTTGAAAATATGGAGAAGAGGTGACCTAAAATGAATAAATTAGGATAAACATAGGATGAGGTGAGATCTAGAATGAGGCGACTCTGGATGAGACAATTTGCAAAATAAAAAGAGATGTACATCCGGTGGTGCTTGCCACAAACACTTCGAGAGCATTTTGGGTATTGAGTTGGTTATTATAGTATGTGGTTATTATAGTCAGTGAGTTATAATAGTTAGTGTTTGTGGTGCAAACTATTTTAGTCAAGGTTATAATAATTTGTGTTTGGGGTGCAAACTATTCTTGTTTGAGTATGGAATAGTAAACACTATAACAAAGAAAAAAAGAGAGGATGAGTGAAAAATAGTAAATATTGTAGCTATAAGAGTTTTGGAATAGTATTTACTATACATATTCCATGTTTATCTCTTATAAATATATCATTATAACTTCTTGAAAATTAAGTTCATTTTCTTCCTTAAAAAGAGCTTGTTACCTTCATTGCTCTAAACTACCTTAAGAGTCGAATGGGCCGTTTGGGGCACCAACTACAAGTTGGTGGAGTGGGTTATTTTGGGGCGCCAAACACACGTGACTGGTCATTTCAAATGAAAAGAGCATTCACCCTTTAACTATAGCCCTTTCTCCATTGAGCACTATGTGTTTAACTACTCAAGAGTGTCAAAGTGAGCTAGCTCAATGGTAGTTGTGAATGTAAAATATATATTTAAAGGGAAAATATATATTTAGGGGATTTTAGAAATTATTGTTGTTTCTTTCCTTATTTGTATTATTCTTAATTCTGTATTTAATCCTTTGTAATATACACAAAAGACAAGGAAAATACATTAAAGAAATATTTTGCCATATGGTATCAGAGCCTAGGTTTTCTTTAACCTAGCTCCCGCCGCCGCTGCCGCCGTTGCTGCCACCGCCGCATCACCGGTGACCTGTACTCTGCCCAGATCCGTTCCATCGCCGCCGCAGCAACAGATCCAGATCTGATTCTCCAGATCCGATCCATCGCCGCCGCAGAATCAGATCCAGATCTGATTGTACTCTGCCCGTTCGTTCTAGATCTAGATCCAGATCAACGCCCGCTGCCCGTTCGTTCGTTCACTGCCCGTTTGTTCGCTGACCGATCCAGATCTCGATCGTCGTAGCCGTCTACTCGTACCAGCTGTCGACCCGTGCGACTTCAGTAGCCGACCGTCCAGATCTCGATCGTCACAGCCGTCGACCTGTGCACCACCGTCCGCCTCTGTATTTTTCGCCAGCCTCTATATTTTCCAGATCAGGTATCAGATCAAATCAACCCGCCAATACTTTGCTCGCTTGCCATCTGTTTACTGTTGTGGGTATACTACTGTGATTATCTAATCTCTCACTCAATGGAAAAAGATCATATTTTTCGTCCCATTAGTACTATTCTTGATGGGACCAATTATTTTACGCGAGCCCATCAAATGAAAAGCTTCCTCATTGGGAGAAAATTGTGGCGTATTGTCACTAGTGATATATCTCAACCAGTTAAATCAGACTCTGAAGATGACGTTAAGTTTGGTGAGCGACTAGAAGATTGGGACAGTAAGAATCATCAAATTATCACCTGGCTCGGTAGCACATCTATTCCTGCTATTCATGTTCAGTTCGATGCCTTTGATAATGCTAAGAAACTGTGAGATTTTTTGTCTGCTCGTTTTAAATCTATTGGATTAGCTCACTATTATCAGTTGCACAGTACACTTATCAGTCTTAACCAAGATACTGGGCAATCAGTCAATGAATATCTTGCAGCTCTCCAACCCATATAGACCCAGTTGGATCAAGCTAAAATTAGCTCAGATCATCTTCGACTTATTAAAGTCCTTATGGGACTCCGTCCAGAATACGAATCTGTCCGTGCTGCATTACTACATCGCAGTCCTTTACCTTCATTAGATGCAGCAATTCAGGAAATTCTATTTGAAGAAAAACGACTCGGTATCATCCATCCAAGCAATCCGAAGTTGTCTTTGCAACCTCTCATTCACATAATTCCTCTGGAGCTCTCTTCTACAAAAATTGTAAGCTCACTGGTCATAAATTTGTTGATTGTCCCAAAATAGAATGCAGGTACTGTCACAAACGAGGTCATATTTTGGACAATTGTCCCACACGACCACCTAGACCGCCAGGTTATCCAACAAAGTCAAAGTCCTTTACTAAACCTGGTTCCTCATCCGTTGCTGCTGCCGCCACCTCCTCTGATGATCCATCCCCGCCCAATCCTCAGATAAGTGATCTTCAGGATCTACTAAAACAGTTAATTTCATCCACCTCTTCTGCTCTTGTCGTCTTACCAGGTAATCGATGGCTTCTTGACTCGGCTTGTTGTAATCATATGACCTCTGATTTTTCTCTTATGACTGCATCTACTCCTGCAAAATCACTTCCTCCAATTTATGCTGCGGATGGTAATTGTATGACAATCTCTCATGTTGGCGCAATTGCCACTTCCACATTGACCCTTCCCAATACTTATCATGTCCCAAACCTGACTTTTAATCTTGCTTCAGTGGGACAATTATGTGATCTTGGTTTAATTGTTTCATTTTCTCCTCATGGTTGTTAGGTTCAGGATCCGCAGACGGGACAGACGATTGGTACGGGTCACAAAATGGGAAGATTGTTTGAGCTCACATCACTTCAACTCCCTTCTTCCTCCGTTTCTGCTTCTGTCACTGACTCTGCTATATATCAGTGGCACCTTCGTCTTGGTCATGCTTCTTTTGATAAACTTCGTCATTTAATTTCTGTTAGAAATTTAAATAATGTTAGCAAGTTTGTTCCTTTTAATTGCTTAAATTGCAAACTTGCAAAACAACCTACTTTATCCTTTTCTCAGTCTAATTCTCAATGTGATCAACCTTTTGACTTAATTCATTCTGATATTTGGGGTCCTGCTCCCACTTCTACTGTCAATGGTTATCGCTATTTTGTTTTATTCATTGATGATTTTTCTCGTTTTACGTGGATATATTTCCTCAAAAATCGTTCTGCCTTACCTCAAATCTATATTAACTTTGCTCATATGATTCAAACTCAATTCTCCCGTACTATTAAAATTCTTCGCACAGATAATGCCATAGAGTATAAAGACTCCAATCTCCTTACTTTTCTAACTCAACAAGGCACTCTCGTTCAGCGCTCTTGTCCTCATACATCCCAATAAAATGGACGGGCAGAACATATTCTGGATTCTGTTCGTGCTCAACTCCTATCTGCCTCTTGTCCTGAAAAATTTTGGGGTGAGGCTGCATTTACTTCTGTTTATACCATCAATCGTCTCTCTTCTTCTGTTCTTCAGAACATCTCCCCATTTGAACGATTATATGGTACTCCTCCTACCTACTCATATCTTAAAGTCTTTGGTTGTGCCTGCTTTGTTCTCCTTCCTCCCCATGAACACACCAAATTAGAACCTCGTGCTCGTCTCTGCTTCCTTGGCTACGGAACCGAACATAAAGGTTTTCGCTGCTGGGATCCTCTCTCTAATAGGCTACACATCTCTCGCCATGTCACTTTTTGGGAACATACCACGTTTTTTAGTCTCTCATCCTTTCATACCTCTCTATCGAGTCCTCACTCTTTCTTCACAGATGCTTCCATTAATCTCTTCCCTTCGTCTGAGTCTATTCCTGACATTGAGCTCGATCAATCTATACCAGTATCTGTAGACCCGAATCAACCTTCTGTCTCCACTGAGGAACTTGCACCTGCACATGAACCAGTTCCCATTGTTCGTCGCTCCACTCGGGTAAGGGAAACTCCCACTCATCTCCAAGATTATCATTGTTTTTCCACTGTAGCTTCCTTAATTGAACCCACCTCTTATCACGAGGCAAGTACTAATCCTTTATGGCAGCAAGCAATGAATGAGGAACTCCAAGCTCTAGAAAAGACACACACGTGGGACTTTGTTGATCTTCCCCCTGGCAAAAGACCCATTGGTTGCAAATGGATTTATAAAATCAAGACACACTCTGATGGATCCATTGAACGATATAAAGCTCGACTTGTGGCGAAAGGTTATTCACAAGAATATGGCATAGATTATGAAGAGACCTTTGCTCCTATTGCTCGGATGACATCTGTTCGTAGCCTCTTGGCCGTTGCAGCTACCAAACAGTGGCCCCTTCTTCAGATGGATGTCAAGAATGCTTTTCTTAATGGGACTTTATCTGAGGAAGTATATATGAAACCACCTCCAGGTACTTCTCCTCCACCGCAAAAAGTATGTCTTCTTCGCCGAGCATTGTATGGTCTGAAACAGGCTCCGCGCGCCTGATTTGCAACCTTTAGTTCCACCATCACCCAACTGGAATTTAATTCGAGCCCTCATGATACAACACTCTTTACGCGCCAGACACCTCATGGTATGATTCTTCTTCTTCTCTATGTTGATGATATGATTATTACTGGTGATGATCCTCAGGCCATATCAGACCTACAAAGTTACCTTGGAGCACAGTTCGAGATGAAAGATCTCGGATCCCTAAATTATTTTCTTGGTCTTGAGGTATCAATGCGATCTGATGGTTACTTGTTGTCTCAACCCAAATATGCCTCTGATCTGTTAGCTCGCTCAGGTATCACTGATTCTGCCACAGCTTCCACACCACTTGATCCTAATGTTCATTTGACTTCGTTTGAAGGCGTTCCTCTTGAAGATGCGAGCCTATATCGTCAACTTGTTGGCAGTCTTATTTATCTGACAGTGACACGTCCAGACATTGCATACGCTGTCCATATTATTAGTCAATTCATGGCTGCTCCAAGGACCATCCATTTCACAGCTATTCTTCGTATTCTTCGCTATGTCAAGGGTACCTTGGGACATGGACTTCAGTTCTCTTCCCAGTCTTCTCTTGTGTTATCTGGTTACTCCGATGCTGATTGGGCTGGCGACCCCACTGATAGACGCTCTACCGCAGGCTATTGCTTCTACTTAGGTGATTCTCTCATATCTTGGCGGAGTAAGAAACAGAGTGTTGTTTCTCGTTCTAGCACTGAATCTGAGTATCGGGCTCTTGCTGATGCTACTTCAGAATTATTATGGCTCCGTTGGCTCCTTGCAGACATGGGAGTATCTCAACAGTCTGCTACTATACTTCATTGTGACAATCGCAGTGCCATCCAGATTGCTCACAACGATGTCTTTCATGAGCGCACTAAGCATATTGAGAATGACTGTCACTTTGTTCGTCATCACCTCCTGAGTAACACTCTTATCTTACGATCTATTTCCACTACCAAACAACCAGCTGACATCTTCACCAAAGCCTTGTCATCTGGCCGCTTTCATCAGTTATCTACCAAACTCAAGTTGGTTGCTACTCTGCCATCTTGAGTTTGAGGGAGGGTGTGAATGTAAAATATATATTTAAAGGGAAAATATATATTTAAGGGATTTTAGAAATTATTGTTGTTTCTTTCCTTATTTGTATTATTCTTAATTCTGTATTTAATCCTTTGTAATATACACAAAAGACAAGGAAAATACATTAAAGAAATATCTTGCCATAGTAGTTAAAATGCTCTTTTTCATTTGAGGTCCGAGTTTCGATCCTTCATCCCTACCATTAGTGTAATAAACAAAATCTACTACAGTTTTTCTAAGGAAGTTCTCGAAGGTGGAAAACAAAAAAACTAAGGTGCCCCATTTGATTTTTTATTTTTTATTTTTGAAATTAAGCCTAAGAAAACTCTTTCTTAACTCTAAATTTTTATCTCTTTTTTATTTATATTTTTTTAAAAAAAAAACCAAATTTTTAAAAATTTATTTTTATTTTTGAAATTTGGCTAGAAATTTAACTTCTACTTTTTAAGAAAAATGTAAAAATAATATAAGAAATTGAGATAAAATAAACTTAAATTTTTTTTAAAAAAAAAACGAAATGATTCCTAAATAAATGCTCGTTGAAATTGTCATAAAATATTAGATAACATGTCAAATCTCGTACAAATAATTTGAAAATAATTCTTTTAAAAAATTGAAAATAATTTGTTATTCAATACTTAATTAAGTAAACAATAATTTCATAATAAAAAAACTAAATAAACAATAATTGAGTGCGACTTCTTCTATCTACGTTTTTGTTAAGGAAAATTTCATCCATGTTTTGATTTGTATAATATCGTATTATTGATCATCAACAATATTAATCGCCCACACGTGCGCACGCGCACACACACAAATTATAGTTACTAAATATAAGAGACAATTGCAACACACACAAGACTAATTATAGTTACTAAATATAGGTTAAATATAAGGGACAATTGCAAAAATGTCAAATTGATTTGTTAAAATTAGACCTAGATGCAATGTTTTATGATTTTGCAAAAAAATCAAAATCTTTAAACCTAGCCCAACTGAAATTTCCAGATGACCAAAATGCCCCACAGTTAAAAATGTGTGATTGTATCTGATTGCCTACTAATTACTATCTGATTGCTATCTGATTACCATATAATTGTCAATGATACTAATTGCTATCTGATTGTTGTCTTATTATTATTTGATTGTTATTAATTGTTAATGATACTTATTGTTGTTTGATTGTTATTTGATATTGATTGTAATATGATTGTTAATGATAAATTGTTATCGGATTGTTCGCTAATTACTATATGATATTGATTGTTAATGATATTAATTGTTGTCTGATTATTATCTGATACTAATTGTCAATGATACCAACGATTTTCTGATTGTTGTTTGATTAATATCTAAAATGCGTGGTCAATGATACTGATTTTTATCTAATTACTATCTAATTATGATTGTCAATGATATGTGATTGCTATCTGATTTTCATTTGATATTGATTGTTATATGATTGTTGTTTGATTATTGTCATACTAATTGTCAATGATTACCTGATTGTTGTCAACAATAAATTGCTAAAATAAGGCACTATTTATTGTACTTACATAAAAATAAATGATTAACAAATATATCTTTGATGTCCACAATATAATTATTCAAATAGATACAAGTTATTTACATGTTTTTCTATTATGACCAACACGCATACAATGGCTACAATTCACGTGCTTTGTCAATTCACCAATTGAAGGAATCCTTTGTTTTTTTAGGTCTTCTTGCTTGACGAGGGTTGTTCATCTCTAAAATACAAGTAGTAAAAAATAAAACATCAATCACATGACAATTAAATATAAATAACAAAGTACTTAATATCTAATTAAAATCATATGGGAATCAGATATCAGTGAGATATAAATCACGTGACAATCAAATAGAAATCACAAAGTATTTAATATCTATGAAAATCACATGTAATAAATGACAATCAGATATCAATAAGATAACAATCACATGTTAATCAAATAGAAATCACAAAGTACTTAATATCTAATGAAGATCACATGACAATCAGATATTAATGATATGACAATCACATGGTAATTAAATAGATATCAGACAGTAATTAGATATAAATTATATAGCCATATTTGATTCTCTATGCTTAAACAATTCACTCGCACTTCTAATTTTTAATTTAATTTTCGCATCTTGTATAACATATCTAACTAGCATTTTGCAAGCTACAACAAATTTTTTTGGGTTATCCTTAATGATCAATGGTCTTAAGCTTGACACCATAGCCTGATGAATGAAATTAATTGCTAACCATCATCTCAAAAGAATGTTCAAGTAAAATATTGGGGGAAGAAAAATACAAGAAGAAGAATGTAAATGGAAAGAAACACATTCATACAGCAAGTCAGATATTCCTATAGGAGCCCAAATGAGTCCTTTTCATATCAGACTTAACAATTCTGACTCTCCAAAGTACTAACAATAACACATGAATTTCCCTCTTACCCACGTTGCAACTCCCCTCCTTTCAATTCCTCAATATACATAGCCTCAAATAAAAAGTCCGTAAAATCAAACTACAATAAACATAATAACCAAAGAATACAAATTATCTCAAATACAAATCAGCAATGTACACTCATGATTATACACAAATAATTAACATCCTCATTATGAAAACCTAACATTCATTCCTAAAAGAACTCTAGTAATGGAAAAATCGGAGAAGATCTTGACAAATCGAAACCAATAAAATTGTGAGCACAATCGTGAATGAGAGAGGGTGAGGATGAAATTCAAGCAAAAAAATCAAATGCAAACCGTGGCTTCAAGAAGAGAAATCCCTCAAGGAAGGAGATTTTGAAACCGTGTGTTCAACTAATGAAATTAAAACAAGATTTTGAAAAAAAAAATCTACGCAATCGTGTGCATCAAAAAAATTATGTATTTCAAATCTTGGAGAAATAGTGAATATTGGTGAAGATCGAAGAATCTTAGGTTGTTCCAGAAACGTGGAGAATATTGAGGAAGAAAACGTGCATAAAGGAAGGAGAATATTAAATTTACTAATTTTCTATTTCTTAAGAGATAAGGGTAGTTTTGGAATATTATTTTCACATAAAAAATCAAATAATGTGATTTTTTTAACCATGTATATTATTTTCAATATATTTTGCCATATTTGCAATATTTTGAAAGTTGATGACATTGATGCTAATATATAATCAAAATTTGATACCCAATGCAATTCCTCTAAATAAAACTATTACTAATTAATTTATGATTTTATGTTAAAAAATTTGTATAATTATTATTTTCTAAAATCATATAGTATAATTATATTACATATTTTAATTTAATAAAAATAATTGAGTTTATAACATGAAATATTATACTTGTTTATGTATTTATCTTTTTTAGTATAATTCTGCATTTTAATATCAAATTCAAAATCTGGATACAATATATATATATATATATATATATATATATATAATATATATATATATATATATATATATATATATATATATAATTTTAAAAATTTGCACGGTTTGAATTACAAAATTCAAAAATAATTTTTTAAAACAAAATTCGGACTATCTACTAAAAACATATTTATTAAACTCGGTGAATATAAAACAGAATCTGAATTGCTTACTAAATAACACCTTATATGTCATTTCATTTTGGTTTTGCTAAGTTCTTGTACATTTTAGTTTCAGTCCATTTTTCTGTTTATTTTATTAATATTTATCATATTTCATCAACATTTTTTCATCATATATCATCAATATTTTTATCATATAGGTGAAAATGATTGTTAATATTAGGATTTTGAATGTTTAAAAATTTGTAATATATTAAAAAGGCGAAATTATAAAAAATGTCATTGAACTTTATACTTTGTGTCAAAAATATCCTTGAAATTTCAAAAGTTTCAATGAACCGCTTAAACTTCAATATATATATATATATATATAGTTTTAATTTTTATATATGTGAGTTTTATATAATATAAACTAATTTTATAATTATAATTATAATTATATATAATTATTTTATATATTTTTTTTATTAAGTTGAAATTAAGATATGTAGTTGTAGTATTTAAATTTAAATTTTTAGAAATTATAAAATTAAACATTTTAATCATATCTTTGTCATTTATGAGTGAAAAACTTAACTATTTAAGTAAAAGAATTTCATAGTAGTGATAAAAGTTAGTTACATTAAAAAAATATATATATTCAAACGTCTATGCGGAAAATTTGATCCCCACGTTCGATCCTCATGAAAAATTTTGCGGAGATGGGAAATGAAATTGGTAGCAGTAATGGAAACTGGAAAGTCATCTCTAGTCCCGCTCCATTCCATGGACATCTCTAATATAATAGGTGACATGGACCTAGAGTACTTTTGGCGGTTATCTCTTTAAAAAAAAATTAACCGATTGGGAACTGTTGCGATGATCTTTGTCAAAAGTGGAATCTCAATTTGGTCTAGTTTCTATAGAAAAATGTTTTAATTTTTTTTCCCATTTCATATTTAAGACTATAAGCTCTAATGTGACATCCTATCAAATATATTTTGATGCTTCTTATCAAAATATATATACAATGGTGGATTCAAAAATTTTATTGATGAAAAACTTCATAATTCAGTAAAAATAATTTATAAGTGAGTAGTTTTAAAAATTCATAAATTCATGACTTTCGTATATCACAATTGTCCTCTACGAGATTTCATATTTTGAAATCGATGCATAATAACTTCATTATCTATCTTATCAAATAAATCTTAGTTAAAATCTCACGAATATAAAAGTATATGAAAAAGAAGATGCATAAAGTAGAAATATGAAAGGTATTTATAGACATTTTCAATTATTTAAAATTTGTAACTAATTTCTTTTCTTTTTTCAATTTATTAATCTTGAACTTTGTTTCATTTTTTGAGGTGAGATTTAAGGTCTAACCATCATGATTTAAACTAAATGTATAGAATTAATTCAAACATGAAAAATAAATATTTATAAACTAAAAGTAATTGAAACATGAAAACCAAATGCATATAAATAAAATAACAAATATAACAAGAGAAAAAAAAATAAAAAACTTACCTTACAAAGCCAAGAAGAAGTTGAAGAATAAATTAAAAAAATGAAGAAATTATTCAACTTCAAGCCTTATAAAAAAAAAAACAAAAAAAAAAATAAAAATGAAGTTGAATAGTCACTCCCTACCTGGCTTCCTTCTTAATTTCTCAAAATGTATTTGTAGGAATTAGTGCAATTATTATTCTTTTAAAAAATTGAATATATGTTATAGGAAGGAAAATTTGAAAAATAAATGTGTGGAGTGGGATTCAAACTTGGATCTAAGAGGGACTTGAAGACACATTTACCATTGAGTTAGCTAATGATCTAGACAATGATAGAACTCTATCACAATTTATTCGATTTGAATTCCAATAAGCCAAATTCTTATCTCTCCTCTCCTATTTGAATTTCAATTAGCTAAATTTCGATCAATCCAGTTAATTAAATTTGAGTTGAATTTCAATAAGTGATAAATAGTGATAGAACCCTATCACAGTCTATCAATAATAGAATTGAATTCTAATCACTTAAATTTGAACTGTAGTTAAAATTCTATTGGTTGAAAAAGAAGAAGAAGAAGTTTTCACAACTAATTAAATTATGAAAACCTTAACAATTGAAGAATGAACAACAACAAGAGCAACATTCGAATTTAAGGAAGAACTGGTGAAGCAATCATAAGAACGTTGATAATGAAGAAAAGAAGAAATCGACGATGATAATGAAGGAAGAAGAAGAAATCGATCCAAAAAATGCACGCAATTGAATGGAAAAAGGGCAATTTGGTATTTTTAAAATGATGTTAACGTGCTAGTTTAAAAAATCACTGTATATTCTTTTCTTTTTTTTTTTTCTTTTTTTTTCTATATATGTAAATATTTCATATTTTTACCATTTAAAACAATTCTCCTTCTAAAAACTTATTTTTGTTTTAGGAATTTAGGGATTAAATATAAAAGAGGGTCGTTTGTAACAATAATTGCAACAAAAAAAAAAACAAACAGGTGGGCTAAAAACTATTTGCAAAAAAATATGGCCGTTTTTTTGTTCCTATTCATTTCAATCTTTTTGTAAAGATTGAAATTTCACATACAGCAACCCCTCAGCACACTGACACTGTTTTTTACCCATTTCAAAGTCTTATATTTATTCTTTTAACGCTTTTGAACCCTTAGCCAATGTTTGAACAATTATTATTTGGTGTCTTGCTTGATAGAGAGGATATTAGGTTAGATCTAATATGCTAGACTATTAATCAAATATGCATGTAAATGATAGGAGATTAATAGAGATTGATAATGAAGGAACTTCATGTTGTGACTAACTAATTAATTGCATGTAAGTGAATTGATGGTTAGGAATTAGAAAGGGTTGAGCTCGATAAAGGATACATGGAAAAAAGACTTCTAGATCTATAATTAACATGAAATCAATATAAGGCAAAACAATCAATCTAATTAATCCATCAATGAAGTCATGATCCTAGGCCATGTCTTTGCTTGTTTTGCTTCGGTGTTATCTTTTATTTGCTTTTTAGGAATAGATTAAATTAAGAAACCATCACAGTTGGGTCCCCTAGATAAACTTAGAAGAATCTCTGAATAGCTAAAAGAATTGAAAACTAATTTTCAAAGGACGATACTTGGTCTTGACCGTTTTAAACTATATTATAACTTGATGTGTGCGCTTACGCGTATCAAGTTTTTGGACATATTTTTAATAATCAACTCAGCACCCTAAACACCTCTTTGTTTATTTATTTTGAATATTATAGAAGCGCTTAAAAAGAACAAACACACCCCCAACAAAAATGAAAGGTAAAAATATCCCAACAAATCCATATATAAGTATATATATAAACTCACATCCTGCGAGTTTATAAACTAATTTATTTTTAATTAGTTTATTTTAAATGGTTTAACAATTAGTTTCTTTTCTAATTTTCATCTCAATAGTTTTATACTCCAATATAAATATAATATTCAAGATCTTATTACTTTTAAAATCATAAATATTGTAATATTTAAGTTGAAGATTTAAACTTGTAATATTTAAATTTAAATTTTTAAAAATTATGAGATTAAATGTTGTAATTATATATTTACGTATAAGATATTATTGTTTTATTAAAACAACTTTATAGTATTTATTTTTAATAAAAAATGTATTAAATATTATCCATTTAATATATAAACTTTTATAAAGTTGAAAATAAAATTATAAGTTAACAAAATAAATAAATTAAAAAAATACAAATGGTGAATTTTACATGAATGTAGATTGAAATAGGGGGCAGGGACGGTGATGGAGAAGCTTCCCCATCCCCGCCCTGCCCTAGACATCTCTAATTGTTATATTTATTATTTTATCTAAATAAATTAATTGAGTAATTTTTTTTTTTTTTTTTTTTGAGAAGAAGAGTAAAGTGTATTTTGAAATCATATCATTATTATTTTGCGTTAATTTTATCTGTGGTGACAATAAAACTATATAGGCTTCAAACAATACTGTAACTTTTAGGCTCAGAGATTATAATTACTATTGTTATCCAGCATGTGACCCCAAAAGTGGAAGCAAAACCCTAAATAGTAACCCCAAAGGGTTTATTTTTCTCCTCCCACTTATTCGTGTGTTTGAAAATTTCAATAAATTAGTAATTTTATCTTTTTTATTCCTTGCTTGAGTTTTATGGAACATAAACCCACTCATATTTCAATCAACGACCAAAGTTAAGGATTCAAGTAAAGGAAGAAAAGAATGTCACAAAACAACATATGACACACTTTTGTTTTCTTTTTTTTTTTTTTTTTTTGGAGAATTTAAAACAATTAAACTCTTATTCTTAACTAACCAGAAAAAAAAATCATTAAATAGGTTAATCATACATCATATATCTATATTTATATTATCTAAAAGAAGTTACGGGAAGAAACATTTGTTTTTCCCATTTATCCTTTTTAGTAGATGATTATAGGAATATACTATGTATTTTCATATTTAAATTATTAAATAATTTTTCCTATTGTTTTTGGTTTCACGTTGATTGAGTATAGATTTTCAAAAAAAAAAAAAAAAAAAAAAACTATATTTTAGGTTAAAAGAAATTTTTTTAAAAATCTCATTTTATCTATATCTATAATTTATGTTGAAAAAAATCTAAGATTTCCTAAAGTACACGTTAGAAAGATTTTTTTTATTAAAAAAAAATCAAAATCTATCTCTAACTAACATCTACTTCATGTTAAATAAGGAGATTTTTTTAAAATATATATATATTTTTTATCTCTAATTAATATCTACTTGGCATTAAGAAAAATATTTAAAAAAATCACTCCACATTAAACAAAGAGTTTTTTTTTAAATAAAAAAAAGTATACTATATCTCTAACTAATATCTACTCTACATAAATTGAATTTTAAAAAATAACATTTTATCTTAACATGTACGTTGAAAAAAAAAACCATCTATCTAAATTATTTTTATAAAATCAAATTAGGATTTCAAATCTAAATTTTATAAATAGCTAGTTAAACATTTAATTTCTATCAGGTATCTTCTCTCTCTTTTTCTTCTTCTATTTTTTTTTTATTTTTAATTTTTTTAAAGTTTGTTAACCGTTTCTCCCTAATTTTTTGTGAATTTATTTTGTATCATATATTTTTTAATTTCTCTTTAAGCATTTGTCACATTTTTGTGTTTTTTTTTTATTCTTTAACCTTCTAAGTTTTTTTTCAATGCTCCTAGGTCTTCCTACAATTTTTCTACAAGGTACCTCTTCATTTTTGAAAAAACTTTTTATTTAAAAAACTTTTTATTTATTTATTTATTGAGAATAAGAAGTACTAGGTATCACACCTCCATTTTTTTAATTTCTTAAATGTATATTATCTTTTTCAATTGTTTTTTATTATTTAACTTGAATGTGTTTTTCAACCTTTGTGTTAGATTGAGATTGAGATTTAGATTGAACAATTTTTTTTTTAAAAAAATAATAATGAAAGATTTTAAATAAGAATGAAAGAATAATTTTTTAAGGAAGTTAAATAGTAGTTATAAATATATTAGAAATACTTTTTAATTTCTAATAAAAGTGATTAGTTTTTTTTTTAAAAAAAATCTTTTATAATGCAATATTATTTGTTTGTTTGTTGTTTCTCACAGATTTAAACTAAGAGATCAAAAATTCAATTCGAAAACTTTAAAATAAAACAGTTTTAAAAAAAACATAATAATTCAATATTTTTTTAGTAGTATGATTTTTTAAAAAAATATAAAGAAAAAATGATTATCAAATTTATACATTTACATTTTTTCCCAATGTTATGTAATACGTGCAACGCATCTAGTTCACCAGTATAACAAAAGGTGACTACCTTCAAAGTGTTAAAATGATGGTTAAAAAAGAAAATCTTTCATATCAAATCACAATCTATGATCCACACACATTATAAAAATTGTTTTTGTTTTTATAGAAAATAAAGTATATTTGAAAAGGAAAAAGAAAACATTAAGTAACTATATTATAGGTTTGAAAGTAACTTCCCATTGCTTTTTCTTTTGATTTGTTTTTATGGTGTATCATATTTTTTAGAATAGAGTAATGTTGACAATTTTAGAAAGAAGCACCTTTACTCACAAATATTGATTTCAATTTCAACTATATAATAATTACTCGTCATCTAATCGATATTTTCAAAGAAACAAGTTTGAAAAGAAAATTCACAATAGTATGTTCTAATCTCTTTTAACCGAGACATTTACTCTAATACAAATAGAAGTATTAAGAGATCATAGAAAGAAATTTTGGTATGAAATTAGTCATGGTCAACCTGATTAGTTAATTAAAACAACACCCAAATAAATTATATATCAACCATAGTTGAATTAAATATGACTTCAAATTTAACATTTAAACTATATGCATCTAGAAAATAAATAACACCATCTCATCAATTTCGAATACAAACAAGATTAATTTTAAAATAATGGGTTATAAGAACATAAAAAACCAACATTATTATGATTAGTTTTAATTAGGCAATGGCATTAAGCACACACAATTACCTAAAATTTTGATTGTTCCATGATAATTAACGTAGGTGAACCAAACATCCAACATTTCATACATCATTTTCCCGAGAAACAAACAGAAAATACAAAATAATAAATCTAAATAATATTTTCCTTCGGGAGTTCTATCAAATATTTGGCTGTTTTGGGATGGTTGAACTGACTTTGACATGAGCCATTATTATTATTAAACTATTAAAAGATAAATTTTGGTGCCTAAATTTATAAATTTGTTTAATTTTAGACTCTAAACTTTTATATGGGTAATTTTAAAATTTTCAACCAATTATTTTAGCTATGACATTTAGTTTGTTATAAATTGTTTAAACAATATGGCTAATAACTTGGTTTCAAATATGTACTGTGTGAACATATATTAACTAGTAAAAATGTAACTGTAAAAAAAAAAAAAAAGACAGTAAAAATGTACCCATTGCCAAAAATGATTTTTTTAAAAAAATATGGTTTAGTGACTAAAGTAAAATGAAATCTAAACTATTTGAAAAACAAAATCAACTTATGTTATAGTTATTATTATATTAATAGAGTATGTTTGAGGTATATATTTCAACTAATTTAGACATATATCATCGACCAATTATTCAAAAATTAAAAACCTCCAACATGCCCATATATGTTGTTGAACTATAAATAAATAAATAAGCATGATTCAACTTATTGAGACATATTCATATATTATTGACCAAAGATGAAAATATCGTGTTATCTGTGTAAATATCAGTAAGTCAAATTTACGAATTTATGAATATATTGATGGATATTTTAAGAAAAATCACGGGTATCACAAAAATTTATAAAAGCATTGTGAAATTTGTAGTGAAATTTAGAATAAACTTATTTAAGTAATAAACTATGATTTTAAGTATATAATTAAATTAATAATTAGAAGCGCTAAACATGATTGGTAATGGAAGAATGAAGATCAAAAAAAAGATAATGAACTGAATATTTCATTTAAAGTCTAGGTCATACAAAATGAAGGTCAAATACAAGATTCAATAAGATGATCTCGGAGATACTAGCCCAACATTAGCATAATTGATTTAGTAATGACAATATTGCTCCCAAGTCATTGTATGTTAAAAATTTCTAAAATAATTGGAATAGTTTATCCATGAGTCTCAACATCAACCTCGATGCTAGATACTTTGGATCAAACCACGTTCCATTCAAACGAAGATGCTCTGAAAAATGTAGACAATATAGAAGCTCTGAGTTTTCGTCACGTTCATGAAGAAGTTTATATCCCCATATATAGATCAATATGTTAAACTCATCACTATAACCACACGAACTATAATCACTTGAATGGCTATAGTTACTATGAGAATATATAACCCTAATTACAATTGTTATAGACATATTTATCATGTCTATATTGGCTATCAAAACTCATCCTCTCCATATCTTAAACAAGTAAGCCAATATCAATTTGAGCATCATCATGTGTGGATCTTCTATGAATGAAATGTATTTTCCTATTACTCCAATTCTTAGTCCACCAACTCTATAACCATGGTTGAAGTCATGTGTGACATGCGTGAATTGAGATTTTCTAATAAAGAGGTTAATTTCTGGTCCACCAACTTTATGGTGATGGTCAGAATCTTTTTTGTGGCTTTTCTAAATTCAATTTCTTTAAAAATAGAGAAAAATTAAAAATTAGGAAAGCTAACCAAAAAAAAAAAAAAACGATATACAGAGATAATCATATCGTGAATATATTACAATTTTTTCGTCCTCGTTCTTAACCAATAAATCTAATATATATTGAAATCTCTACTTCCACACCATAAACTAAAAAGAAATAAATAATTATTATTATAATATAATAGAGTTAAGAGGATACCATCACGTGATTTGGCTGTATATGAATCGTTGGACCGACTTTGACATAATTAAACAATTAAAAATAAAAACAACTAAAAGAATAATAAATGTATAATACGGTAATTTCATATAGAAAAAGGGACACGAGTCAGAAAATCTGGGAATTTCTGGTCAACAAATTTTAACGGTATCATACACATCTTAACAAAACACAACCATTTGTGGGCCCCACTCTCTTCTCTTTTATCTTTTCATTTATCATTAATAATGATAAATAATACGCCCCCACTTGATTTACAACCTCGCGTGTATTACACTCTCTCAAATATTGGTCCAATTCCAATATTAAGTCAAAGTTAATTGCTAATAATGAGTGTCAACGGGGTGGAGCGGGGACAAAAATGACTTTTTGATATTGTCTGTGTAGATTTTTTTTTGTTGGTTAAAATACTATTTTGGTCTCTATATTTTCAATAATTTAATATTATATCGTATACTTTCAATAAATCTTAAATTTAGTCTCTAATGCTAGTTATTTTTAATTTTTTAAAAAAATGTTATTTAATAGCATTTTACTACCAATTTTAAAAAAAAATATTCACATATTATATTTGAAAATTTATTATTATTATTTAATTAATTTTGATAAAAGTTAACTTTGAGGGACTAAATTTAGGATTTAATGAAGTATGAAGACTAAAATTGAACCATTAAAAGTAGAGAGACTAAAATTGAACTATGTGGACCAAAATAGTATTTTAACCAAAAACATTTTAGGATATTCATGGTTCAAACTTGTATGGTCGATCTTTTTTAAGTAATTTGGAAAAACAAATTATCAACTTTTAAAATAGTAATTTATAGTTGGAATGTAGAATTTGTCTAATAAAAGAATGGGTTGTTTTAAAAAATATAAAAAAAATCAACTATTTACCAATATAGAAAATTTTCACTATCTATCAACGATAGACTTCTATCATTGGGCTATAGATGTCTATCGCATCGTGATAGAAGTCTCTATCGTGGTATATCACATATAGACAATGAAATTTTTCTATATTTGTAAATAGTTTGATATTTTTTTCTATTTATAATAATTTTCCTAAAAGAATTCACCTACTTTTTTTCAATCATTTATAAAAAGTAAATTTTTTTAGATTATTTACTATTTTTAATTACTAGGGTTGATTAATAGGTTGTTTTCAAACATAGCACAAATTATTTTCAAATATAGAAAAATGTGATTGTCTATTAGTAAAGACAGTAATGAAAGACACTGATAGATATCTATCAATATCAATTGATAGAGATCTATAAGTGTCAATGACATTTTGCTGTATTTAAAAATATTTTCAACAATTTTAATTATCATTTAAAACAATAATCCAAATTAATAAATATAATAGAAATAGAAATGGAGGATTTGAACGTAAACTTCTCGATTACTAATATATATTTCCTTTTTCATTTTAATGTGCACACACATATTTCCATAGACGAATTAAGTCCCACACATTTATGATTCAATCTTCATTGCTAGATTCTCACATCAATCCAAATGGAGGAGTATAAGTACTTCAAGAAAATTTCCATCTTCTTCAAATTTCCAATCTCCATGTCAAATGAAGATGTTTAATCCCACTCCAAATAGAACCAATAAACTTTTTTACCATTATGGGAAGAATATATTTGTAATATTCTTTTACTTACGTATTTCGATCTTTTACAAAAGTAAAATTTTAATTACAATAATTACCTCGAAGCATTACTACTTATTTCATAGATATATTTTTTTTTCAAAAGTTAGAGTAGTATCAGGAATCTTTCACAACTACTTTTATTTTGGAATGAATATGACAGTAATTTAAAATAGTGTAGTTGTGTTCAAAACCCCAATAATAGAAATGTAGATTCATCTTTATAGACATGTTGACTTTTTCACCGATATTTCTATATTTTCATGAGTTTGATATTAACATAAGGAGTAAATCCATATTTCCATTATATTGTAAATAAATCTAAACATAAAAAGAATAAGTAACAAAATGTTACTAATGTAGATATAATATAAATAATAAACATGTTAACTCGTTTAAAAAATGTAAAACTCTTATTTATTAATTTAATATTTTTTTGTTTATATAATTTTTCATATATCCATCGACATTAACATTTTCGTCAGACATTTTAAAATTTAGTTGAACAGAAATTTAGTATGATAATCTATGGACTATAACCATGGTGGAAATTTTCCATTGAAATCTCGAAATTTCGAAGGCCTCATAATCTTGATTGGGGGAAATTTCGATTTTTTTTAATTAACTAGCTCGGTTCATGTTTTTCAATTTTATGGTCTTGATTACACACAATTCTATAGTTTTACACGCCAATGTCATTTTCGATAAAATGATTAAGCCTTTTTTTTTATGTGTTACTTTTTCTAATTTTCAACTTTTCTCAAATTTTAACTTTATTTTCGACCAAAAACTTTCTTTCTATAGAATTTGAATTTGAAAAGACCACATAAAATAATCTATATTTATTTTTAACCTCATTCAAACTTTTTTCATTAAATTTTCACATCATTTCACTTCAAAAATCAATTAATGTGAGTTTTTTTTCTTTTATCATCCAACTTTCATAATTTTCACATAATTTCACCTCAAAATATTTCTCAACTTTATATTATTTTGTAGTTATTTTTTAAATTTCTACTCTTGCATAAACATTTATACAGACATTTACAATTACATCTAAATTATCTTATTTATAGAAAGTGTGATTAAAAATTGTTAGTTATAGTCTAATTAAGCCACAATCAAAACCTCAGTAATTAATTATAACAATTTTCATAATTTTTTTTAATTTTTTTATCGATATCGATATTTTCATAAGATCGGAACCTCTATATTTCCATCAACATCAATATTTCAAAACTTGAAAGACTCCTCCTTCGAAAAAACAATAAAGACTCCGCCAAAAATTGGAATGAGCGAGAGAAAGTGCACGACCACGCAAAGAGAAGCGCGTGAAGGCGAGGGAAAAAGAAAGGCGGTCGGATGACTCAGCTTCTCCTTTCGGCTTTATACGATGATGATGCTGACGATGGATGGTCGATGATGATGATGATGTAATGTATGTATGATGGGTTGGTGAATGAATGTAGAGATTATTCTTTTCTTGCTTCGTCACTCCACCGCCCGTTCTTTGCTTCATTCAATCCTCATCCAATTCTCTAAAAATTTTCTATCAATATTAAAATTTCCCCTCTGATTCCAAACATCAAATCCGAAAGAAAACAAACCCATTTTTTCTCTTTTCTTTTTTAGTATTTAATTTTATCCAATTTCCCCCATTTTTTGCTTCATTCTTGTTGTACGAATTTGCAAAAGCGGAAGCTTATTAAGAGAGAACTCAACCCATTTAGTCTTTCTCTCTCTCTCTCTCTCTCTTTTTCTCTCGCGCGCTCTCAGAGAAGAACCTTCTGATCGTGTTCCTCTTCTTGGTAGCAAACCAAATCTTTCTGTCTTCATTCTCTCTTCTTTCACACCTTATCTCTCTATCTCTACTCCACATTTTGTCTTCTTTACTCTCCCTCTCCCTCTCCAATTCCCAGGTGGGTTCCATTTCAATTCCCTCTCCTTCTTCTTCTTTCTTGTCTTTGATTCTTCTTTTCTCTGCCTGAAGAAGCACTCAATACCTCATCATTTCTTCTTTTCTTGCTTGGCTGTTTTTTGTTTTCGAATTCTGTTGTTGTTGCTGCAGTTGGGTTTCGCTGATTTGTTTGTTTTTGCAACTACTTGTTTATTTTTTGATAATGTTATGGAATGTATGTGTAGTGAACTGGGTCGGGTTGTTTTTCTCGTATATCTTTCTCTTTTGATCGGAATTGGTCTTCGCCTCTAAAAATTGTGGTGGGGTTTTAGCTCACAATGCTTATGCGCGAAGACTTTGGTCGTCCCCAGATTTTGATTTCGATCTTCGAGCTACGTGGCATTGCTTATTAGTGAATTCCTTTGGTTCTATGGTTTTGTGCAGCATGTTCTTTTTGGTTCTTTGTTTCTGGCATCGTTTGGATACTGATTGTTGTCGGATATTACTTGTAGGGAAGAAAAATTAGGGTTCTGAACATTATGAATTTGTCTGGTTTTTGTATTGTTCTTTATTATGTGCTGAGGTTTATTTTCTTTTTCTTTCTTAGGGCTTGATTTTGTTCGGTTGAGCATTCAAGCCTAGAAAATGTATATGGTCCTTCAACTGGTGGTACCATGGTAAAACAGGTACATGGCTCTGACCATAATTCTCCAACCTTACAACCTTAGGGATAAATTTGGATAATTGGATTACAAGTTCTTGATTCTTCTTCTTCCTCAATAATAAATAAATAAATAAATAAATAAGAATCGGGTTCTCAGATTTTGTTATTGTTTTGCTTTCATGTTATGCAGGATTGTGAGGATTTCAATTTGCCACGGATATCACGTATCGGAACGGAAAAGTATCAGATGGCTAGTGTATTGTAGCATGAGGATAGTTTATAATTTCAAGTTATTACATGTTAAAACAAGGAACTAGTATAACTCATGCGGTTCCTTGTTTATAGAAGCAATCGTTAGAAAGTTTTTGCTGATGCTGCTGTCAGCTTAGTTCGGCTCAAGACTTGACAATATTGATTCAACTAACTTCTTATTACATGGGTAATAAGCTTGGAAGAAGGAGACAAATGGTTGATGAGAAGTACACAAGGCCTCAGGGTCTTTACAACCATAAAGAAGTGGATCATAAGAAACTTAGGAAACTCATACTTGAATCAAAGCTTGCGCCATGTTATCCTGGAGATGAAGAATCTGCCTCTGATCTTGAAGAATGCCCCATATGCTTTCTGGTTTGTCATCACCCTTGGGGTTTTAAAGGCTCTGTTCCCCCCCCCCCCCCCCCCCCCCCCACATATCTTGGTGGCTTTGTCTCATTCATTTTTTTTCCCTGTCTGGCTCTGGTGGATTAAAATATGGATTGTCTACAAGGCTATAGAAAGTTAAACAACTTGCGTTCTCTCTCTTTTTTTTTTTTCTTGGAATGGTTACAGGAATTTAAACATTTTTTTTATTTCACTATTTCTTATGTTGTGAATTCCTCTGTTAAATATATTTCATCTTCCATATTTTTTTTAAGGTAACAAATTGAAATGTTATAGTTCATCTGTATTTTTGGGTGTTGTAACCTTTTCTTTTCTTTTTCTTTCCTCCTCCCTTTCAGTATTATCCAAGTCTCAATCGATCAAGATGTTGCATGAAAAGCATTTGTACAGGTAGATTGGGATAAATTTCACAAATGATTTATGATATGAATTTCATTTAGTCTGATAAATTTCCCTTCTTTTTCCAGAATGTTTTCTACAAATGAAAGTTCCAAATTCTACCCGGCCTACACAGTATCCTTCACCATGCATGGCATACCTCCGTATATATAATATGCTTTTTCAGTTTACTTTAAAGCTTTACTTCACCACTGTCATGCTTGTATATCTTAACTTGAGGAGATGTCCTTTTTGCAAAACCTCAAATTATGCTGTGGAGTATAGAGGTGTGAAATCAAAAGAAGAGAAGAGCTTGGAGCAAATTGTAAGACTTGATAATGTCATATTTGGTATCGTTATCTATTGGAACTACGGGATATCTAAAGCTTCTATCCCAATTGAAACCTATGACTAAACAACATTTATTGGAATTTCCCCTGAAGAACAGCGTGTTATAGAAGCAAAGTTTAGAATCCGGCAGCAGGAACTTCATGATGATGAGGAAAGAATGCAGAAAAGACATGAATTAAGTACCTCTAATGCTGAATTACACTGTGAGGATGGTGAAGACAGCCCTGCAGCTGGTAGAATTTTACATCATTCAGGTGTTTTGTATTTGTGATTTTTTTTTTTCTGACTGCTTTCAAATATTTATCATCATTTTATGCGCTTCATTTTGGCAGTTCCATCTTCTCAATCTCCTGCCGAAGATGAGGAAATAGTTAGCTTGCCAGATTCTTGTATGACCCAAATCAGACCGCCACCACCTCCTATGCCCATTAGAAGCAACAGGTTCTTTTCGTTCTATTCTGATTGTGTTTCTGTCAATTAATGGACAGGTTTACCATTAATGTGCTTTCATTTATACTTGTGCCTCTCCGCTAATAAGTTGAATGATCAGACTTGCGAGAGGACTCCTTTGTATATATCTTTCTAAAAAATCAAAGCCCCTTGTTCTTTGACATCAATTTTGCATACGCAATCACATTTCGGTTTGCTTTGCTTCAAAAACGTTTCTGCAAACAAATATTCACTATCTCTCTCTCTCATACACACACACACACACACATTTTTAACCGTCATTAAATAATTTCCATGGTTCAATTTAACTAATTTGAGCTCTTTAAAATGATTTTCTACCAAACATTACTCTCCCAGAAATTGTGACTTGTACTCGTTGCTTAATTTGCTTGCATACATTTTGGACGGAGAATAAGTTAGTAAGATTGATATAAAATTTCTCTCTTTCTCAAGGATTGTCTGGATATATACCCAGGCAACCAGGGAAGTTACAAAGAAAGCTCCAATGTACTGGATTTTTTTTAATTAAAAAAAAATCATAGATATTTAGAGTTAGCTGCCCAAAATGGTCATACTGGAAACAAACGATACCTAGCATGTCCTTATTATCACCAAATCTCACATAAAAGCTTATTTGCTTTCCGACCTCCTCAAATGTTGATAACAGAGAGGTTCCATAAAGCTTTGGCTTTGGCCTATATCTTGAAAGGTTGGCCAAGGACCAGGATTGGAGAGAAATAATCACTAACAGCCAATGTTGTAAGGATGAAGAATTCAGATGTGAGCTACTTTCATATGGAGGAAAGAGTTTTGTGATGTTAAGGAGATAGAAGAGATTATTTCCTTTTCTCTAGCTTAGTGCGAATAATGGGGGACTTTTGAGTGGGTAAAGGATGATACCAATTTCAATCACGTGCATTTGCAGATGACCTGAATGGTTAGTATCGATGGATGATGGGGGAGAAACTACAGAATCAAATGATATTCCTAGATTTTTCTGAAGGCTTTCAGCATGAAGACTAATATGGCTAAATCCATGCTAGTGTGAACTAATATTGATTATTGGGATGTATATGACCAAGTTACCAGACTCTTGCTCTTGGGGTTCCTGGCTAGTTACTTATTTGCTCTTGGGATTTTTTCTGGCGGAAAATGTCACCAACTCACCACTTAACAGATCTGGAGTCTAGTAAAATAAATGACTTTGCTAAACTTTCTTGGTCGTCAGAATTTACAATCTATCTCTAGCCAAAGTTGTGCAGTTGATTCCTGTTTGATCTATTTTGTTGACCTTCCTTATTTCCATTTCATTTTCAAATGCCAATGAAGATTGCCAAGAGGTCGTAGGCTGGAGAGAAGAATTGGAGATCTGTTATGGGTTTTGGCTTGGGGGAGAAGGTAGTTGCCATCTTGTTAATTGGAGTATCATTTCCTTGCATTCTAATAATGGTGTTGGTCTCAGCTAATTGGGTTGTGGAGAAAGTTGTTTGCAATGTTTAACCTTAATTGGGTTTTTTGCAATGATTTTAAGGAGAATGTGTCTCAGCTCGTAATAGGTCCTTTAAAAGCACATTTACTACGGTTATGGATTAATGCAGTTAAAGCTGTTTTGTCAGAAATTGGTTTGATCATTTTGAGATTGCTAGAGTCAAAACTTCCTCTTGCTGCTCATTTTCCAAGATTTTTTCTATTATTCAATTCAAGATATTTGTCTTAATTGGAATATTTTCACTCAAGCATTGTAATTTGTAATTATGTCGTCATGACATATAGTTCTCTATTGTAATTGCTATATTTTGTTTTGGGAGTGATGAGGGTGCTATGGGTGTGTCAACCTAGTTGAGATAACCGAGTGCGCCTGCTAATTCCTAGTTTTAGTATTAGTAATCGTATGTATTTAGTCTCTTTGTAATTTGAGCAATAATCTCTTTTCATTTCATCAATGAAAAGTGTTGTTTCCATTTCCAATAATGGTGTTGGTCTTGTAAATTTTGGAAGCACATTGTTACTCTCCAAATGGATTTGGTGATTTTCTGAAGGAGAGAAGAGATGCTTTGGTCAAATATATTTGTTAGGGCAGTCAATTTGGTGGGTCATGGATAAGAGTAAGCTCATTAGTGGAAGAAACCACTGGGGTTTCTTAGGAAAATTTCTTAGGTGAGGTTGCAAGTTGAGCGGGTTTCTTCTTTTGAGACTGGCTGCTGTAAAATGATCTCATTTTAGGACTTCTGGATTTGTAAGCAATCTCTACAGATGCTTTTCTGAACAAGTGGTGGCTTAACAGCTCCAGAATAGTGCAGAAAGTGTGGAACTACCCGATGGGAGAAATTAATGGATCAAGAGGCTTTTGTGTGGCTCTGGTTGTATGGATTTTCTTCAGACTTACCAACCGAACCAAACTATGGGATTCTAGAAGATGTGGTCTTGAGAATTCTAGCTAATATTCAGTGAAAGTCTATGTTCTACCAGTTGACTGCTATTGTCTTGCATAAGTCTTATGAACGATGTTTGAAAAATTAAATCTTCCAACAATGCTAAGCTCATTCATGTGGACAGTAGTATCAATCTAAAAACATGGAGGAAATACAATATTTTCCTATTTGTTTCTTAGTGGAAGCATTTTCTGCAAAAGGAAGCAGATGACAGGCCCACATGTACCCAGTGCCCTTGCAATAATAAAAGTTGGATGAATCTTTTGGCATTTTTTGGAATGAGCTAATGCTTCCCCAGACAAATTCAAGGTCTGCCTTGTGGTCACGGATTTGAAGGAAAAACCAAGGTCCTAGAGCCAATGCAGTGAAAACATCATTGTAATGGATTTGGAAAGCAAGAGAGTTTTGAAGATAGATTCAGAGATTGGGAAGAAGTGTGAGGGTTAGCTAGACTTTTGAGTTAAATTGGTTAACTTTTCCAGATGTTTTTGCAATTATATTTTTATCTGTTATTTTTGTAATCTTTCCCTTGGCCTTTTAGGGCTCTTTGACCTCCTGTATTTCTTATAATTTCCACCAAAAACTTTTGGATTCTCTCTCTGTTTGGGGAGGGGGGTTGGGTGGGTAGAAAAGAAATCCAAACCATCCTTAGGGTTGCTGGTTGTTGAAGTAGTTTCCTTACATTAAATGAAACATCCCTTAGGGCTGCGGAAGAGTCTCTTTCAAATGTAGAAAGCATGTCAGATCAACTCTGATACTTATTAAGTTTAATCATGTGATGTGAAGTACATTATCAGTTAAATCTTTTTTACTGAAAAAAGATATAAGCCTAGAGTCAATTAAAATTCGGTGAAATATATTAGGTTCTTCATTGTACTTAGCTTACCATACTATGTGACAGAGAAAACATTTGAATTTTCTTTGCCTCTTCATTTGGAAAGTTCAAGTCCCAAAGAAAATTCAAGGGTTTTCAGAAACCATTAGACTTGTATTCTCATAGTTAATACAAGCCCTTTGTCTTTTTTTTTCTTTTTTTTTTTTCACCAGAAAGAGTCGGTTCTAGAAGTTGTCTTTATTACTTTGTTATAGAAAAATTTCTATTAAGGCCTTTGGAAGACGTGTTTTTTGGGGACAATAAGAGGACATGAGATGGGAGTACATATGCGCAAATCAGACTTTTTAAACCTAAATTTTGTTTGTTTCTGATAAATTTGATCTATAGTCTTCTGATGATGGTAGGTTGTGATGTGTATAGTCAGAACTATATATATTGATAAAAGCAATAACTTTAATTGAGAAAGAAATGAAAGAATAACTTTACTTTAATACAAGGGCATACAAAAAATTAAGCCCACAAAATAGGGGACCTCTAAAGAACTATATTTATATGTTGTCTCTACTTTATGAGATGGTTGGTTTTTCTGGCTGGAATCTAATAATCTCCCATTTAGAAATTTCAGGGATGATGAATTTGACAAGGATCTTGAGGACATAATGGTCATGGAAGCAATCTGGCTCTCAATTCAGGTATATAGCTCACCAATATATTGAAGAACTATTCTAGTTTCTTTCTTTTTTTTTTTTTTTTTCTCTTATACCTTTGGTGGAATTCTCTTCCCCAGTGTTTTTTATGGCATTAGGATTATTAAAAAAGAAAGGTTTTATATGCTCCACTGATGGAAAATTGTAACCAGAGATATGATTCGTAACCATCTTTAGGTGTATCATGTATGTGTCCTAGGCATTTTTTGACTATACTAAAAAACTATTAAATTCTCTTTTTTGTAATTGTAATCTCTAGTTTGGTTTCTATGTACAAGAGTTTTTTCTACTGCATTTTGATTTTGATTTTTCTTCTTTGTATTCTTTCCATTGTCCTGAACGAAAGTTTGATTTCTTACTTAAATAGGATGATTTGTTATGAACGAGGGGGATATTAACTTCCACAATGATGTCCTAATGAACTTTGACATCTATTATATAATCTATGGAGCCTGAAAATTTTGATGACCTTCTCTAATGAAGTTTGTCGTTGGGATTAGTAGCTGAGGGAATCACGTTCCAATTACTGAGTAGGGTTTTTCTGTTATTGAAATGGTCCGCCATCATGGAAAAGTACATCATTAAGCTTCCCCAGCCTTTACGAAATTCAAAGAGGATTCCCCCTCCTCCTCCCCTTCCTTAGATAAATGTTTTCCCCCCCTTTTTCAAATCATTGTACTCTGCGGGCAAGCTTATATGCAACTTTCTCCAATTACGAAATCATTTGCTAAACCTTACAGCATCTGAATTTGGAGAACTTAGAGAATATATATATTTTTCATTTCTAATTAGAGACCTTCTTTTGAGTAAGATCTTGATAAAGATGCTATTATATCTTTAGTATCCCAAAAAAAAAAGGGCCAAAGGGCTAAGGGGTCATGAGTTCAATCCATGATGGCCACCTACCTAATATTTAATATTCTACGGGTTTCCTTGACACCCAAATTTTGTAGGATCAGGCGGGTTATCCCGTGAGATTAGTTGAGGTGTGTGTAAATTGGTCTGGACATTTACAGATATAAAAATATATATATATATATATGGAAAATTTTAAAAATAGAAAAATAAGAGAAACTATTTACACAAAATAACAAAATTTTTAGATAGTTGTGATAGACGCTGATAGAAGTCTATCAGAGTCTATCCGTAATAGAAATAATAGAAGTCTATCACTGATAGATGCTGATAGAAGTATATCAATATCTATCAGTGTTTTTTTTGTTATTTTCTGTAAATAGTTTGACATTTTTTCTATCTGTAAAAATTTTCCATATATATATAATATCCCAAACCTCCCACCATTCCTATAAGCGTGTTGAGGAAAACTCTTCTATTTCTGTCAAGCTGTATCTGCCAATAGATTGATCTTGTAGCACTATGCCAAAAAGGTTTCGATTTTTGTTTATGTTAATGGCACTTAACTTGACACAACTGTAAACATGAGAGACCTTGTGCAGACTGGGAGCTGCAGAGGAGGTTCCACCACGTTTTAATGGGGAAGAGAAAATCCTAGAACCGATGTGTAGCAATTCATTAAAACACTTAAAATGGTTTGGATTTCTGTGTTGGCTATTACCATTTGTGCTTGTTCTGCCAAAGTTAAAAACCGAATGGACCAACTTAACTTGAATGGGATATCTTTGTAAATCTTTGTGGAAAAAGATTCTTTCAGCGGCAATTCATTAAAACACTTAAAATGGTTTGGATTTCTGTGTTGGCTATTACCATTTGTGCTTGTTCTGCCAAAGCTAAAAACCGAATGGATCAACTTAACTTGAATGGGATATCTTTGTAAATCTTTGTGGAAAAAGATTCTTTCAGCGGCAAAACCACTTCGCAAGATAGATTTGGTTGAAAAAAAATAGCCACAGCCTTCTGACTCCAGTCACTCTGAATTTTTTTCTTTCTGAGAAAGAGAATCGTTCCAACATACTCATGAGTCGAGCTCTTCTTGAATGAACACTTGGGCATTAGCTTCGTCATCACAGCACGCTGCATACTCTGAAGTTCTTGCTATTTGTAATTGGAACAATCTTGGTACTTGTCTGCGAGATGGCAGCCAAAGGAGAATCAAATTAGCGAACCAAGTATCATGTCAAAATTTGGACCATCTTCTTCAGTGCCTCTTGCAGAGTGTTTAACTTTTTTTGTAGGAGGCATGCTGATTTCAACTTTCAACTCCAAATACACCTAAATTTACGAGGTGCCTTTCATTGGTTGACTTAACTATTGTGGTTGAATTAATAAATAGTCACTATCAAATGTTCGTACAGTTTGTTGATCGGAGGACTTCAAGTTTCATTTGTACAGAAGACAAATAATGAGAGTTTGTAGCTCAAAAAATACGTAAAAATATTATGAATCTGAGAAAGAAAAAACTACTGATTTTTTATGCTTGATGGTTTGCCTCCTAGCACTTTCACATTTGAATTGTCTGTAGTATGGTTTTGTTCATGTTTACTTCATTAAAATGTGTAAAAATTGAAATCTTCAGGAGAAAGAAAGGCATAAAGATCCCGTTTACGCCGAGGCTGCTTCTTCTGATCAATATGCAACAGAAGGTCGATATGTCTCTCAAGCCACCATTCCGTTGGCTGGAACATCATCATCCCCGTCTGGAGGTCTTGCTTGTGCCATAGCTGCTTTAGCAGAGCAGCAGCAGCTTCAGCTTGGCAGAGGACCATCATCCAATTGCACAAATGGAGATTCACCTGTCTTCAACATGCTTCCTGGAGCCACGGAATTCTACAACAGGATGAACACCAATGTAGAAAACTATCCACCCGCCCAAGTCTCGATCAGCGCAGAAAATTATGCACCTGCACAGGTTTCGACAATCAACACAGTACCAGACTGTAGGATGATCTTAACAAGAAATGATGGAGAGTGGAATCTAGACCACCATCAATCAGAAGAAGCTGAAGCTGGGACAAGCTACCCAACGTCAGACTCGACTGAAGATAACGGTACTGAATGTTCTTTACCCACAGCTAATGCGATGGATGGTGGAAACCAAGCAACAATACCCATCATTCCTCAAAATTTTGAAGAGCAGATGATGCTGGCCATGGCCGTTTCTCTAGCAGAGGCTCGTGAAGTGTCTACCGGACCGGGGCATTCCTGGCAGGAGTAATTGTGATCATATCTAAATTGGAAGATTCAATTGTAGTCAACATGAATATAGTTGGCAGAGCGTCGGTTGGTTGGCGTAGACGAGCTGCGAGCTAGGGAATGCAGACAAGGAATGGCATGATGTTTGTTTGTTCAAAGGTGAAGGTAGCAACTCCTCTTCCCCCGGCCCATCGGTTGAAAAAAGAAAAATGAAGGGGGGAAAAAATGGAATACAAATTCTTTTAGTGAATTAAAAATTTGGTGGTTCATTCAAGTTCATGGTTGGCAATATTTCTCTTTCTTTTTTCATTTTTCTTTTTTTATAAAAATGATTGAAATCTTGTTTCAGGTTGAAGTTTATAGTGTTTTCTAGTGCACCCTGTAATGTATGGTCTATATGTAAAGTATTTCTCCCCCCAATGTTTTCCTTGTTCAACTTTCTTCAAAATAATATACTCATACCCAAGCTTTTTTTTTTTTTTTTTTTTTTTTTTTTTTTTTTTTTTTTTTTTTTTTTACCTCATCTAATTGTGAGATAAGCAAGGTTTAAAATATCGATATCGATGGAAATATCGAAATCCTGCTTTTACGAAAATATCAATGGAAATATCAATATCGATGGAGATTTTGGGAAACTTTATGAAAATTGTTATAATTAGTTAATGAAATTATGATTGTAACTGAATTAGACTATAATTGGTCATTTTTAATCTAATATTTAGATGTATATTGAAAAATATTTGTGTAAATGTCAATGCGATAATAGAAATTTAAAAAAGAAATGGAAAAATAATTACAAAACTAAAGAACATGAAATATTTACATAAAAAATAATTATAAATTATTTATTATAAATTGAAATGGATATAAAAATGAAAAATCATAGCATTAAATTAACATAACATAACACAATAAGGATAGAAAAATCATAACATTAAAATAAAAGGGATGTAAAAAACATAACATTAAACATAACACAACATAATAGAAAAGAAAAAAAGAAAAAAAAAAACTCTAGAAGTAGATAGAGCTTGAGAAAAAAATGTAAGAAATATTAAAGAACTCACATCAATTCAAGTTTGAAGTGAAATGATATGAAAATTGAATGAAAATATGTTGTTTCTTGATAGTAAAAGAGAAAAAGAATTTAATTGAACTAGCATAGCTAATTGTTAAAATAAGTTTAAAAAAAAAAAAATTTTACAGATAGAAAAAATGTCAAACTATTTACAAAAAATAGTAAAAAAAACACTGATAGACATTGATAGACTTCTATCAGTATCTATCAGTGATAGACTTCTATCATTTCTATTACTGATAGACTCTGATAGACTTTTATCAGCGTTTATCACAACTATCTAAAATTTTTGTTATTTTGTGTAAATAATTTTCCTTGTTTTTTTATTTTTAAAAATTCTCTTTAAAAAAAACTTTGAAATTTGATAAAAATTTCAAAATTTTGAGAAATTTCAAGAAATTGAGAGAAAATTTTGATTTACTGAAATTTCGAGCCTATTTGAAATATCCAAATTTTCATCAACTATGGATGGTTCTAGATGAAATTATGGAATTTGATCATTATTTAAAAATAATTTAAGAATGGGTAAATGGAATTTTATGGAAACCATATCCAATTAAGTGAAAAAAATTGAAAAGAACGAGTGGACGTCCTTCACTCTTACACTCTCCGTGGCTTATCTTTTTATGCCTCTTTCTCTCTCTTTCGCTCATCCTTCTTACGAGTTTCGACTGCTAGAATTCCGCCATGGAAATGGAAATGGTGAAGCTGTGGGTAGTGCTAAGCCTTGTGATGGTGATCCTGAGGCCTGCGTACTCGGAGTTTCCTCCGACCTGCAACCGCATCGAGTGCCCTAGCTACGACGTCATCGACTCCGGCGATGGGTTCGAGATTCGGCGCTACGATTCCCCTGTTTGGGCCTCCACCACTCCCATTTCCGACATCTCTCTCCGTGAAGCCACCAGAGCAGGCTTTCTCCAGTAACGCTACTTCTCCCCTTCTCTTCCTTCCCAATTCTTTCTTTTATTATCTAATTTTACTTCCTTCTCACTTGGATGCTTCCATTAGTTTTTCTCCAATTTCTCTAAACCCTAACTTGTCATCAAAACTCATCTTTCCTTATGCATAATATTTCATCATTCACCAATAATTGACTTTGTAATTTACAAACCCATTTACTCTAAATCTTAACATTAAAATCTAGAGACTTCAACGAACTAGATTGTTACTCGACACATTTGAACCTAAAAAAGAAACTAAGTTAGGTAATAATCTTAATATTTAGGAGTGAATTTAGTATGGAGTTATGAGTAGCAATTTTAAGAATAATAACTATGACACTATTTTAAAAAAAAAATATAAATATAGAAAATTTATCAATGATAGACTTCTATTGCTGATAGACCATCTATGCCATAAAAGTCTATATCGATATTGTTATATATGTTAATTCCGGACACTCATGGATATAAAAAAAAAAATTCATTAGCCATAAAATTTAATTTTATATTTAATTTGTAAAATTCTGTAATATTTGTAAGACTTGTTTGACACAAAATTTATGAGTATTACCTTGAATTTTTGGCATGTGATTCACAAAATTTATGTTTTTCTTTGAAATTGTTGGTTTGTGTCTTTTAATTTGATGTCTAATAGATTCATTACATTGTCTGATTTACTTTCTTTCCTTAGATTGTTCAATTACATTCAAGGAAAGAACAGTTACAATGAAAAGATAGAAATGACTGCACCGGTGATCACAGAGCTTTCTCCGAGCGATGGACCGTTTTGTGAATCATCATTTGTCGTTAGCTTCTACGTGCCGAAAGTGAACCAAGCAGATCCACCAGGAGCCAAAGGGCTTCATGTACAGAGATGGAACACTACATATGTTGCAGTTAGACAATTTGGAGGATTTGTTTCTGATGACAATATTGGAGGTGAAGCTGCTGCTTTGGATGAAAGTGTTTTTGACACAAAGTGGGGTGCAGCAATCAGCAAGAGCCGTGGTTCTGCCAGTGCTTCCATTTATACTGTGGCTCAGTACAATTCCCCTTTTGAGTTTGAAGATCGAGTCAATGAGATTTGGTTCTTGTTTGATATTCAAGATGTAGCTGCTCAGGCTTACAAACAATTTTAGTGTTTAATGCTTAAATAAAACTTTTTCTCTTCTTGTTCTTCATAAATCCTTCAATAAAATATGCTTACTTCCCTCTCTATTAGGGAGTTCTAGACATTGATCTTCTTTTGTTTTGTTTGGTTTTGTTTTTTTTCCTCTCTCTTCATAACTTCAGATTCAAATGTTTGGAGCTTTTCTCAGCATTTTTCCTTAATTAAGGGTGTGTTTTGGAATACATTTTGAAAAGATAAATCATTTTAAAAAAATTGGAATATTTGACAACTACTCAAAATAGCTTTTCTAGTGTATTTTAAACCGTTTTTATCAAAAGAATTTGAATAAAAATGAGTTTTTTGAAAAATGTTTTTTTCTCAAATCAATCCAAACGAGTCTTAAATTATACAAATTTTTTTAAAACTTTGGAGTGGTTTTCAATCATGTGGTTTTTCTAAGAGTATAATAAATAAAGTTGAGTATTTTGTACAATTTAACAATTTTTTTCCATGAAAACATGTGTGGAGTGGATCGAAATGGTACTGTGGAGAAGAAAATAGTGATTGGGCCCTTTTTTAAACAAATAAAAACTCTTTTAATTTTCGAAATGATTTAATGAGAAAAACGTGTTTGAACTTTTTTGTGTGCATGTTTTGACGGAGAGAAAAATAAAATAACTTTTTAATTTGTATAATTTTTATAGATGTTAGACATGTCATCATCATTATTGGGTCGGCCCAGTCCAACCTTAAAAAGTAAAGACTCAAGCCTAAAGGTCTAAGACATTGTTTAGGTTTGGATCAGGCCGACCCAACTTTCAATTGTCAAACTCATGACCCAACCCAATGCAATGTTAAAATTTGTTATAGGACTTTCTATACTATTAGTCTATTTTAATATGCCTAATTATATTAATAACCTAAACCTACCATTTTTTACATAGATGAGCTAATGAGATAGGATATTTTAAAAAAAATTAGGCCCACATGTCATTGAGATCGTTGCATTAAATCTCATAAACGTGCCTAATGTTTTTTTCCTAAATGGAAAATATTCAAGCAATATCTCTCACAAACCCTTCCATTAATGCACCAGGGAAAACAGCGCTGCGATTGAAGCTTAGTTTTGCCAGAAAACACTATTCTTGACTCCGATAATCTTAAGAAATCGACAATATGTCATATGACATACAATATATCTTAGTATATATAAAATAGATAATACAAAGAGTTGTATAATATAACACAATATATATTGAAAAAGCACAAATCATCATAATAATATACCATGTAAATATATAAAATATACGAGGTACGATTAAATATATTATACAATATTTTGTAGTATCTATTAAATATATAATGACACGAGTAGTGACATCTAAATTACATTTATTGAAAATAATGTAATATATCGAATAAAACAAAGTATATAATAGCATTCCTACCACGTATAATATACATTGTAATATAGTAAATATATCCTAGTATCTATTAAATATATAAAGACAAAACTAGCGACATTCCATTTAAATATAGTGAATATATTAATAAAATAAACAAATATCACACAATATATAATTACACTCATTTACCCCTTACTAAATTGACAACTCTTTGATCTACAAAACATAATCCTGACATTGTAATAAACTTTAGAATAAATTGATGAGATAGTGAAGAAATAATGGAGACAGACAATTAGTTGAACCGGACAAAATCAAATCCATGGATGAAATTGCCAATTGATGTAATATAATTCAAGATTAGGATATTTGTGAAATATTGTTTTCCAATTAGGCTAAATCTCTAAATCTTTCTTTATTAAATTTGTTGTTTTATTTTGTTTCATTTATATTTTTATTACTTTATCTAGATAAAGTTATTAATAATATAAAATTTTATTTAGTGTTTAATTGTCTTAAAAAGTTTTATTAGTTTTTAACATTTAGAAAAAAATTATGTTAAATAAAAACTACAATATATCTAAATATATTTTAAATTTTTTTTTAAAAAAATTACTTTTCAATATATAAAATATAATATATAAAGAATTATACATAATATATAAATATTTGAGTTGGTCCAATGATAAGTTTATTGGACTGACCCGCCGATGGACTAATCCAAATATAGCCCAACCGGCTGATTTATGGTTCAACTCAATTATCAAAATGGTGATCCATATCCAATCCAATAAATAAATTGGCTGGACTGAGCCCATCAAATGTTGATTTTGAGCCGAGCTTCGATCGAGTCTAGGCTTAGGCTAGCCTTTGGACTTTGGGCCCATTGATGGACACATTATTATTGTTGGCCTTTTGGCCCTTAATCTCAAATTAATTAATTTTAATTAATTAATTAATAACTATTTTGATTATAACAAACCTGCTTTTATTTATTAACAATTTGATTGTTTTGAAGGGTCTATTGCATAGAGCTCAAAATAATGATTCCAATGCAATTTGAATCACTCAAATGGGAGCTCAAACGAAAAAGATATAGCTGAAACAAAGCTTAACGGAAAAATATCCGAGGTGATGATGTGGTGGGTTATTCATCACATTGGACTCAATTAGAAGGTGACATGTGGAGCATTGGTAGAGTAGCAAATGGTTGGCATTTCATTTTTGGATTGGTTTTAAAAATAAAATGAATTAAAATTAATGAATTTAATATTAATGGTTGAGTTTTTCATAAATTATTTTGTATTAATACCCATTATTTGAGTTTTTCACTCCAACAATTGGTATAAGAGCAAGGAGCTCTTCTACATAAATTATTTTTCAAGTCTTATTTTGATACTTAAAGTATCTTATTAATATTTTAAAAAATTATTTGACAGCTTAATTGCTAGAGCTATGGCACTTTTAGAAGATCATTCTATTGATAAACCCCTATTCTTTGATGGTATTAGAAATTATGATGTTTGGAGAAATAAAATGAAAACATTTATGCTTGATATGGATTTTAACATTATGTATGTTTGTGAGCATGATTCATATAAATTCCTACTGAATAATGAGTTACTCACTTTTAATGCTAAAGTTATAAACATCATATATTGTGCATTAGATAGAAAAGTATGTGAAAAAAATCTTACATTTTGAATATGCGTATGATATTTAGAATTTTCTTGACAATATGTATAGGATAGAAAATTCTCCTTGTACTACTAATGATTTATTTGATGTGAAGGAGAATTGCAATTCTCAAAATCAAGAAAATTTATATGATGGGATAAAGGAAAAATGTGATGGATCCCCTTTATGCTTAATGACTCATTCGGATAATGATTCCGGAGATGAAAGTGATGAAGATGAGGTAATTCAAAAATTCCCAACTTATGATGAATTTGAAAGCATGCAACATGATTTAGAAAAAGTTAGTTCTAAATAACTAAAACTATCAAAGAAGTTTAAGGCATTATCTATTGAGAATAAATCTTTGATAGATGAAAATGATCGCTTGAAAAATGGAGCTAATAATGTGTTGTTGCATAATAAAGTTGATAAATTTTGTGATGATGAGAAATGTGCCTTGAATGATACAATTACTTTTCTTGAAAAAGAGAACGATGAACTCAAATCTTTATCATGTGAAGTTATAAAAATTGAATTGAATGATTTGAGAGATAAAAATGAGAAGATTGAATATTGTTCTTTGAAACTAAAAGATGAAATTGATAGTTTGAAAAATAGAATTATTATTGAGTCGGAAACTAGCAATACTTCTTCACAAAAAGATACATGTTCTCTTGTTGATAGAATTAAATTTCTTGAGTATGATATCTTTGATAGAAATGAACTTGTTAAAGCTCTAAGAGAAAAAGAGTCAAATCTTGTGAATGAGTTTGAATGTGCTAAAGAAAGTATTAAGAAATTGACTATGGGTGCACAAAAATTAGATAAAATTATTGGCATAGGTTAACCTTGTAATGACAAAAGGGGATTAGGCTATGTGAATGAAAATTGTTTATCTACTAGTAAAAATACAACTTTTGTTAAAGCCACCTCATGTATGTCGAAAGATATTTTGTCGAATGTTGAATATAAATTTGTGTCAAAGCATGAAAAATTTGTGCTTAGACATATAAATGTTAGAGATACGCATGAGGAATCAAAATTTGTGTCTACATGTCATTATTGTGGAGTTAAAGGTCATATTAGACCAAATTGTTTTAAATTGAAAAATTCTTCAATGGAGAATTTATGTGGGGAAAATGTGAAAAATCAATTAGTTAAAAAGAAAATTTTGCCTAATGTTGAATGTTATTCTTGTGGCAAAATTGGTCATAAATGTCGTACTTGTTATTTGATAAAAATGAATGCTAGTAATGTTGGATCTAATTTAAAATGAGTTCCAAAATCTTTGCTCATTAATAATGAAAGACCCAAGAAATGTGTACCAAAATCTTTTGGTTCAGCTTTATTTATAGGTGTGATTCAGGAGTAAATTGTTGCTTGGACTTCAAATGAGGAATTAATTCAAGTTGGAGCAACTTTTATGGCTTGCTTGAATCTAAGAAAGAAAATGACTTATTTAGTAACATTATATGTCTTATTGAATTTTTGAGATAAACATTTTTATTGATATCTTTTATGAAAATTATTTTGATGTATTTTGTCTGTCCCATGTTAAGAATAATTGATCATTGAGCCATGTTGTTTGGAAGAGTTTGTTAAATTCCCTTTTCATAAGGGAAGTATTCATAGAATTGATATTTTCATGAATCTCTTGAAGTTTTTGCTCAAAATTGGTCTAATTATTGATTATGTTGTAGCATAATAGGTGATATTGTTGATTTGCTTTTGTTTGGTATCATTATTTGTTGTTCAACAATTAGTGTTTATTTTATAATATTTGATATTTGGTATCTCAATTGCTTGAATATTACTTGAATGCTTTTTTTTTTTCTCTCCTTGGTATTCATTGATTTTTCTTTTAAAAGAAGAATTCTTGATTTTAGGGGGAGTTATTTTATTTTATATATTAATTTCGTGTTTGAATGAAATTGATTCTCATATTACTTTATTGTTGTGTATCCCTCTTATGCATATTATTGTTTATCCTTTTATGGGGAGTAATTGTCTTTGAAGTAAAAATATGTCTTTGAAAATATATTTGATATTTCTACCTTCAAGTCGAATTATGTGGTAAGTGTCTTTTTGTCCCTTATTAAGGGGGAGTTTTCATTTGATCTCAGAAAGGGGAGAAATTTGTAAAATTGGTATTAAAGTTTATATGATGCCTCTTGAATTCTACAATGTTGGTTGTTATGGTCTTTTAGAAGGCATGTTGATAGGAGAAGAAAAGCAAAATATGTGTGTTCGTGTTTTAAGAAGAACTTTCATGTCTTTGTTTCTTTTTCTTAATTGTTTTTTTTTTATTGATTCCAAAAGGGGGAGAAGTAATAAGAAAAATGAAAACATGTTATTATTGAATATCTTTGTTGCTATTGAATGGAGTATGATTTAAGTTTATATTTTACATCATACATCTCTTTGAATTTCATTTTTTTTTAGTAGTTTGTCATCATAAAAAATGGGGAGAATGTTGGCTTTTTGGCCCTTAATCTCAAATTAATTAATTTTAATTAATTAATTAATTAATATTTTGATGATAACAAACATGCTTTTATTTATTAACAATTTGAGTGTTTTGAAGTGTCCATTGCGTAGAGCTCAGAATAACTATTCTAATGCAATTTAAATCACCCATATCGAAGCTCAAACAAAAAAGATATGGTCGAAACAAAGCTTAACGAAAAAATACTCAAGGTGATGACGTGATGGCTTATTCATCAAATTGGACTCAATTAGAAGGTGACATGTGGAGCATTGGAAGAGTGACAAATGGTTGGCATTTGATTTTTTGATTGGTTTTAAAAATAATAATATTATTTTATGTTTGTGTCTAACGGCTAGTTGGACACATGATGTGCAAAAAAAAAAATATTATTTTATGTTTGTGTGTAACAGCTAGTTGAGTTTAAATCTTCATCATTCATTTTTCTTTTATCAACATCCAATGACCCAAATTGAATTTGGTATTCACCTACCCCATCTCTTTTTAAACTCTTCATCTTCTCCAAATTTTACATTATTTTTCAATCCTCCGTAAAACATAAAGCCACTATTGTTGCTCTCTCTCCAAGCTTCAATTATATTCTTTTCATCTAATTCTTGAGACAGATTTATTGTATTGTGAGGATTGATTTATTGAGTGCTTCAAAATTGTAAATCTACTCTTTGAGAGAGTTTTCTCATCTTGTTCTTCATTTCCAAATTCATTGTAAGGGTTGCTCCTGATAGCTAAAAAGAGTGGTTGTGACGGTTTGATCCTCAACCGTGGAAAGGATCGGGTTTGTCTTGCGCTAGGAAAAGGAACATTGTAACAGTTTGACTCTAAGCCGTGGAAAGAGTCAAGTTCGTAGTGACTTACTCAAGAGGAGCTTGAAAAGTGGATGTAGGCCGGTTATGCCAAACTATTATAAAATTGTCAGTGTCAATTTCTCTATCTGTCTCCTATTTATTTTTGCAATTAATTTGTTATTATATTTTATTGCATGAAATTAATTGTAAAATTTATTTCTTGAAATTAATTGGTCATATTTGTTTACTTTGATCGGTAGTTCTTAAATTTTCATATCTTTTACCAATCTTATTATTTGAATTAAATAGGGTGCTTAAAAGTGTTAGCTTTAATTTTTTATTATTTTGGCTTGAATTTATTTGTATGAAATTCTTGTTTAAATTATTTATTAGCAAAAAGTTTATTAATTTGTTTAATTTGACCCACTTTAGGAAAAAATTTTAATTAGGTTGAAAAACCCTATTAACCCCTCTAGGGTTGCCATAGCGATCCTACAATTCTTAGTGTGAATATTTTTCTTATTGATTTCAATTCCATGTTACAACATTTGCTATTATAATAAAACCTGGCTTAGTTTTGAAAAAATTAAAGCTTATTCTTCGTAAATTTTTTAGCATGATTAATTTTGTTTTATTTTTACCCCTTTTTTTTAGGTCACCAAATTATAATGAAGGAGAAATTGAAGAAAATCTAAGACCTTATTTGATAACTATTTTATTTTTTGTTTTTTGTTTTTTGTTTTTGATCTTTGAAAATGGGCAATACTAGATGCACACATCTTTATGCATCCAATTTCATCACTTACAAAAAAAAAAGAATTAAAATATTTCAAAAATAAGAAATAAGAAGAATTTTGCCAAATGACAAATTATGATTGGACAATTAGGTAGGATACATAAAGATAGGTGCTACTCAAGATGCACCTAAGTATTTTTCTTTGAAAAATTAAGCCTCATCAAGTGTTTATGTGTTTTGTTGTCTACATTTTAGGAGTGTTGAAAAAATTAAAGTCAAATTTTGAAAACTAAAGAGCTTGTTTGGTAGAGAATCCATATTAAGTTCAGAAAATATTTTTGGATTCTGTAATCCAAATTGTGCAAATTCTGAAAACAATACTTTTATGTTTTCATTGTATTCATATTTTGAATTTTAAATTTTAAAAGGCAGAACTACATTGAATAAAGATAAAATATTTAAAAATACAATATGTCATATTATAAACTCTTCATTCATTTTTTTTTTAAAATATAAAATATAAAATGTATCATGTAATCTATTATTAATTATAAAATATTACAAAATAATAATTATATAAAATTACTATAAACAGAAAAAAATATCAAACTATTTACAAATATAGAAAATTTTTACTGTCTAACAGTGATAGACCGTGATAGAATAGTTTGGCTCATTTTTCTATATTTGAAAACAACCTTAATTTTTTTTTAACATAAATCATATTCCTAAATAAAATAATAATAGTTATTTTCAACTAAATAATAGTGAGTAACTACAACTACTCTTGTGATTTAGAAATATATATTCTCAAACACACATATTTGAAAACATGAAATACTACTTTGTTTTCATTGAATCCATTGTTTTCAAATTTCTATTTCAAATTCTCTACCAAATAGATGCTAAAAATTAGTTTTCAAAACTTGTTTGTGTTTTTGAAAATTGACTTAGAATTAAATATTTAGATAGAAAATATGAAAATCATGAGTAAGAAATTGTGAGAAAATAAACACAATTTTTAAAAACTAAAAATAAAATACCTAAATAATTATCAAACAAAGTCTAAATTAATCTTTCGATTTGAATCACACCGCTTACAAATTTTTAAAACCCTTACATATTACAAAATACACAAATCACCTCTTAAATACAAGGGAGTGTTTAGGTCACCAACTTGAATTTGGTGGAGTACTCCATGTTAGGGCACCAATTATAATAGTTGATATTTCTAACTATTATAACTTACTATGAACTATAATATTATTATTTTAAATCCCTCTTTGTTACAATGTTTACTATTTGTTACAATGTTTACTATGTCATATTCATCATCTCTTTCCCTATTTGCTACAATGTTTATTATTTTTTACCCAGACTAAAATAGTATGCACCTTAAACATAGACTATTATAACTTACAAACATTATAATTCACAAACTATAATAACCAATTCATCTTTCATATTCTTCATCACACACACATAAGTGTGTTCTAACGAAGCTCAAATTCTTTAAATAAGTTTTTTAGTTTTAATAAAATGAGATGGCAACTGAATATAGAACCAACATCTTTTAGTACCTCAGTGGTTAGTATATTATCGTTTTTAATCTTTTTTAGAATTAAAAAATCAAAATCAAATTACAACTCTCTAACATTATAGACAAAAACACATATTGAGCCTTGACATTCCCATAAAAATCATTTACAACTTTAATATTTTTATTGATACACAATTGATTCTCAACCAAACTTAATAAAAACTAAGATATAAAACATAGTTTTACTTTCTTGTTACAAAATACACTCCAATTCTTAATAGGAGAGAGATTTTTCGACCTAATTCTAACCTAATTTTTTAAATTCAACAAAGAGACTAGAATGGAGATGAAGAATCTCAACACGATCAACCATAGGAGTAAATTTCAATGTCCCTCCCTACTCCGTTGCCACCCCTATATTTGAGTTGACTCGAATAAAAATAAATATTTTTTTTTTTTAAAAAAAAAGTGACGTTTTAGGGACCAAGATTGAGGAGAGTGGAGACCACACGGAAACATACGCGCTTTGCCGCTTGCGCCCTCACCATTTATTACACTGCTCCCTCACTCTCTTTATCTTTCCCCCTCATTTCTCCATACTCTCTTTCTTCTCTCTAATAATAAATTATCACATTTAAATCTTCTACCTCCCATCATTTATTATCTTTTTTTCCTTTTTATCAATATCATGCCACCTCATCTCCTATCATTTTCATTTTTTTTCCTTTTTTATATTCTTTTCATTTAGTCTAAAATCAATATCTTAGAGAGTCGGTTTGACGTGTTAACTAGATATCAATATAATTGATTGTAACAATATTAGACGTGAGAAAAAAAATTATGATACATTTCATATCGTGATATTCTGATATAGATCATAAGAAGGTTTTTTAAGTAAAATATGAATATGCAATATATAATTTTGAGGGGTTTGGTAATAAGGGAAATGACGAGAGAGAAAAAAAAGAGATTGTAAACATGAATAGAGGTTCAAATATTTACTCTTACATTTATTATATTAATAAAAAAAATAGATGAAATGAGAAAATCAAAAAAGAAAGAACGAGAGAAATGAAAGAATAAAACCAAGGCAAGAAAAATAGACTTTAAAATAAAAAGAACATCCCGTGAACTAGTACAAAATTAAGAAAGAACTAGTGTTTTGAAAAGAAAAAAAAAACATGGTCAAACTTTATAAGTAATAATAATTAAAAAAACAAAAAGAATCCAAACATTAGTTAATGTAAAATTGTAAGCATAACACATCTATTAGTACAAGATTTTGTATTAAGATATTGTAGATATTTGTAGATTGAAAGGATATTAATATTGTTTTTTAAGTGTTTTTGTTTGAGGTTAAGGCATTTTGGTCACGTGATGGGCAGCCCTATGTTTTCATAGTTATCTCACAAAGTATTTAAAAGTGCTTTCCCCTTTTGTTTTGTTGACCCAAGTAGCTTTTTGGGGGAGAAAACCCACAACAAACTCATCCTATCAACCCCTAAAATATTCAAGAAACCTAGGGGAAAAGAAAAGTTAGTCAAGCTTTTTGACCCAAATTCAATTGCCATAATTTTGACACTTCTTAGAAACAACTTTCTTATATTATATTAATTGATTTCCTCATCAATCTCCTTAAAAAAAAATGGTGGGAACACAAAGAATGAATAAATGCTACGTAAGTATTTTTAAAAATAAAAGAAGTAATAAATTGAATATGTCATCCATTGACCTGTGCTCGAAACTTGAAGAGAGATTATATATATTTAAAAGATTTGAAATACCATTTTAGTCCATATATCTAAAGAATTATTCTATTTTTATCTCTATATTTTGAAATGTTTAAATTTAGTCTATGTATTTTAAACAAATCTTAAAATTATTCGTTATAGTTAGTTTGGAGTTGAAATATATATATATATATATATATATATATATATAAGGCAAATCACTGATAGCAACCTTTTTGGAAAAAAAAAAAAAGAGTTGACCATACACACTAACTTTCTTTTAAAAGTACAATGACTAAATTTGAATAGGTAATAATTATGTGTAACTTAGGCTGCACCTAATCACATGCATACTTTCTTTTGGTACATAGTAAAAAAATATAAATAATTCAATTTTTTTAAAAGAAAATTGCCACATAGCAAAATTTTATTAGAATGTCTGACCATATAAAGATAGGTGCAATCTAAACAACACTTTTAAATTTTTTTTTTATATTTGAATAATTGAAAATATATTTTAAACAAGTCTCGAATGCACGGATACCAAAATGGTATTTAAACTTATTTTTAACGAAATAATGGTGGACCAATCCAAAGATGAGAATGTGAAAGTAAAATAAGAAAGTCCAAAGTACAATTTTTTTAAGCATTAAACTTTGTACTATAATTTAGACAAATTGTCACAACACACATTAGCTATAATTCTTTACTCACTCAAACATCTCGAGACAACACCCCTTCTTTTCTAGGGCTCACACACTTAATAAAATATACTAACACCAACAACAAGTTGTACTATTTCGAACAACTCATAATATCAAAAAGAGAAAGAAGAAAAAAAATAATTCATTTAAATTTAAAAATTAAACCCCCTTGTAAATAATAATAGCACCCCTCTTGCAATTATAATAATTATAAAAACAATGGTAGACTTTGTATTATAAAGAAAAGATAGGTGTAATTACAAGGAAAGAGAAACTATGGTAAACAAGAAAGGATGAGAAGGAAAACAAACAAAACCAAACTATCCAAACGCTAACCGATGAAGACATATATCATCGAGTAAGAGATGAAATGTTCGCGAACCGGTTAGCCCTAAAACCTAATTTTGGGATCTAAGTAGCTAATGAAGGAAACTATATATGAAAATATTAAGAAATGAAGGGGTTAAAAGGAGAGATTTGATGAAGATTATGAGGCTGCAATTCTTTCAAAGTGCACAAGCCTGTTATCTGCCAACCTGGAGTTGTAAGCTGATCTTTTGTACTCAAACCAAGTAAACTCTTTGTACAAACTTCTTTCTTCTCCTTTCATAAGGGAAGGCAAAGGAGCTATCTTTTCACTTAAAGGTGGCCCACCAAAATATATCATTGAAATTCTTGACTTCAAACTGTTTGTCAAAACCCTATGCTTCACACTTTTGAATCTTCCATTAGTCATTACCTTCATCAAACAAATATTTTTATTTTAGTATATATATCAATAAAAAAAAATAAAAATTAATTCTTTTGATTATCAAAAAACAAAAAGAACCAACATGAGAGGCTTGGGAGATTTATCTAAACAGAAAGCCAGCTGACAGACATAATCATGATTATTAAAGATCATGTCTTGTCTATAGAGATTAAAGAAAAAAAAATAGTACAAAGATTGACAAATTAAGAGAGAGAAACACATATTTTTTATTTTTATTATTTTGGGTTGGAATGGAAACTGTCATGTGTTTTTATTGTACCTGTAAAGAGTCACCAACATTGATGAAAAAAGAATTCTGATCAGGAGGAACAGAAATCCAATTACCATCAGCAAGAGAAATTTGAAGTCCAGAAGTATTATTTGATCTCAAAACCGATATGATCTGTGGGTCTGTGTGTTCGCCAAATCCAATCATGTTCCTTCCTTTCAAAGCTTGAAGCTCTGGACATGGCGGATAATGGTTCACCCTGAAAACAGAGTCACTTTCTTCATCCATCACCAGTTTACTGAACACATTCCTCTGCTGAATCTTCAACCCTTCCGCCATTAACTCCAGGATTTCACATGCCATGTTCCTCACAGCCGAGATGTAATTGTTCACAGCAGAGCTACAACAAAGAAACAGAGAACAGAAATCAGAAGCATAAAAAAACAGAGGAAAGACAAGAAACAGAGTGAAGAAAAAACAGAGCATTTGGGTGTTTTTGTGTTACCGGAGTTTTTGAGGGTCTTGGCCAAAAATGGAGAGGAACCCATCGGAGTTGGATTCTAGATGAGTGTTTAAGAGAAGATATTCGACCCAACCGACATCGCCATTGCGGCCAATTTGCTTGTTGCCATAGCCAAAAGGGGAAGGAGGAGCAGCTTTTTGTTTTTCAGAGAGAGGAAGGGAGAAGAAATTAGTGGATTCTGATTCTAGAGTGGAGATGAATTCCATGGGTACGCCATGGTTGACGACCTTGAAGAATCCAAGCTCTTCACAAGCTTTAACAATGAGTTGTTTAGCATCTGGTGCAGAAAGGTCTATCAATGGAACCTCAGAGAAAAATGCTGCAGAGGAAGAAGCAGCAGCAGCAGCCATTGATGACATGGAATTTCTCATGAAGGAATTAGAAGACAACTGTTGGATTGATGGTTTGGACAAAACCACCATTGGATTTGGGTATGGAAAGTTTTGAGAGAAAAAGAAGGAGAATGAAAGTTTCCCTTTTTCTCTTTACTTCTTTAAAGAAACAGAGGAAGAACAAACAAAAGGGTGTGAGAGATTTTTGGAAAAAAGAGAGCTTTTTGAGCTTAAAATTTTTTCTCTCTCTCTCTCAATGCAATGTGGATAGAAGGAGGGAGGAGAAGGAGGGTATTTATAAGAGAGAAAGAGAGAGAGAGGGGTGAATTGGGAAATGGGGTTTTGGAGAGAGAGAGGGAGTGATTGTTTTTTTTTTTTTTTTTAAATTAAATAAATAATAATAATTAAAAAAAAAAAAAAGTGTTTATTTTCCACATTGGAAGCTGGGCTTTTACATTGTATTGGGATGAAATAAACAAAGTATGGAAAGAGAGAAGAAAGCAAGAGTGGTCATGATCTTTTAAGCAGGAAGGAGAGATAACTCAGATTTTCTGCCACTAAAAATAGACATGACAAGTTTATTGCATTAAAAGGAATTGGTCACATCAACTAGATTCCTTGGATAGTTATCCATTCTTTTCTTTCCCTTTCAATAATCTTTCCCTCCCTCTCTAGCAACCAATTATATACATCAACAAACAAAGTACACAAACCCAAAACTCACTTATTATACTTCTTTCTTTTTTATCATTCTTTTTACCTTAATAACTTCTTCTTCACTTTGACCTACTTCAAACAAAACCAAATGGAGTTTACTCATTTGAGTTCACTATAAACAACATTTTGTTGCTATGATGAGTCTGATTGAGTCAGCTTTATCAAACATTTCATCTCCACTCAATCTTTTTTGCTACTGTTTTTGCTTTAATGCTCTTTACTGTTTTGTCTTTGTAGCCCATTAGAAAGGAAAACTTTTAATGAAGTGAGACGTAGAGTAATCACAACCTTATCTACTAAAGATGCAAGAAGAGATTAATCAAAAGTGATTAACATTTTTTCCGTCTTTAAGAAAAAAATTGAGCTTGAGAGCGACATCTTTACTATTCAGAGGGACAAAGAAAGAGAAAGGGTAATTGAAAGATCATCGTTAGAGAGAAAATGAATTAGTATATCGTTGATAATAGTAAGAAAGAGAGATGGAGAATGACTGAAACATCTTCAATTAGATAAAGAAAGAGAAATAGAAATTGATTAGAACCTTTTAATTAGAGAACAGAGAGAATGAAAGGGACTAGAATTTCTTTCATTTGAAAGAGAAAGAGAGATAAGAATTGATTGGTTTACGTCTTTTGAAATAGATGTATTGATGAATATCATAATTTTCTTCACTAATTATATAATAATATCATTGCTTCATCATTCTAAATTTGCAATGATGTGATGTCAAACAATTGTTAAAATTTGGATAACAAGAGTGAGAAAGCAAAATTATTAAAGGCAAAGAGGAAAGGCAACATGAGTCACCCATAGTATATAAGTTGGACCAACTTTTTCCATTCACCCTAAAGCAACTAATCAAAAGTTCCATATATGTTTCCTATGACTATACTTAGGAATCATTTTCACAAGATATCAACCTAAGTCAATCATTTATCCATCTCATTGAATTTTCTCTCTTAGTGGTATCCAATCAATTAATTAAAAGCCAATAATTAACACATACCAAACAAAAATAGAAAGCTCTAAGATATTTCAAACTAGTATAGAAAGGGAATCTCTCTTCTAGCACCCCAATATTGATTAGCTTTTTTTAGAATCAATTATTGGTTTTATGGATCAAGTTTATTAAGTTAGTAAGGTTTTTTATATACATGATTCAATAAATAATTCCTAAATTAACCTCACATATTAATTAAGTCGTTTTCAAATCATTAACTCACTTGGACAAATTTTAACACTATTAAAATTACTAATTCACTTTTAAGAAGTATAATAAGTTAAATTTTTGTAATTTTTTACCATTTTGTTTTTCTAAAGAAGCACTCAATTTCATACACTTAATTTAGGAGTGAAGTTTTAATCTTCTAAATCTTTTAATTTTTATTCAAATTAAAATCTAACTTTATTGTACAAATTAATATAAAAACAATTGAGAAATTATAATAAACAGAAAAAATATCAAACATTTATAAACATACAAAAATTTTACTGTATATCAGCGATAGACCGCGATAGAAAGCGCTAGACTTCTATCGCTCAAGCAATAGATAGTAAAAAATTTATATATTTGTATATAGTTTTACTCATTTTTCTATATTTGAAAACATCCATAAATATATATATATATATTATCAACAAACTAATGAAAGGTGTTGATTATTCTAAATGTCAATTTAATCTGACTCACACAACTAAGTAGGCAGATAATTCTTTTTCTGAAGAAAAAAAAAACAAGATCTTTCCACCGGTATTTATCAATTTCTTTAAAAAAAAAGTGATATATACTCATAGCTAAGGGTGTTCACGATTCGGTTCGATTTTATAATATATATAATATAATATAAACAGTTCGATTCAGTTTATAATTCAGTTTTCAAATTCAAAATCGAACCAAACTGAATTTTTTATTTAGTTTTGTTATTCGGTTTAGTTTGGTCGGTTTTAATGTTCATCCATATACACAACAATTAGTATAAATTGTTAAAATGAGTACGTATTGTTCAACTGACATAAAGTTTATACTATTGACTTGAAATTGAAAGGTTCAATTTCTCGGGTCACTTATTATAAAAAAAAAATAAAAAAAATAAAATGAATACAAAAAGAGGGGCATTAATGAAAGGGAACAATAAATAAAAATAATTGGGAAGGGGAGTGGGGGCAAGCAATGAAGGAGGAGGTTGATATAGAGAGACCCATCTAAAGATCCTTTTCGTACCAAAACCCTACCTTTTTCCAGAACTAAATTTTGGGACCACCAAAACAAATTCCCCCACTATTATTTATTTTTTCTTTATTTTTATTTATATATATATATATATTTGAAAAAATAAAAAATAATAAAAATGAGATGAGAATGCACACGTGTTGAAAAGGGAGAGCCCACGTCAAATATTTAATAAATAATCAGATGTAAAATGGAGAAATGTGGATAGTCAGTGTACGATGACGTGGCCGACTACCATTCGCAGCTTTCTCTGTCGGTCAATACTGACCGAAAGAGAGAGCTTTGTGTTTTGTTATTGTTTTATAAAATTATGGGTATTATTGCCAGGTTGGCCATCCACAGTGTTCTTTTTTCAATGATTCTTTTTTTTTTTTTTTAATTTATTTCCTAAATTCTCTCTCTCTCTCCCTTCTCGTTTTTGTTGACGTGGCATGTCTGTTAAGGTCCATTTTGATGGTGAGTTGGCATGATATGGTGAATAGTTGGATACACTAACCAAAATATGCCACATCAACATTTTGTTAATTACCCCTATAAAATCTATACGGGAGAAGATTTAATTTTTTACATTTTCCATTTTATCCTTACATCTTTTAATTATTCGTTACAATTAAGGTAAAGATGTTTTTATATGCCAAGTGGTATTTTTTTTTTTTTTTTTGTGTATGAGTGTGATCTAGAGATCGTAGATATGAATTAACAATCTAACGATGAAGATTTTGTTAGGTTTTTGACAAAATATTATAAGTGCAGTTTTTCTACATCAAAAAGGATTTAGGAAAGTCGTGAGCTTGTCCTACATTGATAAGATTTAAGAAAGTCATGAGTTTGTCCTATATTAAAAAGGTTTTGGAAAATCATGGGCTCTAAGCCTATAAAAAGAGCCTATGTCTTTGGTTTTCAAGTCGTCCCAGTTAGAAACATTTTAAGCTTAGTATGCTAACTCAAATTAAATTTCTTTTGTATTCTCTAGTTTGAGAGTGGAAAAAATATGTGAGTAGTAATAAAAGCTTTGAGAGAGTGCTCTTGTAATTGAGATCAGGAGAGAGAAGTATTTTGTGTGATTGTAACAATTTTTCACATAGTGGATTTTTTTCATGTCTATGGTTTTTCTCCGAGTTGGGAGTTTTCCACGTTAATTCTTATGTTTCCAGTTTTATTGCTTTCTTTAATTTCTCTGTTATTTTCTACTTTTTTAAGCGGTATAAGTGGGAGATTTTTCCCAACAGATTTGTCATGTTACAACTATTTGAGTTTTGAAGTTGTTACATGACAAAATGGTATATTCTTTCGTGTATGTATGTGATATCTAGACCATAAATATGAAACATCAAGATCTAACGATGAAAATATATGTTTGAACAAATAGTCACGTCCTTTGCCACATCATTATAACTATTCGGGAAGTGGTTACACAATAAACTGGTATATCTTTCATGTATGGTTGAATGAACAATCATGGTTTTTTTTTCTTTTAAAATTTCATAAATTCTTATTTTGTATTCCTTTTCAAATAGTTACAATTATTTTGGGTAAAAAAATATAAAACACTTTCATTAATTAGAATCTTTTATTTTTTTAAAAAAAAATCAATGTACTTAAATATAACTACACTGTAAATTTCACATGCATCCCACATGTTATAAGCTAGTATAAACAAAATAAAATCATAACACAAAGGATTTAATATTTGCATATATATGTTCAACCTCAACCTATCTCAACTAGTTAAGGTATATATTATCGACCAAAATGTCAAAAGTTCAAATCTTCTCACTTACTGAACTAAAAGAACTGTGAAGATAGAGCTAAAAGTTTTAAGACTAAATTTATAATTTTTATCTAATCCTTTATTGTGATATAAAAAAATCAAGCCTAATGTAGATGTGCACATACATATATACTAAATTTCTAATGTTTATATGTTAAAAAAAAAAAAATTAAAATGATTATAGATATATGACACTTATTGCTATGGTAGGGTTCTTTTGCTTAAATATTTTGAGGCATTTTTGAAATATAGATTTGACATAAATTTGATATTTAATTAAAAATTATAATTAATTCACTAGTCTCAACTGACTACTTGTACAACATTTATATATTTTACTTGAAAAAAATATATTAAAAAGTTTGTACCAAAAAAAAAAAAAAACTACATTAAACCTAAAAAGGCATCTAACTACCATTAGGGCATGCATGAACCTAGCCATGGGACAATTTTATGCCCCAAGAATTATGTATAAATGCATCAAAATTATGGGAAATTTTCCCCTTTTTTTCTTTTCTTTTTGGTATAGATATTAGATGGAGATGAGTCAACTTCACATAATCTTCACTAAATTATCCTATTTGGTAATCATTATCACAATTATTTTGAATATATATAGAATTTTACTCTATTATTGACTATTTTCATTTGTGCATGAACCTACCCATTTGCCCCTTAATATATTAATCCAACCAAACCTTCTTCACATTTAAGGTATGGGCAATTATTTTCTTAATTTTAAGATTTTTTTTTAAAAAAACTATTTTTATTGTTCTAATTACTTTTAAATTAAGTGTAATATTAGTAGTTATTATTCTTGTCTTTTCACTATTTCTTTAACATATACCTTTAAAATATGACACCGTTGAAGTAAGTCGTTAAACTTTTTTTTAGTAATGAATAGAGAATTGAATCATCAAATTCTAAAATAGTAATTGGTATTTTATTTATTTAAAAAAATTAATGTCTTATTTACTGAGCTATACTTTAGTTGTTATATACTTAAACAAATAATAATAATAATAAATGATCGATTATTCTAAGTGGATAATTAAGCTATATTACACCATATTAAACACATGTAAAATAGTTATAGTTCAACTGACATAAAAATATGAATTATTGAGTAAGAAGTTAGAGGTTCGAATCTCCTACATGTATATTATTGACTAAGAAATTAGGCGATTTTTGTTTTATTTTTTAATATCTTAATTTCGTCGTTGGTCAAAACATGTGTGTTTTCATTTGCTAATTTATGTTGTAACTTATTTTTTTTGTAGACCAAATTTGTTGATTAGTCTAATTATTGGGTTGTTGCGGAAAGAATTTTATAATTGGATTAATGTGTTCAAATAATTTGATGATTACATGATTTTTTATAAAATAATAATAATAATAATAGTGAGAACTTGACCAATAATTGTCATGTTAGATTAATAAATGTATTGGTGAGATTGTCTCCATGTCTAGGAGGTAGGGTTTTGCGCATTCTTTTATTTTATCTTATTTTATGATTAGTATAATAATCATTTGGATGAGGAGATAATTAATTTGTTTTTTAATCATTGATAGAGTGGTTCCATTCATATATAAGATGTTTTGTTGTCTATTAATTTTACTCCTTGACACCAAAAAAAAATTGATAATTAGCTGATATTATAAAATAGATTAAACCACAAATTTAGTTATTAAACTTTTAAATTTATTCAAATAGGTTCTTAAACTTTAAAAAGAACTAATAAAGTCCCTAAACTTTAAAATGTGTATAATTAGTACTTTAACTTTTAATTCTATGTTTAATAAATAAACTTTTGACCTGTTGATGCTAAATTTGGATTAGTAAATTCGGTGCTCAACCTTACTTGGCAACAACCGTGGATTTGTATTTTGAGAAAGAATAATGTCTGCAAAATAGAAGAGTAACTGCACATCAGTGTGGTGTTGCCACACAGACTCTAATACTTAAGTTAGCCAAGTGATATGGATTAAGAAGAATGAAATTTTAGTATCTGAATTAGCTTACCTTTCCTTTGGCTTCTTCTCCTATTTATAGATCTTCCTTGACCTAATCCATCTTCCTCTAGGGTTTCTGAGATGCTTCCTTAGGGCCGGGTAATCTGCATTGGACTGATTTTCTTTATCTTTCCGAACCGGGAATTTGTATGCCTGGTCGGCCTAGGCCAAGGCCAAGCCTTGAGCTTTTCGGTCTAGCTTTTGCTTCTTGCTCTCTCTTCTAGCCCAAAACATCTTTCTTAAGCCATTTGACCCCTCAAGCAGGTCTCTTTACATTTTTGCCCTTTGATTAAAAAATTATCCATAACATTACTTATTCAACACATTTTTTAAAAAATTCACAAATCTAATCTCTTATTAGAAACAAAATTTAATACTATGTCTAATAGATTTATTAAGTTTTAAAAAAAAAGTTGAATGTATGAAGAATCTACTAGATACGAGCTTGAAAATTCAAAGATCTATTTTATATTTTTAAAATTTCAACGATAGGTTGGAAATAATACTACGTTTTAAAAGATCAATAAATTGTTAGATAAAAAAAAAAAAAGTGAAAGTCTAGGGAGTGAAGTTAAAAATATTTAGAATGGAAATTTGAAGGTGAAAAGGGAAAAAAATGTAATTTGGATGGATGGATATATAATAGAATATAATAGAAAATTATAGAAAATGTAAAAAGAGAAAAAAGGTGAAAAAAGTAGGAAGAAATGAGGAATTGATTATGTTTGAAAGAGAAGGATGTTGGGCATTAAATGATGAAATTAAATAATTATAGAGAGATTGATAGCAATTTTTGTGTTCCAAAAATGACCAAGTAGATAGTACGATATTAACAACTAAGAAGCATAGAAATTTTGGTAGACATCATAAATATTGTAAGGATACCAAAATTCTAGGTAGGGATTTCAACACCATCCGATCCAACAAAAAAAATCTTTAGTATGGTACATAATCATACCTCATAAATCACATTAAAAAAAACTTTTTCTTTTCTTTTTCTTTTTTTTTTTTAAAAAAAAAATCCTTAAACTAAATAATAAATCGTTATTTTCTCTTAATTTCTTATAATAGTTGGCATATTTCTTAAGTAAATAAGTTGAATTCTTAGTCAGATTCCAAAAACAAAAACAAGTTTTTCAAATTTTGACTTTAATTTTTTAAAATAATGGCAAAAGGTTAGATATAACAAAGCAAAAAGTTTAAAGGGAAAAAAAATGTTTATAGGCTTAATTTTCAAAAACTAAAAACTAAAAATCAAATAGTTACTAAACAGAGTCTCAATAATTATCTAGTTAAAGATCCCAATAATACGTGGAAGGAAGATTTTAATCTTAACCTTTTGAGGATCCCACACTAAAAAAACGGAAATGTCTCATAATTTTTATAAGATACACGATTTACTCTTCTTATTGTTAATTAATTTTTGTTTATTTAATATAGTATCAAAGAGCACATTAAAACCAAACGAAGAATGGTGAACCGAAAAAAACACCATCTTCGAGAGTTATGTTGATTTTGAGATAGAACTATATATTTATCTAACATAATTCTCTCGACAAATAAGACATATATCGAAACTAGTTAAGCTATATAAAAAATCCCCACAAAATTGGAGAAGAGAGAGCGTCCACGAATGCATCCTAATGTTCTCTGCCTAAATATATATTTTGGTGTGGAAACATTATTCATACACAGCTCATTGATATGATTTTCATGCATCATCCTCTTTATTTTGATGTGACTTATCCCAACACTTTGGCTTGACTTTTTTTTTTTTTTTTTTTTTTTTTAAATTTTCTATTTTATTTATATACAAAATTTATGGATATCAAGCCTCAATTGAAAAATATTTATTAGGTGATTTAGGTTCTATGAATAAATTTTAGGGTGAAGTATATTTTTTGAAGGGAAATTTTTTTTAAAAAAAAAAAAAATTATTCACACAAAATTTTTAGATAGTTGTGATAGACGCTAATAGAAGTCTATCAATATCTATCAATATATATTTTTTTCTTCTATTTTCTTTAAATAGTTTGACATTTTTTCTATATGTGAAAATTTCCCTTTTTTTAAACCTATACTATATTATAAAAAAAATGTATCAAAATTATTCTCTTTCTTATTTTATATATACAAAGTGAGAAGATATATATGAATAAGAACAAAGTATGTCGAAAGAACTTTTGTTGGTATAAATCCTCATCCTCTCAAACAGCTCAAAACAAGAGAACAATGGAATTAAATATATTTTACATTGTAAAATCAGTTTTAATTAGCAATAAAAAAATCAATATCAAATAGGAAAAATCATAACAACATTTTAAAATTAAACTAAAAGGAAAAGAAAAAGAAAAAGAGGAAGAGAGCACGACATTAAGATAAAATAATGGTTAATCTATCATATCGTTTGAAATAAGAGACCATTATAATTTATATTGTGATATATAGATGCAATAAATTGTGACCAAACTACTTGTTTGCCGAAATAGCAATTTATGATTTTCAAGCCATAATGTCAATTGTCCCATTTTGCAAAGTTATGAAATAAATTCATGTGTTTGAATTTAATGATTGAATTTTCATTCATGTCTAATTGGGTAAATGAAAGCAGGTCATGTTTTATCAAAAGGAGTAAGTTTTATATGTGATCAAGAATCAGACATGTTGACTCATCATTGCTCAGACATTTTCTTTGCTAGGTAATTCAAAGTCAAATATTCTCTATATTATTTTAAAATAGAAAATTACTGCCAGAAAAAATATCAAACTATTTACAAATATAGAAAAATTCTAATAGAATTCTATCATTAAGCGATAGACAATGATAAAATTCTATCGCTGATAAATAGTAATATTTTTCTATATTTGTAAATAATTTGACTCATTTTTTTATATTTGAAAACAACTCAAAAATGGTATATTTTTCTTTTAAAAAAATAAACATTCCTGTTTAATATTTCTTTTAAGAAAATAAAAGAAATAATTCTATTATAGTTATGTCAATGATTTTCCTAATAAAAATTAAAAATCGTTTTAAGGCATAAAAATGTCTAATTTCATATGCATAGCTTGTAAAATTACCTAAGATGATGATCATTTAAAAAAAGGTTTGTTCCGATTTTAGTTTAGAATAGATATTATATTTAATTTTTCTCTTGTTATTAAAGAAAGTATATGTATAATATTTTTAAGTAAGTAGATAATGCTATGGAACGAAACTTACTATAATGAGAGTAAAAAACCTTAAAGTATGAAATTATTCAAAGTTTAACACAAAGTTTCAATATAAAAGTATAAACAAAATTTTAAAAATCCTTAGGTGAATAGTGAAACGAGAAGACTCGATTAAGTAGCTTTGCTCATATCGGTAGTGGAAAGAGTTGAAGGCTTCGGTAATTTTTTTTTTTGGGCAAAATACACTTTTGGTCCTTGAGGTTTGGGGTTGTTGTCTATTTGGTCCCTGAAGTTAAAAAACGAACACTTTAGTCCCTGAGGTTTGAAAAATACTTCTAAATGGTCCATGAGTTAATTTGACCGTTAGTTGACTAACGGAAAAGTGATGTGGCACATTTAATTAATAATTTTTATTAATTTTATATTATTATTTTTATTAGGAGGATATTTCCTTTTTCTTTTTTCCTCTCTCTCCTCCCTTCTCCTTTCTTCCTCCCTCCACCCCTCCCTTGAAACTTTCCTCTTTGTTTATACACTGATCACACCCATCACTAAGGAAGAAAAACAGTCAACTTATTATTATTTTTTATTTTAAATTTTTTTTATGCAATAGTTCCTTTGTGGGATTTTTGTTTTTTCACTCTCTTCTTGGGATTTTTGTTTCTTCAACCTTTCTTTTCTTTCAGAAAAAGTCAAATAACAAATATGACATTTGGGAGAAAGAGAGAGAGAGGCATGGAAGAAAAAAACATTTTAAAGATTTTTTTTTTATTGAGTTTGAGAAAAGAAGATTTTTCTATATCCCTTATTTTCTTTGCTTTTGGTCTGTTTGCTTCCTTCTTGTTTTTCTTGCGATTGGAGATTTAAAAAATTAGGGTTTTGTTTCACAATGTTTTTTCCTCTCTTCCTCTATGGGCTGATGGATGGATCGATTAAAGCTGAAGGAGTGAATTTTTTTTGTTTTATTTTTTATTTCAAAAATTAGAGTTCATCCTTCTAGATTTTTGTTTTTCTTATCTTTTTTTGTAAAGAAGGTGAAGGGACGAGAGAAAGGAAAAGGAAAAGAGAAGAAAAAGGAAAAAAATATATATATATCTAATTAAAAAAAATAGAAAAATTAGTAAAAAAAATTTCACCTCATTTAAAATTTGTAACTCAACTTGCCATATCACTTTTCCGTTAGTCAACTAACGGTCAAATTACCTCAGGGACCATTTAGAAGTAATTTTCAAACCTCAGGGACTAAAGTGTTCGTTTTTAAACTTCAGGGACCAAATAGACAACAACCTCAAACTTCAGGGACCAAAAATGCATTTTGCCCTTTTTTTTTTCTTTATTCTATTCACTATATTTTGTCTCTATCTATGGTCCTATAATTTATCTCATTATGTGAAAAGATTAGCTAAAAATTACTACTATTCACAATAAAAAAAATATTTTTTTTGTTTATTCTAGAGAAATAGAATGATATTTTAACAAATAATTGAGAAAATAGATATATACAAATAAATAACTCTAAAGCAAACCAATAAAGTTGATTCAAGAGATAAGAAAATTAAAAAAAAAAAAAAATTGCATGAAAAGATAGATAAGGAAATGAATGACTCTGAAAATAAAATTAAAAAAAATAATAACAATAAAGTTAGATAAAATTGAAGATTGAATAAAAGCTTGGCCAACATATCTTTTCAAAACATATGAATATTGTTTAGACACATGTTTGTTGACAAATGAAAAGTGGAGACCCATCTCTTAAATTCACGTTAAGAATCTTAAAAAGTGAATACCTTCCTACCTAGCCACTTATATTAATCACCAAATATTATATTTACAAAATCCAATTTTATATTTTTATTTAAATTTCTATTATATGACCAAAAGTAGTAGGATTAACGATTAGTAACTCAACCACGATTGACATATATTATTTTCTGAAGTTTAAATATCATGTTATATAAAAAAAAATCAAATAAGAAAAAATCGGCATACAAATTTTTGTATAGTTCACTTATGGTGTGTTAGTTACATATTTACAATCTTACATCTAAGGACAAGAAGAGAAACTATTTTAATATCTTGAGGAATAATAGAGTACAAAATATAAAGATAGATGCAAGTAAGGGTTAAAAAGTTTATATATAATATATATTCTTTTTAAATCTGAAACAAAATAAGATCAAAATAAAACTCCAAAATGAAAATTGAATTATAATCTTAGGATCAAAATAAAACTCCAAAATGAAAATTGAATTATAATCTTCGTATAACTTAGGTTTGAAATTTAACAGAATCAAAGCATTTCAATATATCTTTATCTTACTTTTTACTTGTATTTAAAAAAATTTATGATTACTATGAACTAAAAAAGTCTTAGTTATAGAATTAAATAAGGTTGGTTTTAAACATAAAAAAATAAGTTAAACTATTTACAAATATATAAAAATTGTACTGTCTATCAAGAATAGACCGCGATAGCGCGGTCTAACATTGATAAACAGTGAAATTTTTCTATATTTATATATAATTTGATATTTTTTCTGTTTATAATAATTTTCTTTTAAATTATTCACCTTGTGTTCTCAATCACAAACGAGTGTGTTTGGATCTAATTAGTTAGACATGTTTTTACTTGAATTCTTTTTTTAAAAAATAAAAACAATTTTTAAAAAGATATTGTCAGATGGCCTTTTTTTGAATTATTTATTTCTGAAAAAGTTTATGTTTTCAACTTTTTCTAGATTGATCTTCTAGAAATTGACTATTCATAAAAGTCCATATCAATCAAAGTGTCAACAGGCCACACTCTTCAATGTAAACTTTCTATGTAGAATCAATTATATAAATTATTTTGGATACTATTTGAAATTTTTTTTCTTTTTTATACTCGTGAGTGTTCGAACAAATTTACGTTCACTTGAATTTATTTTGTGGAACAGCTTGCCTACTATTTAAATTTTAAATCAAACTACATGAAAACATTCAAATTCCACACCTTTAATTTTATATAATTATTAGAATAAATAATAATATAATTTTTTTAATGAGTGACCAGTATCTTTTTAACTCAAACATGTTGCATTAATTCCTTAATTCGATAGTTCATATCATATTATTTCATTTTAAATGCTAATGTGCGGTATCCAACTTGTAAGAGATTGACCACGCGATATGATAAAAGTTTGTGAACACAATTTTTACAAAATTATTTGATATATTTTTCTTCTTGAATTACATATCATTTTATATCGTTTGGTGTGGTACGAAATTAATGATGTGTTTATGAGAAATGAATATGTTTTGAGAAATAATTATGATTAAATTTTTGGAAGTAGAATGAGAGTAAATCTAATTTAATTAAAAAAGGTCATTAATTCATTGTTTGGATTTCTCTCCTTTGATTACAAACCAATATTTGCACATGTTTATCCTAATTGGAAAACTAAGTTGAGGAATCCAATGATTATGTGGCTACATTATTGTTGTGTACTTTTAATTCAAAAGATGGCTGTGGGAGAAACTATTTATGATGCTACCAACAAAATCTTAAGAGAATTTTAACACATGTTATTACTTTCTAATTAATTGATTTTTCTTCATCCTAAGTGATGACCTATGTTGCCAAATCCAATGGTGTGGTTTTCTTTAGAAATTAAAGTTGGAGTTAAAAAGAAAAAAACTTTTATCTTTAAACAAATTATTATATATAGAAAAAAATATCAAACTATTTACAAATATAGAAAAATTTCGCTGTTTATCAGCGACGATAATGAATTAGTCTATAAATATGTTTCTTCTCCAAATTGAACTTACTTTTTTCATCAACACTTTTCTCTCGTAAAACTTTCCTCCCATTTTAAAAATTCATTGAAGTTCAGGTTACTCCAGAAAGTTGAGTTTGTTGCATCTTGTGTACGAGGTGTTGCTTTCATAAGCAAGGGAATCTGTTCTATCTAGGAAGAGAATTACTTTTGAAACCCAAGCACTAAAATAGTAAAATTGTCTTAAGAAACAACGTGAATTTATTGTATTTAGATATTCTCTTATATACAAGATTTGATATTTTCTTATATTATGGATATTATTCCTATAACATTTTACATAATTTTTTTTAGATGAGAAAGTATATATAATCTTGAACTTTGTATAAATTTGTTTTAAGATTAAAGTCAATTCGACATATATATTCATCCCAAAATTTGATGGTGGAAAAAAAAAAACAATAACATAAAAATAAAATTAAAAAAACACACCAATAATGGACCTTTTAACTACCCAAACTTATGATAATCCATATGTATTTAACACGTGAAGAAAAAAAAAACTAATCAACATTATCACATAATTGATGTCACATGCATGGTTAAACTATACATTTACAAAAAAAAATGAAAAAAAAATATCAAAATTCAATTTTACATACTATATAAGAACTACAGTCATTCAAGAGGTAAAAACGGTCAAAGCAGACATAGTTTAACAAACATACAGATGTATAAGCGAGTCAACAATCTATTGTTCAAATTTCTCTATCTATCGTACTAAAAAATGTTACTAAAACTATATATTTCCTCTAAGCAACATTATTATGCAAATCAAATAATGCTTATATATACTTAAATTTACGGTTATTTTATTTATTTATTTATTTATTTTTATTAAAGATGATATGATGAATAATTGACAAATCTTTTTTGTCACAAAACCATTACATCATGGACATGTTTGAAATTTTGCAATTGTAATATCTCTTATAATGACAAAATTGACAATGTGTTTTGAACACTCAGATAGAGATAGATTTTTTTTTTACAAAAAAAAGAAAAAAAAAAAAAAAAAAAAAAGAGAGATAATGAGTGAATCCCCTTTGTTGATCTTTCACTGTTCTTTATTCGTCTCTAATTTTGCACATTTTCTTCCCTTTGTTTGCCCCAGTGATGTGCACGCCCATTGATTGTGACTACATATTCTACTACAATAATCTTATATAAATCTATTTTCCTCTCTTATTCTTGGGTTAATTGGAAATATAACGGTGTCGTTCTAATACATTTTAGTGTTTAATTTAAAGAATAAGTTATTTTAGAAAAAAAATTGAAGCGTTTGGCAACCACTCAAAATAGATATTAAAGTTAGATTTAATATTAATGCATTTGTTCATTTTTTATGGTTTTGAACCCAATTTGTTGTTAATGTATTTTTTTCATTTTCAATCGATTTTTATTTTTTATTTTTTTGAACTTGAATTTTAAATTAGGGGTTAATTTTTTAATTTTAAAGTTGAATTTAGTATTAATGCATTTTTTTTTTCATTTTGTAATGTTTTGAACTCGAGTTGTTAGTTTCTTTTTAAATGAGTTCTCATTTTATGTTTTCTTTTGAATTTTTTAATATTAGCTTTTTAAAAAGCTAGTTTAATAAAGATATCACTAAATTTTATAAAATTAATTGTTTTGTTGTGTTATAAAATAGTACAATCAAGTAAATTTGACAAATTTAGATCGATCATGTGGAATTACATAGTATCAAATTTAGATGGTCAATCAAGACGTTATAGAGAATCATCATCTACTCATGAATAGGAACATATTTTTAGTTGTAATATTTAATTGTTAAGTTTGTAATTTGTGTTTAAATCAATTATAATTGATTAACCATTTTAAATATTTAATCATGAAAAACCACTAACCAAACTAAAATAAAATAATGAATAAGACATTAAACATGAAAAATGTTTATAAAAAATAAAAACAAATGATTTTGAACATTTGTCAATTTTTTTTTTTTTAAATAAACTGAACTTGTCAAATTTACATGGCTATACTATTTAAAAAAAAAAAAAAAAAAAAAAAAAAAAAAAAAAAAAAAAAAACCATATTAATTTTATGAAGTTTAGTGATTTCTTTATTAAACTAACTTTTTAAAAAGTTAATATAAAACCTTCAAAAGAAAACATAAAATCACAACTCATTTAAAAAGCGATTAACAACTCGAATTTAAAACACTACCGAATGAAAAAAAAATACATTAATACTATATCTAATTTTAATATTAACAAATTAACCCTTAATTCAAAACTCGAGTTCAAAATAAATAAATAAAACACGATTGAAAAATGAAAAAATGCATTAAAAAGAACTTGAGTTCAAAACTTTTAAGGAATGAAAAAAATGCATTATATTAAATCTAACTTTAACATTTCAAATAAGACTTTAGTTGGACAAAAGGAAAAAAAAAAAACCATAACAAATAATAATAATAATAAAAAAAAAGATAAAAGTTAGGGTAAATATCAATATATACTCATGAACTTTGGGAGTTGTATTAATTTAAACTCTAAACTAATAATTGTATCAATTTAAATCTTGAACTATTAATTGTTATAAGTAAATCAATTTAGAACATTTATTAGGATTATAATTGAAAATCGTCAATGGATAATTTCTTATATGTATGTAGATTTCTACAAATATTGATTTAACAAAATTGACAATTATAATTTGAATGGATAATTTTCAAATAAATCTTAGTTGAGAGTGTAAATTGATTCGTTTATATAAGTTTAGAGGTTTAATTGATAAAATTACAAGTCCATGATATTTATCTAAATAAAACATAATAAAAGGTTTAAATTGATACACTTATAAAAGTTCAAGGTTTAAAGTGATACAATTATTAGTTTAGGATTTAAATATATACTACTTCTAAACTTCAGAGTTTAAATTGATACAATTATTAATTTAAGGTTTAAATTGATACAACCTCCAAAGTTTAAATGTATAAATTGATATTTGCTTGAAAAGTTAATGACTGAAGAAAAAAATAACAAACATTCATTTAAAAATTAAAATTAAAATTAAAAGAGAAACAATTCTAACCTATCTTAACGGCCTCAAATAAAAAATAGTAAAAAAATTATTAAAAATAAGAGACATTATTTCTGGACTAATGCTGCGAGCTTTCGGAATACCATGGGATCTTCGTAAAGTTGATCATTATGAGTGTTATGACGAATTTGATTGGAAAGTTCAGTGGCAAAAAGAAGGAGATTCATTAGCTCGTTATTTAGTCAAACTTGCTGAGATGACGAAATCCGTAAAAATTATTCAACAAGCTTTGGCACTTTAATAAAGACAAAATATGTTTAATTTTCTCTAAATAATATGTAAAGTGCCTGTTTTTTTCTAATTCTCTTTTGAAAGTGCCTTATAATTCTAATTAACCCCTTTATTCTTCTTCTATATCACATTCAACAATTGCAAAATTGAATATTCGAGTTCTTATATAATTCACTAACCTATACTTGAATTAAGAGCCTTATATACTATTTATGGTTGGATATATACGATTCTTTGGTTTTAAATTTAAATAATAAGTTAAAATATCATTTGACATAGCTTTGATAAAGAAGTAAGAGGTCATGAGTTTAATTAATGGTTGTCACCTACCTAGGATTTAATATCCTTCAAATTTTCTTGACACCTAAATGTTGTAGGATTCAGACAAGTTATCCCATGAGATTAGTCGAGGTGCTTGTAAGCTGGTCTGAACTCTCACAAATGGTAATATATATATATATATATATATATATATATATATATATATATATATAAAAGTGGTTACATAATCAAAATTGACAATTAAGTTTGATGAAGTTTTTCACTATAGAGACTAAAGTGTGTTATTGTAAATTTTATGAAAATTGGAGACCAAGAGTAATGTTTATTTTTAAACATATTTTTTTTAAAAAAAGTGAAAAAAATAAAGAGGGAAAATATTGTGATGAATAAATTTTTAAAAAAAATGAAATTAATGATGGAAAAGATGGATGAGGAAGTGGGGAGGTAAACGCCGCGTGAGCCGACATGAAGAGGGAAATATGGAAAAATTAAACAATCAAAAATCAAAGTGTTCCCAATTCAACCCTTACATTTCTTATCCCTTTCACAATAAATTATTCAATGTGATCCCTAAAATATTTTATCTATAATTCAACCATTTTCTCTCTTCAAATCATTCAATAATTAATCTAATATAATTGCAAAATATATATCTATAATTAATTCATTCTATATCAAAATACATGTTGAGGTAAATACAAATTTATATATCATAACAGATCTAAAAACAATTAAGTTTTTTTTTTTTTTTTTATAATTAGAGTAGTGATCTAGTCGCATGAATTTAATTTTTCTTAATAACTTATTTATGCCCAATATGTATTTAAATCAAAGAAAGAAGGAAAAGAAAAAAAAAATATAAAGAAAATGTTAGAAATAAAAATAAATAAACCAATAAATATTGTCTATAAATAAAATAATTAAATATTAGGGAGCTTTTAAAAATAGAAAAATAAATTAAACTATTTACACAAAATAACAAAACTTTTAGATAATTGTGATAGACACCGATAGAAGTCTATTAGTGATAGAAATGATAGAAGTCTATCACTAATAGATACTGATAGAAGTCTATCAATATCTATCTTTTTTTTTTTTTGCTATTTTTTTGTAAATAGTTTAACATTTTTTCAATATGTAAAAATTTCCCTAAATATTATTATATATTTGTTAATATTTTAATAAATTCAAAATTGTAATGAACTACCATCACAAATTGAATTTATAAATGAAAAAAAAAATCTAAATTATACCCTTTGCACGATTAAAAAGGAGCTTACCTTTTTTTAAAAAAAAAAATTAAGAAAATTTTTGACAAAAAAAATTTCAAACTATTTACATAAAATAGCAAAAGAAACACGGATAGACATGGATAGACTTCTAACCGTATCTACCAGTGATAGACTTAATTCTATCATTCTATCATTGATAGACCCGAATAGACTTCTATCAGCGTCTAACACAGGTCTATCACAACTATCTTAAAATTTATTATTTTGTGTAAATAGTTTTATTTGTTTTTCTATTTTTAATAATTCCTAAAAATAAAAATAGTAATAAGAATAATAACAATAAGCATTAAGAAAATGGATGTCAACTCTTTTTTAGTGAAAAATAAAAAAGGAAAAAAGAAAAAGAAAAGTGAGGGCTGTGGGGGCTTGAGCCGTGGGTCCAATGTGGCTCCTGCCAATGGGTTCAATTATATGGGATTATAGAGTTCAAGATAAAGTGAGAGTTCCTATATATATATATGTGTGTGTGAAAAAAAAATTAGAAATAACTCACTGGTTGAGATATGCATTATAAATCAAAAGTTTAGAAATTTAATTTTTTACCTTTACATGCCATTGAACCAAAAGAAATTATATAACACGGTGTATATATCAGAGAGGTGCAAAATACGGTAATGACGAAAATTGAATAATCTCTCTTGAGATTTTTCTATGTAGTTACAAAAATTGTAAAGATCCTCTTGAATTGGCACGATAGGTACAAAAGTTCCCTTCTATTTTATAAAATAAATAATTAATCAATATATAAAATTAATCAAATAAAATATATTTAATTAACCGTACAATCAAATGACATGTGTTTAATCAATTAATAACTTTTGAATAGTCTTTTAGATAAGAACTCTAAAGTTAAACTAAATTTAGTTTGGTTATCAAGTATTGTGTATTTCTTAAAAATTTTATCTATAAAATATGAGAAATAAAAGAGAAGTTAAAATGCGCATAATTCATGTGACATATAGTATAGTTTAAGATTTCACTTTATTTTACAAATAAAAAAAGGAAATGAGACAGGAAAAAAAAAGGAGAAAACACATTGATTGATATTTTCTTAAAACTATTGATCGAGATTTGTTACCTTTTTTTTAAATAAAAAAATAAAAAAAAATTTTGTTTGATTAAAATATATATTATTCCTATAAGGGATGTTTTAATTTAAAATTTATACATATTTCTTAAAGAAATTAAAATTTATATTAAATACTATTAATAATCCATCTATCTTATATAGTTATTTATTAAAGCGAAGAGTACATTATTGTTGCTAAAATATTCATTTTGTTATTAGATTCATTTAATAACTATTTAATTTTTTTTGGTTTTTGAATTTAGTTTTATAAACATTCATTTCAAAACTTATATTATTTCTTCATAAAAAATTATTATAAAAAAAATCAAACTATTTACAAATATATAAAATTTTTACTGTCTACCAGCGATAGACTGCAATAAACTTCTATCACTGAGCGATCTATCAAAGTGATAGAAGTCTATCGTTGATAGACGGTGAAATTTTTATATATTTATAAATATTTTGGCTCATTTTTCTATATTTGAAAATATCACTTTCTTTATTTTATTATATATTAAAAAATGTTTTCAAACTCTAAGTTTTTTTTTATATATATATATATCTGAGAACTTAAAAATTCAATTTTTTTTTTTTAAGAAAAAGTATAAATCATCATAAAGAATGGGTAAAAAAACTCAACAAAAGTAAATAAATAAATAAATAAGAATGGGTGAGAAACAAACACAATCTTTTAAATTAAAAATTAAAAACAAAATCATTAAAATTATTGCAAAAGGAGTTATTATTATATAATTTTGGATAATCATTAAATAATAATACTACCATCATCTTTGTCCCCTCAATTTATGTTTTTATATATTTTAAAATTTTAAACCTTATTTTGATTCCTAAAACTCTTATATATATATATATATATATATATATATTTTATAACAATTGTGAGATAGAGATTAAACTTTCAACTTCTAGAGTAAAAAATCATGCCAATTACTACTGACCTAAATTCACTTTGGCAAACACTCTTATAAATACTTGATTTCATGTTATAATTTTAGTTTTCATAACTTAAAGATAAAAAATATGTTATAATTTTAGTCTCCATAATCTCTGTTACTATTCCAAAATGTTGATAATTTTTTTTTCCTTGTTTGTTATTTCAAAAATGTTACTATTTAATATAATCAACATAAATATTATAAAGGTGGTAAATAACAAAAGTAGTCCTTATGCTTTTCAATTTTGTGTATATTTAATTAGTCCCTAACATATTTAAAAAAACGGTGTAATAGGGTTTTTGTAGTTTCAAGTTTGTAACTATTTGATTTTTAAATTTTAAAAATATTTTTTTTAAGAAAATTTTTAAAAATATAAAAATAAGGGAAACTATTTACATAAAATAACAAAATTTTAGATAGTTGTGATAGACGTTGATAGAAGTCTATCAAGGTCTATCAATGGTAGAAATGTTAGAAGTCTATCAATGTCTATCAATATTTTTTTTTTGCTATTTTCTGTAAATGTTTGACATTTTTTCTATCTCTATAAATTTTCTATTTTTCTAAAGACTTAATTTAGTAATCATTTTATTTTTGAAAAATAAGCATATTTCTTCTCAATTTTTTCTATGGGGTTTGCATCTTTATGAAGTAAAGAGTCGAATTCTTAGCCTTCCTAAAAGAAAAATAAGTTTTTAAAAACTATATTTTTTAATTTTCAAAGCTTAGCTTTGAAAATATTGGTAAAATATAGATAACAAAGAAAAAAATTTAGAAGTGAAAAATGAGTGTTTATAGACTTAATTTTCAAAAACTAAAAACTACAAACCAAATGGAATATAATTACCAATTTTGTGACTAATAGTTATGACCTATTAGAAATTTTTATATTTTATGAATCTTTTTAAACACAAACTTAAATGTTGAATATAAATCAATAATTTAACGTATTAAATTGTTTGGTTAAATTATATTTATATATTATAAAAATAATTTTAGGGTAATACTTGGGTGCATCTAGGGATACTCATGGGTTTGGTTGGGTTGAAGCACTTTTTAAACGCAACTTAGTACTATTCAGGTTGTAAGTTTTTTCAATTCAAGTAACATTTATTAAATAATGAACCCAACCCAATCCAACCACGAAACATTTGGGTTGAGTTAGTTGGGGTTAATCGGGTTATTTACTAAAATTTTTATTCTAAAATAAGTAAAATGTTAATGTATAAAATTTTATTTAATTATTTTCATACATTGAATTAAGATTAACATTTCAACTTCAATTTATATTGTGAAAATTTTCTCTTCAAAGTGCTAAAAAGTTACGTTTAGGAGCAGTTGGAGAATAAATTATAAAAAAACATGAAATTAAATAAATTTAAAATTAGTATATGTATACATAATTGTATCATAAAAAAAACATACTTTTTAAAATTAATAATAAGTTCGAGTTGTTTTGGTTGGTTTAAGTGAACCCTTGAACCAATTCAACCTATAAAATTTTTCATTTTTTTTAAAACCCAACCTAACCTATAAAATTTTTCATTTTTTTTAAAACTCAACCCAACCAAAAGGAGTTGATAACCCTAGGTCGAGTTGATCAAGTTTTTCGAGTTATCGAGTTTTTTTAACATCTTTAGGTGCATCTTTATGCACTTCTCTCACGATACACATAAAAAAGAAATAAGAAAAATTTGCTACATAACAAATTACGATTAGACAATTTGATGAAATACACCGAGATGAAAATGAATGGTGCCTAAAATTTGCCTAAGTATTTTTCCTAATTTTGTAAAAATGTATTATGAAAATGTTGAGAAGAATATTATATTATGATATTTTGAGGAGTACTAGAGAGTAACCTTTTTGCATAAATAGAAAAGTGATAATAGACTGCAATTCTGAATTTCTCTCTGTCAAATGTCTCTCTCACAAAGAAAGAGGGTAGGTGGGAGTGGAGCACCTACGTACTACCTTTTCTAGCCAACTGTTTTTACTCTTCTTTTATTAAAAAAAAAAAAAAAAAAAAAAAAAAAAAAAAAAAAAAAAAAAAAATCATTTTTTAAATTTCTTAAAAAAATATAAATAAATTTTTAAATAAAAAAATTTAAAAATAAAAAAAATTAAAAATAAAAAAAATAAGAAAAACTATTTACACAAAATAACAAAATTTTCTATCAATGTCTATCAGTGATAGAAATGATAGAAGTTTATCACTGATAGACGCTAATAGAAGTCTATCAATGTCTATCAGTGTTCTTTTACTATTTTCTATAAATAGTTTGACATTTTTTCTACCTGTGAAAATTTCTCACAAAATAATTTATTTTTGCCTTTCAATTATCCCTTATCCAATTTTACAAAATGTTCATGAATTCATCTTCTTATTTGTAGAAGAAAAGTCTCATTAGAATTCTACTCAAAGAGAATTGTGTTTCATTATTTCTCGTTTTAGATGTGATGAGGTTATGATAGGTTCAATATTCATCCAACTTATTCTAAACTTTTTTTTTTGGTTTGAAAGCTATTATTTTCATTTTACAAAAATAAACATTCATATCTAAACATTTAAATTTTGATAATGGCTTCATTTCAAATCATATTTTCTGACCCCATACCAATTAAAACATGTTGGGGAAAAAAAATCATTATAAACAATGATTGAAATATATATAGTTTGAATTATAGTGATGGAGAGGAAGAGAGAGAGAAAGATTTCCAATGTTTTAAATGTCCACTCAACATAATCTTTTTTATGAAATATCTATGAAAAAAAAATAAAACATTTTCATTCCAAGAAATCTACAAATCTAATCTTTTTAGGACACAAAGATATATCTTATGATTTCACATAGATTTTCATGCATATCCTCCACATATCTTCCTATCCACATAAAACAACAACAACAACAACAATAATAATAATAATAATAATAATAATAATAATAATAACCCAAGTTAGGATTTCTTTTTTACCTTGGTTTGGTAAAATTTCAAAAACTAATAATAATAAGGGAATTTTTCACCGATAGAAAAAATGTCAAATTATTTACAGAAAATAGCAAATAAAACACTAATAGACATTGATAGACTTGTATCAACTTCTATCAGCGTCTATATCACAACTATATAAAAATTTTGCTATTTTATGTAAATAATTTTCTTTATCTTTTTATTTTTAAAAATTTTTGGAAGTTAAAAAAAACCATGGGAGTGGGAAAAAAAATAGCTCATAACCCGAGCAAGGCTTATTACAATTTTTTTGTAAAAAAGAAAAAAAATTGAATTAAATAATGAGTGAATTATTAAAAATAAGTTAAATAATTCAATTTGGATAGTGAAAAGTCATTTCTTTATTGAAATTATAAAGAAAAATATCCCAAAAACATTTAATTATTATAGATTCTCTTGTCCATAACTATTGTCTCTTAAGCTCTAACATATTTTCTTCTTTATATTTATATGTTTTGATTTAAAAATGGTTTTCCATAGCCCATAGAAAAATTTATGTATCCACTTTTTTTCCTATCAACTTGTTTTAATTAAAATATATATAGTTTTTGAAGCCCATAGAAATTTTGGTCCGTACGGAAACCTCATTCTATCTTCCTTTCATGATAACGAATCTTTCTCATTTTAAAATGAAGTACGCAATTATATGTTTAATTAGAGTATAAAATATTTTTTAGACATTTTTATCGATATATTCATGAATTTTACATAGACATTGAATAAATCAACATTTTTATTTAAGCCTTTTAACTTATTAATTAGGAATATTATTTTAAATAATAAAATACTGAAAATACTTATAAATATAGCAAAATTTCACTATCTATCTGCGATAAACCGCAATAGATTACTATTTGTGTCTATCTGTAGTCTATTGCGACATAGATAATAGTCTGTCATAGATAGACAGTAAAATTTTACTATATTTATAAATATTTTGGTTAATTTTTCTATATTTAAAAATAGTCCATTAATTAAGTGTAAAATATTTATTTATTCATTTTACTTTAAATTATAGGGAAATTGTTGTGTATAGAAAAAAAAACAAAACTAATTACACATATAGAAAAAAGTGCACTTCATGCTTTTCTATTTTCCACTTTTTTTTTTCTATATGTGTAATTAGTTTTGTTTTTTTTTTTCTATTTGTGAAAAGACCTCTTAATTATATATATAGTTTTAAAAAATATCAGTCATCATTAACATTTTTCATCAATATTCTCATCGATATTTTTATAAAATAATTGAGAGATAGATATTTTAAATTTTGTGTATACTAAGATCTTTACATTTGTATCCGTATTCCATCCAATATATTTAAAATGTAGATTTTGATTTATTTTTTAGTTTTTTTATAAAAAAAAATTATCAATATATCAGTAACTTAGCTGAAGGTTTAGAATCGTCGCTCTAAATACATTTTCTTAGTACAACAAATGAAATTGAAAATTTTGAATCTCTAAACTCAAGAAATATATTGCATTCTAATTAATGTTGAGCTATGTTCATTTTGTTATTGTCTATCATTCTTGAAGTTAATTTCAATTTGAATATAGAGATTAAAGTATTTCTATTTTTACTAAGTGGTTGTAGATTTAAATATCAACCAATTTCACCTCTATGTAATGTAATATTCTAAAAAGTATATTAAATGATAATTAAGTTCTAACATATCTATGATATTATTGAATGAATTATTTATCTCAAAGTAAAAGTTAAAATCAAATATTAGATAAAACTTGGAAAATTGTCATTAAAAGAAATTAAAAAAAAAAAAAAAAAAAAAAAAGATAAGTATAAAGATCTAAAACATTATCTAAAAAGTGACATAAGAGGTGGGTTTTGTTGTTTAAGATAAGGATTGTGAAGAGATTCAAAACAATGGAAGGAGTTGTCATGTTTGGTACATGGCAGTACCAACACAACACACCCATTTTTTCTGTTTCAATTCAACTCTTGTTTCCTTTTTTTTTTTTTTTTTTTTTTCATATTTGAATAATGGATTTTGATCAAATATTCTAAAAGAAAAAAACAATTTATAAAGAAGCAAATTTTCTATATATATATATACTTAATTGGATATGTGGACATTAGTTTTGAAGTTGTGATTTTATTAAATTTAACTTTGAATTTAAATTAATGGAAGTAAATGAATTTCAGAAAATCATGCCTAAATTGCTTTTTCAAATTTTGTCAAGCAAAGATTTGAATGTTTGGTCACAAAAATACTGAGTGTTTGACATGACTTTTAAAGTGTTTATAGATAACATTAAAAGTGATCTATTTAAAATATATTATTAGTGTTTGATTAAAAGCTTTGAGCAATGTTTGTGATCAACTAAATGTGTTTTGAGAAAATGGTATAATCACAATGGGTTTGAATTTTTTTTTTTTTTTTTTAAAGAAAAAGATTGAAAAGGACTTTTAAATTAAAGCCTCTCTTTTTTTTTTTTAAATAAAAAAATTTCAACTTATAAACTTAAAAATTATAATGTATTATGATAACGACTGAATTGTGTTGGTATTGAACAACATAACATAACTAACTTTTTACTAAAATATTAATGTGTTAAGCATTTCACTTTAAAATACTTTTTTTAAAACCAATCTATACTAAGTACACATTTAATATCACATAATCAAGTGAAAAGACGATGAAATCTAATATCAACTCAATTACAAATGAGCAAATACTTGGTGCATTCCAAGATGTTCCTATTTTTATGTATTTCACTCCCATAAAAAACGTAAAAAAAAAAAAAATTAAAATATTTTTAGAAAGAGTAAAAAGAATTTGTCACGTGACAATTTATAGTTGCACAATTTGATGGGATGCATAAAGATAGGTGAAACTCGATATACACTTAATATATTATTCTTTACAAAACTAACCCTACCCAATGACAAGACTACTCAAATTTTGCTACATAAACCTAAAGAAAAAAGGGGAAAAAAACATGAAAGAAAGGTATATATCAGTTTCACCATGTATTCACAATCTAGAAGCTTGATTCAATGAATTCAAACTATAAAGAAAAAAAAGAATTAAAAGAGCAATTGGTTCACAAGTTACCTTTGCATATGGCCTACAATAATAAAGTCAAAGCCAATAATTGGCAGACACAAATTGAAAGCCAAAAACTACTTAACCAATTTATTTATACAAGTTCAATTCCTCAAAACTTCTACCTTTTTATTGAAAAATAATGGTTAAAACATCATTTTGGTCCTATTGCCCTTTTGAGTTTTGAATGCATTTTCAATGAATATTAAAATTGGTTTATACAATTATTTTATTATTGATTTTTTTATTAATAAAAAAAAGGTAAGGACAAATATCAATTTATACCCCTAAACTCTAGGATTGTATCAATTTAAACTCTAAACTTTTGTAAATGTATCAATTTACACTCCTCCAGATTTCGTTCGATTAAATATCATGTGAAAATTGTGATTTGCGTCAATTTAGCCCTTTCATTACAATTACTTTTGAAAATCATTCATGCATTAATTCTCAAACGTATGTAGAGTTTATCAAATGTCAGCTTAACAAAATGAACAATTAAGATAAATGCATAAACAATTCTCAAAAGAAATCTTGACTAAGACTCCAAAACTGATTCATTCATGAAAGTTTAATGGTTTACTTGATATAATTATAAGTTTCGCATGAAGTTTTTCCAAACAAAACATAATGGAGCATACAAACTAATACCTTACAAAAATTCAGAGTTTAAATTGATACAACCCATAAAGTTTAGGAATATAAATTGATACTTTCTGTGAAAAAAAGTAATAATCTCTATATTGAATGAAAGTACATGGACTAATATTGAATGAAACTCAAAATACAATGACTAAAATATTATTTTAACCAATTGAACTATACTCAAGTTAATGCATGAACAAGTAAGTTTTACCAATAGAATCAAGTTTCTAAAAGTAACCCACACCATAGTTTACTAAAAAGCAAAAAAAAAAAAAAAAAAAGTCACTAACACCTAATAAACCCAGATTTGTTGAATCTATATTGCTCCCATTCTTTTAGCTACTAAGTTGAGTAAAAAGGAATTGAAGAAAAGAAAAGGAAAGTGATGAAGAAAGGTGGAAAACAATAATAATAAGAATAATAATGGGAATGGAGAAAAGTGAGAAAGGAGTAGGAAAAGAGAAATGGAAGAGCATCTTTAACTCTTGTCATCTCAGAATGAAGACTCAGATCAGTCAGTAATAAGTTTGAGAAAGGAAAAAGGGTGTGGTGGGGGAGAATTGAGACATAGCAAGCAATGTGTGTCAAAACCAGAGCCTTATAGTTATAGGGTTTTGCCAATTGAAAGTAAAAAAAAAAAAAAAAAAAAAAAAAACCAAAGGCATTGTCATGTCTCTCTAACTTACCCACTTATCCACTGACAACATACTCTGTTTTACACCACATCCACATCACATCCACATCCACACACATACCCAAAAACTATACAAATATATCCATCCCCTTTTTTTTCTCTTCTTTTTTCCCCCACCCTTTCATGAAACCAAATCCCCAAGTTGCCAATTGGGATGCTTCTTGTTCAACTGATTAAAGAATTCAGACATTTGCTTTCAAACTATATGTACTTACTTCCACTTTTCCTCAGACTCACATGTTTCTTTTACTATATCATATGGTACTCTCTCTACTTTGAGTTTCAGCCCATAAAACACCAATAAGGAATGTTTTATCTCTTTTACTTATAACATCATGAATTTATGTTACTTTGTTTTAACTGATATATCTCTAATAAGCATAATAAGATAATGAGATTAGAATGATAATGCTCATCAGGTTTGGCCAACACATCAAATCCATCTGGTTGGGAAAGCTCTAGCTAGCTTGGTGCAATTTTTGTGTTGGTGTTACAATCATTGAAAATGAGAAGAAAAAAGATATCTTACTTGTGCAGGGGCAGTTGGTAATAGATGATCACATGTTCTTAGGCATTAGGGTTGCTCTTTCTAACAGATAGGTCTAAGAGATAGGATAGACAATTGAAGTGACACGAAGGTTCTTTTAAGTAGTTCGAGTAGTATGTTGAGATTTGAACCTGATAGATGAATCTAATACATAATAGCACAAATCACAGACAATGTCGTAGTAAGAATAAAAATGACAAGAGAGCAAAGAACTAGAAAGACACAAAGGCTGGTAACTTAGTTCGGTGCAATTTCACCTACTTCTGTGGGGCAGTATACCTGATAGAAAGAAACTTCACTATAAAGAGTTAAGCGTTTACAAAGTGCTTATACGCCAAATATCATCTACAATGACTCTTATACAGCCTACTCCTTAGTGCTTAACTTAGGCCTCCCTTAAGTACATTTATTTAAAAATTTATGTTTAAAAAATTTTCCTTTCAAGGGTTACAATAATACCCTTGATTTTTTTTTGCAAACGTTTCAAAATTACCTTTGGAGTATATATTCTTTACAATTTCTAATGAAAATATGAACCTAGAATGGTGTAGTGGTGACTTTGAACAAAATTTTGGACCACTACACCATTTCATATCCTAATTTTTGTTTGTAATTATTCTAAAGAACTTCTACTTCAAATGTAGCTTCAAAACATTTATGAAAGGTAAGGGTAATATTGCCATTTCTAAAAATTGAAAAGTGCTTTTAGAGAATAATAACACTTTTCAATTTTCATAGTGTTATATAAACAATAAAATACAATTTTGAAAGTTCTTAGAAAAAAAAGCACTCAAAAAAGTAGTTAGTACATGTTTAAGAGTGATGATTCAAACAACAATTTTAGAAAAAGAGAATTAGGAACAATTGATTTAGTAAAAATGATTTTCATGCAAATGTTTTTTTTCCAAATATCACTAGAGATTGGGTTTTTTCTCCATTTTTCTTCTTCCTCTCTCTCTCCCTTCTTCATTTCCACACAACAAAATGGTGAAACTATCGGATGAATTAAGAATGCTATTAAATGTAAATCCTAAGAGTAAAATTCATTTCATGCCAACAAAAAAAAACAAATAAATAGAAACTTAAATCAAAACTAAATCTGTTATAAATGTGTTAATAAACTAAATTTCAATTTTTTCTTAGTTATCAAAAACTAATTTCAATTTTTTCTTAGTTATCAAAAACTAAATTTGTTAAAAAAAAAAAAAAAAGTTAGAAATTTAAAGTAAAACTAAATTTGTTATGAATTTCTTATAAACTAAACTTTAAAGTTGGGTTACTTTGTAATCAAAAACCAAATTTGTTACTATTTAAAATTTAAAGAAGTCCTAAACTTCTAAAAAAAGAACTAAATATTGTCATTCCTACATTGTTGTCATGAAAATTATTAAAGTAAGTGAATTAATTTAGGATTACAAAAGACATAACTAATAAAAATTTTAATTTAAAATGAATATATTAAATGTTATATTCAAAATTGTCATAAAAATTGATCCATAGTACACGAGAGGATATACATTTCACAAAACAACCATTAAAAAATAGGAGAAAATTAAGTACATATTACCCATACACAAGCATATATATATAAACTGCAACCCAAACATGGGATTCAGGAACCTAGACTCCCAAACCCTACACACCAAACACAGGCATTTGTGATTCATAGGCTTCAAAACCTTCTCAATTAAGTCCTTGGGCATTAGATCCCAGGCTTTTGATTCTGAACATGCATACCAGACGCCCCCTAAAAGTTCACTACTTTCGTACCAAGGTACGTTCATTTCCGCCATAATAAGAAGCAGGCGAAGTAGCTTGATGCCGAGTTGGGTTGTAAGCATTCTTTTACTTGGAGAATCTTTCTTTAGGAAGGGATCTCTTTGCTAAAGGCATTAGATGGAGAGTGGATAATGAGAGAAAAATCTTTGCATGTGATCCTTGGTTGCGCAATTCTAAAAATTTTAAACCAAGCTTCATCCATCACGATCTTAGAGATAAGAAGGTGGCAGATCTTTTCGACAGAGAAGGGGATTGGAATGAGTCTATGTAATAGATGTTTTTAGCCCTTGTGAGGCTAAGAAAATCTTAAACATTCCTCTTGGCATTCAAAAGTTATTTAGGCTTATGAGAAGAGGGGAGTTTTTTCGGTAAAAACGCCTATCATTTGGGCATAAGATCCCTTATATCAAATGAACCTTCCCCCTTTAACTCATAATTAATGAGAATTTTTTAATCTATGGGGTCTGAATATTAGATCGAACATCGTCAAAACTACTGGTTGTAGCATTATTAATGATTTATATGTCTCTCCAAACCTTTTCTCATCTATGTTGGGTTGGGAAAGACAATCTTCTGGCGACTATTAGGATTATCTGAGATCAAATTGTTCTAAATGGGAGCTGGAAAAAGTTGTTATCATCATGTAGTTTATCTGGAATTTTCAAAATGAGATTCAATTTAATAAAGGTCATCCAGATTTTCCTTCTATTAGAATCTTAATTGATAAGTAGCAAAGTGATTTCAATCGTTGTAAGCTTACCTCTCTTTCTTTGTCCAAGACTCACACACCGTAGTATCAGTCGAAAAGTGGGTGGTAGAAGTTGAATATCGATGCTTCGTGGTTTGCTGAACTAGGCAAAGGGGGTTGGGTTGGCTTATCCGAGACTCCCTGGGAATCTCGATTTCTGATGGCTACAGTTTTACAAAAAAGAAATGACCCATTCCTTTTCTTGAAGCTGAAGTGATTTTAGAAGATTTAAGCTAAGTTCATCGTGCATGGGATGGTCAGAATCTGCCATTTATTGTAAAGTTCGAGACATTGGACCTTATGAATTTGCTAAATTCTAAGGAGTTTGATCTTTTTGAATTGAGTATTTTTGTTGGTAAAAATTCTTTTTGTTGCATCTTCTACAAACTTTAGGTGCTTTTGTTTCCCTCCTAGAGAGGAGAACAAAGTTATCCACTCCATTGCAGCTTTGACATCATCTCATAGGGGCTCTTTCCTGTGGAAGGAGAATTTTCCTATTTGTATCATCTCCATCATTAAAGGAGAGTTTGTGTTGTAGTTGGGTGGATGCCATGTTTGTCTTAAAAAAAAAAGTGATTTTGGGTTATACAAATCACTCCCAAACATATGCTTAATTAGTGCTTCTGTCAAATATACATACAGACATACATACCAACTTCATCTTTGTCATAGTTTGACAGTAAAAGAAAGGAAAGGAAACCGATCTTAATAAAACCAAACATGCAGCAAATTACATGGAATATGACACTGGTTGAAAAGGGAAACAAAGAAGATTCGGAATAAAATAGAAAATTAAGTTCATACAAATATCATATGGTAGTTTTTTTTTTTTTTCTTTTTTTGACAATATGTGGGTTGGGGAATCAAACCTCAAACCTTCAAGTTGATAATGCATGATCATGTTGGTTGAACTATACTCATGTTTGCATCATATCCTAGTTAAACTCAACAGAAACATTTATGTCATATGCTTATATATATAAATAAATACATAAAAGTCACAAACACCTTGATTAATCTTATGAAACAAGTAAGATATCGTGCGTAAACCACCTATTTACATAGTCAACCAACATTGGTCAATTGACGACCTTGATGAAAGAACCACCTATTTACATAGTCAACCAACATTGGTCAATTGACGACCTTGATGAAAGAACGGAATTTTAACGGTCATATTGAAATAAATGGTGTAAAAATGAAAAATATCAAGTAAAAGAGAAGAAAGAAGAGATAATCTGGGAAGGTTATGCCATATCAAATCCACCAAACAAACGCTACAAAAGGAATGTTGAAAACCAATCCGCAACATATTCACAACACTGTTTTAAGCATAAGAGAACAAGGGCATCTCATCTAATAATGAACCAGCTACATACTGTTAGGCCTCCTATTATTTATCACTATGTTCGTAAATGTAAGAAAGGAAAGGAGGTGGTTGATAGAGAGGTTATTTGGGAGTTAGGAGAGTCATCCAATAGTAAGGATGATTATCCACAAGAAGGTTAGAGGGAGCAGTTATGTGGATAGTTATTGGCAGTATTTAAGTATTAAGAAATAATTAGTAGGGGTCTGGTTTTTTTTATGTTGGAAGGGTAACTTTCTCTCGAGAGGGGGAGATTGTGTTATAAGGACTGTTTTTTTATAATTTCTCTTGTGTGAGATAAAAGCAAAAGCACTAGATTCGGGTACCTATCACATACATACATGTATATATATAGGCATAAATATATCCATGATAGGCATACCTTGACTATTTTTAGGGTACAACGATCTAACCTACACTATTTTGTTGTCAAGGTAACTTATAAGATATAAAATTCAAGTAGGTCACCATGGCTTGGATTTGTTTCCTCTAGGTCATTCTCATCGGAATTGTTAAGTGTAATTTGTAATTTCCAATTAGTTATTTGAGTCCTTCAATATGATTTTTTAGAATAGGTTAAGGTTATGTAATTTTCTAGAGGGACTATTTCTTAGGTCATTAACTAGGATTATCTAGAGACTTCTATTCACCCCTATAATTAGAGGTGGTCTCCTAATATGAACGGAGGAACCTAAATCGTGGCATATGAACTTCAAGAAAGAAGCCAAGAATGCACACTATATGTTTCCAAATTCACCTTCAAGAGAACTTGCAATTATGAGAAGTCAAGTGGAATTTATGAAGAATCAAGCTTCGTTTATGGAACAAAGACTTCAAGTGGGGCTTTATAACTCAAAGATGGTTACAAATTGATGGGTTGTTGATTAAAAACAAATATTTTCGAATTTATTGTATCAATTAAATGTAAATTAAGTTTTTGAGTCATTTTATGTGTTTTATTTTATATTTAGATCATGGTTGATAATGATCATCAATTGTGAGAGTTACAACTCTTTAAATGCCTCATAGAATGTCTAGGGTTATATTTTGAGGCCTATATAATGCCATGTAATTTTGTCAAGAAAAGGGGAGACTTGGAAAATGTAGTAAAAAGAGCCTTTGAGCTTTCTTTTAGCCTAGAGCTAAGTTTTCTTTGCAATTTTATGGTGTTTAGGTTGCATGTTTAGAATCATTCAAGCTTGACTTGATCAATCTAGCTTGTGGAGTGATTCGAAGATCAATGGTCGATGGGAGCCGCAAGCTTTGTCCGATCCGTGGTTTTGATGATCGTCTAAGTAATCTGTCATCTAGCCATTCTTAGGGGCTGAGATCATCTTGATTTGCGGTTTTTGAGTTTGTGATATAAAGGTCTTGTTCGTGAACAAGGTTGTTAGATCTAAATCCTCGAGGGTTACTTATCATCTCCCCTTGTATCCAAGTAACTAAGAAAGCTCCAATTGAGCCTAAGTGCCAAAGCACTCAATAGAAGAAAGTTCTCCATAATTCTCTCTCCATTCTAAACTCTAGCCTAATTTTCCTTCATTGCCTCCAATAAATTTGGTACCACAACCATCCTATAATGAACACCAATTGTGCTTCAAACTTGTTTGTAATCCCAACAAATCAAGTTCCTGTCTTTGATGGAGAACATTATCAATATTGGCAAAGTCAAATGGAGACTATTTTTATTACTCAAGATCTTTGGGAAATCATTAAAGAAGATTATGAATTATCTGTTGCTAAAGAAAAGGCACCTCGGAGTGATCAACAAATCAAGAGAAAGAGTTCAAGAACAAAAAGTGAAATGTTTTCGCGCTTTGTCTCATTCAACACGAAGTAAGTCTATTTTTCCTTGAATTTTTTGTATTAAAAAAGCTAAAGAAGCTTGGAAAATTTTGCAAAAAGAATTGCAGGGAACTGCATAGGTTATTTCTATAGAGTTACAATATTTGTGGAGAGATTTTGACTACTTTGCGATGAAGAAAAGTGAAAACTTTCGAGAATTTCTTCTCAAGTTTAAGAGATAATCAATCAAATCAAGTGTTATGGGGAGACAAATCCAGAAGAGAGAGTCAATGAAAAAGTTCTCTGAAGTTGTCCTACAAAATTCAAGTTGCTATATAAGATTCCAAAGATGTATCTCAGTTGACAATCTTTGAATTAATGTGTTCGCTTCAAGCTCATGAAGAACGGCTAAACAAGTCTCCAAGTCAATTTGTGGAGCAACATTTTCATACCAAACTCAATTTCGCAGAAAGAAGACCTACACGTCCAACTCTAAAAAATAGTGGAATCCAGCCCAAACTAAAAATCAGAGTCGGCCAGAACAAATAGACAAGGGAAAATGGCAAAGAAAAATTCTAGTAATTATGACTCTCCCTGCATTATTTACAAAAAGTTAAATCATTAGTCTAAAGATTGTTATTTTAAATACACTAAATGTCTGATTCCAAATCATTCTAAAAAAGATTGTTGGTTTTAAAATAAAAAGGAAAAGTTGAAGCAAATTTTACAAAAGAGGATGAAAGGCAGCAATTATTTTCTTGTGCAATTGACCAATGTGAATCTCAAAGTATATGGTACCAATAGTGGTTACAGTAATCATATGACAGGAAATAAAGACTTCTTTCTCAAGCTTGATCAAAGTTTTAACTCTCAAGTAAGCTTGCCAATGGCAAGATGCAGAAAGCAGAAAGAAAGGGTGTCATTGTTGTTCACACCAAGAAAGAAGATAGAAGGTACATTTCATATGTTCTTTATATTCCTAACATAACTCAAAAGTTTGTTGAGCATTGGTCAATTGCTCCAAAAAGGATATGCAGTTAACTTTGCTGATGGAAAATGCATTATTCTGGATAGGAAAAATGATAAGATATTAGCGAAGGTCGATATGTCAGCAACAAAAGTCTTTCCACTACTAATGAAAATAGAAGAGAATTCTGCTTCCAAAAAGAGGGGAAAAAATGAAGAAGCTTCTGATATCAAGAGACGTAATATTCGATAAAATGGCCACATGGGATTCAGAGAATTATATTTCTTGACCTTCTCAACATGATGAAAATATTCAAGATCCTGATGGGCAACAAGACTCTCAGAATTTGAAATAACCAAGCAATTCTCCGTAAATGCCTGCAAGATCACCAATTGCAGCTACTTCAAATCAAGATAACTCAAAATCTCCTCTAAGAAGAATACGGTCCTTTGCAAGATATGTTTCAAGTGAACAAATTGTTATGTTTGTTTGTGAGCTACAAAGTTTTGATGATGTTGCAAAAGAAGTTTGGATCAAAGCAATGGATGAAGAAATAGCAATGAAAGAAATAAGACATGGGAGCTTCAAGACTTACCTACAGGGAAAGATGCAATTGGCTTAAAATGGGTGTACAAGACTAAATTCAATGAAGATGGTTCCATTCAGAAGCATAAAGCTCATTTAGTAGCAAAAGGCTATTCTCAATAGTCTGGTGTCAACTTTAATGAAACTTTTGCACCAATAGCACACATGGAGACAATAAGGATTGCTCTTGCATTAGTAGCCCATTTACAGCTGAAGGCGTTTCAACTTCATGTCAAATCCGCTTTCTTAAATGGCAAGTTGGAAGAAGAAGTATACGTAGAGCAGCCTCATGGATATATTGTTCATGGAAAGGAGAAGGTCTATCAACTCCATAAGGCTTCGACCGGATTAAAGCAAGCATCATGTGCATGGAACAGCAACATTGACGGATACTTATGCTATAATGGCTTTCAGAAAAGTCTCAGTGAATTATCTCTCTACGTGAAAAGGGAAGGTACAAATCTCCTTGTTGTTTGTCTATATATTGACGATCTTATCTATTTTGAAACTAACTCAAAAATGCTTGAAGAATTCAAACAAACTATGATGAAGAGATTTGAAATAATTGATTTGGGCCTCATGAAATATTTTCTTGGAATTCAAGTCAAATAGCATCAAGGTGAGATTTTTCTTTCTCAAAATAAATATGTTGATGATTTACCCAAGAAGTTTCACATGAGCAAGAGCGAACCAGTTGCAACTCCTATGGCATCAAATGAGAAGTTGTATCATGATGATAATACTAGTAAAGCATATTCGAAAATTTTTCGAAGTCTGGTGGGTTCGTTGATCTATCTTACTAATACCAGGCTAGATATTACGCATTCTGTTAGCACCATTTCAAGGTACATGAATGATCCAAGCAAAAATCATTATGTTGTTGCTAAAAGAATTTTGAGATATTTGCAGGGTACCAAAAATATGGACTCAAATATGTCCGTGAGAATGATTGTAAGTTGGTTGGCTACACTGATAGTGATTATTGGGCAGGTTCCCTTGATGATCGAAAAAGCACTCCAGCTTATATGTTCTGTTTAGGCTCTAATACAATATCTTGGAGTTCAAGAAAGCAACAAGTTGTAACCTTATCTTCAACCAAAGCAGAATATACAGCTGCAACTGAAGCTACTTGTGAAATGGTTTGGTTAAGGAGAATCCTCAAAGAAGAGTAGGTAATGCCAACAAAAATCTTCTGTGATAATATGTCAACAATTGCAATGACTAAGAATCTTGTTTTTCATGCTTGGTCAAAGCACATTGAGTTACATCATCATTATATTAGAGATTTGGTACATAAAGAAGAAATCTACTTAGAGAGTTCATTAACACCAATGATCAACCGGCTGATATGTTCACCAAAGATTATACACCAGAGAAGTTTGAGAAGTTTAAGAAGCTTTTGAAAGTTACAAATTGAGAGGGGGTGTCAAATGTAATTTCTAATTTCTAATTAGTCAAAAAAAAGAAGTTGCAGAAAGGAAGTGAGCGAGCGTTCCATTAGATCTCCATTTGTTGGCCTTGGTGGGCTAACTTTTCTTTAGCCTTTTTCTATTGTTGTTATTTTAAATCCTTCAAGTGGGGTTTCTCTCTTTATTCTCATCTTCCCCTTTACCCTTCTCTTTGCCTTTCACCTTTGCTTCTCTTCAACGTTGGCTTCCCCCTAAAACAAACCGATTAATTCCAATTCAGTTTGCGATTTTTTGGCTCTTTCTAAGAAACCCACAAGGGGTTTTGCCTTTGATTGTGTATTTTCGAGCTCGATTTCGTTTTCAGTGGTGGATTGTTACAGATGCTCTGCAAATGGGGAAAGGGGAAGAGCAAAATCTGCCGTTGCAGCAGCGTCGTGAGGTGGCTCCAAGTGGGGATTCTTCCGGGTTTCTTTGTGGTCAATGTTCTATTGGTTTTCATAGAGTTTGTAAAGAGTTGAATTTCAAGTGTTTCTTCGTTTTGATTTTGGGGTTTGTGGTGTTTGTCCCTGGATTCTTTTGGCTTCTTCCTCTTCATGAAAGAAATTCAGGGTTTGAGGCGAAAGACACCATTAAACTCTCTGCTACAGTTCAGGTATATTTTGTTCTTGAAAAGCCCGTGACCGAGCTTCTCCCTCACATCAAGAGATTAGAGTTTGATATCAATGGTGAATTAGACATTCCAAACTTGAAGGTTTCCATTCTATCCATGCATGATTTAGGTGAGTCGAATAGGACTTACGTGGTTTTCGGTCTTCTTTCTAAATACATAACTGCTCCAATAAATCCAGTGTCCTTAAGTCTGCTGAGATCGTCTTTATATGACTTTTTCCTTTCCGAAAAAATTTCTAATTAGTCATTTGAGTTCTTCAATATGACTTTTTCGAATATGTAAAGGTTATGTAATTTTCTAGAGAAACTATTTCCTAGGTCAATAACTAGGATTCTCTAGAGACTTCTCTTGACACCTATAAATAGAAGTGTTCTCTATCCCTGGTATGCAAGTAACTAAGAAAGCTCCAATTGAGCCTAAGTGCAAAAGCACTCAATAGAAGAAAGTTCTCTATAATTCTCTCTCCATTTTAAACTCTAGCCTAATTCTCCTTTATTGCCTCCAACAGGAATATGATATCAATCCCAACGCTTTATGTATGTGGTGTCAGGATAGGCTATAATACCCGACGATACTTTATATCGTTGGGAAAGAGGATTTTCACCGATGCCTTTTTTAGCATCAGGAGTTGTAGTGTTGAAACATGTTTATTTTCTTATAGTGTAAATAATAGGCCAACTCAATATTGTGATAGCGACTTAAAAATAAAAATGAAAAGGCTTAATTACAAATTTGGTCCTTATGGTTTGGAAAAAGTTAGAATTTAGTACCTGTAGTTTTAAAAGTTCGAATTTAGTCCTTATGGTTTGATAAAACCTCATAAATAGTCCATATGATTTGATAAAATCCTCATACATTGATAGTCCCTATGTTAGGGACTATATATGAGTGTTCTCTAAAATCATAGGGACTAAATTCTAACTTTTAAAACCATAGAGGCTAAACTCTAACTTTCTCCAAACCATAGGGACTAAATTTGCAATTTAACCAAATGAAAATATGTCTAGATTATGTTCAAGCCATTATTTTTCATTACTAACCACTAGGACAACTGCCTAACCCTACTATTATTTACATCAATCACTCAACTTCCAAACGTTTTATTTAGTTTTTAAATTTGCATATAAAATTATTTTAAACCCTACTATGATAATATCATATTCAGATTTATGATAAAATTATTTTAACATAAATCTGAATATGTTTTGAAACATGAACCTTAACTTAAACTACTATATGTTTATTCATGTCATGCAAAAATCTACCCATCATATTGAATGAACAAATGTGCCCGTGATAGATTACTATAATGGATCTGCATGCAAATTTGGAGTCTAAAACAGAATGTTGAAAGTTTAAGAACTAAAATGAAAGAATTTCAAAATCTAACCAATAAAATTGTTCTTTCTTTTTTGTATATAAACAACTTTAACTGATTTTCATTCAAATCCCATAAGCTTCTCAAATCTCTTATCTTGGAAAACATAATTGTTCCTAATCGGCATATTACGAAAAGCCAATCGAATCTAACTTCAAGTGCTTGAAGACATTTATATGGATGAACCGAGAAGAACAAATCACATCAACATAAAGTAGAATTTCCCATTCAACATTATCAATGAACAGCCACAGTTGAGAGCTAAGGCAATTCCTCCTTCTGTATGTTATGAAAGCTGAGAGCAGAAAGAGCATACCTGATCCTTGTAGGCGTGGTTTCAAGTTGAAAATGAAAATGGTTGAACCAGCTCCAGTCTTCAAGTGAGACCCTAACACAGCTCACAAGAACAGACTGGTGATGAGGAAACAGATAGAACAAGTATAATTGTCGTAAGCAACTCCTAGTAAGACTGGTGATGAGGAAACAGACATAACATAGTTAGTGTAGTTAAAACAGTAACCCAAAAATCGTTCTCGCACGTCCACTGTGTATGTTGAACTCTTCTGTCCGATGTATGGTGAGAGGAAACAAAAGCCTGCATAAATAGCTAAGTAAAAGAATATCTGACTTCATATTCAAATTCAAGCGACTTCACCAGGATAATTGTCGTAAGCAACTCCTAGTAAGTAGTAACCGTGTTGAGTTCCAAATATGGAAAAAGTAGTAACTCTACCAATTCCTAAATACATTCATATATAAGATGCAATTATACATGTCTTTAATTGTTGAGATTGGTAAGTAAAGAAAATTAGATACTTCACAGGGAGTAAAATAATTCTCAGAAAACAACTTCAAACCAGCAAACAAACTTAGATTATTGAATAGCTCTGCATAAACAAACTATTGGGATATCATCTGAAGTGATGTATTTAATGTGACGATATCTCCTTATGTTACTAACTGACTCATCTATATAACCAACAAAAGAACGCCCATTTGTAGTAGAAGAAAAGCTGAGAATGAATATCTAACTCGAGAACCAGAAAGTTATTTACATATTAATATAATGCAACATCTGTCATACAACCCTACTGTCATTATCTTTTCTCTCCTCATTTTTGGAACCCAAGCCATCTTGATGCGCTACATCATATGTGGCATGAAGGCCAATAAACAGATAGTACAGAAGCATTACTGCGCTACAAATGAAGAACCTTAAGAATGCCTCGGTACCCAAAGATCCAATAAGAGTGAGATTCATCCCTATAGACAGTGATGGGAGCCAGGGAACAAGAGGGACACCCCAAACCAACGGCGATCGATACTTGGGAAGGAACGACATAGCCAGCGTGCTAAGGAACCAAATCGAGGCAGGCACAACATATTCAATCCATCCTTGCCTATCCAAATTCCAAACTACTGCCAATGTTAAACAAGAACCAAAAATGATAAACAAGCAAAACAGAAACTTGATATAATCGCTTCTTGGTGTTGTATCCTTAACATAGTATCGCCTTACAAGCAATGCAACAGCCATAAGCATAAAAATGGCAAGTGTGCTGAATGAAAAAACACTTGATAAAACGTCCAAACTAGAGAAAAATGCAACAATTGCACTAGTTATGGTCGTCAAAAGCGTAGCATATACGGGAGTTCCAGTTTTTGGGTGAACTAAGGCAAAGAGGGGTGGAATCAGATGGGCTCTAGCAATCTGTGTGGTGTAACGAGCTTGTCCCATAGATCCCACCAGCAAGCTTGTAGTCATTCCCTTGATAGCAACTATGCTAACTAAGTATTTAGCCCATGTCATCCCAATTTTATCAAATGCAACGGAAAAGGCTGCATTCCTATCAATCTCGGTATACTTTTGCAGCATTGTTAAAGACAAGGCCATCAAGCAATAGATCACAGAGATCACAGACATGGACCCAATCAAACCTATCGGTATATCCCTTGAAGGTTGCTTGGTTTCCTCAGCCATGGTGGCCACCATATCAAATCCAGTATAAGACCAGTAAACAACAGCTGCAGCTCGAAAAACACCCCTCGCACCAAAAGGGAAAAAGGGTACCAAATTTGCAGAATTCCCTTTCACAAATCCAACCACAATCACAAAGGCAATCAGCAAACTACTAATTATAGAAGTTATCCATGTCAGGAAAGATGTCCTCCTCGTTCCACTCATAGCAATACCATTAGCAACAAGAAGCACTATAACAGCAATTGGATCCAGAAGATTAAACCCCTCAGACAAGAAACTCACCTTAATCCGAAGAAAATCGGGGTTATCAGTGTTGATCATACTCGCAAAATAGGAAGACCAAGACCGACCGAGTCCAGCCGCACCAACAATCGCCTCCAAGAAGATATTCCCCGCAGCAATGAACGCAATAAAATCCCCCAATTCGATGCGAAGAAAAGAGAAGGACCCTCCGGCGACGGGAACTTCAATTGCAAATTCAGAATAACAGAAGACAGAGAGCAATGCAGAGAGGCCCGAAACTACGTAAGAGATCACAATTGAGGGTCCAGCATCATCGCGAGCTTCTAAGCCGGTTATCGTGAAAATGCCGGAACCAACTACAGAACCAAAAGCGAGCCAAATCAAATCCCACCAAGTGAGGCATTTCTTCATCCCCACTTCACTGGCCTTGGGAAGTTCGAAGAGCTCGTAGGCGTCGGAGGAGCGGTCCAGAAGACGGTCCTTGAGCCGGGAACACGTTTGCGACAGAGCATATTTGTACGAAGAACAGTCCCGGAATGACTCTTCTGGAAAAACGTCTTGCTTGCTCCACCTCCTCCAGTAGCTTCTTTGCACCGGCGGCGAAGGTCCATGTGGTGGCTCCGTCGTGGGGGCGTCCATTCCGGCGAGATTAGCGGTGACTGATTACGAGAGTGATCGCTGATTGGTGATAAAAATATCTTTTTGCTGTATATTTAAACAAAAGAGAAACTACCTTTTGTTTAGTAACTTTATTTGATTTTATTTTACGCACCCTGAAAATATGGATTATTATTTTTATTCAAACAAAATATGAATGATTTATAGTCACGTGATGGGCATTCCGAATTTTAAATTTGAAGTATAGAACCATTCTTTTGGTAAAATTATAGATTTGGCCCTTTTATTTTGAACCTGGTCTTTATCTAGTCTGCATAATTCTTATAAGATTTGATCCATTGATGAATAACTCAATAATACGTAACGAATTCCTGGAAAATAAATTTATAAGTTTTATACCTTAAAAAAAAACTTCGAAAATTATCAATTTACCCACTTAAATTATGGGTGGTATTAATTTCAAGTCTACACTAATAATTATATAATTTAAACTATAAATTTTTATAAGTTAAATTTAAACTCCCAATTAAGTGTTTCGCTTAGAAGGTTATTCAGGCATCAATTATAATTGTCTATTTAATAATTTGACATTTGAAAAAGTCAACACTTTTAAGAACTGAATTCATGGACAATTTTGAAATGTAATCTTAAAAAAGTGTCTAATTTCATTCACTTATAACAACAATTTAGAAGTTTAATTGAAACAATTATATGTTTCACACGATATTTTTTGAACTAAAGCTACGTTTCGGGTGAAACGTATTAATCAATGGTAATTTAATTACGTTCGTTGTTGGTTTACCTATGTTCTGTACTTGTACAAATATGTACGGTCTGATTCCATATACGTAATCAAAAAACGACGCGGGAAGGGTGATCAATCCAATTGCATTTGAAAGCTACGTCGTTATCGTTATCATTACCATTACATATACGGTTATTGTTACAGTATGAGAGTTATGAATCTGTCGCATTTACTGTTATTGTTACTGTTTGACCCTAAACGATAACGATAATGGTAATTATAACAATAAATGTGGCATATTCATATTTCTAAGTAAACGTGATCAAAAGCAATTTAATTATGTTTTTGATTGAACTCGTTATAATCGATCCATTAATTAAATTTCATTTCGATTACACCAATTTTTATTATGGATTGGTAAATGTGGCCTTAGTTTAAATGAAAGTATAAATTAATGGAATTATAAAAATTTGTGGTTTATAATTTAATCTCATAGCTCTTAAAATTTAAAGGTGTAAATTGATATTTTCCTAAAAGCTTCTAAATGATAGATTGTATGCCTATTAATATCCTATTTCTCGAAATAAAAAAGAGATGTTATTGATTTTTTTTTTTCTTTATTTTTTTGGACAGATGATATTTGTTAGGTAATTTGGATAAAATTGTAAACACAGAAAACAAATCTTGATGATTTTTATTATAGAATAAAAATTTCCATAAATAAATTAGAGAGTAAATTTTAATTTTCAATTTGGGAAATTGTAACTGGCGAAAAGCAGATTTAGAAAATTGCAGCTTTGCCTTTGAAGTCTTCAATTTCAGATATAGAAAATATTAAAATCCTAATTTTTCCTTTTTTTTTATTCCACTTTTACCCTTTTAATAAACATAAAACAAGACCTTTTTTCCTAATTTTTCTCCCACTTTTTTTTTTTCGCTCTTCGCACCGCAAGTGTTTCTCTTTATTTTCACAATAATACTTCGACCCCGTTTGGATTGAATATATAAGTGGATTCAAATTTTTTATTTGATATTTTGTATATCCATCAATTGATGGACTTATCATAAGTAAAAATAAGTTTATTATTTTGTGGATATTTCAAGTATACATACATCAATCGATAATACGTTAAAATATCTATAAATATTTTATAGATATTTTTTAGTGAATCAGACATCAATTAGTAATTACATGAAGTAGAACAATGAGTATATAATTTTATGGATATTTCAAGTGTATCAACAATATATTGCATAATAATTACATTCATTTTATTGATATTTCCAGTATATCAATAGTAAACAAAATATCAACCAGTCATTATTTAAAATAAATTGTGCATCATTTTATTGATATTTAAAGTGCATAGGAAGTATATCAGATACAAATCAACATTCATTTATTGGTGTTTCAAGTATAACAGTAGTAAATTAAACATCAATCAATAACTTATTTTGAATTAAAACATATGTGTTTAATTTGATTGATATTTGAAGTATATATCAAGACTATAACAAACATCTATCACTATTTATTTGATTGACTTATAGCATATGTCAACGACCATAAGATCTATAGTTCAAATCTCCCCGTATTTAAAAAAAAAAAAACAACTATTATCATCTCTCAAATGTGATTATTTAACTCATCACCCTTACATTTATTATTTATTTATTTTTTAAAAAGTAAATTTTCTTTTCTAGAAAAATGGATTTAAAAAAGCTACGTTTGAATAAAAGGTGTCAGTTAATGGGTCATTTTAACTTTTTTCATTAATTTAGACCTCGTGCTTCAATAAATGCAGTGTATTGATTTGTTTATTTTGTTTTGTTTTTGTTTTGTTTTTGTGTTCTTTTTTTAAGATTATGATGACTAACTATGGACATTCGGATTTGTAGCTTTATTTATTTATTTATAGAAAATTTCATTTTGAGAATTGTCAATATATCAATTTAATTATCTATTTTATTAATTTAATATTTAAAATAATCTACATATATACGAATTAAATGTAAGAACGATTTTCAAATTTAATCTTATATGGATTCACTTATAAAAATTTAGAAGTCTAATTAAAACAATCATACGTTTTGCACCATATTTTTTAAACTAAATTTAAAGGAAGGTGGAATACATTTATGAAAATTTAAAGTTTAAATTGATACTATTATTATTTCATAATTTAAATTGATACCATCCTCAAAATTAGAGGTATAAATTGAAACTTTTTTTAAATACATTCTTATAAGTTATATATAGTTGAACGAGACTATTTTAATAGGTATTCTTCAAATTATATTGGCGCTGGTTTTAATTAGCTGATTTTGTTGGCTACATTTAAGTCTTTTTTTAATCCACTTGATTTGATAGCTGAGTTCATTTTATAGCTAATTTCAAGTTTTTCTTTTTTTAATTGTTGAGTTTTACATTTTCCCAATATGTTTTTAAGTTTTTTAATAGTTTGTTTTCAAATATAACAAAATGAGCAAACTAATTTACAAGTATAGCAAAATGTCAGTGTTTATCTATGATAGAAAATGATGTATATCAATGTCTATCACAGATAGATGTGATATTTTGTTATATTTAAAAATATTTTCAACAACTTTGTTATTTAAAACAATTACCATTTTTATAATTAGTTGAATTTTGTATGATTTAGTAGGTGTTTCTTGAAATTTTTTCATTTAATTTTGAGAAAATTTTAATTACAACACTTTTAAGTTTGAAATTCGATGAAATTGAAAGTTTAAAATTATATATATATATACTCTCAGATAAAGCTGATTGATACTAAAAAAAGTTTACTTTTTAAGTTTTAACATATGTATGACTTTGAAGTTGGAATACTTATTCATTATGTGTGGACTTTTCCACGCAAGGATTTTTTTTTTCTTCAATGGTATAGACATTTGTGAATGTTGGTAAGTATTGGTAAGCTTTTGGTCTAGATATGTGTTTGGGAAGTGGGAAAATGGCGGAAAATGAAAATGATGCGTCGGTCCAATTCAGAAAATTTTGAAAAAGTAATTTTAGGGAGGTAGGTTAAATGCGGTAGGTGTCATTGGAACAACAATGGAAGGTTGCATGTTTAATTTGACATGTTGATGCTAAATTTTGGATAGAAAAAATGCATCTAACCTCTACGTGATACCACCAGTGAGTTTGTTTGAAGGGGAGAAGAATGTAGCCTACAAAAGAGAAAACATGCACACTAGTGTGGTGTTTGCTACACTCACTCTGATGCTTAAGTCAGAGAGTGAAAGAGTATGAAAGTTAGAGAGTTTGAGAGTAAGACTCAAGTTACCTCACGTGAAGTCATTATGATGTATTTATAGAGAAAGTTGACCCAGAGTGTTCTATAGGGTTTTTGAGTTGTTTTAGGATTAGTAGATACCTATCGAGCCAAGGGGCGTGCTCAATTTTGTGTTTGGCTAGGGTCATTATGTCATATCTTGGGCTTAAAATGTTACTTTGGACCAGAGTATGCGTAAAGCATGCCCCATGAGGTGTTTGACAAGGGTTAGCCTCAGCCTCGGGCCTTGGTCGAGCATCTTCCTTAGGCCATATTTTGGGCCTAAAAGAATCTATTGGGTCAGGGTATGCATAAAGCATGCACCGTTAGATGTTTGGCAAGGCTCGACCTCGGCCTCGGCCAAGGTCCAAGCCAACCCCTTATCCTTGGCCTAATTTGATCCCAAGCTACTACTTTCGACTCATATCATGCTCTCTTCTTGATTTTTTCGTTCTTATTTGTGTTAGATGTCAATTATATCATTTGGTCCAAATCACCCATAACATTAGCCCTCACTCTCATGTTGGGTCTCGAGTTTTTGTTACTTTCAGTTATGAGCTAAACATTTTAGGCCCGAGTTGGGAGTATAATTTATTCTAACTTGCACTGCTTTAATAACTCTGTCGGTCGACTCTTAGCAAGGTCAAGCTTCTCACCAATGTCCATGTGAGACACTCATAGATTAACCCACCAAACCTATAAGGTTGGTATTGGACACTTTTTAAAATCTTGTCAGAAAGATGAAAATCGATTTTTTAAGATTTGTGCACTGTCTCGAGAAAGATTAAAATCAATTTTTGGAAAGGTGAGGTGGCAATCTTGTCAGAAAGATGAAAATCGATTTCTTTAAGATTTGTGCACCTTCTCGAGAAAGATGAAAATCAATTTCTGAGAGGTGATGTGGTAATCTTGTCATAAAGATGAAAATCGATTTCCTTAAGATTTGTGCACCGTCTCGAGAAAGATGAAAACTGATTTCTAAGAGGTAAGATGACAATCTTGTCAGAAAAATGAAAATTGATTTCCTTAAGATTTGTGCACTGATTCATGCTATGAAATGCATAAATTAGGCCTTTATTTTAGTATTCTTAATGTGAAAAATGAATTCTTGCATAACTTTTATCCCAAATTTGATCTTAATATGCTTAAATGAGCTTAATGAGGACTAATTATGTGTAAAGGATGATTTTTGCGGATTTAGTGTAGATATGGTACGTTTTTTACAGGTTTCTGGCTAATTTTCATGTGATGTGCCCACAGCAACAAGTGATGTACCAGAACTGTCAAGCCCTAATTTTCCAGGTCCGATTCTGCCCGAATTAGCAGCAATTTTCTTGGCTAAAAATCCTCGATTCTGCTTGGTGAATCCTCAGAACGTAAATCTCGGCCCTCCTTAACCGATTTGGGGTCTATAAAAGGCGAAGAAACCCTATGTCTTAGAGAGAACTCACCGCTACCACAATCATCACTTTTATTCTCCATTTTATTGTCAAATTTCCAGCACCTTGGGATTCTTTTCTAAGTTCAAACTAGTAGTTTTAAGAAGGAAAGTTCCTCTAAGGCATAGCGGCTCTAGGATTACTCTTCCACAGAAGTGTGTGTTAAGGCAAGATTCTTTCTTGAAGAAGAAGAAATTGTTCTAGGGAAAGACTTGTACTTGAGGATTTTCTCAAGTTTACTTGAGTTGTCTCTATTTTCCAGCTTTATTATTTTCGTGTTATTTTCCATTTTATATTCTACCAATCAAACGTTATATTGTAGCTATGGTTTATGATTTAATAAAAATGATTATTTTATCAAAAGTCATGAGATAAATATTTTTAGGGGTTTGACAATGTGAAAGTCATAGGGTTGTTATGACTTAGGTTATGTAATGCTCACACCACTTTGTGTAATCACATTCTCTTTGTTGATTTTAAAATATAAAATCGGTAAGTTAAACTGGTCATTTGATTTAACGATCTAGTGGAGCTTTAATGTTAAGAAGGTTAGGGTGTAAACGGATTTCACAAAGGGATATGGGACTAAAAGCCTAGACATAGGATGATCATGTTACCTTAGAAATAAAGGCATAACACATTTATCCTATGGTGTCCCTTATTTCTAAGGTAACGTGATCATCCTATGTCTAGACTCTTAGCCCCATATCCCTTTGTGAAATCCGCTTACACCTTAACCTTCTCAGCATTAAAGCTCCGCTAGATCATTAAATCAAATGACAAGTTTAATTTACCGATTTTATCTTTTAAAATCAACAAAGAGAATGTGATTACACAAAGTGATGTGAGCATTACATAACCTAAGTCATAACAACCCTAAGGCTTTCACATTGTTAAACCACTAAAAATATTTAGCTCGTGACTTTAGATAAAATAATCATTTTTATTAGATCATAAACCATAGCTACAATATAACGTTTGATTGGTAGAATGTAAAATGGAAAATAATAAGAAAAACAGTAAAGCTAGAAAATAAATACAACTCAAGTAAACTTGGGAAAATCCTTAAGTACAAGTCGTTCCCTAGGACGATTCCTTCTTTTTCAAGAAAGAATCTTTCCTCAATGCACACTTCTGTGGAAGAGTAATCCTAGAACTGCTACGCCTCAGAGGAACTTTCGTTCTTCAGACTACTGGCTTGAACTTCAAAGAAAATCCCAAGGTGCTGGAAAATTGACAGTGAGATGGAGAATCGAATTGATGGTTGCGACGGCGGTGAGTTGTTGTTTCAATTGGAAGGGTTCTCCTCCTTTATATAGGCCAAGGTGGTTGAGATATGGCCTAAAATCACGTGTTGAACGATTTCCCAACTTTTTAGGCGTTGAATAACAATTTTGACCGAGAAAATAGCAACCATAATTGACTGGACGCGAATCTAAAAAATTGGACTCAGTAATGTGGGCACATCACTTCTGATGCGGTTACAAGCACATCTGATGTGGCGGAGAGGACTGGTACATCACTTACTACTCTTGGCAAATTAGATAGAAAATCAACAAAACAGCCAAAAAAACCTGTCAAAAATGTACTAGATCTGCACCAAATTCACAAAAATCATTTTTTACGCATAATTAACCCTCATTAAGCTTATTTAAACATATTAAAACCAAAGTTGAGATAAAATTCATGCAATAGTTCATTTTTCTCATTAAAAATGCACAAATAAAAGCCTAATTTCATGCATTTCATAGCATGAATCATGCACCATCTCAAGAAAGATGAAAATCGATTTCTGAGAGGTGAGGTGGCAATCTTGTCAGAAAGATGAGAATCGATGTCTTTAAGATTTATGCACCATCTCGAGAAAGATGAAATGTTGGGTTTTATGCCCTAAAACTCGTAGATAGTAAATGTAAATATTTTATCGTCATTAATAAATAGTTGTTGATGTTATTTCAATAAAAGTTATTGATTGTGTTGTATTTGTTTTGTCTTAATAACCCTAAAATCCAATAAACTAACATCTTGGTTGTCTTATGAGTCTTGAACAGTATCTAGAGATATATGCGGATCAATGTTCAAGATACAACCTAAAGGGTCTATAGTATAGGGGTAAGGTTTGTATACCTTATCTTGGTAATACTATGAATACAACATACTCTGTATTTGATACACACACAATAATCCAACGCGTTCGTGTAAAAGACATGCGAGTGGGTGTATTTATGCAATGAGTTTGCATAAGATTGGACCATGAAATAGTAACCACTAGATGTAACTTCGTTAACGGGTTAGATTTCTATTTTAATATGAAGATCTAGGCAACTTAGTCTTAATCCCGAGTATATTATGAACTCCTGTTCACGATGGATTGTCCTTTGATTTGTATGTGTGAAAGTGGTCGGTTTTCTGACTCAATATGCATACTATTTTGGGGACAAACTGAGTGGGGAGCTAGGAACATAATTATACAAGATGAATTTCACTCATTTTCAACTTTAAGGTAAGTAGATGAGTGTTCCCTTAAGTGATATCTTGGGAACTTGAACAAAGGGTCTTACCTTCTCAATGGCTCGAGAGGGATTTTTGTTTAATGGTTGAACCATAAACAGATTGTTCATTAGAGGAGTCTTGATACTTAAGGATTTAGAAGTAACACGGGGGTAAAATGATAATTAATTAACCCAGCTAGTGTTACGAACACTTGTGAAAGACTAATTTGCTATTATTGCTCTATATCCGTGGACATAAAAATATATCTGCAGTGAAAAGAGTGCAGTTGTGAGTCTTTAGTGGAGTGTACTCACAGTTAACGAATATTGATTAATGTGGTTAATGAGTTTAACCAATTAATGTCATATCGTTGGAGCTTCTAATCTGTATGTCATTAGGTCCCAATTCCTAGCTCGTAAAGGGTATTAAAGTTATTATATCTTGAATGGAATTTGAAACGTTCAAATCTATTTAGGAAAAGAATATAATGTATGGTGATACATTATAATATAAAGTTTATATTTTAATTTATTATAAAGTATATATTTTGATTAAGCTGTCGCAACGTCATCGCGACGCGGAGCGGCCGACATCCTTCCCTGAGGGTGTCTCTTTCGAGGTGAAAGATTTGGAGTTGCCACCAATCATTTTAGGGTGTGATTGGTCACCCATTTTGAAATGAATAAAAATGAAAACGGTCTACTTTTCCAAAAATAGGTTCGGGGGTCGTTGAGTGTAGGGAAGGTATTAGCACCCTACAACACCCGTTTGAAAATATTTTATTTTGTTATCCAAAATTGCAATGAAAATTAATAAAAAGAAACTTGATAAGAATTGACTAAATAATTCCCAGGTAGAAGTGTTCCCTTACGGTCAACTTAAGTACCTCAGCCTAGACAGAATTATTATCTTAGCTAATTATTTTATAAAAATTTGATATAGTTTAAATAAAGGAAATGTCTCACCAAATTTCATTATAGCTTTAAGAATAAAGTATAATTGTATTGTGTGAGTGACAATTATTGCCAATTTATATTTGGATTCTTTATGAAATATTTTCCTCGTAAGCGAAATTTGACTCCATCATAGGATTTATGAAAAATCTAAGAATGTTTGAAATTCATTTGAAATTTGAAATTCACATTAAGCTAGAGTTTATCTTAAAGTTGCATAGCTAACTTAAACTTTGTTTAAATATTCCATGCATGAAAAAAATAATAATAAATTTGAATAAATTCCATAAATTAAATCAAATATAGGAAATACTTGAAAACTTTATTAGCTAATGAAATTAAAATTTATTTTGCCAATGCAAATGTGGATGTAGTAAGACGATTGTATACAAAGTTTGAAATTAAGAAATTTGAAATGGTATGAGGAAATTTCAACATTAAAAAAACTAGAGCATATTTATTTAAGAATAATAAAAAGTTTTGATTAAATGCTTTAAATAAATTTTAAACTTCAATCTATTAAGATTACAAAATCATGGAAATCTCATGTTTAAAATAAATAAATAAGATCCACAACTTATAATTATCTAATGCATTGAGGAATCCAATGGTTAGTAAGATAATATATATATATATATATATATATATATATATATATAAGAATCCAACGAAATGGAATAAATTGAAATTCTTTTGAAAACATCTCTAAAAATAAACAAATAAATCATGTATATTTGTAAAGGTAGAAATTGGTTGAAATAGAGAGAAGAAAGAAAATAATGTTAATAATAATAAATAAATAAATCAATATGGTGGAAATCGAAAATAGGAGATAAATCATAATATAAAGTACGTAGAGCCCACTATTTTGTTAAATAAAATAATAATAATAAATAATATAAAAATACTTAGGGCCCACCATATTATTAAATAGATAATAATAAATAATAAAAAATGTGTGGGACCCACTATATTATTAAATAAATAAATAAAATAAATAAAATATGACATGGGGCCCACACTTTTATCAATATCTTCTTCTCTCCTCTTTCTTCTTCTTCCTCACCAATTTCATCCTCTCTTCTTCCTCCTTCTCTATTCTCTTCTCCTTCCTTTCACTCTTTTCTTCTCACCATTTTCCCTCTTTTCTTTCCTCAAATTTTTTATCTTTCAAAATCTTTTTTTCTCCTTCTTCCTCCAATCTTTTTTTCAATATTTTCTTTCCGACTTTTCATTCACTCTTCTCATTCTTCAAATTACTCTTCTCACATCTTTTTTTCAATCTCTCTTCAATCATTTCTTCCCTCTTCAAATTCCTCTTATCACTTCTTTTTTTCTTTGCCTCCCATTCACTGTCTTCTCATCATTCACGACCTCTTCTCCCTCTTTTCTCCCTCCTTTTGCTTTCACCTCTTCCCTGCATTTATAAGCTATCACTGGGTTTAAAATAGCTTAACGTTAAAACTGCTTGAGAGATGAGGGGGAAGTGAACGTTGAATAACGGGAAGATTCTGTTATTTAAAAATTGATTTATATTTAATTAATTTAAAAACAAATTTTCTTTTTAAATTCATTTTTTAAATAAATCAATTAAATTTATTAAAAAAATATTTTTATTCCCTTTTATATTCTTTTTTTTTTAAAAAAAAATTATTAACAAAATCTTTTTTAAAAAAATATTTATTTTTATTTCCCTTTTATACTCTTTAAAACTCAATTAAAATCTCAAATTTCATTAAATTTCAAAACGCGATTAATAATTAATAAATATAAAAAAAATTTAAAAATAAGTCGGACCAAATGCGGTGTCTACAAACTTTATAATATAAATTTAATTTTGGATATGATTCAAAATTAATAAGAGAAATACAATTGAATATGATTCAATTGGAGGTTAAATTAAATATGTGATATTTAATTTGGTAATCTATTAATTGGAGAATTAATTAATTAATTAATTTAATTAGATTAGATTTAATTAAATTAATTGAATTAAAATTATAGGTTAGGTGGAAGATGCTCATTTAAATATGATTTAAACGAAAATTATTAATTGAATTAGATTCAATCAATTATTGATTTAATCAATTATTAATTATTAATTTAATTAATAAATTAATGAAATGAAATTATTTTATTTTATTTTAATTAGTTAAATTAAATATTATAAATTAAAATAAAAAAAGGGAAAAGGGGAAATAACTCCCCTACGTGGGAGTTACTTGTAACGTGAGATTTTTTCCACGTTGCATTTCTCTCCCTCTCTCTGCTCTTCCATAAATCAGAAAAGAAAAGGTTGATAGTTTTTTTTTCCAGAAAGGTTATGTGAAGAAAGATTTGCTCTCTCAAATTCTCTAGTCTAGATTTTGTTCCCACCAACCTTCAAACTCACTACTTAGTGAATAGGAGAGGCTCCTTGGTGGTAGTATTCTACATTGACCATTGGAGAATTGGAGATCTATAGTCGTCAATGAGAGTAAGATTTTTCTTTCTCTATATTTATTTTTTGAAAAATATGTTTTAACCTAATTTTTTCCTACGGGTATTTCCAAAAATCCCAAATTGATTTTGATATTAAGGTCCTGATACGTTTTCGTTGCTCTAGGATTTTTATCCCTGCATAAAATCGATTTTTTAAGGTGAGGTGGCAATCTTGTAAAAAAGATGAGAATCGATTTCCTTAAGATATGTGCACTGTTTGGAGAAAAATGAAAATCGATTTCTGAGAGATGAGGTGGCAATCTTGTCAAAAAGATGAAAATCAATTTCCTTAAGATTTGTGCACCGTCTCGAAAAAGATGAAAATCAATTTATGAGAGGTGAGGAGGCAATCTTGTCATAAATATGAAAATCGATTTCTTTAAGATTATAAGCACCTTCTTGAAAAGGATGAAAATAGATTTATGAGAGGTGAGGTGGCCAACAAATGACCATATTTGGAGCTTGAGACTTTCTCTAAAAAGATGATAATCGATTTTTGATAGATGAAGTAACTTTCATTTAGTTATCCTTGGTAATTTCAACCGTGAGTGACCAACCCATAGTTTCCACCAAATATTCATTTTAGTAAAAAATGGGTCTTAATAACAATATTATTTTTTGTGAATAATTAAGTTGGAAGTTATAGCTAACTTACCTTTTGTTTGAAATTTATTTAGAAATCTTTTAAATTGATGCTTCAAATTTGTTATGGGGATCTTTGCTTTTTGTTTAATAGGGAAGTAGATCCCTTGTAACTTTGCTTTTGGTTTGATAATGAAGCATGTCCCTTGTATAGCTCCTGTTGGGGTTGATGTCCTAAATCTCGTGGTCTTGTATTTTGTAAACTTGTATTATACAAACCAAATTATTTATTTAATAAAATAATTATTATTTTCTTTGACATTTAGTTGCACTAACCCAAAAACCAATAAACTAAGATCATAAGCTATTAGTAGTAACTTAAACACGTATGTAGAGACATACAAGTGAATCGTATTTAAGTGATAACCTAAACGATCTGTAGTAAATGGATACGGCTGGGTACCTTATCCTAGTAACACTATGGATACGACCCACTTTATGACTGTTACAAGTGTTGTAAAGTATCACAAACGTTTAGATCCTAAATGTTCATGTGAAAACATGTGAGTGGAGGTATCCTATATATGATACATCTATAAGACCGAACCGCGAAATGATTAGTCTCTCATATTAACACCGTTACTTAATGAGATTTACATTTCACTAGGATGATCATAGGTGACTCGACCTTAATCCTAAGTCAGTTGTGAACTCCTGCTTGTGAGAGCAATCCTTTGATTTGTATGGGTAAGAGTGGTCAGGTTAGCCAACTTAATAAGGCTACCTTTGTCCGAGTAGGCAGTTGGGAACTCGACTGTACAAGAAGGAATTCATATCTTATGAATTGCTCCCTTAAGAGTTGATGTCAGGTCTTGAACAATGAGGCACCTCACCCTCTCACTGGCTAGAGAGGGGTCTAGCTCATAGTTGGACTAGGACTAAATTGTTCATTAGAGGAATCGGTGGTAATTAAGGAGTTAGAGGTAACATAGGGGTAAAGCGATAATTTGACCCAACTGTTGTTACGAGCAATTTGTGAAGGGTTAACTCGCTATTGATTGATTATATTTGTGGACATAGAAATATATCTACAGTAAGAAGAGTGCAGCTGTTGGTCTTTAGTGGAATGACCGACAGTTAATGAATGTTGATTAATTTAATTAAAGAGTTTAATTAATTAATCTCGTACCATTGGAGCTTCAAATTGATAGGTCCATTAGGTCCACTTGCTATCTCATATAGGTTAAGATGACAGTCAACTGTCTTGTTTTAATTTGAATTGTTCAAATTAAGTTAAGGAAATTAATTGTATGAGATACAATTAAATAATGTATATTGATACATTATAATATAAAATTAATTTTTATATGAAATGTAAAAATTAAACTTTATAATATACATGAGAGAAATATTTGAATAAGATTCAAATATAAAATATTATATGAATGAGATTCATATAAAACTATAGGTTAAAAATAATGTGAATATGATTCATATTAAACTATAGGTTATGCGAGAGAAATTTGGTTACGTAGTAACTAATTATTATTATATATTAGACAAAAAGGAGAATCTTGGTATTCAAGATTTCTCCAAGAATCATCGGTAAGTTGGAGGTTTAGTCATAAGCTTTTTGTTGTTTGCTTTGTGGTGGTATTTTGATGCACTTTCTTCGTTTCTGTTCAAATGGCATCAGAAGAGTTTCTGAAGGACTGGAGTAAACTTAGTTTGACTACTGGTGAAAAGGAATCGCTAATTGATCGAGAAGAGGAAGAGGTGTGTTTCATCAGCGATCGTTTGAATTCATGTCTGATTGGAAAACTTTTGGCGAATAGAGTAATTGCCACCAATGCCCTTAGGAGCTCTCTGAAGAATGCCTGGAACATGTTGGAGAACTTCAAGATTTTTAGTGTAGGAAGAAACTTGTTTCTATTCAAGTTTGCTTCGAAAAGAGATAGAGAGTGGGTCCTACGTTCAGGACCTTGGCTTTTTGATAAAGCTCTGATTGTTATGGAACCTCCAGTGGACGATAGGAAAATCTCTGAATACAATTTTCAACACGTATCCTTCTGGATTCGTGTTATTGATTTACCTTTGGGTTTTCAGAGTAGAAGCATTGCTCAAAGGATTGGGAATGAACTGGGCGTTTGTGAAGAGGTAGATTGTGACCAAGAAGATTTTTGTTGGGGTGAAAGCCTTCGTATTAGAACCAAGATTGATATTTCTAAACCTCTGCGAAGAGGTTTCTTCATAAAGATGGCAAATTCCCCTGAAGGTCAATGGATCTCTGTCTGCTACAAGAGACTCCCAGACTTTTGCTTCAATTGTGGTTGCATTGGCCATCTCTTTAAGGAATGTATTGATTTCAAGGGCTTGGAAATTGGAGAGCAAGGGAGAAGGTTCCAGTATGGATCTTGGTTAAAATTCATGGGAGGTCCTAAGGTGGCTTCAAAGCCTCTCTCTCCTGTGAAGGAAAGGACAAGTAAGGAGGGTAACCAAGACTTCAATGTGTCTTCTGGTGGGTTTTCAAATAAGATTAGGTCTGAAGATAATAAAGACGTGAGGACTGAAGTGGGGTCTACCATCGAAGAAGTTGTCCACGGAAATATCTTTAATTCAATTTCTGTCCCTGTACCCGCTGACCTTTGTGGCTTTGAGCTAAATCTTTCTTCGGAAGGTTGTGAGACTACTGTTGAGGGAGGGTTATCTTGCCCTCCAGAAATGATTAACATGGATGTTACCCCTGTTATTGATGATGTAGATTCTGAGTTTACTTTTGTGGCCGAAGGTAAAAAGAAGGAAGGAATTTTGAAACAAAAAAAAACCAGTTGGAAACGTAGAGCAAGATCTGTATCTTCCCTTCAGATATCTGATCATTCAATGGATGGTAGTAAAAGGAAAATGGAGCAGGATGAAAGGTGGGCTGCGAAGAGAGGTAAAGGGGATAATTCTGAAGCTACGTCTCTAGCTTATTCATTTTTGGCAGTGGCTGGTGAACAGCCTTGCCTAGGGCCATGAGTATCATATGTTGGAATGCTCGGGGCTTGGGAAACCCCAGAGCATTCAGACTTGTGCGCGAGTTAGTTCGGGTACGAAATCCCTTAATTCTTTTCCTTTCAGAGACAAAATGCAAGGAAGATGTGACAAACAAATTAAAGGTTGCTTGCAAGTTTGACGGTTGTTTGACAGTTAGAAGTTTGGGCGCGAAAGGGAGTTTATGCCTTTTCTGGAGAGATGAAGCCTTGGTCTCTGTGACATCTTATTCTCAAAATCATATAGATGTTTGGGTTGAATGGCAGGGGGAGAAATGGAGATTCACGGGGGTCTATGGGTACCCTGAGGCCCATAAAAAGTCTCTTACTTGGGACCTTCTTAGAAGGCTTCAGTTGGATAGTAGCATTCCTTGGCTTGTGGGGGGTGATTTCAATGAGATCTGCTGGAACCATGAAAAATCTCGTGGTCCTTTTAAGGATAGGGTAATGTTGGAGCATTTTCGTGAAGCCCTGGATGATTGTTGTCTTCTAGATCTTGGTTACAATGGCTCTAAGTTTACTTGGAGTGGCATGAGAAGGGAGGGGCGAGTTTAGGAAAGGTTGGACCGTTTTGTGGGCTCATTTTCTTTTGACCAGCTCTTTGAAAATGCAGCTGTCCATCATTTAGATTGGTTTTTTTCAGACCACAGGCCCACTGAGCTAATGCTCAAAAAGCTTGAGGTTTTAAACCTTAAGAAAAAGAGAAAAAGTACTTTTAAATTCGAGGAGTCTTGGATCTCTCGGCCTGATTGCGAATCTCTTATTTCTAAGGCTGGGAAGTGGGAGTGTGGTCCTGATGGGCTTTCATTGTCTCAGAGCCTTATCTCATGTTCCAAAAGCCTCTTTCCTTGGGGTAGACAGCTTCTCAACAAAAGGAGAAATGATATTTCAAAATGTAAAGCGGCTTTAAAGGAAGCTTACGAAGGTCTCCCTCAGGTAAATTTTGCTGACATACATCTTCTTGAATTTGATCTTGACAGGCTTCTTGAGGAGGAAGAGATATATTGGAAGCAGCGATCTAGAGTAGATTGGTTAAAGTGGGGAGACCGTAATTCTAAATGGTTTCATAAGAAGGCCTCATTGAAAAGGAAAAGGAACGAGATCTGTGGACTCCAAAACAAGCACGGTGTGTGGCCAGAAGATGAATCTTTTATTGAATCTACCTTTGTTGACTACTTCAAGAAAATGTTTAGCTCCTCAAATCCCCAGTTGGTGTTAATTAGAGAAGCTCTGGAGGATCTGGATGTAAGAGTGACTGATGATATGAACAATAGGCTGACTTCCCCTTATTCTCGTTCTGAGATTGAGTTGGCTTTAAAGCAGATGTTCCCGACGAAAGCTCCTGGCCTGATGGCTTTCCAGCGTTGTTCTACCAACAATATTGGAGTACTGTGGGAGAAAAAACAGTTGATAGTTGCTTGGAGGTGTTGAATAATGGGAAGAGTATTAAGGAATGGAATCATACGAACATTGTCTTAATCCCAAAGGTTGATCATCCTGTTTCTGTGAGTGATTATCGACCAATCAGTCTTTGTAATGTAAATTACAAAATTGTCACTAAAACGATTGCAAACCGACTGAAGCTTATCCTTGATAAAGTCATCTCTAATTCCCAGTCTGCTTTTGTTCCTAATCGCTCAATTCTTGATAATGTAATTATTGGGCATGAATGCCTCCATATGCTTCGCAAGAAGGTGAGGGGAAACGGGGGTTTTGCTGCTGTTAAGCTAGATCTGAGCAAAGCTTTTGACAGGGTTGAGTGGATTTTTCTTCAAGAGCTGATGCTAAAATTGGGTTTTGACAGAAAGTTTGTTGATCTGATTTTGGGTTGTATTTCTTCTGTCAAATTCTCGATTCTAATAAATGGGGAGGCTAAGGGATTGATGCTTCCTAGCAGAGGCCTACGTCAGGGAGACCCCATCTCCCCTTATTTGTTTCTTCTAGTTGCTGAAAGTTTTTCTTTTCTTCTCCAAAAAGCCAATAGTGTTGGCTCTCTAACTGGTATGTCTTTCTCTAACAATGGCCTTACTGTATCGCATCTCCTCTTTGTTGATGACAGCCTGGTGTTCTGTAAGGCGGATGAAAAAGAATGTGTGTTTTTAAGGCAACTGTTATTGCTATATGAAGCTATCTCTGGGGAATGTATAAACCTTCAAAAATTTGCTGTTATCTTTTCTCCAAATATTCAGGAAGCTAGAGGACTTTTTCTGAGCAGTATATTGGGAATTAATGCAGTTGAGAACTTTGGTTCCTATCTAGGCCTGACTTCTTATTTTTCTCGAAATAAGTCAAAAGACTTTAACTTCATTTTGGAGTGCATTAGCAGGAAATTTCAAGGTTGGAAGCAGAATTTCTTCTCAATAGCTGGTAAGGAAGTTCTAATAAAGAGTGTTGGTCAAGCCCTTCCTTCCTATGCTATGAGCTTGTTTCATTTACCTAAGAGTTTTTGTGATGAGATCTCCAAGACCTTTGCCCGTTTTTGGTGGGGTTCTTCCTCTCAGCATAAGAAGATACACTGGTGCAAGTGGAGAAAGTTGTGTCTTCCAAAAGAGTGTGGTGGTTTGAATTTAAGGGATTTAGAAGGTTTTAACCAAGCCCTGATTGCAAAGCAAGTCTGGAGGCTCCTAACCAAGCCTAATTCTCTGGCGGCTCAAGTCCTGAAGAGTTGCTATTTTGAAAATAGTAATATTCTTTCTGCTGAATTGGGATCTAACCCTTCTTTTGTTTGGAGAAGTCTTCTTTGGGGTAAGGATCTTTTATTGAAAGGGCTGAGATATCGAATTGGTGATGGTTCCTCTATCCTTGTGGCAAACGACCCTTGGCTCCCTCGCCCAAGCTCATTCAAGCCTTTTATGGTTAGTTCCCCTTTCAAGGCTTCTTTTGTAGCTGACTTTATTCACCCAAATGGTTCTTGGAATGAATCACTTTTACATGAAGCTTTCTGCGATGATGATTGTGAAGTAATCAGGGGTTTACCCCTTTGTACATCTATGAGGGATAGTTTATTTTGGCATTACGACAAAAAAGGGGCTTATACTGTCAAAAGTGGTTACAAGCTTTTTTTTAAACTCAGTGTTATTAAAGGAATCTTCCAGTGAGAACAATCTGAAGGAGGTCTGGACTAAACTATGGAATCTTGATATTCCCAGCAAAATTCGACACTTTCTCTGGAAAGCCTTGAATAATTTCCTACCTACCAGAGACAACTTATTGAGGAAGGGGTTGAATGTTCTCCCTTCCTGTCCTGTTTGCTCTTCTGCAAGGGGGACGATTGATCATATCCTTTGCCTTTGTCCGAGGGCTGATGACATTTGGAAGCGTGTCTGGAACAAATCTCACTCTCTTTGTAGTTCTGATTTCTCTTTTCTTGATAGATGGCTACTTTTAAACACCTTATGTTCTCAGAAAGAATTGGAGCTTATTTCAATATGATGTTGGGCCTTATGGTATGATCGTAACAAAATCATCCATAATCTTCCTATTGCAAATGTGGAGCCAAGAAGTTGCTAGATCTTGAAATATATGGATGAAGTCTCTTGGAAAGCGCAACAGGTCCCTCCAGTTTCTAGTTCCCAGCCTGAGGTTGTTATTGCCAAGACCCACTTAAAATGGATCCCTCCTCCTGAGGGTTCCTTGAAGTTAAATGTTGATGTTGTGTGGTCTAATCGCTCCATTTTCACTAGTTAGAGTGCTGTCATCAGGAACTCTAATGGAGACCTCATTGCAGTTGCTGCAAGCCATTTACAAAGCTCTCTTAAAGCTCCTCTTGCTGAACTCTTAGCTATTCTTGAAGGTATTCATCTGGCAAAGAGGTGCAAGGTCTCCTGCATTTTGATTGAATCGGATTGTCTTTTAGCAGTAAATCTGATCAATAAAAATCATCAACCTTGAATGAAAGTCTCTGCTGGCTTACTGAAATTTGGAAGCTCTCTCAAGAATTTAGCATTTTTTTCTTGCCTCTATGTAAACAGATCTCTAAATTCTTTAGCCGATTGTATAGCTAAGCAAGCTAAATCTTCATCTTTCTCAGGAATTTGGTTTAATCATTTTCCTTCCTGGCTAAAAGTTTTAGCTGATAAAGATTGTAATCATCTTGCCCGTGTGGCGTAATAATATCTTTATTTTCTCAAAAAAAAATTATTATATATTAAATAAGATTTAATATATATATATATAATATAATATAATTTATATTATTAATTCATTTAAATTAAATTATGAACATGGTGTGGAGGTTTTTTCTCCATAATTCCTCTCCACTAACTCTCTCCATAATTCATCTCTAATGAAAAGATAACTTCTTCTTCCTTCCTTCCTTCCTTTAAATAGACAAAAGGAGATCATTCTCCATGGGTTTGATAACCTTGAGAATAGTGAGTGCTCTTTAGTGGTAGTGTCTGTTGGCTTTTTGGCCCTTAATCTCAAATTAATTAATTTTAATTAAGGATTTAATTAATGTTTTGATGATAACAAACCTGATTTTGTTTACTAACAATTTTATTATTTTGAATAGCCCATAGCGTAGAGCTCGAAACAACGATTCTGATGCCTCTTGAATCACCAAAATCGGAGTTCAAACGAAGAAGTTATCGTCGAAATAAATTAACGAAAAAATACAAAGGTGGTGACGTGGCCAAAATTAATCATCAAATTGGATTAATTAAGGAGTGTCACTTGGAGCCATAGAGGAAGTGACACAAGGGGCTTTATTTTATAATTGGTGGATTTTAATAAAACTAAAAGATATTGATTTTGAAAATAATAAAAAAAAATGATTTTAAAAAGAAATGAATTTAATATTATATATGTATGTGTCTAACGGCTAGTTGTTTTTAAAGTAAATGAATTTAATATTATATATGTTTGTGTCTAACGGCTAGTTGATTTTAAAATTAAAAAGAAAATTACTTTTTTTACTTTTAATCTCAACCACTCAATTTGCTTTTTACACAATCCAATGGATCAAAATCAAATTCAATTTTTTAGCCCACTTTCCTCTCTTTTTAAACTTCATCTTCCCAAAATTGTTTTAACTTTTTCACACTTTTCAATTCTCAAAATTAGTAAAAAGGCCACCATTGTTGCTCTCTCTCCAAGCTTCCAATTTTTGTTCTTTTCATCTTATTCTTGAGAGAATTTTCTATTGTATTGTGAGAATCAAAGTGTGTGAGCTCAAATTTGTATACCCACTCTTTTAGAGAGTTTTATTGAGTGATTTAAAGCTTTCAACAACATTGTAACGGTTTGATCCTAACCCGTAGAAAGGATCGGGTTTGCTCTTGAACCCGAAAAAGGAGCAAGGTAACGGTTCGACTTTGATCCGTGGAAAAAGTCAAAAGGAGATTTTTAATCGAAATCCCAAGAGGCGCTTGGGAAAGTGGATGTAGGTCGAGTTTGACCGAACCACTATAAAAATTACGGTGTCTTCTTCTCTAACTCTTTCCTAATTATTTTTGTATTTAATTTTAATTGCATGTTTTTGTTGGTTGATATTGATTGAATTTATTATTACATACTTTTTATCAATCTTGTTATTTGGCATCATTTAGGGTTTTTATTAATTTATTTTAAAAAGTATTTAATTAGTTTAAATTGAGCATATTTCTTAAAAAGATTAATTAAACCCTATTCACCCCCTCTAGGGTTGCCATACCGGTCCAACAGTGTCTTTATCTATTTGTAGAAGGGTTTTGTGAAGAAGATTCATCCAGGGTAAGCTACTTATTCTTCTTTTAAATTTTATCTTCTTTAAATTGCATGCTAGTTTATCTTATCATGTTTTATTCTTTTTTCTCTGTTTCTTTAAGTTTCATAATTGAGTAATTGAAACCACAATGCGATAAATCTCTTCCGTTGGGAATTCAATTCTTTCAGCTCCCATAAAAAGCAAGGTGCCCTAAGATAAGATTGACTTGAAATCTAGTTGGTCGGTTCGGCCTCAGCCTTGGAAGGTCGACCTCGGCCTCGGTAGCCTCGACCATTGCTTTTTGCTTCAACTTTGTCTCCTTAGCCTCTACATGGGTTGCCTCGCCTTTGCTCTTTGCTGCAACTTTGTCTCCTCGACCTCGACCTCAATAACCTTTTCATCTCAACTTGGTTTCCTCGGCCTTGGCCTGGTAGCCTCAACCTTTACATTTCGCTTTAACTTGGTCTCCCCGCCCTTGGCTTTTGCTCTTCGTTTAAACTTGGTCTCCTTGGCCTCAGTTATCATCGTCCAATTTTTGTTCTCGTCCATTTTACTCATGCTTTGTAAGGTATGCAGATTGTTAGTATAATACTTTCTTCCCAATAGACGGCGTCAACTGTTGATGTCAAATTTTGGACATGAAAAACATACTTGATCTCCACGTGACACCAACATTGAATTTGCTTGAAGGGGAGAAGAATGTGCCTGCAAAAGAGAAAACCTGCACAATGGTGTGATGTTAAGTTAGAGAGTGAAAGAGTGTGAAAGTTAGAGAGTTTGAGAGTAGGACTCAATTATCTCACATGAAGTCATTACAATGTATTTATAGAGAAAGTTGACCTAGGGTGTTCTCTAGGGTTTTCAAGTTGTTTTAGGATTAGTAGATAACATATCAGGCCAATGGGCATGCCCAATTTTATGTTTGGTTAGGGTCGGCTTCGGCCAAGCATCTTCATTAATCCAACGCTTGGGCTTAAAATGTTACTTTGGATCGAGGTATGTGTAAAGCATGCCTCATTAGGTGTTTGGTAAGGGTCAAGTCAAGGCCGAGCATCTCCTTTAGGCCATATTTTGGGTCTAAAATGATCTCTTGGGTCAGGGTATGCATAAAGCATGCTCCATTAGGCGTTTGGCAAGGCTTGGCCTCAACCGAGCACTTTGGCTAGGCCCAAGCCAGTCCCTTATCCTTGGCCCAATTTGATCCCAAGTTGCCACTTTCGGCCTGTATCATGCTCTTTTTTTTATTTTTCTGTTCCTATTTGTGTTAGATATCAATTATACTCTTTGGTTCAAAATCACCCATAACATGAGATCTTTCATTTTTTTAAGAAAATAAAACTTAACTTCTTTTAATTTTTTTGCAAGATGACATGTTGTATTTTTTTTTTCTCAAACGAACATCATACTTTTGCTTTGAGAGTAGTTTTTTTTAAGGGAAAGTGCATCTTCAACATGCAATATTATTGAAAACTAAAATATTTTCCAAAATAGTTTGAAAAAGTATGTATTTTTATAAAAAAAAAATTAAAAATTACGATATTAAAAAAAAAGAGAAATTACTATAAACAGAAAAAATATCAAACTATTTACAAATATATAAAATTTTTACTGTCTACTAGTGATAGACCGCGATAGAATTATATCGCTTTCTAGATATAATTCTATCGCTCAAGCAAATAAATTCTATCGCGGTCTATCACTGATAGACTGTAAATTTTTTTTATATTTATAAATAGTTTGACTCATTTTTCTATATTTGAAAACAACCCTAAAAAAAGTCCTCAAATATTTAGTTGGAAAAAAAAATAAAAACAATGGTAAGTAAGAACGTTGTTACTTGTTAAAATGGAAACCAAATGTTCAATAGCACTTCAAAAAAACACCAATTCTTTCTTTTTTTAAAAAAAATGGAAAAAAAAAATTTATTATGGAATATTAGCTCACACGATTGCAGGCGTCACTGCAAACGTGCGTATGAGAGGAAGTCGGTTATGAATGGTGCAGTTTGAACAATCATAATTCATCCCATATGCAAAAGCCGAAGTCGCACAAATATAATGCTGACACGTATAAAATTTGAATTGACCATATATAAACAAAACCTTTTCCTCTCATTTTGTTAAAATATTTGTAGGGTAGTTGTTCCATATTTAAAATTATAAAAAAGTGATTTCTTTTAATACTATGGGTAAGAGTGACTAAAATCACTATTGTTATTTTAAAAATTACTCAAAATATACTTTAATTACTCAAAATTAATTTAATTTTCAATTTTATACTTTTAAATACAATTTTCAACCATCAACTTATAATAGTTGTAGAAGTTGGACCCTAAATAATAAAAATTAAACCCTCAAACTTATATCATGGTTACAATTTCTACAATTATATAAGTTTGAGGGTTTAATTTTAACACTTTTATAAATTAGAGGACTCAATTCTTACCTGATGATATAATTGCATTAGGGTGATTTTTACGATTTAGCAAAAGAAAAAAAATAAAAACAAAAATTAGCCAAATATGGCAAATATTAAATTTGAAATCAATCCAAAGAGTGTGAAATGAATTAGGTTGGATATCCGCGTTTGTTCAAGCAGTCAATTTTTTTGACAAAGTTAACCATTGAATAAGGGCATCTGGCCCAATTTCTCCGTTCAAATCTGCGATAAAAAGGGTAACAACCGCAGCAGATCGCTGAATCTCGTCGCGCCGCCGCAACTTCTACAGCTCATCTCTCCGTCGCTCCTTTGGTGGTACGGAAGCTTTCTTTTTTTCCCCTCTCTTTACTTTGTAATCCTTATTTCCATCGTAAATTTGATGTTTGCCTTCGGGAAATCGTAGTTTAGTTTTTATCTGAAACAAAGAAAAGTTCATGACTTGGGTTGAGCCATAAGATTTTACTTGATCAAGATCCTTTTAGGGGTAATGTCTACTGTGAGTATTGTGATTAATGAAGATGGTAGTCTGAAAAATGAATCAAATGATTCGTTCTAAGTGAAAAATGAAAAAGGGGTTTGTATCAAACTAAATTACTAAATTTACGCAATTACAACCTTTCCATTTCATTTAAAATTGTCTTTTGGTAATTTTTTTGTTAAATGTTAAATAAATTAAAATATATGTCCATTTAGTATGAGTTTTGTTTTAATTTGACTTTTATAGGTTAAACTTCTTTTTAAATTAATTTGTATGACTTTAAAAGTTTCAATTTAGTCCTCCACAGTTTTATTCAAAATTCAAAAAATTGTCTCTAATCTACGTTTCAACATAAAATTGTCTTCTATTATAATGTAATTAGCTAATGCACCAACAACTAAAATGTCAAAAGTATGAACATAAAAAAAAAAAACAAACCCGATGCACACCATAGGATTGTCATCTATGTAATATGGTAAAATATTGTAATGTGAGGGCAATTTACGAGATTTATCCAAATCATTACAACCAAATTAAGATTTAAAAAGCAAAATGATAAAAATGAAACAAATTCTAAATGATGATAATTAAATTGAAAATGAAAATTTAAAACTATAGGGATGAGACTGAAATGACTAACATTCGCTCAATTCCACTATTCAAAAAGTTTCTAGTATACTCTCCCTGTTCAAATTATAATTTTGCCTCTATAAATATTCTTTTAATAGTAGTAGACTCCACCTCACTTTCAAAAGAATATTGATGTGACAATCAATTAATGAGACTAACAAGAGAAAAATTCTAGTACCAAAGTAGAAAACTTTTCAATACTATCTTAATTTATTGTTTGCCATGATTGACTCGATGGTTGTATTTAAGAATAATGTGAGTCCAAGAAATAAATAAATATATTATTTAATGATGTGTCAAATTATGAATGAATATAGTGGTTACTGTGATAGTATTAAATTTTTTCTTGAGTGGTATAGGAAAATTTATAGTATCTACCATGGTTGTACACTTGTACTAAAGAAAATAAAAAAGAAAAAAAGGGGCAAAATGCACTTTTGGTCCCTGAAGTTAAAGGTTATTATCTATTTGGTCCTTGAAATTTTAAAAGCGACACTTTAGTTCCTAAAGTTTGGAAAATGTTTCTAATTGGTCCCTAAGTTAATTTGAATTTGACCGTTAGTTGACTAACAGAAAAAATGATGTGACATGTTAAATTGATAAATTTTAAATGAGGTGGAAATTTTTATTAATTTTTACTAATTTTATATTGTTTTTCTAGTTTTTTAATTTTTTTTCCTTCTCTCTTTCCCCATCTCTTCTCCTATCTTCTTCCTCTTCTCTTCTCCCATCTTCTTCCCCTCCTCTCTTTCCCCGTCTCTTACTCCCTTTTTCTTCTAAATTAAATCCAACTGGGCAACCCTTTTTCAACTTTAAACTATCAAGTGGTCTTGCAAGAATTGTTTGGGCATTTGGTTAAATGGAAGTCAATCAATTTCAATATCAAAATCGTTTTGGAAAACTTTCCATTACTTTTAACTAAGATCTTTCTCTATTCTTCTTTTCATTCTCTCTCTCTCAAGCTTAGATCAATTGTGTCTTGGAGTGCTTTTTAGTTAATCAGATCAAGAAGCCCTTTAATCAAAGATGATGAAAGGGAAGTATTGTACTAGATTTCTTAAAGCTCTAAGAATTTTTGAGCTTAGTTTTCATTTAATTGTGGTTGTATTCTCATGACTTCTACTGTATAATTTGTGGGTCTTCTTCCTTTGTCTTCGAAAGAGACATTTTAGTTCTAAAATTTAATATATTGGGGAAAAGGAAAGAAGAAAGAAGTTATTTGGAAAAATTTAAAAGACCTTACTTTTGAAGCTTGGGCGGCCATGGAAGAAGAACTAGGTTTTAGAGAGATGGAGGGAAGAGAGAAAAGGGAGGAGAGAGAAAGGGGAAAAAGAGACCGAAAAACAAATAAAAATATTTAAAGAGTAAAATCCACTTAATCTAAAAAAATAATATAAAATTGGTAAAAATTGCCACCTCATTCAAAATTTATCAACTTAACATGCCACGTCATTTTTCCGTTAATCAACTAACGGTCAAACTAACTTAGGGATCAATTAGAAGCATTTTCCAAACCTTAAGGACTAAAGTGTCACTTTTGAAACTTCAAAGACCAAATAGACGTAAACCTTTAACCTCAGGGACCAAAAGTGCATTTTGCTCCAAAAAAAAAAAGTAGATATCAATTTATATCCCTGAACTTGGGAGGTTTTATGAATTTAAACCCCAAACTAATAATTGTATCAATTTAAACACAAATTTTCATAAGTGGATCCATTTAAACCATGAACTTTCATAAGTGTATCAATATACTTATCAATGTTTATATGGTTTAAATGGATATAATTATTAGTTTAGTTGGTAAAATTTAGGGTATAAATTGATATTTGTCCAAAAAAAAAAAAAAAAACTCGAAATTACCTTTGGAAACCAAATTTGTAATTTCACATTAATTTTTTCTTTTTGAAAATTCTCCCTTCCCCTCTTCCTCCTGTTCTCTTTCCTTCCTGCCGCGTCCTCCACTCTCCACTCTCCGGTGGTCCGGTTCGGTTCCGACCATCAAGATTAGCTTCAACAAGCTTCATTTCAGCTCTTAAAGTAATAGCTTGCACTTGATACCCTGTTAAGGTAATAATCTGCATTTGAGTTTTGAACTTTGTCGCTATCATTTTCTGTGAATTTTACCGTGAAGATTTTGGTGCTGGTTGTAGATGGTGCACCTGGACTAACAATTCTTTGAATTGCCTCAAGAGAATCGCATCTTCTACAAGGCAGAGAGAGTCGGAGAATTTTGCTCTAAAATGGCTGGGATTTTCAAATCGCAAGGTGGATTCGCGGTTACGCCGCACAAAGTTTCTGTCTGCATACTGTTTCAAATTTATGCTCCGCCGGCTCAAATCTCAATACCATTTCCTTTTTCCTCCGTGGCTCAGCATAATCGTCTTGGTCTGTTCTTGTTGGCTCTCACTAAGGTACTTTACTAGTTCGAACATTAACCTCCTAGTCCTTACCTTCATAAACATGCTCATATTTCCAGTGAATGCTTGTTATTAGTATTATAAATGCTTGTTTTAGATGTTATGTAGTGGCATGTTTTGTTTTCCAGTCTTGTGACGACATTTTGGAACCCAAACTTGAAGAGCTCATAAATCAATTGAGGGAAGTTGGTGGGTTACTGGATCATTGGTTGATTGATCACCTAACAAGTAGGTTGTCATCTCTAGCCTCCCCCGATGATTTGTTTAACTTCTTTAGTGAGATGCGAGGTTAGTTCTGCAAATCCCTATTGTTGTCTACCTTCAATCCTCAATTCATTTCTCATCAAACTTTCTATCTGTCTTCCTTAAGTTCTAATGTATGGGCAATATTACTCTCTTACACTGTATGATCTAGTTATCTTTCTCCTGTTTTCTCAATTACACCAACCTTTCATCTCGCTAGCGTAGTTAAATGTCGATTTATCCAGGAATACTTGGAGGTCCAGATTCAGGTGTCGTGGAAGATGACCAGATTATTTTGGACCCCAACAGCAACTTAGGAATGTTCCTTCGTCGCTGTGTTCTTGCTTTCAATGTATTATCATTTGAGGTACTCTAGTTTACCCCTTTTTTTTTTTTTTTTTTTGATAAGAACAACTGCATTCATTGAGAAAAATGAAAGAATACAGGGGCGTACAAAAAACTAGCCCACCAAAACACCCCAACTAAAGGAAGGAGTTCCAACTAAGTAGAATATTTCCTAGAGAATAGTTACAAAAAAGCTTCGAAACAGAAGTCCAAAGGGACACATGAAATCTCACTAAAGACCAAACCTCACAAGGGTCCCTTTCCCTACCTCTAAACACTCTATCATTCCTCTCCCCCCAAATATCCCAAACAACCGCACACACCCTAACAAGCCACAAAAAGCGACCTTTCTTTCTAAAAGGCGGATGGAGGAGGAACTCCTTGATCGTCGCACGAACATCTCTCTGACTAGCAATGCTAACATCGAACTCCTGCAAGAAGAGACTCCACAAAGTCCTCACATACTGGCAGTCCCAAAGGAGGTGATCCAGGTTTTCCTCCGCCTTTCGACAAAGGATGCTGCAGAAAGGCCCTACAAGCAAGGTTCTTCTCCTAACAAGCCTATCAAGAGTGTTAAGACGGCCAAGCAAGACTTGCCAAGTAAAAAGCCTTGACTTTCTTACGAAACTTAATCCTCCAAATCACATCGAACACAGACTCCCCAGTGGGAGAGAGATCCAATAACAGTCTGAAGAAGGATTTACAAGAAAATCCTTCACTAGGATTCAGACTCTAAATGCGAACATCCCTTCTCCCCACTCTAAAGTTGCACATCTCCAATAAAGAAAGAAGAGAGGCAACCTCCGTTGTTTCCCTATTGGACAAGTGGCGATGGAACCCAAAGGAAAAAGACACGGAGTTCTTAGACCAGATCAAGAAATTTAAGATCCGGTGATTGTTAAAGGAAGATAAGTGATAAAGATGTGGAAAGACAGAAGACAGAGCACAATCACCCACCACTGATCCTCTAAAAAATACGTGTCCCTACCGTCCCCACAACACACTGAACAAATTTAGAAAAAGTAGGAGGTACTCTAGTTTACTTACTGTCTTAATAGTTAGTATGCCCCATCCCTCGTTAATGTTTTGAAAACTGGCTCAATGTATTGGTAGTTGTTTCCAGCGTGGAATAGGAGCAATGGAGCACATGGATAAAAGAACATTTCCCTCGAGTTTTTTTTTGTTTTTTTTTAACATTTTTTTTACTCAATATCTTTGATTCAAATATCAATTTATTTGGATATCAGAAAATATTGAACTTGTGTTTTAATGTTGCTTTACAAGTTGGATGGTCATTTCTGAAAATTCAATGCAGGGTGTTTGCCATCTTCTGACAAATATAGGAATGTATTGCAAAGAAACTCTTTCAAGTTGTCCTTATGGAGCATCTGAATTAGATGATACTAGGAATGATTTGGAGACATTGCCAGAATATGAAAGTATGGACCTGGAGAATCTTGTTTTTGAAAAGGTTAGTGAAGAAATTGAAGCAAGAAAAAGGACCACTCAGAGCATCTCTTTTCATTTTCATATGCCCGAAGCACTTTGTGGATTGGTTGAAGGTACAGGCACATGTTTACTCGTTGGCTCTTTAGATGAAAAACAACTTGGAAAATAAATAAACTACATGCATAATAAATGATCACAATTTTTTATTTTTATTTTTATACCATTTGATTAATTTTCTTGAGAGTTTAAAATCTATATATCATTTTTTGTTTCCATTCAATAATTCCTTCGTATTATAGTGGGGAATGAGGTACATCAGTGCTATAACAAAATTGGTATGGGAGGAAATAGTTAACTTTTAGATGGAAAAAGGGAAAAATTTCATTGGGGACGAACTTGGACTTTCTTTAAAATTTTAGCTTCTCTATGGTATGCTCATTTCTTTTTGTAATTATAGCCTCAACCTGAGCTCCATGCCTTGATCAGTTTAAAACTAGTGAACGGTTGGGGTAGGATATATATAATTTAGTCTAATTTTGAACACATCTAAAGAATCGAAATGTGAAATAACAAAACAGAATGAGGAAGGTTATTGTGCGACAAGGATTTGAAATTAGTATTGCTTGTTTGATTAGCATATTACATATTGAAGACCACGAGACCTAATCCTAAGTTATCATCTTATGATAAATTTAATTCTTTTTGTTATGTTCTCAACATTTGCCCTCAAAGAGAAGGGAGGTTAACTCCTGCCAATGCAGTTTTCTCAAGTATCCCCCTCAATTATTTATTTGTTTTTAAATGCCTGGCAGAGGTTGTGAAAAATCTTGAGAGGGTTCATTAGAGAATTGTTGTGGAAGGAGCTAACCTATAAGCGGGATCCCACTTTGGGAAATGGGGTAGTTATTCTATGCCTGTTTTGGAAGAGGGTTTAGAAGCTGGTAATCTTAAAAGCTAGAAACACAGCCTACTTGCAAAATATGGCTAGTGGTTCATGACTGAAAAGATTTCCCTTTGAAGGAACCTTATATAGCTCCCGTTACCTAAAGGTGGCTTCGTAAATTCAAAGGTCCTTAAGTCTTCATTGTCAAGAGTTGCCTTGTTGCTGAGGTGGCATAAGATTGACATTGGTGAAGGTGATCAATTCCTTTTTTGGAAGAGAATTGGCTTCCAAATGTCCCAGCTAGGTTTGCCTTTCCCAGAATCAATGTTTCAAAAAGCTATTGAGGCTTACGCCTTGAGGCTTGCCTTGAGGAAAAATTCTAAGTTGTAGCCTTGAGACCTACGCCTTCGTTGAACCATAAGAGGCTCACGCCTCTCATAGAAGAAGCTTACGCCTTCGTGAAAAGGTATCGAGGCTTAAAATCTATGCGCCTCATCTAATGATTAGAAAATTATAGTGGTTTGCCTAGCTTCTTCAAACTATTAAAGTTTGAGTTGTGACAATTTAAATTAAGGGGTGAATTACTGTTGTGACTTTAAAAACACTGAAGGCAAAAATTTATAGTATAAATCAATCCTATTAATGATAATAGTAGTAGTAGTGATAGTAAAGATATCCTTTTAGAATTTTTGATTAAATGAAAATTGTGGGGGTGAATTTCTTTTTACACCTTTATATGACAATCAACGTTTAGCCCAAGGCTCACAAAATAAGGCGCACCTCAGGCGCGCTCTTTTATGAAGCCCCAAAGCTTGGGACTTTTTCATTATTTTTAAAGTATAGTAATAATTAGGGATTTTCCAGTTAGGACTAAATGTAGACCGTTGTTGTATCATGAAAGATTCACTGTCTTGAAAGCAAAATTTGGTGCAACCTCGGTGCTAAATCGCATTTGCCGGTTGCTCTCCAAGGTTTATACAACCTCCAAACTCAGGTGTGCACTTGCCAGAGCAAGAAATGGAATCGACGGAAACTTTGCTTAGAAAGTGGTAAGAAGAAGAAGAAAAGCTAAAAAATCAATCAATCTCTGTCAAATCTGGAAAAACTCTTGTATATGAAGAAGAAGAAAAATGGGAAGACAAACTGATAGAAATGACTAGATTAAATCTTAATTAGATCCAAAAATTATGGATCTGAATTTAATAAAAAAAAGTTTTAAAAAACGATAAATTTTTAAATGGAAAGGTAGTAAAAATTATTTCCTTTTTTTGCGCGAGCACGGTAACCCAAACCTGCCCGCCCGTTCGACCAGACGGGCGGCGGCGGCGGCGCATGCATGTGGGGAAGGTCTCTATTTCTACCACACCCACAATTTGAAAGCTCCCTTACATGCCTTTGTATTTATACCCCTTTTGCAACGTTAAAACTTCCAATGTGGGACAACACCTTTCCCATCAACTCTTGCTTTTTGCTATGGGCCTTGGCCCAAAGTTATTTCCAACATTTCTTTATTAGATAAAAAAAATCAAATTTACTAAGCCTAAATGCAATTCTTGTTTTTAAGAGCTTTTTTTTTTCTTATTTCCACTTCAACTATGCTTGCTCTTCTTAATGTATTACTTTTATATATAGTGTGCCTCACAAAAAAAAAGGCCACGTTTTTTTTTTTTTATACCCCAAAAGACTATTGCGCTTTATTGCGCAACACTGACCAAGTCTAGAAGCAATTATAAGTCAATGCTGGTCAGCCTCTTTAAATGGTTGAAATCTCCAGTTTGGAAGGAACTGGGTGGATGCTGAAATTGAGGAGCGCGCTTTGCCTAACCTCCTCTGTTCCCTTATTCTCAATGACAGAGAAGACAAGAAGATTTGGCTACTTGAAGGACGTGGAGTTTTCCATGTAAGCTCTTTGGTCCCTAAGCTCTTGGCCAAACAAGCTGGTGGGATCTTTTTTCTCTATCCAAAGGTTGAATTCATGCTGTAGTTGTAGAAAAGAAGACTTTATATGGCTCCCTCTTCTAGCCAGTGTGTCATGTGTAAACATGGGGAGGAAGATCAAGGCCATCTCTTATTTGGTCATTTCTTTCCTTCTGGTTGCTCAGCTAAAATCCTCAAGTCCGTCAATAATGTCGGGCCTTCCCAAGAACAGTGCTGATGTCTTCTTCCAGGTTCTAGCTTATTGCTGGTGGTCCCTTCAACGATAAAACCGGTATCTTATGGTCTAATGTTGGGAGGGCTATTCTTTGGAGGCTTTGGTTTGAAAGGAATGCTAAAATCTTCAATGGAGAAGAGACAAGCTGGGAACTTTTTTGATTCCTCTCAGTGTCAGCTTGCCAAGTCCTTTTATAATTATCTTTTAGCTAAAATTTACACCAACTTTACACCAATTGGGAAGGCTTCTTGTAAACCCTTGGTGTGGTGGGAATATCTCATCTCCCCTCTCCTTTTGTATTCACGTTTTTTCCGATATATCTCGGTTTCTCATTAAAGAAAAAAAAAACATTTGTTCTCAAAGAGTAATTCAAAAATCATCTTAAAACGTATAGTTTTGGTTAATAATCTAAGGAGATAACTGGTAAACAGAAAACTTAGTACTGAATTAAGCTATAAGGAAGAGAATGGTTACAAAACTCCCATACCATTTGAGAGGTCTGAGACTCGGTGCTTATATCATCATCTAAATAGCCACATAACTTAGGTTCGGCAGACCCCCTTGAGCTTCCTTGCATACTTAAACTTAATCTGAGAAGCACTAACTTTATTACAATCTTATGTAAGTTGCTACTAATTTTTGCAACTCCTCAATTTTCCCATAGAATTAAATAATTTAAGCCTCTTATCAAAGTTATTGATTTGTATTTGTCAAAAGTACAGATGTTGATGTTCCGTCTTACCCAAAGTGCAAAAGTACTAGTCAAGCTAAAGAAGCATATTCCTACTCCCACTCTCTTTCCAATACCTCGAGAGATATTGATCCCAGTGGTAGTGCATTCCTGAGGACAAATTGGCAGATGCAAGGCTACTTAGATGCACAAGCTGAAAAAATTGAAAAGTAAGTAAGAGTAAATATGCTTAATCAACCCAGAAAAATGTTGTTCCATGCTACAACACGAATCAAATTTTTAAAATTGGTGCAGGCTTGGAAGCTTATTTTCTCTAAATGCTTTTGAAGTGGTTCTTAAACAGCTCCAAAAAATGGCACCTGAACTTCATCGAGTAATTAGATCTTTTTCTTATTATGTTCATGATTATTTATTCTATTAGATTTCGTTCAACATTTAAACTGCCATATTTGTCTCTCTGTTGCGCTGATGCAGGTTCACTTTCTGCGTTATTTGAACACCCTCTATCATGATGATTATTTTTCTGCTTTGGAAAATGTCCACCGCTATTTTGACTATAGGTAAGCGACTAACTATGCCTTTTCCTTTCATATGTTGGTGATTTCCCAAGCCAATATGACCGCCTTTTCTTTGAATGAAGAGAATGCATTTTAAATTCTTGTAATATGGAGAACTATTATCGATAAAATGAACATTTTCTTTCACATTCCTCTTCTGTTGTCTTTTCTCAACTTCTAGCCTTTAGACATACTGTTGTCTGTGAGAATGAAATCTGAGGGATGGAGGAGAAAGTTATACATGTCAGGGAGTTTCAACTATTAGTAAGGGTGCAATATGTTGGGGGGGGGGGGGTGGTGTTGGGGAATTTATCAAACAACACTTGATTACTTAGAATTCAGTTGTACTATGAACAGATCCTGTTCAAGTAAGATCTTAACATTTGATTACCATGTCTGAACTTTTTCCTTATTGTTTTCCCTTGATTTTTGCCACAAAAGTGCAGGGACTGAAGGATTTGATTTTGTCCCTCCTGGATCTGGCTGCAACAGCTTTGGAAGATATGAAATTGCGTTATTATGCTTAGGGATGATGCACGTTCACTTTGGCCATCCAAAACAAGCTTTAGAGGTCAGTTTCTCTTTCTACCAACTACCAGTATTCAGTTGTCGTCTCTAACTACGAGGCTAGAATTTGGGCAATGAAAATTCCTTGTTGCTCTAGTTGATTAATCGTTCTTCATTCTGTTTTTGGATAATTGTCAGGTTTTGACTGAAGCAGTCCATGTATCGCAACAGGTAAATATTGTATGCAATTACATTTCTCTAAGTACTAATATGGAGGAAAATGGACTTGGAGCTCTAAAAAACATATAATGCATTTTCTTAAATGATTTTGGAGTCATCTTAATCTTTAACTGCTCTATATGAGGATAGATATCAAAATCCATGATCATAGCTAAACTTGAATTTGATTATTTTAAGATTGATTCTTTCTTATCAATATTCTTTGCAGCAAAGCAACGATACTTGCCTCGCGTATACCTTAGCAGCTATAGGGAACTTGTTATCTGAAAGTGGTTTCTCACGCACTAGTGGTATACTCGGGTCATCCTATTCACCTTTAATGAGCATGGGAATTTCACTATCTGTCCAGCAACAATTGTTTGTGCTTTTGACGGAGTCTCTAAGAAGAGCAGAAAGTTTGAAGTTGAAACGATTAGTAGCCTCCAACCATCTTGCTATGGCTAAATTTCATTTGATGGTAAATATGGGTACAACTCTCCATTTCGTAGAATCTTTCTGTTAATGTATGTTTATTTTGTACACTTGGTGTGTGTATTGTTCGGTGGTTGTGTATTACCAGTTCACCTCATCTTTCCCCCTTTATGACTTTCAAAAACCAAAAGAACCACCCTAAAATCCGGTTAAACCAACTGAAACCAACTATAAAACCACTTTAACCAACTAAGACAACAAAAACTGACCCAAACCAAATAACTAAAATGTTAGTTCTTTTAAAATTACACAAAATTGAATTGACTGCCCTACTTAACCAAACTGACTAAATTGTATTATTTTCTTTATGCTTGCAACGACACTGGAGGAATTTTGAAAGATAAGGAAAATAAAGTAGACTTAGAGTTGTTTCCTAGAAGTTATTTTTCTACAAGTAGATTCCCAAAATTTGTGGGATGGGCTACTGGAATTTGAGATTGAGAAGAAATCAAAGAGATTCAGAAATTGATGAATTTGGAGCCCTTATTCAATGCTTGTCCATGGTCTCCTTATCCCACAGTCGTGACAAAGGATTATGGAAGCGAGAGCCAAATGGTATCTTCTCCAATAGTTATCTCTTGTGTGATATTGCATACCTGTAAGTAAACAAAGCCAGCGATTGATAGGAAACTCATGCAGATTATTCATCTCCTTGTGACCTATTTGCGTGCAATAGTTATTTGTTTTGACAGTTTTACCTGTCAGCAGTCAAGAAATTGGGTTTTTCTACTCATGTGCAAATATTGATAGACGATTTATTGCTTTACTCATAACCTCACTGTTTAATGCCTGAAATATTGTGGTCTTGTATTTATTAGATTTATGTAGGAAGAAGTCAGGAACATCATATTTAATCGTTTGTTGGCTACTGTTAAGTCCACATGCTTTTACTTTCTTGATTGCTAGTGGGGAGTGTTTTTTCTGATTCACAGCAACTGTAAGATTCTTTATACCTATCTGTGACTGAAAAAAAATCAGTGTTTGATTGGAATGGAAATTTTAACTGCATGTTGAACGTACTGAGAGAGTAGGGAAATCTCTTTATTCGTTAATTATATGAGTTGTAAATTATTTGCAGCACGTGCAAAGACCTCTTCTGTCATTTGGTCCCAGGGCTTCTGCAAAGCTTAGAACTTCTCCAATAAGTGTCTGTAAGGTAATGTCGAACAGGATGATTATATTTCATTGTTTCCATTATTAGATACTTTGTTGAAATTATTATTTTCATTTTTGATTTATTTTTCAAATGGGAAAAAAGGATTATCTTCATTGTAGATTTATGTGTGTATGAGTATCTATATCTATTAAGTGAGACATTATTTTCTGTTTTATTCTGATACTTGCCTTTAATTCTGACAGGAGCTAAGGTTGAGTACTCATTTAATTTGTCAATATGGCACTGAAAGTTCTACAAAGACGACAGATGGATCCTTTAGCACTGCATGGCTTAAGAATTTACAAAAGCCTGCGGGTTCACATGTATTGTCTAGAGACAATGAATCTGGGAATAACTCCAGTGAATTACCATTTTTTGCACAACCCACCTCAATTCCTGGATCTGTCTTACAGTTATTAGGCTCTTCGTACTTGCTACGAGCAACTGCATATGAGATATATGGCAGGTGATCTCAACAAGGTTCTCTTTGTCTTATAATACTTTTTCGTGTGTACGCGTGTTTAGATATATATTTTGGGACAATTTAATATGAACAACTAAACTAACCAAATATTTTGTAGATTGGTTGTTATGGACATAAAATTTCATCTAAAAGGGGATACCATAGAATTCTTTGTTTTATACTTGTACTACATCTGTATGTTTATCTAGTAAACAATGGGGCAATTGCTTTACTGTTAAATGTCTTCTCTGCTGTGAGTTACTTTGTGTTTTCTTTTCATTAGCCACTCTATTATATTCAGTCCCTGACAGCTTCTTATTTTTATATTTTGTGCCCATTTCATTTGTGCTCCAAAATGCATGTTTGATATGGAAAAAATATTTTATTTTGTTTTTTTAAAAGATACTGCATGTTACTGTTGAGATCGGTATAAATCTTTTATGTTGGGTGATTTCCTTTGTTGACCCTACCTCCTACTCCTGTCTGGAATGAAGGAAAGTCATGATCAATGTCTTCTTAGGCAAGGTCAACTCTCTTGAGTAATAGTCAAAATGTTGCATGAGGAATAGCACGTTCTTAAAGACAATCAGAATATAAACAGGCACGACTGCTGTTCTAAGTTCTACCGGTGGTTCCTCCTCTTTACTCTTGAGCCAATTTTTGAATCTATCTCACATTTGTTTTTAGATTTTTGCAAATCCTTTCTTTCATTCCTTGTAATGGAAATCTGATTTCTTATTAAAGAAAAGTTCTAGTCCTGTAGATCAAGTTGCTAAACTGAGAATATTATCTCTGCTCTTGTAACTACTGTTTGTTATAGGAATTTAATTTTAGCTATCTATGTGTTATTTTAATTTTTATCTCCCTGTTGTTCCCCAATCCCTCGAAATAATAATTCAGCTTGCAATTGTTTTACTGCCTGACCATTTTTCTTCCCTGGCCATCTCAGTGCTCCTCTTGCACGAATAAATGCCATTCTTTATGCAACTTGTTTTGCAGACGCATCAAGGTAATTTCTAACTTATCGGGGTATTTTTTAGTATTGAATATCTCAAGATATTCTAAATTATTCTAGACTAATCTTATTATAAAAGCTTTCGTTTCTTTTATGGGGACATACAGTTCATCTGATGCATCATTAGCGTACGTGAAACTCATACAACATTTGGCAATTTTTAAAGGATATAAAGGTATGGGGAAATGCTTCAGTGGCATATTTCGTTTACTATTTCTCTACCCGTAATATGGCATCAAGTTACTATTATGTTGGCGAGGTAGCTTAGCCAACTGTCATTTCATTCGTTATTAATTTCATGATCATTATATTTATTATTAATTATTCTTTTCTATGCTGCTTGACTTCATGTATTTTGGTTTTCATCACTTCTTTTGTGGTCAAGGAGTTCTACAAAATAAATAACCTTGGAAGATGTTCCAACGTTTTCTTTACCTCTGTTTTTTGCATGTGAAATTTCCAGTACTAATGACATGAAAGTGGGTACTTATGGTGTAACACCGTATCTTGAAAGAACATTTCTTCAACATTTCAATCTTTTTAGATCGTGTTAAACTGTTATGATAGAACTTTTCTTAGTTCATCGAGGAGAAGAAAACAACATTCGAACAGATAAGCCGGGCTGTCAACTTTATTATATATGTGTTTGAGATTGGTTGCTTCAATTCTTTCTGTTTGTAATTGTCCATATAACGTGTACAGTATACGACCTCCAGTTGCAGTAGCCAACACAAGCTTTTTTTTGTAGTTACTCCACCTTTTTATTTATTTATTTTTCTATAAGAAACAAGAAAAATATATTTTCCAACAAAAAGAAGACCTAGGGGTCTGGAAGAGAGCTTTCCCTCCCAAAGAGAACTACTTACAAGAATGCCTTCAAATTCAGAAGAATCAAAGAAATAGGGTAATCACAAGACAAATTGCTATAGTTTTTACACCACCAAGCAGCAGTGAGTTGTACAGAACTCCAAAAAATAGTAAAAGAAGTAGGTTTATCTTAAAAAACTCTTCTATTATTTTCAAGTCAAAGACCCCAAATTGTAGCCCGAATCGCCACACCTCAAAGGATTTGACTTTTCCTTTAAAATTCCAACCATCGAGGGTTTCGAAGAGCCAATCATCCACCCAATCGGAGGGCATTCTTGTAGTTAATTTAGATTGGAAGCTCTACTTGTAACTTTGTTGGGGAAGGGGCTTCTTGTTCCTTGTTTTTGCTTGGCTTCTTTTGAAAGAATCTTTTCTCGTCACTCATCAAATAAACTTTTCTATATAACATGTAGTTTGACAATGGACTAAATGTTTGTTCTTCTCCCTCTATCACGCTCACATTGCCAAAAATAAATCATCACATCTCTTTGTTGTTTGGCTTTCATTTTTTGTGGACTTCTTTTTTGTATGCCCGTGTCTTCTTTCATTGTTTATCATTAAAAGAAAAACATATCTCTACTCGATGATGTGAAGAGTGGCCTTCAATTGTCAATGACCAGATTTATTTATTAAATTTCCTATCATTATATCCCAACAGATTTGTGGAAAATATACTGTGAGAATTGTTTTCGCATTTAACATGCAAAGGATCCAAAACCCAATGACTATGCGCTAACAGTTTTATCCCTAGTTTAGATTTGCTCCATGCATGCAGCCTCTCTATGCTGACCTGAAATTCTTCTGGAGTGTTTAGGATATGATTATTTGTAACATGGCTATACTGTACATCTCTATCTCTCTTCTCAATGGAGCTCTATCTATCTCTTCCAAGGGTGAAGCCTCAATCTTTCAATTTTGGAAGTTAGTGGATAAATTGAAGGGGGCTTCCTTTTTTTGCTACGTGCCTGACTGCTCCTGCTTTGTGATTGCACATGCACGAACAAACTGACACTTGAACACACTTGAACATGCACTCCCGTACCTTAAAATGTGGTTGTCATGATTTATAACTAACTTTGTGCTTTTCCTTTAACAGAGGCCTTTACTGCACTTAAAGTAGCAGAAGAGAGGTTTTTATCTCTCTCAAAGTCAAGGATTTTACTATTAAAGTTACAGCTCGTTCATGAGCATGCTTTACACAGGTAGTCTCTAGTGATACGATGAATATTTGCGGTTTGCTTATTACCTTTTCTAAGTTTTTCGTGTCCTTCCATCAGAGGTTGTTTGAAGCTTGCCCAGCAGGCTTGTAATGAACTTGGAGTTTTGGCCTCATCTGTCACTGGTGTGGATTTGGACCTGAAGACAGAGGCTAGTTTTCGTCATGCTCGGACATTGCTTGCAGCAAACCAGTTCAGCGAGGTTAAAACTTCATTAATCTAAGCTGATGTTTTGTTTGGATGTGTAGAAATAGTTCTGTTTCATCGAATTTTGGGAACATTTCATATTATTTTGTTGCATCTAAAAGTGAGTAGGAACTAGTAGATGATCTTCTAGAATTACCAGGTAAGACAGATGAAAAGAGAACAAAGTTCTAGTTCATATAGTTGATGACTGAGGTGATATACATTTTAATGTTGTGTGTTAAGGAGGGTAATATTCTTTCTATTTCTTTGCCGAAGGGAGACATTTTTATGTGGCTTTCTCAGCAGGTTTGAACATGGTCAACGATTTTATTCAATGCCAGGTTATGCATTATTCCTCCAAAATTCGAATGTAGGTCAATAAAAATTCTGGTGTTTATTTCATTGAAACGCTTGAAGGATGGTTCTGGACCTCTGGTGAACATCAAAAGAAAAATTGTTCTTGATTTGCAGTTTCTCCCCTCATCCTGAATCCATCGGGAGATGTATACTGTCTATAATGGCCTTTGGAAATAGAAAAGGTGGAAATAAAATTGGAAAAGTCGTGTCCCTAATTCTTGATCAAGCATCAATTTATTTCTTGTATACTAAAAAACCATCTTTTTCTATTTGGCACATGATTATGTGGAAAGAATTGTGTAATTTGGTGGTTATTCTAATACTTCTAGTGTTTCCTGAGTGCAGAATGGGATCTGGTAATTTAGTTTGTTTTACAATGGCAATCAAGTGCAAGAGATCTCATGTGGGGATGAACGCAACCAATTTCTTTGAAAGCTATAGTTGATAAAAGGTGTAAGTGTAACATAATCTTATAAATTGACTTAGGTTTAAGATCAAGAGCACCAGGCACGGCTTTAGGTTGTGGAGATTTAACTTTTGGAAAATCTCATGAGCCTGGACGGAAAAGTTCTTAATAGATCCACCACATGTCCAAGCAATATGTTTATCGCTATCTCTTCTTAGAAAACTCCCCTTTAGAGTATTTCGTGGAGAACTTAGATATTACGCCCTTTAACTCATGTGACCACTTTATAGGAGTGATCATGAATCTAATCCATTGAACCAAACCTCACTTTCCAATACGATAGCATTAGGCCTCTCGTAAAATTCCTTGTGTACTTATAAAATATTTAATATTATTACATCGATCAGAATCGAATATATTACAAACACAGAACCCTGAGCTAATTTAACATACACTTACAGTACAACTCCCCATATCTGAGGGGGGCCTTGGATTGACTGATTTGAAAACACAAAACAAAGGCCTCATTGCGAAGTGGGTTTGGAGATACCATTTTGAGCGAGATGCTCTTTGGAGGCGCCTCATGCTAAATACAGCACCCCTCTCCAAACACAGGGTAGCCAATTCAGAATTTCAAAAGGACCATGGACCTACATTGCTAAAATGAAAGATCTGATTCACAACAACATTATCCATTCGGTTGGCAATGGAGAGAACACAATATTCTGGAATGACGATTGGGTTGGCCCTCTCCCTCTCAAGAGCACATTCCCTAGACTTTTTGCTCTATCTAAGCAAAAAGAGACACTATTGCTCACTGTTGGAACTATGATTACCAAGCTTGTAACCTTGGTCTGAGACGACACCTTAATGAGGCTGAGATTGATGAATGGACTATTATGTCCTCAATTTTGTTGCTCCATGCTAGCCCCACAGCAGAAGGCACATGGAAATGGAACTTAGAGAAGTCCAGCCAATTCTCCTCGAAATCGTTCACTCATCACCTTGCCTCTGGTGACAATGAACCGAATGCTCTTCTATATAGAAATATTTGGAAAGGTCCCATCCCCAAGAAGATTTATTTCTTCCTATGGGAGGTTAGTCTTGGTAGTATTAATACCGGCGATGTTCTTATTAAAAAGGCTCCTTGGATTGCATCGGCCCCTAATTGGTGTGTTCTTTGTCATCGTTGTGGAGAGTCCATAATGCATATTCTGGTTTTTTGCGACTTTGCTCAGTCATTTTGGGAGACTGTTCTATCTTGCTTCAACTATCACGTGGTTTTCCCAAATGATCCCCTCATCTTATTAAATATGCTCCTTATTGGTCACCCGTTCAAAGACAAGAAAGCTATTTTATGGACCTTCTACATTAGAGCTTTTCTTTGGCTCATTTGGAATGAGCGAAATCATCGCATCTTTGAAGACAGAGTCGGACTTCACTCACTTCTTTGATCACCTTTTGTACACATCTCTCACTTGGTGTAAATTCACCCCGTCCCTTTGCGTTTACAGCCTTACATCTCTTATTTCACAATGGAACAGTATTATGTAATCCCACACGGCTCTAATGCCTATTTGTAATCTCACACTATCAATGAAATTATTTCGTAGGTTTCTCATAAAAAAAAGTAACTAATGTTAACATTTATCGGAAATAATATACATGCTGGAACCTGGGTTTACATTCAAGCGAAGCGTTGAACCAGAGTGAATGAGACGTGTTTGCCATTTGCTTTTTAGTTGTCTTTATATCATCTTTCATTTTGGCTGCTCATGAACATCCTCTATTTGCGATATTTTTCTCACCAATTCTATAGTTTAGTATCGGGGAAACTAATATGTGAAAGATAATCCAATTGTTTGGAAATGGAGTAGCCCAATTTTTCTGTAACATCTCTCTCAATTTCTTGATTTTTTTCTCCCTAAATCTCCTTACAAGTGATATTATTGTTATATTATTTTTGCAGGCAGCGCGTGTAGCACATTCCCTTTTCTGTTTGTGTTATAAATATAATCTACAGGTCCAGAATGCGTCGGTTCTTCTTTTGCTGGCTGAAATACACAAGGTAAACTTAAAGATATAATGTAGGGAACGGGAACCAAGGCTTATGTTGGCTAAAGATTATGTGTTTTCTATGAGTCACTCGTCTTTCCTTCTTGCCTGTTTGATTCGGTTGTCTCATGACTCATGTAGTAAAATAACCGGGGGAAAAGAAAAGACAAGATGGAAAAAATAGTAAAGGATCCTTGATAGCTAGCTAAGAAGTGTATTGATAAGAATATATTGTATTTCTAATTCATCCTTAAATTTGCTTGCTAATACCAATACCTTTTTGGGATAAGAAAACAATTTTGCTATTTTCTGTTTCATGTACATTTATTTTCCTTTCATAAGCCTTCGGTAATAAATTCCTTATTGGCCCCCTCCCTCCAGAAATCAGGCAATGCTGTTGTAGGTCTTCCTTATGCTTTGGCAAGCCTTTCCTTTTGCCAGTCATTTAACCTTGATCTTCTAAAAGCATCAGCCACTCTGACAATTGCTGAGTTATGGCTCTCCCTTGGACATAGCCATTCAAAAAGGGCTTTGAATCTTTTACATGGAGCATTCCCGATGATTCTTGGTCATGGAGGCTTGGAGCTTCGAGCTCGTGCTTTTATAGTGGAAGTGAAATGCTACCTCTGTAGTCCAAGCTTTTCAGGTACTCCAAACATGGTTATGATCGTTCTTATGAAATTCTTAACTGCAATATTTCTTTTTCCCATTATAGAACCAGACTTTTCTAAATTGAAGGAAACGTATTTTCGCTGAAAGTAGTGACACAAAGGAGAGAATAGTACTTCAGTATGAACCACATAATGACAGTCAGAAAGAATATATTTCAACTGTCCAGTTTTATTTATAAAAGCAAAATTGTTTTATATTAGCTAAATCTCTTGCTGGATAATGCTCAATAGAGGTTAAAAGTCAGTAGCTTTCCTCTCTATTTAATTATGTTAATTAAATCTTCAACACTTCTAATGTGTGTTGAGACATTTTAAACATTTTATACATTTGAACTTGAAAGCTGGGAGTATTATAAATCTTGAATATTAAAAAAAAATGTACTTCGTTCTGGTTGAATTTCATCATGAACAGTTTCTGAAGATCCGGAGGTCGTGCTGGATCCTCTGAAGCAAGCGTCAGAAGAGCTTCAGTTGTTGGAGGTATGTTATTAGTTACAACTAATGCTCTTAGTGTTTCAATTAGGAAGGAAAAACAACTTATCCTCTTGCAAATTTCTTGATCGAATTTTCTTATTTTGTTGCCACTCCTGGATGTGCCAAAAATACATGTTTTTGTAGTGCCCTATTTGAAAATATTGGATTTACGGGAGTGAGGGTTAACAGTTCTTTCATTATACTGAGGAATATCAGAGATATATGTAAATTTAACAGATTTGGGTTTGATTCTCACTTCTGTCATCAGGAAAGCTTTATCTAGATCAATTTGTCTTTGTACTTATCAAATGTTCACTTTTGTTCATGTACTTTTAAAATGCATTTTAGTCCCTTTACTTTAAAAATAGATCATTTTGATCGTTTAATTTTGATTTTTAGCTCTTTATTTTTTTTCCTATGTTAAAATTTTGCAACTAGAGACCAAAATGTCTTTTTTTATTTTTTATTTTTTTTACAATGATCAAAATGAGCATATGGAAAGTACAAAGAACAAATTGAACAAAATTTAAAAGTGTAGTGACCAAATTGAACACTTTAGAAGTACAGAGATTAAATTGAACAAAAGTCGAAATTACAAGAACTAAAGTAATATTTAAACCTAATCAGAAGACTCTGTTTCTCTGTATTTCAGTATCATGAAATGGCAGCTGAAGCTTTCTATTTAATGGCAATGGTATTCGACAAATTGGGGCGGCTTGAGGAAAGGGAAGAAGCAGCAGATTCTTTCAAGAAACATATTATGGCTCTCGAGAATCCTGAGGAAGGAGAAAGTTCTCTGTTCAATAGATCATGACAAGAAGTACTATGCTTCATGCTATTTTGTATATATTCATGTATATTTCTTACGTCAATTTGTATTTCTTCTTTTTAAATTTTTTTGAACTTTTTTTTCTTCCAAAGTTTCACCTCAGGTTTACACTTTCTGAGTTATTGGCAAAATGTAATTTCCAAAATGCCATGAAAAAGGAACCGTTGAATGAAAGTATTAATAGATCAATTTTGCATCTTATTTACAGATTTAGGAGATCATGTCAACTATCATCGAGCTAAGCTCACTTTAACTTTCTAGTTAAACTTGTTGATGTATATTTGAGTATGAAAGACAGAAAATTCGTATTAACTCAAGTTGATAGTTATAGTGGAAGGGTTACAACTGTAGTTAAAACATTCATTCTATGGCTAAAAATTTGAATATCCATCTCACGTATATTGTACTAAGAAAAAGTGGGAGCCCCATCTCAAAATTGAAACTACATTTTTAGTATCATAATTCAAACTCTTTTCACAGTTCAAAGTTCAATTGCTACATTACTATTTTTCTGGAAAAAAAAAGCAAATCCAATCTTTTTTATAAGTGAGGTTTAAATTGTTATAACTAACTCTTTTTCTGAGTCTAACAACAACTCTTTCAAGATTTTGAAATAAAAAATAAGACGAATTTTTTTTTTTTTTTTTTTTTTTTTTTTTTTTTTTTTTTTTTTTTTTTTAATCAAAGAATAGATATACAAATCTAAGTCATAAATTTGTAAGAAAAAATTATTAAGAGTAAAAGCCTTCTAATGACGATGAAAAAAAAAGTGAAAGCTCAAACTTGCTAAAACATTCAAATAAGTTACTCAAAAGGTTCAAACTTGCTAAAACATTCAAATAAGCTCTCAAAAGGTTGTAGAATTTGGGTAAGTAACCTCGAGGTTCTTCTCGGATCTTTTTTTAAAAAAGGTTAGCAGTTTGGTTCATTCTGTTTTTATCATTGTAGTTAACCAAACTGACGTGACACTATTTTTTTTAAAATTAAAAATATATGCATCATTTTAATTTCTCTTCTTTCTTCTACCTTTCATGTTATCCAAATACATATTTCAGGTACGGTCAAGAGTTTTTTTTTTTTTTTTTTTTATTTTTTAAGGCACAGTTGACTGAATTTTCTAATTGAAAAAATGGTATAAACTTGTTGACCAAATGATATATATTTAACCTAAATTTTATAATGGAGATATCATCCACGAAAGTCCTACTACTGAATTCCTTCATTTAAAAAAAAAATAAAATAAAAAAAAGGGAAAAAGAAACCCTTTGCTAAGGCTATTTGCTAAGGCTATTTGTTAATGATTTTGTTTTTTAGTTTTCTATTTATGTTTGCTTTCTCTTATATTCCATAGTACTCACTTTTTTTTTTTATCTTCGTCAAATTCTAAAAAAAAAAATGTTTTGAATTTTTTTTTTTTTAAATTTTTAAATTTTGACTTAGTCTTTTAAAACATTTATGAAAAGTTACAAAATAAAAACAATTTAGTAGTGGAAATAATGCTTATAAGCTTAATTTTCAAAAACTAAATAGTTATCAAATCTAAGTTGCCTAACTAATTAAGACATTAGTTACTCTTTTTGCCGTAAAAAAATTATTATAATCCCCAACTAGTAAATTTATAAATATTATATGCTCATTAAAAAAAAAAAAAAAAAGGAAAACACCTTAATTTCTTTGCAATCAAAGAGATATGAAACTTCAAGGTGGTTTCCTTCTACACCAAAAAAGAAAAAAAAGAAAAAAGTCAAATTACACATTAAACAAAAACTTGGAATATTTTTACTCATCAGGTTGACCTTATATCATTTGTATAAAGCAAGATTAGAGAAAATTAATCAGAGGCCTAATTAAAACTAAAAGATGAAAGTTTATGGTATAATTCTGTTGAGCTGTAGTCCTACAATAGCCAGTTTGGTGGGTTTTTGTTGTCTTTATACATATGAAATTCGTCAAAAGAAGAAGGAAACAACAAAACGACTATCCTCATATCCTGATATTGAACTCGGACAACCCTCTGAAGCTGTGGCCGCCACTCACGACAGTAGCGGCTGTGGCGGCGACTGCGGTTGTGACGATTGATTTTGACAATTCACATCCACACAACAAGCTTAGCTTGCTTATGCAATAGTGTTTTGAATTCCACTTGTAGCTATATATTTGTTAGCCTTCTTCTTTAGTATAAAGTTAAACAGCTATATTAGGGCCTATTTGGTGATGTAATGTTGATGTTTTTTGTTTTTTTTTATCTCGTTTCTCGTTTTTTTATTACTAGTTAAAAGACACGTGTAATTTTAAAATTGATTGAATATTCATTCAGTTTAATGGATAAAAGTTTTAAGTTAATTTTACCAACAACATAAAATGCCTTGATGATGATGTTGCATAAAATCTTTGAGACATAATTTTTACAGGAGAATAGAATTTTGGAATGAATATATTATATACCTATAATAATGGTATTTAAATTTTAAATAGAGACAAGAAAATTAAGACTAACAAAAGAGAAAAAGAATTATAAAAGTAGATGGATGAATAAAATTTAAATACGCATGTTGTAATTGAAATAAAATTGATACAAAATTGATCTAATAAGATAACTATTACTCCTTGGGTAATTATTTGGCAGTTCTTACGAGATAGATGATTTCGGGAGAAAAAAAAAAGGTTGCTTTCAAATATAGTAAAATAAGCCAACTTATTTATAAACATAGCAAAATATCGCTCGGTGATAGACACTAATAGACATCTAATACTAGTATGTTATTGTCTATCAATGATAGACAATTACATTTTACTAAAATCAAGGTTCAATTATAATTTTAGTCCATGAAATTTGATATTTGTATCTATTTAGTCTTTGAATTTTTACAATTACAAATTTATAGTCCACAAGCTTTTAGTTTTAGTTTTTTTTTTTTTGAAATTTAAAAATCTACTAGATACAAAATTAAAAGCTTAAGGCACCATTAGACATACAATTTCAATTTATATCTAACAGATGAATTAATTTTAAAAAATGTGAATCTATCATGACCTATTAAATTCAAAACTGAAGGTTCAATGGCCTATATTTGACATTTTTTTTTTGAAATTGTAAAAAAAAAAAGACCTATATTTGATATAAAATTGAAAATATAGAAAATTTTTAGACCCTTTTGGGGTCGTTTAGTTTAAAATTTTATAAATGTCTGGGAATAAAAGATGCCATGTCTGAGAATAAGATGTCTAGAAATCAAAGATGATTGTGTTTGGTTGTGCATGAGAAATGCTATCAAAATTGTATGAATAAAAAGTATGTTTATATTTAATTTATGAAATTAAGCCGGACAATTTTATATAATTATAATAGATTAATTAATTAAAAATAAACATCATTCAATATATTGATAAAATCATTCAATATATTGATAAAAGTTAATTAATTAAGAATTAATAATAATTTTAATTATAAATATTTAAAAATTGAGTAATTTATAATCAAAATTAACCAATTAATATATTTAATGAACATCATATTAATTATAATTTAATATGTAATCATTTTTATAATTAAGTTCAACGTTAGTAATTATAATTATAATTAAATAATATAATCAAATATATTTTAATAAATAATATATTATATAAAAAGTGAAAATGAGATAAAAATATGATACGTTAATAAAGAATACTAAAAGAGTTTCATAAATATGATATGTTAATAATAAATGAAGTAATAAAAATAATCACAATAAATAATTAATTGATTTTAAATAATCATAATTATTATATGTTTATAATGAAATATCAAATTAAAATTAACCTCAATAAATAATTGTTTGAATATATATGAAAAACTATAAGTAATCAATCATTGTTATTTAAAAATAAATTTTTTTGTACTAACTAAATTTAACTAATCCTAGTTTACTAATTAAATATATTTAAAATATTGTTATCTAATTAATTAATTATTTATTTAGAAAAATAATGGCATTCATTTAATAATTTTTATTGTAAAAATAAATTAAGTAAATATTTTAATAGATTATTATTGATTTATTAAAATAAGTACATATATTAATTTTGTTAAATTAATATTAGTTAATTAATTAGCTATATTCAAAATAAAATTATATATAAAATGAAAAACAGATAGAGAGGGAAAAAGAAAAAAACCCATCGTTTTGGAAGGGAATAGAAAGCCCTTGTTTGTAAGAGATAAGGATTCTTGGAATAGCTTATTTCAGTCAAAGTGTTGAAAACGGTGAAACAAACATGAATTTTGTATGCCTATGTCAATTTTCATGCAGAGAATTCTCCAATCAAACGACTCCTTTGAAGGTACAAAAAAATAATAGATATAAAATTTTAAAGTGTAAATTTGTAATTTAATAAAATTGAAAACTGAAAATTTTGTTAAGAAGTAAAACATTTCGTGAATCTATACTTTTAAAAAGCCTTTTTTTTTTAATTTTTTTTATTGGTAAAAGCTACTATATAACATATTTCACATTCAGTTTTACCAAATACTAAAATACTTTTTATGTAGTATAGTTGAGTTTTGTTTTCTGTTTTTTTAATACAAGTTGAGTTTTGTTTGTTGACTTGTGATTGTAGGTTTTTTTTTTTTTTTTTTTTTTTTTTTTTTTTGCCCTATTTAAAGATTAAGGGACTGTTTGGGGATCGTATTGGAATAAGTTTGGATTGTAATGCAATACAAAATCTAGATTTGAATTGAGCGTTTTGGGCACAATTTGTAATATTAAACTCATTTTGTTCTGACAGTTTTTAACCAATCCCTCTTTTCCACCGTTTTCACATTTTACGATCTCATTTCTGTTATACAATAGATACTTCAGGCATTTCAATACTCCTCTGATTTTCAGTAATCTTGATTATATTTCAGCCGCCAAATAACCCTAACAGTTTGATATTGCATTATTTTGGAGCTTAGCTTGTTGATGTTGTTACTCTATATCCCCATAAAATCACGCTAATTTATAAAAATATCTATTTATTTTGTTTCGAATAATTAGTTTGACGTAGTCCTAAAATTATTAAACCAATATATTATTTTACATTGGAATAAATTTAAATATATTTAAAGAAAGGATGTACATATACACATCATTTCAAGCTTTCTTTGGAGGTTATTCCTTAGTTTCTTACTAAGAACTTGTCATTACATGACATGGTCATAGACGACTTTGAAAAAAGCATCGACAATATATATATGTGTGTGAAAAATATTAGAAACTTCGACAGAAAAAATCCTTCATGTATGAATATGTGTTGTAATTGTTTTTTCTTAATAGTATCTTTCAAATTAAATAAAAGAAACTAATGATGTAATATTTGAAGATATTATTTTTCTAGGTTAAATCTTGCACAATACGTCAATACCCTTGAACAAACTTTTGGTCCGGGGTTTGAGTTTGAAAAACTTCATTTTTATTGTTGAGAGGAGAGATGTTGACGTGACAACTAATGTGTAAAAATTAGAGAAATTATAACTATAAAGATTTATGATCATTATTGTACCATTTAATATTATTCCATCTAAAAAAATTGTTATAAAATCGACAAATAAAAATAAGCAGAAAAATGGTTAGACAATTTATATAGCACACTTCTCTAAACCATAAGGTAAAACACATAAATAATATAAATATGACAAATACAAACACCCTTGGTCATTCCAAGTGCGAAATATCGAATTCCAGGTATTCCAACAAAAATATTGTGTTAAACTTTAATTTAGATACTTAAATTTTACATATATGTTGTTACGTTAATTTATATGAATAATGTTGTAAATGATATCACACATGCCTTTCAATTTTTTCACAATAACCCATCTCGTCAATTTTCATATTATTTTAACAAAAGAAAACAAAAACTCTCCAAGGGTATTTTCTTAAACGAAATATGAAAAGTATATGGTAAAATCAAATTAAAACTTTTCAAAGTTTAGGGGCATAATTGAAACCTATTACAAAGTTCAGTATCTCATATAATTTAACCTATTTTTTTAATGAGGAAACAATATTTTTACTTTATATTATTCGATTAAAAAAATTTAGAGAGAACTCAAATTGATTTTTTTTTTTAATTTTTAATTAATTTATAATTAAATTCCACTCCATTTTTTAGTTGATAAAAAATATATTTTAAATTTTAAACAAGATCAAACCATCGACCTTTGAATTGATAATTGATTGTCGTTCTGGAATAAAAAATTTATTTATAATTGAGATGATGATGTAGGGGAAACCACTCTCAAATAATGATTCTTCCCTTCTTTTCCTAGCTAGAAATTAAAATGAAACTGCAAGGCAAGAATTATATTGGGTTCTTTCGAGACTTGTTCAAATCATCTTAATTCATGCTTAATTAATTAAACTTCCTCATCACTCAATCATTTATATCCTTTGACTTTGTTTTTGAGTTTTGGTGTTGGCCACTTGATATAAAAAGGCAAACAAAGTTGAAGAGTACTTTAATTAATTGGGAAGATGAAAACTTATGGCATCATTCTCATAACTTGTGGCTCAGTGATAGCGGTTGTAGTGATTTTATTTTGTGTTTGTAAGTTTGGAAGTCGTAAGAAGAAGAAAGTTACAATTACGAAGCCCACATATTTACCCAATGTCGTTCCACAGAGGAACCCTCCTGATCTTGAACGTGCTCAACCTACTAAGAACAATGGTGGCATGACTATTCTTGCTGGAGCAGCTGCTGGTTTAGCTACTGCCGCCGTGGTTACCGATTTAAGTAATGATGATGGTGGCGGCGGAGGTGATACCGGAGGCGAAGGAGGTGATTCTGGTGGCGGTTGTGGTGGCGGATGTGGTGGTGGCGGCTGTGGAGGTGGAGGCTGTGGTGGTGGCTGTGGAGGTTGATATATATAAGTGAACAAAAGCTATATATACACACTACAAAGCTAAGTTTGATGTAGAAGTGTTTTAGTTTAATTTCCTTTGTGCCTTTGCTCCAACTCTACACTTCTATATTTCCAGCCTTTCTTCTCTAATAAGAAATAGTTGTGTATATATAATTTGGAGCAATACTTTAAATGTTGCATCTAATTGGCTTAAATAAATTTGTCACGGAAATTTTTACGTGGTTAGATGTATAATTGGGTGGAATAGACAAGATAGGTGCAATCTATGATGCACTTAAGTATTTTTCTATAATAATCTATGTCTTTTATCGTTAGATTAATGTACTTCTACTTTCAAGCCAATTTGAGTGTTTTAAATATCTAGCTTCTGGGATTATATTGAGTCAATAATATAATTATTCTCCCAGTAGTAATTTTTTACTATTAAAAAGATTTGAATTACATGTTTAGTCCATAAGTGCTTTTTATGTGCAATATATTAAAAATATTTTGAACTTCGATATAAATGTTCAGTAAATTTCTAAACTTGTAATTTTGCGTCCAATAAACCATTCAACTTTAAAAAACTGTTTAATAATTAAGTCTCGTACACTTAGAACTTTATGTCAAATAATAAATCTTTGCCATGTATTCAAAAAAATTTAAAAAACTAATTGATCTATGGACATACAAATTTGAAAGTTTAAGAACTTGATTCTTTTAAAATTAAGGATTTAAACAGACACAAATCTATACTTTTAACTAAAATTTAATTTAGCTTATTAAAAAAAGTTCAATTTTGATAACAATTTATCATTAATTCTACTAGATTGCTAGGTTTGTTAACTACAAAAGTGTATTGTGTCGTTTTAATATGGATGATGATAAAATTGTCGTAGTCTTTTAGGCTTAGGATAGAAATCTTCTAAGCACGAAAATTAATTATTATCAGCTCTATATTTATATTTAGATAAACCAAGGTAAAAGATATAAAAATCTAAATTAAAAAGATAAAATGAAATAATGGGATAGAAAGACATTATTAGAGATTTGATTTTTCTTTTTCACTATTCCTCCTATATGATTTGTAGGAAAAGATTCTAAATTATCAAGCCTCTACCTCTCTAAAATAAGTTTGGCCTAATCTCAAAATTCAATTTTAATGTCCTTTTATTATATCTAAGAGTTTGAAAAAAATATCCTTATCCTAAAATTAAAAATTGATTGATAATAAATGATTTTTATAAGCCTCATAGAATTTTGCAAGCCTTCTAACTCAAACCAAGCCCTATGGTTGAATTATTAAGATCTGCCCTAATTTTCCCTCTCCCAAGTGATGGAATGTAAACTAAAAATTAGTTCAAAAGAAATTAATCATAGATTTAAATAGTATCCATAACCTTTTAAACTAAAGAGAGAGGATTTGTTCAATATGATTTGAAGATAAAAATAAATAAATTCTAAGAACAAGAAGAAGACTTTTCCTCAACCAGTGGGCTTGAGTACTGTTTGGTGAGGAATTAGACAAGCATGCTACTCAGAGATGTTCGAGTTTGTCTCAAGCCCAAATGCCCTATCTTTCGATTATTGATGATGTTCACATTAACTATTGGAAGTCCCCTAAGGGGACCTCGTATAAGCTTAACTCTGATGCTTCCTTGATCACGTGAGAGTTAACTATTGGAAGTCCCCTAAAGGGACCTCGTATAAGTTTTGAATGGCAGGGGGAGAAATGGAGATTCACGGGGGTCTATGGGTACCCTGAGGCCCATAAAAAGTCTCTTACTTGGGACCTTCTTAGAAGGCTTCAGTTGGATAGTAGCATTCCTTGGCTTGTGGGGGGTGATTTCAATGAGATCTGCTGGAACCATGAAAAATCTAGTGGTCCTTTTAAGGATAGGGTAATGTTGGAGCGTTTTCGTGAAGTCCTGGATGATTGTTGTCTTCTAGATCTTGGTTACAATGGCTCTAAGTTTACTTGGAGTGGCATGAGAAGGGAGGGGCGAGTTTGGGAAAGGTTGGACCGTTTTGTGGGCTCATTTTCTTTTGACCAGCTTTTTGAAAATGCAGCTGTCCATCATTTAGATTGGATTTTTCAGACCACAGGCCCATTGAGCTAATGCTAAAAAAGCTTGAGGTTTTAAACCTTAAGAAAAAGAGAAAAAGTACTTTTAAATTCGAGGAGTCTTGGATCTCTCGGCCTGATTGCGAATCTCTTATTTCTAAGGCTGGGAAGTGGGAGTGTGGTCCTGATGGGCTTTCATTGTCTCAGAGCCTTATCTCATGTTTCAAAAGCCTCTTTCCTTGGGGTAGACAGCTTCTCAACAAAAGGAGAAATGATATTTCAAAATGTAAAGCGGCTTTAAAGGAAGCTTACGAAGGTCTCCCTCAGGTAAATTTTGCTGACATACATCTTCTTGAATTTGATCTTGACAGGCTTCTTGAGGAGGAAGAGATATATTGGAAGCATCGATCTAGAGTAGATTGGTTAAAGTGGGGAGACCGTAATTCTAAATGGTTTCATAAGAAGGCCTCATTGAGAAGGAAAAGGAACGAGATCTGTGGACTCCAAAACAAGCACGGTGTGTGGCCAGAAAATGAATCTTTTATTGAATCTACCTTTGTTGACTACTTCAAGAAAATGTTTAGCTCCTCAAATCCCCAGTTGGTGTTAATTAGAGAAGCTCTGGAGGATCTGGATGTAAGAGTGACTGATGATATGAACAATAGGCTGACTTCCCCTTATTCTCGTTCTGAGATTGAGTTGGCTTTAAAGCAGATGTTCCCGACGAAAGCTCCTGGCCTGATGGCTTTCCAGCGTTGTTCTACCAACAATATTGGAGTACTGTGGGAGAAAAAACAGTTGATAGTTGCTTGGAGGTGTTGAATAATGGGAAGAGTATTAAGGAATGGAATCATACGAACATTGTCTTAATCCCAAAGGTTGATCATCCTGTTTCTGTGAGTGATTATCGACCAATCAGTCTTTGTAATGTAAATTACAAAATTGTCACTAAAACGATTGCAAACCGACTGAAGCTTATCCTTGATAAAGTCATCTCTAATTCCCAGTCTGCTTTTGTTCCTAATCGCTCAATTCTTGATAATGTAATTATTGGGCATGAATGCCTCCATATGCTTCGCAAGAAGGTGAGGGGAAACGGGGGTTTTGCTGCTGTTAAGCTAGATCTGAGCAAAGCTTTTGACAGGGTTGAGTGGATTTTTCTTCAAGAGCTGATGCTAAAATTGGGTTTTGACTGAAAGTTTGTTGATCTGATTTTGGGTTGTATTTCTTCTGTCAAATTCTCGATTCTAATAAATGGGGAGGCTAAGGGATTGATGCTTCCTAGCAGAGGCCTACGTCAGGGAGACCCCATCTCCCCTTATTTGTTTCTTCTAGTTGCTGAAAGTTTTTCTTTTCTTCTCCAAAAAGCCAATAGTGTTGGCTCTCTAACTGGTATGTCTTTCTCTAACAATGGCCTTACTGTATCGCATCTCCTCTTTGTTGATGACAGCCTGGTGTTCTGTAAAGCGGATGAAAAAGAATGTGTGTTTTTAAGGCAACTGTTATTGCTATATGAAGCTATCTCTGGGGAATGTATAAACCTTCAAAAATTTGCTGTTATCTTTTCTCCAAATATTCAGGAAGCTAGAGGACTTTTTCTGAGCAGTATATTGGGAATTAATGCAATTGAGAACTTTGGTTCCTATCTAGGCCTGACTTCTTATTTTTCTCGAAATAAGTCAAAAGACTTTAACTTCATTTTGGAGTGCATTAGCAGGAAATTTCAAGGTTGGAAGCAGAATTTCTTCTCAATAGCTGGTAAGGAAGTTCTAATAAAGAGTGTTGGTCAAGCCCTTCCTTCCTATGCTATGAGCTTGTTTCATTTACCTAAGAGTTTTTGTGATGAGATCTCCAAGACCTTTGCCCGTTTTTGGTGGGGTTCTTCCTCTCAGCATAAGAAGATACACTGGTGCAAGTGGAGAAAGTTGTGTCTTCCAAAAGAGTGTGGTGGTTTGAATTTAAGGGATTTAGAAGGTTTTAACCAAGCCCTGATTGCAAAGCAAGTCTGGAGGCTCCTAACCAAGCCTAATTCTCTGGCGGCTCAAGTCCTGAAGAGTTGCTATTTGAAAATAATAATATTCTTTTGCTGAATTGGGATCTAACCCTTCTTTTGTTTGGAGAAGTCTTCTTTGGGGTAAGGATCTTTATTGAAAGGGCTGAGATATCGAATTGGTGATGGTTCCTCTATCCTTGTGGCAAACGACCCTTGGCTCCCTCGCCCAAGCTCATTCAAGCCTTTTATGGTTAGTTCCCCTTTCAAGGCTTCTTTTGTAGCTGACTTTATTCACCCAAATGGTTCTTGGAATGAATCACTTTTACATGAAGCTTTCTGCGATGATGATTGTGAAGTAATCAGGGGTTTACCCCTTTGTACATCTATGAGGGATAGTTTATTTTGGCATTACGACAAAAAAGGGGCTTATACTGTCAAAAGTGGTTACAAGCTTTTTTTTAAACTCAGTGTTATTAAAGGAATCTTCCAATGAGAACAATCTGAAGGAGGTCTGGACTAAACTATGGAATCTTGATATTCCCAGCAAAATTCGACACTTTCTCTGGAAAGCCTTGAATAATTTCCTACCTACCAGAGACAACTTATTGAGGAAGGGGTTGAATGTTCTCCCTTCCTGTCCTGTTTGCTCTTCTGCAAGGGGGACGATTGATCATATCCTTTGCCTTTGTCCGAGGGCTGATGACATTTGGAAGCGTGTCTGGAACAAATCTCACTCTCTTTGTAGTTCTGATTTCTCTTTTCTTGATAGATGGCTACTTTTAAACACCTTATGTTCTCAGAAAGAATTGGAGCTTATTTCAATATGATGTTGGGCCTTATGGTATGATCGTAACAAAATCATCCATAATCTTCCTATTGCAAATGTGGAGCCAAGAAGTTGCTGGATCTTGAAATATATGGATGAAGTCTCTTGGAAAGCGCAACAGGTCCCTCCAGTTTCTAGTTCCCAGCCTGAGGTTGTATTGCCAAGACCCACTTAAAATGGATCCCTCCTCCTGAGGGTTCCTTGAAGTTAAATGTTGATGCTGCGTGGTCTAATCGCCCCATTTCCACTAGTTAGAGTGCTGTCATCAGGAACTCTAATGGAGACCTCATTGTAGTTGCTGCAAACCATTTACAAAGCTCTCTTAAAGCTCCTCTTGCTGAACTCTTAGCTATTCTTGAAGGTATTCCTCTCGCAAAGAGGTGCAAGGTGTCCTGCATTTTGATTGAATCAGATTGTCTTTTAGAAGTAAATCTGATCAATAAAAAATCATCAACCTTGAATGAAAGTCTCTGCTGGCTTACTGAAATTTGGAAGCTCTCTCAAGAATTTAGCATTTTTTCTTGCCTCTATGTAAACAGATCTCTAAATTCTTTAGCCGATTGTATAGCTAAGCAGGCTTAATCTTCATCTTTCTCAGGAATTTGGTTTAATCATTTTCCTTCCTGGTTGAAAGTTTTAGCTGATAAAGATTGTAATCATCTTGCCCATGTGGCATAATAATATCTTTCTTTTCTAAAAAAAAAAATATATTATTATATATTAAATAAGATTTAATATATATATAATATAATATAATTTATATTATTAATTCATTTAAATTAAATTATGAACATGGTGTGGAGGTTTTTTCTCCATAATTCCTCCCCACTAACTCTCTCCATAATTCATCTCTAATGAAAAGATAACTTCTTCCTTCCTTCCTTCCTTTAAATAGACAAAAGGAGATCACTCTCCATGGGTTTGATAACCTTGAGAATAGTGAGTGCTCTTTAGTGGTAGTGTCTTTATCTATTTGTAGAAGGATTTTGTGAAGAAGATTCATCCAGGGTAAGCTACTTATTCTTCTTTTAAATTTTATCTTCTTTAAATTGCATGCTAGTTTATCATGTTTTATTCTTTTTTCTCTGTTTCTTTAAGTTTCATAATTGAGTAATTGAAACCACAATGATAAATCTCTTCCGCTGGGAATTCAATTCTTTCAACTCCCATAAAAAGCAAGGTGCCCTAAGATAAGATTGACTTGAAATCTAGTTGGTCGGTTCGGCCTCAGCCTTGGAAGGTCGACCTCGGCCTCGGTAGCCTCGACCATTGCTTTTTGCTTCAACTTTGTCTCCTTAGCCTCTACATGGGTTGCCTCGCCTTTACTCTTTACTGCAACTTGATCTCCTCGACCTCGACCTCAATAACCTCTGCCTTTGCTTTTCACCTCAACTTGGTTTCCTCGGCATCGCCCTGGTAGCCTCAACCTTTACTTTTCGCTTTAACTTGGTCTCCCCGCCCTTGGCTTTTGCTCTTCGTTTAAACTTGGTCTCCTCGGCCTCAGTTATCTTCGTCCAATTTTTGTTCTTGTCCATTTTACTCATGCTTTGTAAGGTATGCAGATTGTTAGTATAATACTTTCTTCCCAATAGACGACGTCAACTGTTGATGTCAAATTTTGGACATGGAAAACACACTTGATCTCCACGTGACACCAACATTGAATTTGCTTGAAGGGGAGAAGAATGTGCCTGCAAAAGAGAAAACCTGCACAATGGTGTGGTGTGTTGTGCTTGCCACACACACTCTGATGCTTAAGTTAGAGAGTGAAAGAGTGTGAAAGTTAGAGAGTTTGAGAGTAGGACTCAGTTATCTCACATGAAGTCATTACAATGTATTTATAGAGAAAGTTGACCTATGGTGTTCTCTAGGGTTTTCAAGTTGTTTTAGGATTAGTAGATAACATATCAGGCCAAGGGGCATGCCCAATTTTATGTTTGGTCAGGGTCGGCTTCGGCCAAGCATCTTCATTAATCCAACTCTTGGGCTTAAAATGTTACTTTAGATCGAGGTATGTGTAAAGCATGCCTCATTAGGTGTTTGGTAAGGGTCAAGTCAAGGCCGAGCATCTCCTTTAGGCCATATTTTGGGCCTAAAATGATCTCTTGGGTCAGGGTATGCATAAAGCATGCTCCATTAGGCGTTTGGCAAGGCTTGGCCTCAACCGAGCACTTTGGCTAGGCCCAAGCCAGTCCCTTATCCTTGGCCCAATTTGATCCCAAGTTGCCACTTTCGGCCTGTATCATGCTCTTTTTTTTTTTATTTTTCTGTTCCTATTTGTGTTAGATATCAATTATACTCTTTGGTTCAAAATCACCCATAACATGAGATCTTTCATTTTTTTAAGAAAATAAAACTTAACTTCTTTTAATTTTTTTGCAAGATGACATGTTGTATTTTTTTTTTTCTCAAACGAACATCATACTTTTGCTTTGAGAGTAGTTTTTTTTAAGGGAAAGTGCATCTTCAACATGCAATATTATTGAAAACTAAAATATTTTCCAAAATAGTTTGAAAAAGTATGTATTTTTATAAAAAAAAATTAAAAATTACGATATTAAAAAAAAGAGAAATTACTATAAACAGAAAAAATATCAAACTATTTACAAATATATAAAATTTTTACTGTCTACTAGTGATAGTCCGCGATAGAATTATATCACTTTCTATCGCTCAAGCAAATAAATTCTATCGCGGTCTATCACTGATAGACTGTAAAATTTTTTATATTTATAAATAGTTTGACTCATTTTTCTATATTTGAAAACAACCCTAAAAAAAGTCCTCAAATATTTAGTTGGAAAAAAATAAAAACAATGGTAAGTAAGAACGTTGTTACTTGTTAAAATAGAAACCAAATGTTCAATAGCACTTCAAAAAAACACCAATTCTTTCTTTTTTAAAAAAAAAAATGGAAAAAAAAATCATTATGGAATATTAGCTCACACGATTGCAGGCGTCACTGCAAACGTGCGTATGAGAGGAAGTCGATTATGAATTGTGCAGTTTGAACAATCATAATTCATCCCATACGCAAAAGCCGAAGTCGCACAAATATAATGCGACACGTATAAAATTTGAATTGACCATATATAAACAAAACCAATTTTTCCTCTCATTTTGTTAAAATATTTGTAGGGTAGTTGTTCCATATTTAAAATTATAAAAAAAGTGATTTCTTCTAATACTATGGGTAAGAGTGACTAAAATCACTAAAATCACTTTTGTTATTTTAAAAATTACTCAAAATATACTTTAATTTTCAATTTTATACTTTTAAATACAATTTTCAACCATCAACTTATAATAGTTGTAGAAGTTGGACCCTAAATAATAAAAATTAAACCCTCAAACTTATATCATGGTTACAATTTCTACAATTATATAAGTTTGAGGGTTTAATTTTAACACTTTTATAAATTAGAGGACTCAATTCTTACCTGATGATATAATTGCATTAGGGTGATTTTTACGATTTAGCAAAAGAAAAAAAATAAAAACAAAAATTAGCCAAATATGGCAAATATTAAATTTGAAATCAATCCAAAGAGTGTGAAATGAATTAGGTTGGATATCCGCGTTTGTTCAAGCAGTCAATTTTTTTGACAAAGTTAACCATTGAATAAGGGCATCTGGCCCAATTTCTCCGTTCAAATCTGCGATAAAAAGGGTAACAACCGCAGCAGATCGCTGAATCTCGTCGCGCCGCCGCAACTTCTACAGCTCATCTCTCCGTCGCTCCTTTGGTGGTACGGAAGCTTTCTTTTTTTCCCCTCTCTTTACTTTGTAATCCTTATTTCCATCGTAAATTTGATGTTTGCCTTCGGGAAATCGTAGTTTAGTTTTTATCTGAAACAAAGAAAAGTTCATGACTTGGGTTGAGCCATAAGATTTTACTTGATCAAGATCCTTTTAGGGGTAATGTCTACTGTGAGTATTGTGATTAATGAAGATGGTAGTCTGAAAAATGAATCAAATGATTCGTTCTAAGTGAAAAATGAAAAAGGGGTTTGTATGATAGCCTTTTTTTGGCCTCTGTTTCTTAGAATGAAGGGAGGACTGTGAAGAATGAAATTGGCCGATTTGGTGCAATCCATGACTGCCCAGATTTGTACTGCAGGTGGTCATTATTCACTTGGACATGATGTTTGCCTTACTCATCTGAGTCTATTCCCAGGACAACAATAGACTTGAAAGTTAATGTTTTAATATGCGAAATTTGGCTTTAGTTATGGCATGATTATGCTTCGCATTGGTACTGAATCTGTTTATGTATTCCCCTTGACTTTAACGTGGGGATTTGAATAATGATGCACTAAAGAGTTTACAGAAACTTTTTTGGTTCAGTCAGATTGGATCAGGGAATCATGTTAAGATATTAAAGTTTGGATAGTTAGTTGATTATATTGCGAGTTTGGGGCTATTTGAATCCACTTTGCGTTTAGTTCCAACAACTTTTATATGTTGATTATGTGTCATAAAATTATGGACTGGGTTGAAGAAGATGATGATTGAAGCAGGTACTTATGATAATCGGGCATATCTTACTGTTCTCCTGGCGCGGCTAATTGTAGTTGTGCCGAGTTTCAAGGATATGACTGTATGATTTACAATACTGCTGTCTGATTCATTCTCTGTTCATTATATCTTATGTTTAATGGCCAAGAAACTGACCTGCCCTTTTCTGTACAAGTCCTATTGGTTAATAACTTCAATGACCAAACTATAAGTGGTGGCTCACCTGTTGAATGTTTAATAGATTTTAAGTTACATCCAGATTTAAATCTCTCAAGCTGAATCTTGTGTTCATCTATTGTCTAAGTAATGAGGTCATACTGGCAGCATTTTGATGTCACAGGAAAAGGGAAATAGGATAGGTTTTGAGAATAGGGAGAGGGATAGTCGTGAGATTTGGGAGCAATTTCAATTAATCATCTAGTTTTGGGCTTTTTCCAGTTAACTTTTAGGTGACATTGTTATATTTTTTTCTACAATGATGCAGGTCAAGTTCATTACACTCGCAATGGGGAGAAGACCTGCTAGGTGTTACCGACAGATTAAAAACAAACCATACCCTAAGTCACGATTTTGTCGCGGTGTCCCCGATCCTAAGATCAGGATCTACGATGTTGGGATGAAGAAGAAAGGAGTTGATGAATTTCCATTCTGTGTCCACCTCGTGAGTTGGGAGAAAGAAAACGTGTCAAGTGAGGCTTTGGAAGCAGCTAGGATTGCCTGCAATAAGTATATGACCAAGTTTGCTGGGAAGGATGCATTCCATTTGAGGGTTCGGGTGCACCCCTTCCATGTTCTGCGGATTAACAAGATGCTTTCATGTGCTGGGGCTGATAGGCTCCAAACTGGTATGAGAGGTGCATTTGGAAAACCACAAGGAACCTGTGCGAGGGTGGACATTGGTCAGGTTCTCCTTTCAGTTCGCTGCAAGGACAACAACGGACAGAATGCACAGGAGGCCCTCCGCCGTGCTAAGTTCAAGTTTCCCGGTCGTCAGAAGATCATTGTTAGCAGGAAGTGGGGCTTCACCAAATTCAGCCGAGCTGATTATCTCAAGTACAAAGCAGAGAACAAGATTCTTCCAGATGGTGTTAACGCCAAGCTTCTTGGATGCCATGGGCCTCTTGCAAACCGTCAGCCTGGAAGAGCTTTTCTATCTCAAATTGCCTAGACTCATTTACTTGTGTTTTCTTGTTCAATTTATTTGGAATCATTGTTGACATTATTACCACATTGTTTGTTTGAACTTCTGTGAAACAAACAAAGCTTCCTCTGTTTTATCTTTTATCCTAGTAAATTTAAATCTTCTTTTGAAACTTCTCCAACGATCAGACATTTCTAGTTTTCTTTTTACTGTCACACTGCTGTAAGATAAGGTGAATATCATAATTACAAACTCAGAAAATGTTGTGTTAAAAAGTCATAAATCGATTCAACTAAATCCATTGGTAGTTTCTCATCAGCCATTCAGCTTGACTTGTTCATAATGTAGTGATTTGGGCTTTATGTGTTAGAACTTATGTTGGAAGAAGTAATATTAATGAAGATTTTCAAATTTGAAACTTGAGAATTTGATTGCTCAACCATTTCTCTGAATTTAATTTGTTGCCATGCCATGTTTGTATTGGAGGGACTTAAAGTATCAAACTAAATTACTAAATTTACGCAAGTACAACCTTTCCATTTCATTTAAAATTGTCTTTTGATAATTTTTTTTTTTTTTGTTAAATGTTAAATAAATTAAAATATATGTCCATTTAGTATGAGTTTTGTTTCAATTTGACTTTTATACTTTAAACTTCTTTTTAAATTAGTTTGTATGATTTTAAAAGTTTCAATTTAGTCTTCACAGTTTTATTCAAAATTCAAAAAATAGTCCCTAATCTACGTTTCAACACAAAATTGTCTTCTATTATAATGTAATTAGCTAATGCACCAACAACTAAAATGTCAAAAGTATGAACATAAAAAAAAAAAAAAAAAAAAAAACCCGATGCACACCATAGAATTGTCATCTATGTAATATGGTAAAATATTGTAATGTGAGGGCAATTTACGAGATTTATCCAAATCATTACAACCAAATTAAGATTTTAAAAGCAAAAGGATAAAAATGAAACAAATTCTAAATGATGATAACTAAATTGAAAATGAAAATTTAAAACTATAGGAATGAGACTGAAATGGCTAACTTCGCTCAAATTCCACTATTCAAAAAGTTTCTAGTATACTCTCCTTTAAATTATAATTTTACCTTAATAAATATTCTTTTAATAATAGTAGACTCGACCTCATTTTTAAAAGAATGTTGATGTGACAATCAACCAATGAGAATAACAAGAGAAAATTCTAGTACCAAAGTAGAAAACTTTTCAATACTATCTTAATTTATTGTTTGTCATGATTGACTCGATGGTTGTATTTAAGAACAATGTGAGTCCAAGAAATAAATAAATACATTATTTAATGATGTGTCAAATTATGAATGAATATAGTAGTTACTATGATAGTACTAAATTTTTTTCTTGAGTGGTATAGGAAAACACCATGGTTGTACATGTGTACTAAAGAAAATAAAAGAGGTAAAAAATAAGGGTAGATATCAATTTATATCCCTAAACTTGGGAGATTTTATCAATTTAAACCCCAAACTAATAATTGTATTAATTTAAAAACAAATTTTTATAAGTGTAACAATTTAAACCAGGAACTTCTATAAGTGTATCAATATACTTATGAAAGTTTATGTGGTTTAAATTGATATAATTATTAGTTTAGTTGATAAAATTTAGGGTATAATTTGATATTTGCCAAAAAAAAAAAACTTGAAATTACCTTTGGAAACCAAATTTGTAATTTCACATTAATTTTTTCTTTTTGAAAACTCTCCTTTCTCCCTCGGAAAATTTCATAAAATGACCAATTTTGATAAAAATTCTCCACCAATGACCTTATCTCAAAAACTTTTCTATGGTTGATCTTTTCACCATGTGAAATACCATTTTTATCCCTAACTTTTTAAAACATCTTTTTCTTCTTTTTCTCTTCAGCTGAACTCACAGTGACTAAGTATCCACTTCTCAGCTATTGAATGCAACACCAACATTGTACCAAAGCATTTATTTTGAACTAATATTCTACCAACAACATTGAATGCTATTGATATCAACAATGGAATATCACTATCACGGTTTATTCACTGGCAGTCGAACTCCCAAAGAATTTTCTCCCACTGATAGCTCAGAGTTTCAGTCGAACATTCTCCCTGTTCGTCGCTTTCAACTTCGTTCAATCTATTTTTTCTTTGGATACAGATAAAAAATTTTCGTCCAAACCGAAAAACGCAGAATCGTCAGGTCAATGTAAGTGATTACGAAGATACATGTTTTCAGATCGCTCAAATCAGTGTAAGAGATCGCTGTGTGTTTCATAAACGATCGCGTATTAATAAATACAAGATCGTTTAAATAAACATATGTGATCGCTTATAGTGAATAAGCGATCGCCTACAACTCGATATGAGATCGCATACAACTTGCTATGCGATCGCTTATACATTGATGAGCGATCACATAGCGAATTGTATGCGATCTCATATCTAGTTGTAGGCGATCGCTTATTACATACTGAACGATTGTGTATTAATTGAATGAGCGATCACTTACCTTATATGGGCGATCGCTTATCTTATTTGATGTTAAATCGCCTATTTTAATTTCAACTCGAACCCAACTTGTGTGTTTTCTGATTATAGACCAATGACACCAATTCACATCTTTGTAAGGTTTGGTGGGGATTGGGATCAGTCCGAGAGAAACTATGTTGGAGGTCAGTTGAAAGGTTTGAAGGTTAGAAAGGATATAACGTGTAGTGAATTAGTGAGCACTCTACACCAACGACTGAACATTGATCCGTATATGCTGGACATACACATCAAATGTTGTTACAATCTATCGATGCAAGCTCCTCCAATGGACATAGTGGATGATGAAGACCTTAGCTTCTTTCTAGAAGGCACTGATGCATCCCAAATGCAATTGTTTGTATCAGTTATACCCCACGGACGACATGGGTTGAACACAGATGATATGTACCAGCAGTGTAATCCAACTGCTCAAAATGTCGGGTTTTCACCCATTCCAACACACATTCCAACCATGTCTTCCGTAGGTGGAAATATAGAGCCGTGTAATTTGGGGGATGACGAAAATGAAGAGTGGATTGGTCACAATATCCACTCTACATGTAGTCCGCACTTAGATGCCGAGGATGTACTAGAAACAAATTATGCAGCACCAACCATTCCAACACTTTTCATTCACATTCCAACACCTTCCATTAATGTTCCAACACCAGTTGCTCTCATTCCATCTATGGCGATGCCTTCAGTTCAGATGCAGTCCATTATGCCAACCCAACCGTTTGTAGACATACCAAGACCTGCCACTGTTGGTGTCCCGTTTAACTCTTTGCTCGGTAGGCCACAAACCGGTAATCAAGTTGAAGTCATCCTGAGTGAATGTGACCTTCTTCCCCAATATATTGAAGCTTACAACATCCGGATTGTCATCAGTGACCTCCCTCAGCAGAAAATGATGGATCAGTTGTCCATTGAAGACGAGATTCACGTCCAGTAGTGGTTCAAAGCATGTTTTCCTAAACATGCCCAACTGCGATTTAGTAAGCTTCTTCTTGATCAGTTTATTTGTGTTGCCAATGTGCACCAAACAAGACACAGTAGCAGAGAAGTATTTTTCAGCTGGTACTGAAGGCGCCATCTCATCTTTACAAAACAGATACATTAAATAAGAGATAAGTAATCAGAATATATAAGCGATCGTGTATCATACACTAAGCGATCGTGTATCACAAACTAAGCGATCGTGTATACTAAGCTACGCGATCGTGCCTACTATATTAAACGATCACGCACCCTGTAATAAGCGATCACGTATGAACAGCTAAGCGATCGTGTAATATAAGCTACGCGATCGCTCATCCTATACTATGCGATCGTTCACCCTATACTAAGCGATCACATATGAACAATTAAGCAATCGGGTATACTAAGCTAAGCGATCGTGTATGACAAGATAAGCGATCGTTTATTAAATACTCAGCGATCTTTTATCTAAACCTACGTGATCATGTGTCTACATCCTAAACGACCGTGTATTACACTCTATGCGATCAACCCTAAACCCTAGAGATCGAGTATCAAACTCTATGCGATAAACCCTAAAGCCCAGAGATCGTTTAATAGAACATGCATATACCTCTCAAAGAATGGAAGAGAACTGAGCGTTGAGTGATAGTAAATGAGCGAAGAGATGATCGTGAATGGAAGAGACAATCGACGAGCAGCTCAGAAACTTTCGAAGAAGGAGCGTGAGGAAGAAGAAGAGCTTGAGAGAGAAACGGATAACTTGAAAGCGAAATGAGCATAAATGAGCGAGGAAAGCCAAACGATCCTTTAGTATTTTAGAATAGTAAGAGACGGGATTGTTGGAGCGCGCGCCAAATTGTTTTAAAATTGTAGGGTAAAAATGGTACTTCACATAGCAAAAGTGTTAACCATAGAAAAGTTTTTATTAATGGGTCATTGGTGGAGAAGTTTTATCAAAATGAGTCCTTTTATGAAATTTTCCTTCTCCCTCTTCCTACTGTTCTCCTTCCTTCCCGCCGCGTCCTCCACTCTCCACTCTCCACTCTCCGGTGGTCCGATTCGGTTCCGACCATCAAGATTAGCTTCAACAAGCTTCATCTCAGCTCTTAAAGTAATAGCTTGCACTTGATACCCTGTTAAGGTAATAATCTGCATTTGAGTTTTGAACTTTGTCGCTATCATTTTCTGTGAATTTTACCGTGAAGATTTTTGTGCTGGTTGTAGATGGTGCACCTGGACTAACAATTCTTTGAATTGCCTCAAGAGAACATCTTCTACAAGGCAGAGAGAGCCGGAGAATTTTGCTCTAAAATGGCTGGGATTTTCAAATCGCAAGGTGGATTCGCGGTTATGCCGCACAAAGTTTCTATCTGCATACTACTTCAAATTTATGCTCCGCCGGCTCAAATCTCAGTACCATTTCCTTTTTCCTCCGTGGCTCAGCATAATCGTCTTGGTCTGTTCTTGTTGGCTCTCACTAAGGTAATTTACTAGTTCCAATATTAAGCTCTTCAAATCCTATGTAAGGCCCCCAATTCTGCATACTTATAAACGGAGGGGTAAAAGAGGAAATGACAAGAGGCAAAGAGGGGGGAAACTGGAAATCCGTTAGAAGAAAGAGAAATTGGTGGGGACCAGGCGACAGTGGCTGCGATAGGGGCTGAAAAGGAAATAGGAGAGGGGGACCATGCGATAGTGGCTGCGATAGGGGCTGAAAAGGAAATAGGAGAGGGGGACCACGGAAGGGAGGTTTAAGAGAGGTTTTGAGGGAAGAAGGAGAGGGGAGAATCGGAAGATAGGTGATTTCCTTAGGGGGAGAGGATGTCCAGCCCTCTGTAAAGAGCTGGAAGGTTAGAGAGTTCCTGGTTATTTTCTTTCTTTGTTCTTAAGTTCTTGTGACGTCTGTTGTAATCTTTTCCTAAGAGGTTGATAAATAAAATATACAGAGGAATACTCTGTTCTTGGGAGAGTTTGTTGGTGAGTTCTGTTTGCAGGTGAAGGATCCCAACAAATTGGTATCAGAGCCCCGTCACACTGGGAAGAACGCGAAGTGAAACCAAGAGAGAAATGGAAGAGAAGGTGGATAGCCATTCGAAAAGTTTAGTGGAACTGAAGGAGTGGATGGTAGAGATGGCAAAGACGGTAGAACGAGTAGATAAGACTATCCAGACGATAGCCGAAGGAAAGGATGGATCGACCATCACCTCAGGATCTGCACGTCCCATGAAGGAGAAGGACGGAGAGGAAGGGGAAAGTTCCCGATCGCGCAGAGTCGAAGGTACGGTGGATAAAAGCAAATACAAATGGCTAGAAATGCTGATTTTTACCGGAGAACATCCAGATTCGTGGGTTTATAGGGTAGAGCATTTTTTCGAGATTCATGAACTTACGGACGTGGAGAAGATCAAAGTAGCCGTCATTGCTTTTTCGCCAGAAGTGGTCGATTGGTTCCGATGGGCGCATCAACGGAAGCCAATTCGGACGTGGTCAGAGCTGATACAAAGGATGTTCGAGCGTTTCCGTCCAACGCAAGAAGGGACCCTGCTATCGCGATTAATGAGGATCAAACAGGAAGGGACCTATGAAGAATATCGAAAAAAATTCGAGATGTTTGCGGCGCCGATTCCAAACACAGCGGAGGATGTGCTCTAGGAGGCGTTCATGAACGGGCTTGCGCTGGAGATTAAAGCTGAAGTCACGAGCCGACATCCAGGGGGCCTGGAAGAATGTATGAAGGAAGCCCAAGCTGTTAGCGACAGGAACTTCGCGTTGAAACTGGCTGAAGAAGAAATGGGCTCTGGACGCAAGGTGACCTAGGCGGGGAGCTCGAAAGAAGCAAGTGATGGTGGGTAGAAAACCCAGGGGAAGAGCCAAAACGAAGTAGTCATGAAGAACGTGACGCTTCCTGAAAAAGGGGGAAATCAGCGGAAGGAACACCCATATCGCAAACTAACTGACTCCGAAATTCGGGAGAAGCGAGATAAGGGCCTGTGTTTTTTATGCGACGAGAGGTATTTTCACGACCATAAATGCAAGACGAAAGAGGAGCGGGCGTTGAACTTATTAATTGTGCAAGATGAAAACGATCTGGAATGCGACGAAGTTGAGGATGCGATAGGGGAGCAGGGAATTCAAGTCCTCGAAGCAGGGGAGAACGTCGAGATAGCCTTGCGATCAATATTGGGCTTCTCGGGCAAAGGCATGATGAAATTAAAAGGGACGTTGGCAGGACGAACAGTCATTATGATGATCTATTGTGGGGCCACTCACAATTTCATTAATCAGAGGTTAGTGGAGGAACTCGATATACCCCTTACTCAGACGACAAATTATGGAATAGTGGTAGGGAACGGAAAGACCTTCAAGGGCAAGGGGATGTGTAAAGCAGTGGTAGTGGTCCTTCCAGAGTTGACAATAACAGAAGACTTCTTACCTTTCGAGTTGGGATGAGTCGACGTGATACTCGGAATGACTTGGTTATGTAAGATGGGTTACATGGAAGTTTATTGGCCCACGCTTAGTATGACATTCACAACAGGAGAAAAAAAATCACACTCAAAGGGGATGCTTCATTGACGGCAATCGAAATTTCTCTGAAGGCTTTAACGCAAACCTGGGAGGAAGAAGATGTGGGGTTTTGGGTGGAGTTTCAAAATTTCGAAATAGAAGAAAATGAGGAAGATGCGGCGACAAGGTCGTTGGAAATTCAGAATGAGCGCACACTTACAGTAGGGGTTCAACGCATATTGGAAGAATTCAACGATGTATTCAAAATGCCCATGGCATTACCACCGAAACGAGGGATAGATCATCGCATACGGTTGAATGAGGAAACAAATCCAGTGAATGTGAGACCCTACCGATACAACCATACACAAAAGGATGAAATCGAGAAGTTGGTCAATGAGATGTTGCAAGCGGAAATAATTCGGCCGAGCCACAGTCCATATTCAAGCCCAGTACTCCTAGTCAAGAAGAAGGACGGGGGATGGAGGTTCTGTGTAGACTACCGAAAACTAAACCAAACAACAATTGCAGACAAATTTCCCATTCCAGTTATTGAAGAATTGATTGACGAACTCCAAGGGTCCGTGATTTTCTCGAAGTTAGATTTGAAGTCAGGATATCATCAGATCAGAATGCACGAAGATGACATCAAAAAAATAGCTTTTTGGACGCATGAAGGACATTACGAGTTCATGGTAATGCCCTTTGGCTTGACAAATGCACCCGCGACGTTTTAATCACTGATGAACCAGATTTTTTGACCATTCCTACGAAGGTGCGTGTTAGTATTTTTTGATGACATATTAATCTATAGTCCAGATGAGGACACCCATGATAAGCATCTGGGGATGGTATTGAATGTGCTTCGCGACAACAAGCTTTACGCGAATTGAAAGAAATGCGTCTTTGGACAAAGCCGAATACAATATCTGGGACATTGGGTTTCGGCGCATGGCGTTGAGGTAGATGGAGACAAAATCCAAGCCATGGTTCAATGGCCAGTTCCCCGAAATATATCCGAGTTAAGAGGATTTCTAGGTCTCACCGGGTATTATCGACGCTTTGTGAAGGACTATGGTACCATCGCATCCCTGTTGACCCAACTGCTTCGCAAAGACTCATTTAAATGGAACGAGACGGCTGACATTGTGTTCAACGCCTTAAAACAAGCGATGGTAACTCTCCCTGTCTTAGCTCTACCTAATTTTAATCTTCCATTTGTAGTAGAGACAAACGCATCGGGATTTGGTTTTGGAGCGGTTTTAATGCAGGAGCAGAGACCAATCGCTTTCTTCAACCAGACTTTGTCTGCCCGAGCGCAAGGGAAGTCTATCTATGAGAGAGAACTAATGGCAGTAGTCCTATCAGTACAGAAATGGAGACCTTATTTATTAGGAAGGAAATTCACGGTGATTTCTGATAAAAAAGCGTTGAAATTTCTGTTGGAACAGAGGGAGGTTCAACCACAGTTCCAAAGGTGGCTCACCAAGCTGCTAGGGTACGACTTTGAAATATTGTATTAGCCGGGATTGAGCAACAAAGCGGCTGACGCCTTGTCTAGGCGACCAATAAGAGGGGAGCTTATGGCCATCGCGAATATATCCATAATCGATGTCTTGAAGGTGCAACATGAAGTTCTAGCTGACCCAGAGCTACAAAAGGTATGCCAACAGTTAGAGGAGAATCCATCCAACCCATCGAAGTTCAGTTTAGAGCAAGGGATACTCCAATATAAAGGGCAATTAGTGATGTCAAAATCCTCCTCCTTGATTCCAACGTTGTTGCAAACATTCCATGACTCCGTACATTCTGGGTTCCTGAGAACCTATAAGAGGATGTCGGGAGAATTGTATTGGAAGGGTATGAAATAGGACGTCAAAAGGTATGTGGCCGAGTGCCTTATTTGTCAAAGAAATAAGAGTGAATCGGTACTTCGAGCGGGATTGCTACAACCACTTCCAATACCTCACAGAGTATGGGAGGACATATCCATGGATTTCGTAGAAGGACTTCCAAGTTCACAGGGATATAACTCTCTCATGGTGGTGGTCGAAAGGTTGAGTAAGTATAGTCATTTCATTCCCTTGAAGCATCCTTTCATGGCCAAAATTGTAGCTGACCGGTTCATATGGGAAGTGGTGCGTCACCATGGATTTCCAAAATCCATTATATCTGACCGCGATAAGATATTTGTGAGCAGTTTTTGGATGGAATTATGCGCTGTGCACGGTACAATTCTAAAGCGAAGTACAGTTTTTCATCCTCAAACGGATGGGCAAACGGAGAGAGTTAATCGATGCCTGGAGACCTACCTACGCTGTTTCTGCAATGAGCAGCCGAAGAGTTGGTACAAGTGGGTGCCATGGGCGGAGTACTGGTACAATACGACATTTCAAAGGTCCATAAATTCTACCCCTTATCAAGCATTGTATGGAAGACCTGTACCAACATTGCTGTCCTATGGGGATCGTAGAACCACCAATGATACCTTGGAGCAACAATTGGTGGAGAGGGATCGCGCGTTGGTGGCGTTAAAGGAACACTTGGCCCAAGCACAAGGTAAGATGAAGAAATACGCTGATCAGAAACGAAGAGATGTACAATATGCGGTGGGCGATCAAGTTTATCTGAAACTTAGACTCTATAGACAACGCACGTTGGCTCGCAGAAGATGTGAAAAGCTTGCGCCGAAGTTCTATGGACCATTCAAGATTTTGGAACGGTATGGGGAGGTCGCATACAAATTGGAACTACCTGAGGATGCGATGATACACAATGTATTCCATGTATCCCAGTTGAAAAGGTATGTTGGGCCAACAATTCAAGTACAAATCAAACCCCCCAATTTATCGGATGAGTTTGAGCTACAAATGGTTCCGGAGCATGTGTTGGGTGTGCGTTGGAATAACGACATGGTGAAGGAAGAATGGCTTGTGAAATGGCAGCGATTACCGGAGAGCGAAGCAACGTGGGAGATCGCGGATTGGCTGAAGCAACAATTCCCCAATTTTCACCTTGAGGACAAGGTGAATTTTAACCCCGGGGGTATTGTAAGGCCCCCAATTCTGCATACTTATAAACGGAGAGGTAAAAGAGGAAATGACGAGAGGCAAAGAAGGGGGGAAACTGGAAATCCGTTAGAAGAAAAAGAAATTGGTGGGGACTAGGCTATAGTGGCTGCGATAGGGGCTGAAAAGGAAATAGGAGAGGGGGACCATGCGATAGTGGCTGCGATAGGGGCTGAAAAGGAAATAGGAGAGGGGGACCACGGAAGGGAGGTTTAAGAGAGGTTTTCGGGGAAGAAGGAGAGGGGAGAATCGGAAGATAGGCGATTGCCTTAGGGGGAGAGGATGTCCAGCCCTCTGTAAAGAGCTGGAAGGTTAGAGAGTTCCTTGTTATTTTCTTTCTTTGTTCTTAAGTTCTTGTGACGTCTGTTGTAATCTTTTCCTAAGAGGTTGATAAATAAAATATACCAGAGGAATACTCTGTTCTTGGGAGAGTTTGTTGGTGAGTTCTGTTTGCTGGTGAAGGATCCCAACATCCTAGTCCTTACCTTCATAAACATGCTCATATTTCCAGTGAATGCTTGTTAGTAGTATTATAAATGCTTGTTTTAGATGTTATGTAGTGGCATGTTTTGTTTTCCAGTCTTGTGACGACATTTTGGAACCCAAACTTGAAGAGCTCATACATCAATTGAGGGAAGTTGGTGGGTTACTGGATCATTGGTTGATTGATCACCTAACAAGTAGGTTGTCATCTCTAGCCTCCCCCGATGATTTGTTTAACTTCTTTAGTGAGATGCGAGGTTAGTTCTGCAAATTCCTATTGTTGTCTACCTTCAATGCTCAATTCATTTCTCATCAAACTTTCTATTTGTCTTCCTTAAGTTGTAATGTATGGGCAATATTACTCTCTTACACTGTATGATCTAGTTATCTTTCTCCTGTTTTCTCAATTACACCAACCTTTCATCTCACTAACGTAGTTAAATGTCGATTTATCCAGGAATACTTGGAGGTCCAGATTCAGGTGTCGAGGAAGATGACCAGATTATTTTGGACCCCAACAGCAACTTAGGAATGTTCCTTTGTCGCTGTGTTCTTGCTTTCAATGTATTATCATTTGAGGTATTCTAGTTTACCCTTTTTTTCTTTTTTTTTTTTTAAAAAAAAACAACTGCATTCATTGAGAAAAATGAAAGAATACAGGGGCGTACAAAAAACTAGCCCACCAAAACACTCCAACTAAAGGAAGGAGTTCCAACTAAGTAGAATATTTCCTAGAGAATAGTTACAAAAAAGCTTCGAAACAGAAGCCCAAAGGGACACATGAAATCTCACTAAAGATCAAACCTCACAAGGGTCCCTGTCCCTACCTCTAAACACTCTATCATTCCTCTCCCTCTAAATATCCCAAACAACCGCACACACCCCAATAAGCCACAAAAAGCGACCTTTCTTTCTAAAAGGCGGATGGAGGAGGAATTCCTTGATCGTCACACAAACGTGTCTCTGACTAGCAATGCTAACATGGAACTCCTGCAAGAAGAGAATCCACAAAGTCCTCACATACTGGCAGTCCCAAAAGAGGTGATCCGGGTCTTCCTCTGCCTTTCAACAAAGGATGCTGCAGAAAGGCCCCACAAGCAAGGTTCTTCTTCTAACAAGCCTATCAAGAGTGTTAACACGACCAAGCAAGACTTGCCAAGTAAAAAAACTTGACTTTCTTACGAATCTTAATCTTCCATATCACATCGAACACAGACTCCCCAGTGGGAGAGAGATCCAATAACAGTCTGAAGAAGGATTTACAAGAAAACCCTTCACTAGGATTTAGACTCTAAATGCGAACATCTCTTCTCCCCACCCTAAAGTTGCACGTCTCCAATAAAGAAAGAAGAGAGGCAACCTCCGTTGTTTCCCTATTGGACAAATGGCGACGGAACCAAAAGGAAAAAGACACGGAGTTCTTAGACCAGATCAAGAAATTTGAGATCGGGTGATTGTTAAAGGAAGATAAGTGATAAAGATGTGGAAAGACAGAAGAGAGAGCACAATCACCCACCACTGATCCTCTAAAAAATACGTGTCCCTACCATCCCCACAACACACTGAACAAATTTAGAAAAAGTAGGAGGTGCTCTAGTTTACTTACTGTCTTAATAGTTAGTATGCCCCATCCCTCGCGCTCAATGTATTGATAGTTGTTTCCAGCGTGGAATAGGGGCAATGGAGCAAATGGATAAAAGAACATTTCCCTCCTTGAGTTTTGTTTTTGTTTTTTTAACATTTTTTTTACTCAATATCTCTGATTCAAATATCAATTTATTTGGATATCAGAAAATATTGAACTTGTGTTTTAATGTTGCTTTACAAGTTGGATGGTCATTTCTGAAAATTCAATGCAGGGTGTTTGCCATCTTCTGACAAATATAGGAATGTATTGCAAAGAAACTCTTTCAAGTTGTCCTTATGGAGCATCTGAATTAGATGATACTAGGAATGATTTGGAGACATTGCCAGAATATGAAAGTATGGACCTGGAGAATCTTGTTTTTGAAAAGGTTAGTGAAGAAATTGAAGCAAGAAAAAGGACCACTCAGAGCATCTCTTTTCATTTTCATATGCCCGAAGTACTTTGTCGATTGGTTGAAGGTACAGGCACATGTTTACTCGTTGGCTCTTTAGATGAAAAACAACTTGGAAAATAAATAAACTACATGCATAATAAATGATCACAATTTTTTATTTTTATTTTTATACCATTTGATTAATTTTCTTGAGAGTTTAAAATCTATATATCATTTTTTGTTTCCATTCAATAATTCCTTCGTATTATAGTGGGGAATGAGGTACATCAGTGCTATAACAAAATTGGTATGGGAGGAAATAGTTAACTTTTAGATGGAAAAAGGGAAAAATTTCATTGGGGACGAACTTGGACTTTCTTTAAAATTTTAGCTTCTCTATGGTATGCTCATTTCTTTTTGTAATTATAGCCTCAACCTGAGCTCCATGCCTTGATCAGTTTAAAACTAGTGAACGGTTGGGGTAGGATATATATAATTTAGTCTAATTTTGAACACATCTAAAGAATCGAAATGTGAAATAACAAAACAGAATGAGGAAGGTTATTGTGCGACAAGGATTTGAAATTAGTATTGCTTGTTTGATTAGCATATTACATATTGAAGACCACAAGACCTAATCCTAAGTTATCATCTTATGATAAATTTAATTCTTTTTGTTATGTTCTCAACATTTGCCCTCAAAGAGAAGGGAGGTTAACTCTTGCCAATGCAGTTCTCTCAAGTATCCCCCTCAATTATTTATTTGTTTTTAAATGCCTGACAGAGGTTGTGAAAAATCTTGAGAGGGTTCATTAGAGAATTGTTGTGGAAGGAGCTAACCTATAAGCGGGATCCCACTTTGGGAAATGGGGTAGTTATTCTATGCCTGTTTTGGAAGAGGGTTTAGAAGCTGGTAATCTTAAAAGCTAGAAACACAGCCTACTTGCAAAATATGGCTAGTGGTTCATGACTGAAAAGATTTCCCTTTGAAGGAACCTTATATAGCTCCCGTTACCTAAAGGTGGCTTCGTAAATTCAAAGGTCCTTAAGTCTTCATTGTCAAGAGTTGCCTTGTTGCTGAGGTGGCATAAGATTGACATTGGTGAAGGTGATCAATTCCTTTTTTGGAAGAAAATTGGCTTCCAAATGTCCCAGCTAGGTTTGCCTTTCCCAGAATCAATGTTTCAAAAAGCTATTGAGGCTTACGCCCTGAGGCTTGCCTTGAGGAAAAATTCTAAGTTGTAGCCTTGAGACCTACGCCTTCGTTGAACCATAAATAGTTTGTCACTTTTTGTTATGTGTGAAAATTTTCTATTAAATTTCCCAATTTCCCAAAATAGGGTGATTTCCAATTTTTAACAAAAGTATGTTCAATTAGTAACCATTGATGATTAATAATATTAACTTTGCAAATTTGATATTTTAAACTAACCGACGGCCTGTATGAAACAATCCATTTTTTTTAATGTTAAGTTAGAGTCAAATGTAACTCAGTCTGATTATATTTTTAAATTATGATATATAATAACCTTCACCAATCATGTAGTAGACTCTGCCCAATTTATTTATTTTCATTTAGTATTTTTTTTATTCTTTAAGTAAGAAAGAAGCTAGGTAAATATATCCATTTTTTTTTCGAGTTTAACCAATAAACATATAATTTGATTATGATATAGTAATAAAAACTAATTTAAGTTATAAATACCAGTATTTATACTTTCAAACCATTCATTTTATTATTAATATTTTATCAGCTTTGATTTGTTTTAGTCTTTATAATTTCATTTTAGTTGGAAAAATTATTTTAAATGAAAAAAATGCTAAAAATATTTACAAATATGACAAATAGACACTGGTAAACATTAATATCACGATAGACATTGATAGACTACTATTATCTATCACTAATAGATACTAATAGACACAAATAATCTATTAGTCTATCACAGATAGATAGTAACATTTTGCTATTGATAATTGTTGTGTGATTTATAAAAGTTGCCAAGATCTTCAATAAATACCGAGTTATCGACCACATTTTTGATCACTCTCTTTAAATTGGAACCAATGTTTGAATTTTTTTTCTCCTTAATTTCTATGTTAAATTGCATCAACCAATTAATATATGTGTGTATTATATTAGTTCAACCCAATACTTATGAGTGTCGCTTGTGCTCTAAGGCTTGCTACCAAATACACATTAAAAAATTAATAAAATGAAATGCAACGGCTAGTTTTTTCTTTTTTCTTTTTTAATTGAATCCCATATTTTAAAATTTTTGTTTATGAAGTCTATCCAGTTTATTTTATGGTTAAGTATTACGCCTATTTAATCGAATTAAAATTTACTATTTATTTTGACTAGTAATCTTAGCACGTGTTGTATGACTAAGGTTCGAAATATCGATGTCGATGAAAATATCGAGATCTTGATTTTATGGAAACATCGATATCGATCAAAATTTCGAAAAAAATTATGAAAATTGATGAAAATCGTTATAATGAATTAATAAAACTTTGATTGTGACTTAATTAGATTATGACTTACCATTTTTAATAACAATTTCTAAAAAAACAAGACAATATATAGATGTCTATTGTAAATGTCAGTGTAAATATTGATACGATAGCAGAAATTAAAAAATGGAAAAATAATAAAAAGTTTAAGAATATTTTGATGTGAAATGATGCGAAAATTATAAAGTTTTGGATGGTAAAAAAACTCATATCAATTCAATTTTGAGGTAAAATGATATGAAAAATTTAAAGAAAACAGTTTAATTGAGGTTACAAATAAATATAGATTATTTTTTTGTGGTTTTTTCAAATTCAATTTCTTTATAATGAAAGTTTTGGACCGAAAATAAAGCTAAAAATTGAGAAAACTTGGAAATTAGAAAAAGTAGCACATAAAAAAGCTTTAATTCTTTGCCGAAAATGACATTAGCATGTAAAACTACAAAATTGTGTGTAATCAAAATCATACAATTGAAAATTTTAGCTAATATAGTTAATTAAAAAAAATCAAATTTTTCTAAAAATGTTAAAATTTTTCAAAATTTTTTCAAAAATCTCAAAATTTCAAAGAAATGGTGGAAATGAGAATATTCTCGAAATCTCTAAAATATATACCGAATAAAAAAGGTTTAATAAAAAAGGAACTAAAAAATGGAATTTCTAAAAGATATACTGAATTTGAAAAAACAAACCAAAACCATATATATATTTAGCAAAAGAAAAAAAAAAAAAACTATAGGATAAATATATAAAGAAACAAAACCACCTATGATTAATTCTTTTCTTCTTCCATATAAATTAAAGAAGAGTATGAAACTTCAAGGTGGTTTCCTCATAACAAAAGTCAAATTATATAAGAAAAAAAAAAACTCCTCCTAATTTACTTCTTCAATTAATACAAGCATGTGATTGTAATAATGATATATTGATTACTTAGAGCCCGTTTGATAACGTTACTGTTTCCTGTTTCTTTCTCATTTTTTAAGAAACTGACTTGTTTGATAACCGTTCCGATTTCTTGTTTTCTAAAATTTGAGAAATATTTCTTAAAATAGAGCCAAATTTAAGAAACTACAAACCTGTTTCGTTTCTATTTTATGTCATATTGTTTCTTTTATATAACAAAATTCATCATTGGCTTGTTTGTAGTTATGCATGCCCATTACACCTTTTCACTTCTTACTGTGTGTTCAACTCCCAAAATGGACATTTTTATTTAGTTTTTTTCCTTTTATATTTTTTATATTTTTTTATTAATTTTTTATTTACAAAATTAATTCTACTATATTTATATTTTATTTTAATTTTGAATTTTAAAATTCTCCAATATTTATATTTATATATTATTTTAATTTTCAATATGTTTATTAATTTTTTTTACATTTCAAATTCCAACTCTAAAGACGGGCACTTTGGTTTTTTTTTTGTTTTATATTTATTTCTATCTTTTATATTTTATTTCTTAATTTTGCTATTTACAAAAATAATGTTGCTATACTTATATTTTATTTTAATTTTGAATTTAAAAATTCTCCAATAATTAGATTTATATATTATTTTAATTTTCAATTTGTATATTAATTTGCTTTTATAATTCAACTTTTGAGTATTAAAATTTGCAATATGCATGTTTATATATTATTTTAATTCTAATATTTTTAGTATATATAAAATCGAGTAGAATTTTACATTATATAAATTTTGCTGAAGACATTCATTTAGCTTTACTTTAATATTTTACAATCACAAAATTTACATAATAATATTTACATAATAATATAATTAAGTTGGATTTGACTCGACGTCACTTAAGACAAATGACTCGAATTAGAGATGACAACGCCGATCAAATTTGGGCAACATATATGAAGGATAGGACACAACTTTTTTATTATATTTAGTTGTCATCGAGACTTACTTGTATTAGATGACACTAACTTTTGATAATATCTTTTTCGATGTTTAATGTATGACATATCTTTTTTTTTTTTATATCAAACAAGTTTATGTTTCTGTTTCTTTTTTTAAAGAAACAGGAAACAAGAATAGTTATCAAACATGTTCCTGTTTCTTGTTCTAAATAAAGAAGAAACAAAAAAATAAAAATAAACAGGGAACGAGAAACAAGAAACAAGAAACGGGAACGTTATCAAACGGACTCTTAAATTTCATTTTCTAGACTTCCTTGGTTCTAGTGGCCTCTGTTAGAAAGTTGTGTTGGCAATATTTGTTTAAGTGTAAAGGATGTCTTGTGATCTGTCTCTGTATTCAGCATGTTTGTCGAAGTGATGTTTTTTGGGAATGTTGTTTCTGTGAAATTCTTTCCTTATTTGGAAAATCTTGCCTGCAGTATTTTTGTTGATCTTTTGCCTACTTTGTGCTTGACTATGTTTGGAAGGTAGGCTACTCGGTTGTTGTCTGTCGTGCATATTTAAAATCTCGCTTGTTTTTGTTAGGGTTGGCCGTTTTCATGAAGCATCGATTGTCGTATCGTGTGTTTTCGTTCACAAATGTGTTGTTAATCGTTCATGCAAAGAAGTTTGTATTACTGAATGTTTGAAGATTTACTTCAAGTTTAGTGTGTGCTTCATCAGCAGTCATTCTTGCAAATTGATTTACAAGCTTAAGGGGAGCCTAAGCTATACTAGTGAAGTGGTCTTCACTCGAGAAGGAAAGACAAAGATCAAGTGAAAGGGAGTCTCACAACTTAAGGGGAGCTTAAGTCTCTTGAGAAGGAGTATCGATGTTAAAGGGAAGCTAAGACGTTTCTTCATTGATATCAATACTTAGGGGGAGCTTAAGTAACCAAGAGAGGGAGTCTCACATCTAGGGGGAACCTAGGTGAAAGGTTGTGTGATTAAGCTTTACGAGAGTCACTGTAATCAAGTTGTAGTTACAGATAAGTACTGTGTTGTAATTGCTTATCATTTATAATGCCCACTAGACTTAGGTGTTTATCACTGAATTGGATTACCAAGCTTTGGTGTTCTCTATTTGTTAATTTTTATTTGTGTTTAATGTTATGTGAATTAGTATAACATTTGTCATAATATAGTTAATCCTGCGGTAGGTAGCTCAGTATGTTTTTTAGCCTCAAGATCATGTAGATCATTCTTCATATTGTTGGAATAAACACTATATCTTTTGGATAAATTATCTCCTCTTGTGTGATTTTTTAATAGAAAATACCTATTTTGTGAATCTAATAGGTTATTAGTCAACGAGAAACAATAATAATTAATCAATCAAGGACACAAGCAATTTTAACATGGAAACACATCCTCAACAACGGGTACAACGAGTTCTCTCTAGTCACAACTAGAGGCATACACAATAAATATGTCAAGATTAATAAATCTCAGCAATAAACAACAACAATAAAAAAGAATAAATTAGAAAAAGGTCTCACTTGAAGTGGCGACCAATTATCCACTGTAATATGACTGTAGGTAGCTCCAAAAGAAATCTCCATCCAATTGAAGACCCTTGTGTCAAGAACACACTGTCAAAATTTCAGCTCGATCGAACCACGAATCGACTTCCAAAAGGCTGAAAAATGCCACTGTATGGAATGACTTTCTTTTCTGGTTTTCTTATAATTTTCTCTCACTGTGCCTCTCAATTTGCGTTAATCACAATTGATCAACAACCTTTTGTTTTATAAATATAAAATCTAGCCCTAATGGGCCTTACTGGGCTTTCACCAAATTAATAAAGGTGAAATAAACCCATCAAAGCTCTCCCTGTTTCACTTTGTGGAGGAACTTGTCATTCCCACAGTAGAATGACAAAACTCAAGCTTCTCTCTTTCTCTCTTGGTAGATTCTTCGTCAACATATAGATCCATTATGATCAGTATGTATCTTCTCAAGCTCAAATAATTCATCTTTCAAAGCACTCTGATTATCGTAGAATATCATATATCAATGTTGCTTGAAGCTAAGCTAGCACTTCATCCACAACATCTCTCTGCAAGCCTTCGATGCTGCACTATATAACCGAAGCATCAATTTCGACCCTTCTACAATTGATTGAGGCCTATAAAAGGATGAGAATGTCTCCCTTCAAGCATCAGACAATCCATGCAAAAACTCTACCCTCCTTCGAGCAAGCCTTTCATTTTCTAGTCATAAACTTCACAAACGGTGGTTCCTCTAAAGTATTTTAGCTCTAGGTCATCCCTACCCCGTGAGAGCAAAGTGTAGAGACAAAATTGTCCCTTAAAAAAAGGAGAATTCAGTCTAGAGAGAAATTTGGGATTTAGAGATTCTTCTTATCAAAATTCCAGCATTGTTTTATTTTAGTTCTTTTTTGTTTACTTTCAAATTTTTCTTTAATGAACTCTACTTTATAATCATGGTTTATGAGTTAATGAAATCCATTTATTCATTCTTAATCATGAGTTAAATCCTTTAAGGGGTTTAGTTATGTGAATGTCCTAGGGTAATATGACTTGATCAGTGTTTATGTTTCATACCACTTGAGACTTGCACATTTCTGAGTCTAAAGATAAATATTGTTAAGTTAAACTGGTCACTTAATTTGACAATCTAGTAAAGTCATAATGTTGAGAACGTTAGGATGCAAACTGATGTCACATATGAATATGGGATTAAGAGCCTAGAAATAGAACCGGCACGTAGCCTTAGAGCTTTTAAAGAAACTTGTCACAAGACCGAATAGAAGAAGTTTCCTGCTCATGTTTAAGTCACTATCCTGGTATGATGCGGTTGGTTCAAGGTGTTAGGATTTTTTCCCTAAATCTCTTGGTTTGTAATTTGTAAATAAATTATTTAATTATAAATAAAGTGTTATTTGATTTGACGTTTAGAGACTTGCATAATTCAAATTCAATAAACTAAGATCCAAGGTTATTTAATGTAACTTGAACAGTATGTGGTTGACATACAGGTGGATCATGTTCAAGTAATAACCTAAAAGGTCTATAGTATATGAATAAAGGTTAGGTACCTTATCTTGGTAACACTATGGATACGACCCACTTTGTAAACGTTACAAACAACTTGGACTTTTGATCCAAATTGTTCATCTAGAGACATGCGAGTGGGGGTATCCTATACAATACGTTTGTATAGAACCATACCACAAAATATATAATCTCTCTTTGTAACACTGTTGACTGAAGAGATTAATATTTCAAACAATGATCATATGTAACTTGATCTCAATCTTGAATGAGTTATGAACTCTTGCCTATGAGGGATTGTTCTTTGATTTATATGGATGAGAGTGGGCCAAGTCGTTAACTTAATATGCCTACCATTTTGGGGATGAGACCGAGTGGAGAGTTGGGAACATAGCTACACAAGATGGAATTCACTAATTTTCGTTCTTAGGGAAAGTAAATACGTTGTTCCCTTAAGTGCTGACTTCGGGACTTGAACAATGGGGCCCCACCCTCTCACTGGCCCGAGAAGGACTTAGTTTATGATTGGACCATAAAACAAATTGTTCATTAGAGAATCAGTGGTACTTGAAGAGTAAAAGCTAATTACAGGGGTAAAACGGTAATTTGACCCAGCTATAATTACAAATAACTTGTGAAGGATCGACTTACTTGTAACGGTTATATCCATGGACACGAAAATATTCTATAGTGCGAAGAGTGCAACTATGAGTTTTTAGTGGAGTGACCTATAGTTAATGAATATTGATTAATGTAATTAAAGAGTTTAATTAATTAATCTTGGATCATTGGAGCTTCTAATTTGTAGGCTCATTAGATCCCTTGCTAGCTCACAACGGGTAAAACAAGGATAATTAGTTTTGAAAGAATTTGAAATGTTCAAATTTATTGAATGAATTTATGTTTGTATATGATACAATTAATATAATATATATAGATACATTATTTTATAAAGTTAATTTTGAATAAGATTCAAATTTAATCTATATAATATGAGAGGATTAATATTTGAATGAAATTAAAATATTGAATTAATATGAATTGGATTTATATTTAAACTATAGGTTATGAGAGAGAAATATGTTTGAGTATATATATATATATAAATATTTGATATTTAATTAAATCATAAAATCAAATAACTCCATGCAGTTTCATGGGAGTGAAGGAGTGGGTGAGGGGTCGAAGTTTTAACTTCTCTCTCTTCTTTAACTTGGAGAAAGTGTGCAATAGAAAAGACTATGTTTTTTAGGTGAAAAAATAGAAGAAAAGATGCACTCTCACTCACTCTCTCAAAAAGCTCTCTTACAAAATACAGGGAAAACTATATGCCTTCTTCCTTCCCTTAATTTTCAAAAGATTCCCACATAACCTTTCCTTGGCAAGAGATATAGCGAGGAAGTCCTGTTGGCGGTGTCCTATATGAATCAAGAAGAGAAAGTTTGTGTCATCTTTTGTAAATTTGGAGAAAAGTTGAATAACAGTTCTTCAAAAGGTAAAATTCCTTTTTTTCCTTGAAAAAGCATGTGGAAAAGCAGATTTCGTCGCCCAAATCCGCTCCAAAAAATTTAATTGTATCCACCACTACAAACTGCTAGTCTTAGTGGCCAGACCGGGTCGAACACAAGAAACTCTAGAATTTCTCAATCAAACGGTTTAAAGTCTAAGGGTAACATGGGGTTTGAAATTGATTTGTTGCAGTAATCTTAATTTGCATAAAATTAAAAGATCACCAAGAGAAAAGAATTAAAATTCAATATTAAAATGTCTAGCTTGGGTTGTTACGAAATTTTCCTATTTAACGTATTTGTTCATCAAATTATCATTACCAAAAATTTATTAATTGCTTTACACCTAACCAATTTGAATTAGAAAAGGTAACTAAAATATCCCAAGCAACTAATTAGTCTAAATTGATTAAGATGAGAAACATGCATAATCGAATTATCCTAATGACGTTAAGATCTAGGGAACATTAGATGAAGCGTTCAACTTTCAAGCGCATAGTTAAATGTTCTTTGGTTCAATCCTACGAATTAAAATACGACAAGTGTCACAATTCGTAAATTAATTCAAAGCAATAATCATACATCCACAAGCGTAGAATAATATGATCATAATCTCATAAAACATAACTGAATCCAGCAATACAATATGAAACTCAGTTCGAAAACTCACAAATACATTGAAATAGGGAAAAGATCCTAAAACCCAAGCTAGAAACGATTACCTTAGCCCATAATCGACATATCCAAAATCATTTAACTTGATTACAGAAAGAAGATGGAAAGAACTCTAAAATCTAATGTTGTAGATGCCGGGATTAAAACCCTAGCACAGCGGAAACATATCAAAACCCGATCTCAAAATTAATTTTAAAATTTTGAAATACTTCTACATTGATAAAATAAATCTAAATAAAAAACTAGATTAAGCATACTGAATACAAAAATATAAATTAGAGAAAAAAGAACTTACGTTGGATCACCACCACTTTGAGTCCTTCCTTTTCTCTGAACCTTGAGGAAAGGTTTGTGGAAACCTTTTTGGTAAGGGAAAAAAAAATGCAGAGAACTCTTCTGAGAGAATTTTTTAGAGAGAATGTCAGATCCCATTTGTTTCTGTTAGACACTATTAAGGAAAAGAGAGAAAAATGGGAAACGTGAGTGCTATCCCATGTATTAAGTAACTCCCCTACGTGAGAGTTACAACAATATTAAAATTAATTTAATATTAATTAAATTAATTAATAATTAATAATTAATTAAATCTAATTTAATTAACCAATTCATTTAAATAATATTTAAATGAACATCTCTCACATAACCTATAGTTTTAATTCAATTAATTTAATTAAATCAAATTTAATTAAATTAGATTATATTAAATAACTAATTAATTCTTCAATTAATTAATTACCAAATTAAATATCAAATATTTAATTTTAACCTGCATTTGAATCAAATTCAAATACATTTCTCTCATAAACTATAGTTTTAATGTACATCTAATGCGCATTAATTTTAACCTATAGTTTTAATATAAATCTAATTCATATTAAAATAATATTTGAACAATTTCAAATATTTAATTCTCTTACAAATTAACTTTGAATTATATCCAAAATTATATTTATACTATAAAGTTTAATTTGTAAAATAAACTTTATATTATAATGTATCATTATACATTATACTTTTCCCTTAGTAAATTTGAACTTTTCAAATTTCATCCAAGAATAAATTACCTCAATATTTTTTATGAGCTAGGAAGGGGACCTAATGGACCTACAGATTAGAAGCTCCAACGATATGAGATTAACGGGCTAAACTCATTAACCACATTAATCAATATTCGTTAACTGTGGGTACACTCCACTAAAGACCCACAACTGCACTCTTCTCACTGTAGATATATTTCTGTCTCCATGGATATAAACCAATAACAGCAAGTTAGTCCTTCACAAGTGTTTGTAACACCAGCTGGGTCAAATTACCGTTATACCCCTGGGTTACTTCTAAATTCTTAAGTACTAGTGCTCCTCTAATGAACAACCTGTTTATGGTTCAACCATCAAACAGAAACCCCTCTCGGGCCAGTGAGAGAGTAGGGCCCTTTGTTCAAGTCCCTGAGACACCACTTAAGGGAACACTTATCTACTTACCCTAAAGTCGGGAAGGAGTGAAATCCATCTTGTATAATCATGTTTCCAACTCCCCACTCAGTCTTGTCCCCAAAATGGTAGGCATATCGAGTCGAAAAATGGGCCACTCTCACCCATACAAATCAAAGGACAATCCCTCGTGAATAGGAGTTCATAATATACTCAAGATTAAGACGAAGTTGCCTAGGTCAACCTATTGAAATAGAAACCTAACCAGTCAACAGAGTTTTATCTAGTGGTTACTATTTTGTGGTCTAGTCTTATGCAAACTCATTGCATAGGATACCCCCACTTGCATGTCTCCTACACGAACGCGTTGGATTATTGCATTTGTATCAAATACAAAGTGAGTCGTATCCATAGTGTTACCAAGATAAGGTACTCAACCCTATCCTTATACTATAGACCCTTTAGGCTGTAACTTGAACATTGATCTCTATATGTCTCTACATATTGTTCAAAACTCATAAAACAGCCTAGGATGTTAGTTTATTGGATTTTAGGGTTATTAAAACAAGATAAAATAATCAATAACATTTATTGAATAATAATGAATAATCATTTATTAATGACGGTCAAAATACAACATGTACTATCTACAAGTTTTAGGGCATAAAACCCAGTAGTAGATGGATAGAGCAAGAAAAAACGAAAAAAATGAATGGTCGTACACCCAAAACGTCTATCCAAATCAAAAGATATGACCTAAAATCGAAGAGCAGATTTTAAATATGTGCGACGACGCTGCGGGACAATGCACTGCCTTAGTGGCAATTATGTAATTTTGGTCTTTTTTGACCTAATTGTTTCGTCAAGACTCCAAATTGGTCTGTTTCAGCTCCATTTTCTACCTAACGCTCAATTTTACTTCCAAATTGTTCGATACCTACAAAATAACATATTTAAGCACATTCATTATCATTAACGGGCAAGATTGTTGGGAATGACTTTGGGATTTTGGCCCATAACAAAAGAAAAAGGAGTCTTTAATAGTTTTGTAATCGTTTCTTTAAATTAATTTCAAAAATTAATTAGTAAAAATTAATTCTAAAACGGTTTTTATTTAATTCTTCAATTAATTCTAATAAACGGTTTTTATTTTTCAAATTATTTTTCCTTTATAATGGTTCTTAATTTTTGGAAAAAGAGAGGAAAAAAAAGTTTTATTCTTCCTCCAGTTTTTCTCTCTAGATACCTATTTCCTGAACATATTTTTTCATTGATTCCATTATGTTCTCCGACGAGTGCGCGTCAGCGATTGGGAGTTGTGTTAACCTTGGCGAGCAATCAGCTTTGGCGATTCAGCACCGAGGTCGCGCCAATTTTGCTTTCAAGGCAGTGAATTTTCCACGACACAACAACAATCGACATTTGATTCCAACAAAGATTAGAGGCCTTAAGATAGTACATTTTAAGTGCTATCAGCATGCTTAATCTTTTTATGTATAATGAAATTTTGTGTTTTTAATTCTTGAACTTAATTGGAACAAAGCGATCACATACTTCCGTACGGGATTAGATCCCTTCACAAGGTACATTGCCTGAATGGTTGAAGCATAGTTTTAGCATTGTCATGCATCATTAATTACTTCTTTTTTTTTTTTTAATGTTCAAACTTAAAATCACTATTTATCTACCTCTCTGGTTACCTTGGTTCCTTTGATTCCATTGTCTTAATCTTAAACTAAAAGCTAGTCTCGTGGGATTTGACTCTTGGAATACTCTAAGATTTATTACTTCATCAATAGTGTATGCTTGCACTCAGACCACTCTAAACTATATTTTTATCACACTTACATATTTGGTCGATCAGATACACTTAGATTAAAAAAAAATTGAATTTTCAACAAACCGGCCCCCACATCTCTCTCTTTCACCAACCATCACTCCTCCTCACCATCCGTCGCGGGGCCACTGCTCCATCTTCCAGCCGCTTACCTCCGTCGACCGCAGTACATCTGGTCACCAGTCTCTAGTCGCCCGTCACCACTTTTCTTCTCTCTCTATCCTTCTTTCTCCCAACATCCTTCTTTCAACAACTCCACACCATTTGCTACCGACCACCACTCCACTTTCTTGGAGATAACCACCCAACCTCCATTGGAGATATAATAATGAATTCTTTTCACAATTGCTTTAGTGCAAGTAAAATCCAAATTGAAAACTCAAAAGCGGTAGCAAAGTAATCTCTGTGGGTTTTCTAAAAACTTGGATTCAAATTTCGAATATTGGATTATTTCTGGTCCAAATTTCTTGAGAAAAAGTTCGTCACTGGCATCGTCTTTTGCTATTCAACAACACTCCACCTCCTATTTCTTGAGCTGCATTTATATAAAATTACTTCTTTTTCCTATAAAATGAAAGCAAATGGAAGTTTGTTATGGGACAAATTTTGGAATAACTAAAAAATAAAATATTAAAACTAAAAATTTGCCATATCTACATAATCTTAAAAGTAAGAGGCATGGTTACAAAATTCTATTCTTAAATCGCTACCCATCTCAAATCCTCATAATAATAAAAGGAAAAGATACAAACTGTTAATAACTATATAATTAACAATGTTGAGACATGAGAGTATAACATCAATATATTTAAAAATGAAGCGTAAAATAATAGTAAAAAAAGATTAATTTTTTAGTCATCGGATTTTTAAGAATATATGCATTTGACTCCTAAATTTTCAAAATGCATCTTTTTAGTCCACGGATTTTTAAAAATAAGTTCAAAAGAATTGTTTTAAATTAAAAAAATGATTTTTTTTTCTTGATTCAAAATGTCATGCAAATGTTTAAAATAAAAAAAAAAAAATACTTTAGGACCTTTTAAATTTACTCTTAAAAATTTGAGACTAAAAATATATATTTTGGAGATGGATGGATCAAATGCATCATGCTTTAAAATTAAAGAACTAAAAGGTAATTTTTTCATTATTTTTTTAATAAAAAAAAATGCATTTGATAGCTATTTCTTGCTTCTTTTTTTTTTTCTAAAAGAAGAAACTAATTTTGCTTTTTATTCTCTAAAATTTAAAATTTAAAAATGTAAAAGTTGACCTACATGCAAATTAGTTAAATCTCTTTTTAAGCAAAAAGAGAGATCTTCTATCCTCCTGTTTCAAAATATATATATATATATATATAACAATAATTTAATCTTAAAGTTCAACTTTAATTTGTCGTTCAAATTATACTATTTAGACTTGTTGAGATGTCGCTCAAAATCAATTTACTCTGAAATATGATAAAAATAACTCGGAAAGTGAACGAGAGAAATGTTGTCTTCCAAAGTTTAGTACCTTAGAGAATATCTATTTCTTTTGTAGTTGTCAAAATAATGACGACTTTGACACGAAAATGTTAGTCAATTACTTAATTTAGAATAAATTTAATTAAATATTCAAGGAGGAATGTCCATGCTCTCTAATACATCTGTTTCAAGTTTAGACCAAATTTCTTTCTTACAACAATTGATTAATTACCCACTAAATAAAAGAACCAAGGTGAATATTATTTTAATTACTTGTAAGGGCTTCCTAGCTCAAATACCGTTAGTTATTGAAATTATTTTGTGACCATAAAGATATTAAAAAGACACCAAATGAAAAATAGATATGATATCAAATAGGTATTTAATTTTTTATTTGTCAATTTGAGCATAATTAAATTGGCATACAATATATAGACTTTTAACAGATCATTTCAATTATTTTCACACTCAATTATGTACCTTTTTTAAAAAAATGTCTCAAAAATTGGCTAGGATTGTAAAGAGTAGACACGCTAAGTACAAATATTACTAATCAACAAATTTCTTTTTTTAGATAAAGAGGGGTGCAAAATTGTGTATGGACAGAAAGGCATATTTTAAAAAATTCAGTAAACAATCACATGTTTTTTTTTTTTTTTTCTATAAAAAAATATATTTTTTAAGAGTTAATAATCATAGTCGAAGGGTTATTTGAGGTATATATGTTGATATGATTATAGATAATTATTTAAAGAATTATATTTTTGAGATTGGATTTTAAATCTTCAACCCACATTGGTTAGAACTAAAAATATTGAATTAATATGAGCCTATGAGGTAGCTACCTTTCCAATGGAAACTTAAAAAGTCATAAAAAAATGATAAACTTTAACTTCTGATTTTTTTTTCTTTTTCTAAAGGAGGATGTAGATTAACTAACACATATAATATATGTTAATATATGTTGGTGACTAAGAAAGTTGTTTGAATCCTTCATCTCCTCTTATACTTGAAAAAAAAAACTATTAAAATGTAATTTTAACAGGAGTATTGAATCAATTCATTTAATTTCTATATCGTTTTTGTCTTTCTCAATAGATAAAATATTAATTACCATTCTAGAAATCGATAGTGATAGCAATAAAAATGTGCTATCTTGTCCCGCTTAACTTGGGTTCGTTCTTGGATTTTATGTATCTATTTGATTATTTTGTAGGTAATGAGCACATTAAGAGTAGAACTGGGCCTTAATGACACAATGAAGCTAAAACGGAACTAAAATGGTGCCAAATTACATCAACCGAGAAGGAAAGAATGAAGAAAGAAGAATGTGCCTATTGTGCATGGCGCAATTCACAGAATGGGTGGTTTTCGTGCAAAGCCCACGATGTTGTGTCACTACCTATAGCGCCGCAGCGTTCCGAAGTCCAAATGCGCATCAATTTTCGTCTGCACGACAGTGTCGTGGTGCCATCACGATTTCTATAAATATTTCATTAGTGCCTAGTTCAAATTCATCTCCGATTCTAGCCGATTCAACCTCAAATTCTCTCTATTTCCTTCATCTTTCTGGTCTTTCTTGTATCAAGAACACATCCTTCATGTTCATAATGAATAGTATGGACTAAGGTAATCGTTTCTAGCTTGGATTTTTAGGGTTTTCCCTTATTTCAATGTATTTGTGAGTTTTCAAACTAAGTTTTGTAATTGTTGGATTCGATTCTATTTGGAACTTATATTATGATCATATTATCGAACGCTTGTGGATGTATGATTACCGCTTGAATTAATGTATGGCTCGTGACACTAGGTTGTATATTACTTCCAAGAAGCAATAGGTTAGGTTTGCTTGCGAATTAATTTGAATGAGTATTGTTCTAATCGACTTAGAATTGAATCAATTGAGTATTTAATTAGGCGCTTGAAAATTAGATATTCAACCTAACTTTGCCTTAGAACTTAACGCAATTAGTATGAAATTGGGTTTGCATGCTTTTCATCGATTCAATTTGTATTAATTTGTTTATTACGACAAATCAATTGACTTTTCCAATTGATTTGGTTAGGTTAAAATAATTACTTAATTCCTGTAATGAGCATTCTATTATCAAATACGTTGAATAGGGAATTTTGTTTTAATCCAACCTAGACCTTCTAATATTGAATTCTAACTCTCTCTATGCCTTTAATTTTATGCAATTTACTATTATTTGCAACAAAACAATTTCAAACTCCCCCATTGGTTACCTTCGAACTTTAAACCATTTGATTAAAAAATTTGAGGCCTCCTTGTATTCAACCTGGTCTTGCTACTACGATGAGTTTTGGTGAGAATGGTTAATTATCTGGAACGGATTTGGGCGACAAAATCCACTTCCCAGATAGCGAATTGTTAATCTTTTATATATATATATATATATATATATATATATATATATATATATATATATACACATATAATATTGAAGTTGATAGTACAAGCATTATGTCAGTTTAGCTATGCTCATTTTGGTTGGTTTTGAATACTTAGTTTGATAATAAAAATGTTAGTCCCTGAAATTTGATGTTTGTATTTATTTGGTCCTTAAATTTTTAAAATTATAAATTTAGTCTACAAGATTTTAGTTTTTTTTTTTTTTTTTAAAAAAGCATTCGCAAATCTATTGATACAAAATTAAAATAGTTTAAGGCTTCATTAGACGTAAAATATCAATTTATATCTAAAAGACCAATTAATTTTTAAAAGGGTTGTTTTTAAATATAAGAAAATGAACAAAAAATATTTACAAATATAGTAAGATCTCACTGTCTATCTGCGACAGACTGCGATAGACTACTATTTGTATTTATATGTAGTACAGATAGTAGTCTATCATAGATAGACAATGAAATTTTACTATATTTGTAAATATTTTCAACAATTTTATCATTTAAAATAATTTCTCTTTTTAAAAAATGTAAATTTGTCATGACCTATTAAATATAAAACTGAAAGCTCAAAAATTTATATTTAAAATAAAATTGAATGTGTAGAAATTTATTAGACCCTTTTGAAGGTATATAAAACAAACATACACAAAGCCTCCAAAACTAAACTTGTAATTTAACCTAAAAGCAATGATAAAATTAAAAATAAAAAATTTGTTAAGAAGCTACTATATAACATATATTTTAAAAAGTCTTTGTGAAAGAACGTGTGTTTTAAGACGTATTAGTAGGATTCATTTTAAAACACGATTATCTACTTGGTTTACTTTTATGTAGCATAGCTGAGTTTTTTTTTTTTTTTTTTTTTTTTTTTTTTTTTTTTTTTTTTTTAAATTATCAAAAAAAAAAAAATGTTGGGTTTTGTTTGTTGACTTGTGATTGTAGGGTTTTTATTCTTTCGTGTTGACGTTGTTACTCTATCCCCACAAAATCACACTAATTTATAAAAATATCTATTTATTGGGTTTCCAATAATTAGTTTGACGTAGTCCGTAAAATTATTAAACCATTATATTATTTTACATTAGAATAAATTTAAATATATTTAAAGAAAGGATGTACATATACACATCATTTCAAGCTTTCTTTGGAGGAAATTCCTTAGTTTCTTACTAAGAACATGACATGGTCATAGACTTTGACAAAAACACATCGACGAAATATAAATATATATATATGTGTGTGTGTGTGTGAAATATATTCGACAGAAAGTTCTTCATATATGAATATTTTTGTAATTGTTTGTTCTTAAATAGTATCATTCAAATTAAATAAAAAAAACTAATGATGTAATATATCATTCAAATTAAATAAAAAAAAACTAATAATGTAATATTTGAAGATATTATTTATTTCTAGGTTAAATCATACACAATCCCCTCGAACAAACGTCGGTCTAGGGAAGGTTGAATTTGGAAAATTTAATTTTTATTGCGGAACTATGATATTAATTTCATCGTAACAATACTCTTAAACTTTCAAACTATTCATATGAAAATATCTATCCTTTTTGTTAAAATTAAAGAATAGAAATTAAAGAAATTTTTACAAATAGAAAAAATGTCAAACTATTTAAAAAAAATAGCAAAAGAAACACTGATAAATATTGATAGACTTCTATCAACATCTATCAGTGATAAACATCTATCATTTCTATCACTCATAGACCATGATAGGCTTCTATTAGTGTCTATTACAACTATATAAAAATTTTGCTATTTTGTGTAAATAGCTTTCCTTATTTTTCTATTTTTAAAAATTTTCCTAGAAATTATGATAAAAGTTGATGTGTAAAAATTAAAGAAAACATAACTATAAAAAATTTAAGATCGTTGTACCATTCCACGTCAATTTTCATCTTATATTTTAAAGAGAAAAAAACTCTCCAAGGGTATTTTTTTAAATGAAATATCAAAGATACATATGGTAAAATCCAAAACTTTTTAAAGTTTAAGAGACATAATTAAAACCTACCATAAAAGTTTAATTTAACCTATTTTTTATGAGGCAACAATATCTTTATTTTATATTATTTGATTAAAACAATTTAGAGAGGGCTAAATTGATTTTTTATTTTTATTAATTAACTTGTAATTAAATTTCACTCAATTTTTTGAGTTGCAAAGTAATTTCAGAGATAAAACATCAAACCATCATCTCTTGAGATGGTAATAAAGTAAGATGCTTGAATTGATAAAGTTTTTATTTATAATTGAGACCACTCTCAAATAATGATTATTCTTCCCTTCTTTTTCAAGAAATTAAAAGGAAACTCGAAGGCAAGATGTATATTGGGTTCTTTCAAGACTTGTTCAAATCGTCTTAATTCATGCTTAATTAATTAAACTTCCTAATCACTCAATCATTCATATATCCTTTGACTTTGTTTTTGGGTTTTGATATAAAAGGCAAAGAAATTAAAGTTGAAGAGTAAGATAATATTAGTTGTGAAGATGAAAACTTATGGCATTGTTCTCATAATTTGTGGCTCAGTGTTAGCAGCTATAGTGATTTTATGTTGTGTTTGTAAGTTTGGAAGTCGTAAGAAGAAGAAAACTACAATTACGAAGCCCACATATTTACCCAATGTTGCTCCACAGAGGAACCCTCCTGATCTTGAACGTGGCCAGCCTACTAAGAATAATGGTGGGAGGACTATTCTTGCTGGAGCAGCTGCTGGCTTAGCTACTGCCGTTGTGGTTACCAATTTAAGCAATGGTGGCAGTGGCGGCGGGGCCGGTTGCGGCGGTGGCGGCTGTGGTGGTGGTGGCTGTGGCGGTGGTTGTGGAGGTGGTGGTTGATATAAGTGAACAAAAGCTATACACTACAAGGTTTGATGTAAAAGTGTGTGTTTAGTTTCTTTCCTAACACTTCTATAATTATTCTTCTCTAATAGAGAGAGTTGTGAAATTAAAGAATAATTCTTGGGTGCATTATGGACGGATTGTACTTATTTTTGTCACACACAAAAGAAAAAAATAGTTTCACAAATAATCACAAATTGTGATTTGGGCAAGTACATAGGACTGCACAAAAATGGATACAACCTATAATGCTCTCAAGTGTTTCTTTATAATCTCTACCTTTTTATTGTATGTTCAACTTTCTAATTTGGTTGTTTAATCTTATACATTTTCCTTCTGAAATGGTATTGATTCAACATATTATTCTCCGATTAGTAATTTTCACACTTTTAATTCCTAAACTTTTAAGTGTGAAATATAAGCAAAAACATTTTAACTTTGATACAAGTATTTGATAAGTTTCTAAACTTACAGTTTTGTGTCCATTAAACTATTGAATTTTAAAAAATGTCTAATAAGTTGATACACTTTAAACTTTGTGTCAAATATGTCTCTGCCACATTCAATTTTTTTTTTTTTCAAATAACTAATTGATTCATAGTTATATAAATTTCTAACTAACTAAATTTGTAATTTAGTCTATTAAAAAAGTAAACTTTTAATAACGGTCTATATATCATTAATTCTACCTAATTTGCAAAGTTTACTAACTACAAAGGTATGATGTCAAGCTTTAATATGCACAATGATATAGATGTGGTCTTTTAGGCTTGGGATAAAAATCTTCTAAGCACAACAATTGATTATTATTGGCAATATATAGCTACGATGCTTCTTCAATTGCTTTAAATTGAAAGGCTTTACTCTAGCCTCTTTCTCCTTCATTTTGTTCATTGAGCTTTTCTCTAGCTCTTGCTCAATATATCCTCATGAACTTTGTACTCGCTTTTGACAATATTAATGCATCACTTTGGGTCTGGGGTACGATGAGGGTACTATGAATGTGTCAACTTAGTTGATATATTTTGATGCACCTACTGATCCCTTTTCTTTTAGTATATTCTAAAAAAAATGTAAAAAATATTATATATAAATCTAAATTAAAAAGGAGAAAATGAAATAAAGGGATAGAAAAACCCTCTAGTGCATAGTTAAAATATCGTGGTGCACCTACTAATCCATTTTCCTCTAGTACATTGTTTAAAAAAAATGTAAAAGATACATAAATCTAAATTAAAAAAGATAAAATGAAATAAAGAGAGAAAAAAAATCCTCTAGTCCATAGTTGAAATATCCTAATGCACCTACTGATCCCTTTTCTTCTAGTACATTGTTAAAAAAAATGTAAAAAATATATAAATTTAAATTAAAAAAGATAAAATGAAATAAAGGGATAGAAAAACTTTTGAGAGATTTGATCATTTTTTTTCTCACTATTATTTCTCCTATATGATTTATTAAGCCTACCTCTCTCGAATAAGTTTGGCCTAATCTCCTAATTTCAATTTCATCAATGTCGCCTTAATTACCTAAACGTTTGAAAAAAAAAAAAGCAAAATTACTATAAACACAAAAAATATCAAACTATTTATAAATATAGAAAATTTTCATTGTTTATCTATCACAATTTATTACTGATAGATAGTGAAATTTTTTTATATTTATAAATAGTTTGACTCATTTTTTTATATTTAAAAACAACTCAAAAAATATCTTTATCCTAAAATTAAAAATTGATTAATAACTAAATGATTTTTATATGCCTCATAGAATTTTGCAAGCCTTCTAACTCAACCATGCATGTTTAATATTTCTTAAAAGAAAAAGGCATTACCCCTTGAATAATTCTCTCCTTCTTCCATCTAAAGAGAGAATAAATTTCAAGGTGGTTAATTTCCTTTGTATATACCAAAAGGGTACTTCCACTCTTTTACTTATCTTCAACTTTTGGTAAACATCCTGATAAATTAAAATTAAGTTTGTTTTGCTTGGTAAGTTTGAGTGGCTCCCAACATTACATTAAAAAACAAAGAAACTTATCACCTTTTAGTAAACTCCCAAAACCTAATAACACTAGCTAAAAATGAAAACTAATGTTAAACTTGAGCAATTAGGCCTTCGAAAGCCATCGTTGATCGTCGAAGGCTTATCGAAGGTCTTGGCTCTTAAATAATTTTAATCGTACTCACCAAACCGTAGTAGTGGTAAGGCCGGATCGAACACAGGGAGCTCTAGAATTTCTCGATCAAATGGTTTAAAGTTCGAAGTTAACCGGAGGGGTTTTTGAGATTTGTTTGTTGATATGTAAGAAAAAGATTGCAGAAAAGAAAATTAACGATTAAATTCATTGATTAAAAGCCTAGCCTAGGAATTAGAGCTGATCCCTAATTGCAACTTGATCATAGGTTCATCGAATTAATTCTTTTATTTTCTAAGCTTAGCTAACTCACCTAGCAAAGCTAGGTGAGAGTCCAACTAATCAAATTAGTCCATTTAACTAGATGAAAAACATCCTAATTAGTTGTACTAATCGCGTTACGAATTTGGAACTCACTAAGGTGAATATCACTAGGAATTGCTTGAGCCAATATTCATCATGATTCTCCCTGGGTCAATTAGATATCATTATTCACTATTAGTTACAATAGTTTGCAAGCTAATCTAACCCCTATGCTACTTTTGATCGAATCATAATAAAATATCACGCTTTGCAATTCGAAACCTAGCTAATGATCATACAACTTCAAAGCAGAAATATAATCATATTCATTCAATCATGGCAAGAGAATCCAAAAAACAATTTAGGGAATTATCAAAAGATCTAAACCTCACAAGTTACAATATAGGGAAAAACTACACTACGCCTAGGCTAGAAACGTGTACCTTAGCCCATAATCGACATGTCGATCAATGGGATAGAGTTCGGATCCATAAACTGACCAAAAGGGAGAATAACAGAGGGAGAAATCGTCCTTGGATCAACTGGAATCGGCAGATGGAGAACGAGCTAGTGTCGCGGCACTGTAGCTAGAGCGGCGGCGCTAGGGGTACGACGTCACGATGCTAACGGACAATTTCGCACGATGGATTTCACAACGCCAGAGCACTAGGGCACTTCTTCACATTCCTAGCTTTTAGGAATTAGCACTGAGGTGGCGTCTCAGCAGCACCACTGCACCATGGCTTCAGGGGCATTTTGGTCTTTTTGATCTTCTCTTTCCCAATTGATGCAATTAAGCTCCATTTTGGTTCAATTTCAACTTTAATGTTCTGTTCTACCTCTCAACTACTTGAAACCTACAAAATAATCATATAAAAATGTAAAATCTAGTAACAACCTCGAATTAAACGGAGCGAGATAGCACATTTTCGAGGCTATTAATCGCCAAAATGCCTCTGCTACAGTCATTTGACCATGATGTTGAACTCGGGCAAGGCCCTCGAAAGAAAAAAAGTATGGACAAGGGTGGGAAGGTTATAATTTTAACTACTACGACATCTTGATCACCAATAAATGTGGTGGTGGTAGCGGTGGTTGCGGTGGCGCAATTGCGGCGATTTTGGAGGTTGGATATCAAGTGAAACAATAGCTAATGTTTGATGTAAAAGTGTTTGCTATATATTCCTCTGTGGCTTACTTCTTCCATTTTTTACAACTTTTCTTCTCTATTAAGAGACAATCATATTTAAAATTCCTTTTTTTTTTTTTTTTTTGTTTTTATCTTCACCCTCTATATTATGTTGATATTTCTAATTTGGGTGTTTTATTTGCTTCTCATAATATTAAATTTACCAAATTAGGGTGATTTCCAATTATTAACAGAAGTACCATTTAATTAGTAAGCATTGATGATTAATAATATTCCACTTTGCAAAATTTGATATCTTAAACCCAAGACGGTATGAAAAAAGAAAATACAAACAAAAATCGATATTAAGTTAAAAGTCAAATGCAACTAGTCTGATTTATATTTTAAAATTATATATGATATAATAACCTTCACCAATTATATACTGTTTTTTTTTTTTTTTTTTTTTTTCCCTAAGTTTGAGATTGGGGCAGTTTTGTTCAATAAAAAAAGGGTTAAAGTTAACAAATAGTTCTGTAAATTAAATCAAGAAATTAAAGGTTTACTCCGGCCAAGATGTCAAAAGTTCTCAAACCATCATACTCAAATGTTACTGAAATTATAAAAAAATTTTTAAAAAAGGTTTTTTTTTAATGATAATAGATATTTCTATGCATTAAGGAAATGGGAAATTACTATAAACAGAAAAAATATCAAACTATTTACAAATATAGAAAAATTTCACTGTCTATCAATGATAGACCGCGATAGAATTCTATCGTTTTCTATCGCTCAAGCAAATAAATTCTATCACCTGAGCGATAGAAAGCGATAGAATTCTATCGCGATCTATCAGTGATAGACTGTAAAATTTTTCTATATTTGTAAATAGTTTGACTCATTTTTCTATATTTGAAAAGAGCCTTAAGAAATTTATTCAACTTAATTATTTAACTACTTCTAAGAAATAAACCATCATAAATTAGCCTAGTGGTTTTGGAAACATCCAAAAAGAGCCAAAAGGCTAAAGGGATTTTGAGCTTATATAGAATGCATGAAATGATTTTTTTTTTCTTATATAGAATACAAAAATGCTTTTTTTTTTTTTTTTTTTTTTTTTTTTGAAAAAAACAAACATGCACCTCTTTTAAATTTCATTTTTTTTTTTATATAGTTAGAAGGAGATCAAACTGTTAATTTTGAGATAGAAATTTTTTATTTGATCTACTCGATTCTAAGAATGACCCTCTTCAAAAAATTTCAAGAATGTATTAATCTAGTTGAAATATCTCGATGCACCTAATGATCTCAACCTCTAATTTCTTGTAGAAAAAAAAATCTCATAAAGCATAGATATACTCGAGGAGTTGGCCATTTTATACCATATGCAAACTTATGTTTAAAGGCAGGATTGAAATTAGAGAAATTTTCACATATAGAAAAAAAATATCATACTATTTATAGAAAATAGCAAAGAAAATACGGTTAGATATTGATAGAATTCTATCAGCATCTATCAGTGATAAACTTTTATCATTTCTATTATTGATAGACTATGATAGACTTCTATCAGCGTCTATCACACTATCTAAAACTTTTGTTATTTTGTGTAAATAGTTTCTCTTATTTTTCTATTTTTAAAATTTTCACTAGAAATTGTTTGAAAGTTGTACATATAAACATGTACCACTATTTTACAAATCATTGTCAGATCATTTTTCTTTCTTTATTTTAACTGAAAAATTGACTAACGACGTTATTTTGAAACAATTTTAAGTTTAATGCTTAAAATAGAATACTATTGAGACTCTTTATAATTATGAGATTAATTGTTTTCTTTTAATGAGATTTTTCTTTTATTATTTTAATTACTTATTTTATATATATATATATATATAAAATAAATAGGGGTGAAATTTCAAACATGTGACCTTTTGATCGTGGATATATAAGAACTTGACCAGTAAAATTATGCTCAAGTTGACAATGAAAATTTAATTATATTTAACTTTAAGGTCAAACTAAAGTTTACTCTAATCATCTTATGAACGAACTTATAGTATACAGAAACCTTCATTGTTCCTTTTGCACATTTATTATTTTTTGTCAGAATAAATAAATACATAAATAGATAATTTTAAAAATAACTATTCTTGAACTATAAGAGTTATCACAATTTTATCTCTCAAATTTTTAATTTGATGAATCACCCCTCTTCATGTACAAAGATTTTACAAATTAAGCTAGCTAGCCCTTAAATATTGCTAAGCATATGCAATCCACTCTTAAACTATAATGATAGTTGGAAATCTAATCCTTAAATTATGTAATTATTACAATTTTATCCAACTTTCCTTTAACTTTATAAATTTTGAAAGCTGTAATAATATTAACCATTATAAAAAGTTTGTTTTCAGATCGAGATTGAGTTGGCATCTCAATTCCAAGTGAACAAAACATTAATTTGTAAATAAATTAAGTTTGCTTGCATGAAACAAAAATAGTCTTCCATCTCGGGCTCTCCTTTTTGTAGCATTAATTTGTATTCTTTTATTTACAATTAAGTTTGATTTTCCGGCAGCCAATTTAAATTGAATTATGTTTTTAAAAACTGTTTTTAGATTTTATAATTAAAATAATGTAAATTCTAAAAACAATATTTTTGTGTTTTTAATGTATCTAAATTTTGAATTTGCCATTTTAAAATGCAGAATTTTACTAAAAAAGATTAAAACATTAGCAAATATAATATGTCATGTTATAAACTCAATTATTTTTGTTAAATTAAAATTATGTAGGAAAATTTTCACAGATAGAAAAAAATGTCAAACTATTTACAGAAAATAGCAAAAAAAACACTAACAGACATTGATAGACTTCTATCTCTATTAGTGATAGACTTCTATCATTTCTATTACTGATAGATCCTGGTAAACTTCTATTAGTGTCTATCACAACTATCTAAAAATTTTACTATTTTGTGTAAATAGTTTCCCTTATTTTTCTATTTTTAAAAATTTTCCTTATATATAATATATAATATATTATATAATAAAATAATAATTATACAAATTTTTTCACATAAAATAAGTTCATAAATTAATTAGTAATAATCTATATTTAACTTAATATTTAGTGAGTAAGTATAATTAGTCTTATGGTTTATAAATATATTATCAAACACATTCTAAAAAATTATTTAAATTAGAATTTAAATTTTGAATCTGCTATATATCAAACACATATTTAAAAACAATGAAATACAATTATGTTTTATTAAATCCTTTGTTTTCAAATTGCTTACCAAACCCAACTTAATTATGTGACTTCTAACCCAATTTTTGGGCTTTTTTCATGGTCATACGGATATAAGCCAAAATCTAACAGATCATATATAAAACAAAACCACCATGCATGGAATAATCCTTCTTTCCTATAAAGAAAGAATGAGAGAACTTTAAAGTGGGATTCCTTCTATATACCAAAAGTTAAATAAAGAATACAAATTAATGCTACAAAAAGGCGAAAGAAATAACAAAAACTTATCCTCTCTACTTTTTCAAGTATATACAATATTAAATAAATTATTGAATGGCTTATAAATATAGGTCATTCCCTTGACATTGTTGGTTTTTAAAGCAAAAGAAAAAACTTGAAGAGAGTTTTTTGGGCAAGAGATCATATATTATATTGGTAAAGTTCCAATGTTATTGGATATGAAACCTTCCATCCTCATTTTCATAATTTGCATTTGTTTAATAGTTGTTGTTGTGATTTTATGTTGCTTTCGTTTAATTGGAGGTGGTTGCAAAAAGAAAGAAACATCACATGAATTACCTACTCCAAGTGTAAGTATTGGACGTTCAAGGCCATTATGGCCACCTCATACGTACCACGATGTCGAATTCGGGCAAGGTTTTCGAACCTACAGACAAGACGTGTCTCAAAGAAGCGAACAGAGCACTCGACCGGAAACACAAGGTTCGCGAAGAAGCGAACGAATAGACCGACAAGATACTCGAGAAAGCGGAATCAAGGACGGTGGGATGGCCATCTTGGCCGGAGCAGGCGCTGCTATAGCTACTGCAGCTGCTATCCTTGGTTTAAGTAGTGATCAAGGAGAAGGAGAAGATATCGATGGTGGCTATGTCGATAGTCGTGGTGATGATATCAATGGCAGTAGCGTTTACGGTCGTGGTGGCGACAGCACTGGCAATGTTTCTCAAATCTGAGAATTGATGTAAAGTGAAACAAGTGCAACACCAAAAAGCTTTTCCATATTCCTTTTTGTTGCTTACTTCTTCCATTTGTTCTTACCTTTTCCAAAGCCCTATCTTCTTTGATAAAGAACAATTCTGTATAACTTTTGGTTTTATCATCACCTTTTTGGTCACCTTCTTTTCATTACTTTCACTGATTATTATATAATAAGTTGCAGATCATAACATTTATTGTATTAAAGTCGAGTATAATTCAAATGGTTAACGTTCAAGAGATCGAAAGTTTTAATCATTACATCTCATCTCATATGTTGTCCAACTCAAAAAATAATTGTAGTAGTATATTGATAAAGTAATAAATTGTTTTTAAGTTATAATTTAAATAAATTATATTTAGTATGGTTTATAAGTTACTATTACTTTATATTTATCTTAAGTACTAAATAGGTAACTTTCATCATTCAGTATAATTTTTCTAATAGTACTCATTATTCAGTATAATTAACACGGTTGGGGCAGAAAACTCAAATGTGTGCCTTGAATGCTCCTCTAGCTTGCTCCTCTGGTCCATTCACATAGATGGAGCTAACTTGCACAAGATACTCACACCGATGTGTTACCGAGTCAAGCACACTTCGATGCCTAAGTTACCTTTGAGGTTGCTTGTGTGGGGCTATTTATAAGGCTCATCCTTTGACACCTACATGAGAGCACAATGTTGATGGTGTCAGATTGAGTGTGGCCCTCAAGATTGTAGGGTGCTTGTGACAAGCTCAGCTCAGTCCTTTCCCCTTTGGTGAAACTCAACTAGTTTAACTGGTCGACCCGAAACTTGAGAGTTTGACTTTTCCTTCTGGGACACACGAAACTCCTATGCAGGGCCTCTGTTGTTCCCTTTAAGGTTGGGCCTATCCATAAGCTTTAAGCCTTGTCTGTGGCAACCCTCAACAAAACATCATAAACTTTTAATCTTGTCTATATTTCATATACAAATTCACTTAATATAGAATAATATATAAAATTTATGCAACAAAAACATTATCATATAAAATTGAAATTTCAAGAATATATTTATTAGACACTTTTGAAAGTTTACGACCAAATAAATATAAACTTCAAAGTTCAGAAGTTAACCTTGTAATCTAACGTGCTTAATTATTGTACACTTTTTAATGGTACAACTCCATGCTTGTTCATCAATTTCAACGTAACTGAATGAATAAGACATCAATATTTATTCTAAAAATTGATCTCCACTCAGTGAACTCAAAATATAATAATAATAAAAATAATCTCATACTTGTCTAAAAATTCCTCAATAGAGACTCATTTTGTCTCTGTGCCCTTTACTTATATCCCACTGTGAAAGTTGTGCTCCATATTTGTGTTCTTTTCCCCACTAGCAGTCACACAGTCCCTATCCTTTTCAACTTTCACTTTAAGAGAGGTTCCTCTAGAATTTAGATTATTATTATTATTATTTTTAATTTGGCATCCATGGGCTTGAAATTCTTAATTATTCTAATTTAGGAAGAAATCTTTGATTGAGACTAAAATTTCAAGCTTCCTATACACTTGCTTTCATTGAGAATAGTCAAGTTTGGAGCCAATAGTATCCAATTTCTTTCCTTGTTCAACATCAACAAAAATATTATAATTGTTATATTATGGGATCATGTTCAGGTGCTTTTCTGTTCACTATTTAGTATAATATGTTTATGTATGTAGTAATTCCAGGGAGTTCTAATTCATCAACTTATGAGCTTGTTGCATCAGACCTTTTCTCTAAAGATATCCATCCATTGGAGGCTTGATTTTATCCCTAACAAAGAACTACAAGAAACAATCCAAGAAAGAACAAGCTAAGGACAATAGCCCTACATCAGTTAGTTTATGCATTCCCCTAAAATTACATATGGATGGAAAATATTTACAATTATATATTATGTGTTCAAATATTTTCAAATATATATATATATTGATATATTCTTTTATTCTTTTATATTATATATGTATGAGATCATATTTTAATCAATTACTTTTCAATGTTTATGGTTATGGTAGGTTGGATCCTAACCACTAAAATCTCACTGTGCTTAGAGGTGGACTATCTGTTGAAGCCAGAATACTAATTTTGGTGCCAATACAAGTTTGGGTAAATAGTTTAGAGACTTTTCAAGGTGAATTTATGTTTTGAGTTTGAGCCCTAAATACTGAAGTTGATTTTGGCCTATATTTAGGATTTGATTCAAGATTTTCTCAAAGCCAAAAGGAGATTAATCCACTTGGATAATAATATTTAGGCTTGATTTCGAGGTAAGTGATACTACAAATGCAATGATGCCCTAGAGCCAAGCTAAAATTGATATGATAATAATTTTGATCTTGCCAACTAAAATGTTTATGCGAATATTGAATAAGCATGGCTTTTTATGTGATTGATGACTTGAATTTGTGTGATTTGATGTTGGACCTCATGCATGTGTGTATCTTCACAAAATAAAAAGTTACAAACTTGATAAATGTTATGCCTGGATTAGCAAAATTCTAACCTAAATTGGATTAGCTAAGTTTTGGTTAGAATTGGCTGAGTTTTAAATTTTACCACTCTAAAGATTTTTTAACTCATGATTGCATGTGATTACATGTCTAACCTCCCGTAGTAGAGTTGCTAAGTATTTTTAATATTTTTTGGGCAAAAGCAACAACGCACCGGGCAGTTGACAAGGTGATTCATTGATGATACCATGAGACTAGAATCATCACTTACACTTATTTGTTTTTCACGTTTTTGAGATGTTGATGTTTTGATTTGAGTCTTTGAGTTGGCAGTTCGACACTAGTTGTTTTTCATTGCATTAACATTTTTAAGGATCTACTAAAATTTTGTTTTGCCATTCATTAAATTGATTTATGGTTTAACTTATTTCACTCCTAAATATATTCATGAGTTTAAAAGATATCGATTATTATGAAGTATAAATTATCAATCAACTAATCAGGTTCAAATCTCTACCCACATATTACTTTAACTAAAAGCAAAAAAGATGTTAACATGAAAAACTATATAATTCTTAATAAACTAAGTCATTAATTAGAAAAGTTCATGGTTCCAAATCGGACAACATACCTTAATAAATCATTTCATCATCTCTAAATTTATCTATGACATTAATTTTCACAACAATTTGAAAGCTCTATTTTTAAACAAAATAAAAAAAATATGTGACAATAATAATTAAGAAAATACTTAAGACTTTGATTATAGAGTACATGAAAAAAGAAAATTGACATTAAAAACATGGTTGTAACATCTTACCAACTAAGTAATAATATATTACAACATATAAAATTAAGAGAAATTACTATAAACAGAAAAAATATCAAACTATTTACAAATATAGAAAAATTTTACTGTCTACCAGCGATAGAACGCGATAAAATTATATCGCAGTCTATCGCGATAGACAATAGAATTTTTCTGTATTTGTAAATGGTTTTGCTCATTTTTCTATATTTAAAAAAAAATTCTAAAATTCTACGATTTATCGCAGTCTATCGTTGATAGACAATAGAACTTTTTTAGATTTATAAATAGTTTGGCTCATCTTTCTATATTTAAAAACAATCTTATTTTATTCAAATTATTGAAAAAAAATTAACCTATCACTGCAATTCTTAGAATATTTGATGATTGCAATTCTTCAAATGTAGAATATTTTTAGAATATTAAATAGTAGTAATAAACTAACCCTTCTTAGAATATTTCTCTCGGCGATCTGAAAATGGACATAATCACTGCAATTCTTCACCATTGCCTCTACAAGCTACATTTCACAAGGACAGTGAAGCATTTGTTCAGACAACTTGAATCTAAAACTCACTACAGGACATATAACTGGGGGAACAACATCTAACAATGAAATCAATGGTACAAAGGACAAACTTTTTCTCTCTTGAAAATTACCGTTAGAGAAAGCAGCTGAACTTTAGAACTTTAGAACTATAGAAAATTACCACCTTCTATAGTTCAATACTTGCACAAGCCAAGCATTACCAAATAGCCTTCTAACTAGCAGAAAAGTTGTGGATCTTATCTTCATGAAAGGCTAGAAACATATTCTAGATCAGACCACATTCTTTGTGGGAATTTTCATTGTTGAAAATAAATTTATTCTTATCAAATGATTTGTTTCTCACTCAACCTATCTTTTAGAGTTTCTTCACTCATAAATCATGTTACATCAAAAGAGCGAAGAAGCAATAAGATAACAAATGTCAGCAGTTGGAGCATAACCTGGAGAAATAAGCATTGATCACTGGCCAATATGTCAGTTGCTCATCCTCACCCATCCAGAGTCCACTTCCCTATCAAAAACAGTTTTTGTAATTGGAACAGAAATGGAGAACCGAGATGTCGCATCACAATATTCGTTATCGTTCTAGCCGTCCCACTTCTCGACTCAGCCAACAAAGGGCATAGAGCTCAAAATGGGATGTTTCAATTCCCGACCTTGATTCTCATGTGAGTGCCTTTGGCGAACCTCAACCTTGAGTCTCTTTGTTTGTTTTGTGTTCTCCGATCAAACTATACCTCTGTGGCATGTGGACATTCTTAAAGGCTAGGTGATTAAATAGAGTCCTTGCGCCAGAGTTTTGTTTCACATGAGGAGTTTGACCAAGTGTGGCCTTCCTTGGCTCGAGCCAATCAACTGTTGCATTACTCCAAGGCTAAGTTGACCCGGCTGGAAGTGACTTTGAAAGGCTCCAGAAGGTAGCTCAGGCAGAAGTGTTAGGGCTTCAAGCAAAGATGTTGAGCTTCAAAGCTCAAGTGTCAACAGTCCGAGCCAGGCTTGACAAGGCAAGCTAAACAACGAGATTTGATACAACTCACAAAGGCCATCAACAAAGATTGGAATATATCTCAATACCTCACCTTAGAGGACTAGGCGATGGGATTCAATGTTAGCTGGTCGATTCATCATGCCGGTGCTTGGTACCCCAACGTGGACTTCAATTTTCAACAATATGTATTAGGGCGATTGTAGTGCTCCAGGTAGTAAAAAAGTGAGGGAATTCTCACTTCTTCCATCATGACAAAAACAGCCAGGGAATGGAAAGATTAAACTATTAGATTGTGTAAATGTACAGCTTTAGCTCTTAAGAACTAAGAACGGCTTCCACTCAAACCGCTCCTCAACTGAGCACAACCTAGATGAATTTGTTGCTTAATCAATTCATATATGCCCATAAGGTGATATCTTCTATATTCCACTCAAAACATGAGCATCCATGGCAGAGACGAAATTCCATATATCCAATATGCAATGGTAATTCCCAAGGAATCAATCTGATTCTGCCATTTTTTCATTCTTATGATATCTTCCACTTTCCTACTTCTGCTGCCAGTGTGTATATAATTTCTGTCATCTCTTTGATGTCTTTGTGGGATCGATCTCCTGCATGGAATAGATGGACTTTATCTTTAACTATTATCCAACTACAACCTGGACTCTTCTTTATCCCTCTTGATACCTTCATCGACCTTATAAGCTCATCTTTCCTCTTATCACCAGAAATAGAGTGTAAATTAGATAAAATCACGTAAGGTGTTGCATTATTAGGCTCCAGTTCAAAGAGATTTTGAGCTGCAAGCTCTGCAACATCAAGACGCAGGTGGGTCCAGCTTGCCCCAAGCATTGCCCCCCAAACACCTTGATGAGGGTCAAATGGCATCGAAGAAATCAAACTAACTGCTTCATTGAACATACCAGCTCGGCAAAGAAGATCAACCATGCATGCATAATGATCAGGCTCAGGTTGAATACCATACAATGATCTCATTATATCAAAGTGTCTCCGCCCCTCTTCCACAAGTCCCATATGGACACATGCTGAAAGAACACCTAGGAATGTAATATGATTAGGTACCAGGTATTCATCCTGCATTTTCATGAATAACTTGAGTGCTTCTTTCCCAAGTCCATTTTGAGCTAGGCCAGTGATAATGGAATTGTAAGTAACAACATTAGGAACCTTGATATAATAGAACATCTTCAATGCATCGGCCACATTTCCACACTTCGAATACATGGAAACTAAAGAATTTTGGATCGATAAATCATATTCCATACTCATCTTTGTCACAAGAGCATGGATCTGCAACCCTTGGCTTAATATTGCCACACTGGCGGCCGCACTAAGCACACAACTCAAAGTGAGTGGATTTGGCTTGATTAGACTCTGAAGCATCTGAATAAACCAACGGAAAGCTATCTCATATTCCTCATTGCTCACAAGCCCGGAAATTACAGCAGTCCAAGCAATATCATCCTTCTTAGGCATCATTTGGAACAAACCAATGGATTCGTCAATCATCCCCTTGCTAGCAAATCCAGAAATCAAAGTTGTCCAGGAAACCATATCCTTTTGTGGCATATTCTCAAATAGAAAAAAAGCTTTTTCCATGTTCCCAGATTGAACATAACCTGCAATCAAAGAATTCCATGTAACTATATCTTTCTTGACCATTAAATCAAATATTTTAGCAGCTGCATCTATAGAATAACATCTAGAATACATCGTGATCATAGAATTGGCTAGATAAGCATCTACGTCAAACCCCAAGGACAGAACCAACCCATGGATCTGAATTCCTTCTCCATATCGATCAAAACAACCACAAGCTTCAAACAAAACCGTCAAGGTAGTTGCATTAACCTCCACCCCTTCCCTTCTCATATTTAGAAACGATATGAAACCATCTTCAAAATTTTCCATCTTCATATACCCATTGATCATTGTTGTCCAAGTGACCACATTTCTTTCAGGCATTTTGTCAAACAACTTTCTAGCCCCAACAATCTTCCCAACTCTGCAGAGCCCATCAATCATGGAGCTCCAAGAAACCACATCCTTTTCTTCCATGCCATTAAAGATCCGAACCGCATCTTCTATTCTCCCCACCTTCAAATACCCGTTAATTAACACATTAGACGACACCATAACCGGGTTTTCACGATGCAACTTCTCGGCCATATCAAACATCCCAACACGCACAAACCCAGTGATCATGGTAGCATAGGAAACAGAATTACGCTGAGGCATGCTAGAAAACAACTCAAAAGCCTCATCTACCATGTTTCGCCGATGATATGCCGTAATCATCGCATTGTAGGATGCAATATTTCGGTCAGGCATTTTGTTGAACACTTCACGGGCTTTATTTATTTCGCCGTTTTCAGCGTATGCAGTGAGCAAAGCAGTCCAAGAGACGGTGTTCTTGTGAGGCATACGATTGAAAATGGACTCTGCTTCCTCAATACAACCATTCCTTCCGAGTTTTGTGATCCGGGAGTTGCAGTAGACGAGAAGCTTACTGCTTTTCTGGGTTCCAGCAGAGTCAAAATTTTCCCGCTTTGAAAGTATTTGGGTGGAAAACTTGAAATTGGAAGGGGGAATCGTGGGTAATTGTTTGAAGACAAGGGTGGCGATTGATTTGGGCATGCTCTGAAAAGATTCATACTTGGCGATGGAGAACATTAGCTCTGCAACCCAACGTTCGAACGAAAGCCCTTTGGAGGCACGTCTATTTTACCGGGAAAATTTTCTAACCTGGGCAAGATTAAAATATGGATATCGAGATGGTATTGGTATGAATCGAAATTTATAAAATTTATTTAGATTAATAATTAAGTTTTTTTTTTTTTCTCCAAAGCCTCCGTTTAGGGTTGTATTTGTCGTAGTTGAAACTAATTTTTTCACCGCCTTTCTTGTTTGTAAATTAAATTATTAATTAATTTATGAAATCACTCTTTAAATTCTAAGTTTTAAGGTTTAAAATATCAATATCGATGAAAATATCGAAGTCTTAATTTTACGAAAATTTCGACTATCGATAAAATATAAAAAAAAATTTAAAAATTAAATTAGTAAATAAATATTTATTATTTTCAAATATGTAAACATGTCTATTATTTATACTATATTTATATTAGTGGCAATTTGATGCTTATTTTTTTGTGTTTCGTAGATTTTTCTACGATATAATTGAAATATCAATTCACCCCTCATATTGATATCGAACTCATGGAAACATGAAAATATCGATATATCAATAAAAATTTAATACTATGATTCAAACTAACGTTTTATCTAAAAAAAATTCTAACTAACATTAAAAAGCTGATAATAGTAGCTTTTAGATTCAGCTTTTCTAAAAATCTATTGCTTTCTTAACCATTTACATAAATATATAATAGGGTTGTTTTTCAATATAGAAAAATGAGTCAAACTATTTACAAATATAGAAAAATTCCACTATCTATTAGCAATAGATTCGTCTATCGTGATCTATCGCAGATAGATATTGAAATTTTTATATATTTGTGTATAGTTTGATATTTTTTCTATTTATAATAATTTTTCTATATTATAACAAAATTCTTCAATATTAATATATTTTTCACATGTATTTTAAATTTTAATTGATTCAATTTTTTTATGACAATTATTTTTCTTAAACTTTTATCAAATAATTTAGATTAAACAAAATTAGTTGAAATTCTAATCATATAAAATTTTAAAAAATATATTATAATAAATTATAAAATAATTATCAATATGAAAATAATTAAAATAATAAGTCTATTTTAGTTCATATAATTAAATTACATCAATTAGTATTAATTTATCTAACACTGTAACTAGTTTTTCCAATTTAAAATTAAAATTTACCAAACACTATTTTACTTCATTCCACAATTCATTTTTCATAAAGCAATGCATACAGTAATTGTTTTAAAAATTACAACAATTCCAAACGGAACTTAAGTTAGAGATACTGTTATTTATATTCTCATTTATATTTGATCAAATAGATAACATTTTTATGTTTTACGAGCATTTATAAGAACCTAGAAAACAAAAATATGTACATGTCAAATCTTTTAATATATATTTATTTAAAAATAAACAAAGTAATATGTAATATTAAATTAAGAAATAACAAAATTGAAGACAGTTAATAAAATGTATTGGTCAATAAATTATTGCTTCCATCCTCTTTGTAGCTAATGTTCATTCTTCCCACTTCTCTCTCAATCACTACATTTTATCTCTCAATTTAAACTTACAATCCATGTTCAACACTCTTACACATAATTATAAGCATATATTTTTCTTTATTTGCATATCCAATCCCACGTTTTTTTTTTCTTTAATTTCATAGTGCAAACTATTGTATTTTTTAATTATAATATGATGATTGAGTTCATAAGTGCTCTATAAACATTTGATGTAAAAGTATCTAATATCTTTTTTTAAAAAAATAAAATTATAGGCATATTCTTGTTAATGTATAGTTACATTTTATTGATCTCAACTTCTTTATTGCCTCCTTTATTTTCCTTTAAATAGAACTCTCTTGAACTTCTTATTGGTACTCTGAGTTAAAAGAGTGAAAGTGAGTCTTTAAGGAAAAGTCTGTTGTTGTAACCATCTTTCAAGAATAAAGTTGAATCTTCTTTGAACAGTGGATGTAGGCCTTGTGCTGAACCACTTAATTTCCTGGTGTTATTTTTCCTTCATTAATCTTTCTTCTCTGTTCTCATTACTGGTTATACATTTACTGGGCATTTCTTTTATGTTATTCATTCTCCAAGTGCTAGTTTTCTTTCGACTTGAGGATTGATTTGTTTTAGTGGTATTAGAGCTCATTTACAACCAAGAAACTAATTCTTGTTTTCAAGAATGGTTGTTGCAAGGTTTGACATAGATAAGTTCGACGGTAAGTCCGACTTTGGATTGTGGAAGGCCAAGGTCAAAGCCATCTTAGGCCAACAAAAGGCTTTGAAAGCCCTTGAAGATCCAGACAAACTTCCCGACAGCATCACAGTAGAAGAAAAGGAAAACATGGAATCTATAGCATATGGAACTCTGATTTTAAATCTTACTGACAATGTGCTTAGACAGGTCATCGAAGAAGAATCATCCTTCAAGATTTGGAACAAGCTAAATGAGCTCTATGTTTCAAAAGACTTACCAAATAAAATGTATATTCGGGAAAAATTCTTTACTTTCAAGATGGATCCTTCTAAAGGAATTTCTGAAAATCTTGATGATTTTAAAAGGATTACTACCGAATTTAAAAATCTTGGAGAGAAACTTGGAGATGAAAATGAAGCCTTTATCCTCCTAAATTCACTACCTGAAAACTATAAAGATGTCAAAACAGCTCTCAAATATGGCAGAGATTCTATCACAGTCAATGCAATCATCTCTACCATAAAGACCAAAGAAATGGAACTTCAATCTTTAACAAAAGAAACTCAGAATGCTGAAGGACTATTTGTCAAAGGCAAGTCTAAAACCAAGCAGCAACAATCTGAAGAAAAGGGAAAGACTAAACCAAAGTGTACATATTGCCACAAAGGACATTGGAAGAAAGATTGTCGATCTCTTAAACGGAAGCAGAATAAGAAGAACAAGAATCCAAAACAGACTGAACCATCAAATTCAGCAGGAGAAACTCTTTTTCTTTCTCTGATGCTCTAACAATAACCGATAAATTTGAAGATGGCAAGGTCTCAAACTACTGCAAACTAGGTATTAGATTCAGGTTGTTCGTACCACATGACACCAGACAAAGAATGGTTCTTTACCTATAAAAATTGGGATGGAGGACTGGTGTTCATGGGAAATCATGACTCATGTGAAATAATTGGAATTGGTTCTGTATCTTTGCAATTTAAAGATGGTACTGCTACCCTTTTGAGAAATGTAAGGCACGTACCAACTTTGAAAAGAAATCTTATATCCTTAGGCATGCTTGATTCTATAGGCTGCCAATACAAAGGTCAAGATGGTAAGCTTCAAGTCTTAAAGGACTCAAAAATTGTTCTAACAGGTGAAAAAAGGAATGGTGTGTACGTCATTAAAAATGTTCAAAAATCATAGACAACCTTAATTGTTACAGACAATAAATTGACAACAGGAGACCTTTGGCACAAACGATTGTCTCATATCAGTTCTAAAGGCATTGAGGTTCTATCCAAACAGGGAATTTTACCTAAGGGTGTAGCAGAACAGATGAAGTTCTGTGAGTTTTGTGTAATTGGCAAGACCAAAAGACAAAGTTTTCAGAAATCTGAACACAAATCAACAGACATTCTGTCCTATGTTCATTCGGATCTTTGGGGGCCAGCTCAAATACCTTCACTCAGTAATTCGAGGTATTTCTTAACCTTTACTGATGATTATTCAAGAAAGAGCTGGATTTATATTTTAAAAACTAAAGATCAAGTGTTTGAGAAATTCAAAGAATGGAAAACATGTGTTGAAAAAAAAACTTCAAAACTTGTTAAATGTCTTAGAACTGATAATGGTCTTGAATTTTGCAATAATGAGTTTAACCAATTTTGCAAAAATGAAGGGATAGTTAGACATCGTACTGTCAGGTATACCCATCAACAAAATGGCATAGCCGAGAGGTTAAATAGGACCATTATGGAGAGGGTTAGGTGTCAGCTTTCTGATGCAATGCTTCCTGGAAAATTTTGGGCAGAAGCAGCTTCTTATACTGTTTATACACTAAATAGATGTCCTCATCATTCTTTAGATCTCCTAACACCTGAAGAAAGGTGGTCTGGTAAGCCTCCTAAACTTGATCATCTAAAGGTTTTTGGATGTATAGCTTATGTACATCAAAATCTTGGGAAGCTCAAGCCTAGAGCTGTAAAATGCATGTTTGTTGGGTTCACCAAAGGGGTTAAAGGTTTCAGACTCTGGCATCCTATTGAAAAGAAATGTATTAATAGTAGGGATGTAACATTTAGAGAAGAGGAGATGTTTATGTCCCAAAAGGATTGTACTGCTAAAGGGAAAGCTCAAATTGAGGTGGAGTATATACCAGAAGCAAGCACAAGCAGACTTGAGTCGGATCCAAGCTCTTCTGATCTTCCTGTACAATTGGAAGAAGAGGAAACAGATATTGATCAACCTAATCTTCAAGACTATTCTGTTGCAAGGGACAGACAAAGAAGACATATTAGACCACCTGCTAGATATGCTGACTTTGTTTCATGTGTCTTGAATGCTGAAGCTTATGTGAACAATTCAGAACCTTCAAGTTTCAATCAAGCAGTAAATGGAACTAGAGCCAGAGAGTGGATTACTGCTATGAATGAAGAAATGGATTCTTTATTAAAAAATGAGACCTGGATTCTTCAACCTCTCCCTAAAGGTTATAAACCTATAGCTTCAAAATGGATTTACAAACTCAATGAGGGTGTACCTGGTGTTCAACCACCTAGATACAAAGCTAGGCTTGTGGCTAAGGGATTCACTCAAAAGGAAGGAATTGATTATAATGAGATATTCTCTCCTGTGGTGAAACAAACATCGATTAGACTGCTATTTTCTCTTGTGGTGCAGCATGACTTAGAGTTAGACCAGCTGGATGTTAAAACTGCTTTCTTACATGGACATTTAAATGAAACCATTTATATGGAGCAGCTTCAAGAGTATATTCAAAAGGGAAATGAGGATCTTGTTTGTCTTCTTAAAAAAATCCATATATGGTCTTAAACAGTCACCACGATGTTGGTATGATTATGTTTCTCAAATTGGTTTCACAAAAAGCTCTTTTGACAGTTGTGTTTATGTAAATAATGGTACCTATGATGAGAAGGTGTTTTTGTTACTTTATGTTGATGACATGCTCTTAGCAGCAAAGTCAAAAGAAGTTTTAAAGAAGGTGAAAATTTTACTCATGAAAGAATTTGATGTTAAGGACTTGGGTGAAACCAAGAGAATTCTTGGCATTGAAATTACTAGAGATAGAAAGTTTTCATCTTTAACTATAAGTCAGAGTCTTTACTGTGAAAAATTACTTCAAAGGTTCAACATGAAAGATGCTAGATCAGTCTCTGTACCTCTTGCTCATCATTTTAAACTCTCCTCTGAAAAATGTCCAAAGGATGAAGAAACAGATCATTTAAACTATATGGATTCAATCCCTTATTCATAAGTTGTAGGTAGTCTAATGTATCTTATGATTTCTACAAGACCAGATTTGTCTTATGCCTCTAGTCTTGTTAGTAGATTCATGTCTAATCCTGGTAGAAGACATTGGGAAGCAACTAAATGGATCTTAAGATACTTGAAATACTCAAAAGATGCCAGTTTAATCTACAAACAAAATGATGCTACTAAAGATTATCTGTATGGTTATGTAGATTCAGATTTTGCAGATGACATTGATAAGAGGAGATCTTTATCTGGCTACATTTTCTTAATTGGAAAGAATATCTTGAGTTGGAAAGCTTCACTACAGTCAATTATTGCTCTTTCAACAACTGAGGCAGAATTTGTTGCTCTAGCAGAAGCAGTCAAGAAAGCTTTGTGGCTGAAAGCTCTATTAAAAGACTTTGGCATCATACAGAATTCTGTTCAAATTTTCTGTGATAACCAAAGTACAATACATCTATCTAAAAACCAACAATTTCATACTCGTACTAAACATATAGACATTAAATATCACTTCGTTTGAGAGGAAATTGAAAAAGGGAAGATAGAAGTTTTGAAGATTCATACTGATGATAATGCCTCTGATATGCTCACAAAATCAGTTGCTAAACAAAAGCTGAGACATTGTGCAAATTTAATTGGTCTCGTTCTACCTGAGAAAGGGTGATAACAGTTTTCTTTAAAGAAGATTTCAGGAGTCTTGTTGGATCAAAGGTGGAGATTGTTAATGTATAGTTACATTTTATTGATCTCAACTTTTTTACTACCTCCTTTATTTTTTCTTTAAATAGAACTCTCTTGAACTTTTTATTGGTACTGTGAGTTAAAAGAATGAAAGTGAGTCTTTAAGGAAAAGTCTGTTGTTGTAACCATATTTCAAGAATAAAGCTGAATCTTCTTTGAACAGTGGATGTAGGCCTTGTGCTGAACCACTTAATTTTCTGGTGTTATTTTTCCTTCATTAATCTTTCTTCTCTGTTCTCGTTTCTAGTTGTACTTTTACTGGGCATTTCTTTTATGTTATTCATTCTCCAAGTGCTAGTTTTCTTTCGACTTGAGGATTGATTTGTTTCAATTCTCATACCATTTTGTATGAATATAACAAACATAATCATATATTTTAGCTAGTGCATTGAAATATTCTTTTAAATATTACTTTTATTTTAACTAAGAAGGTTTTTCTTTCAAATATTCTTTTTTATGATAAAAAATGGCTTTTTCGTCTTCAATTCTATTATTTTTATTTTTAAATTTTAATTTCATCTCCAACGTATTAAATATAAAATAAAATTACGTGTCATTATATAACCACAAAATAAATTATAAGTAATTTGCTTTGAGGGTTAAATTTATTTTTCTTAAATTGTTTTCAATTATAAAATTTTAAACATAAATCCGATAACAATATTTGAATGGCATTTAAGGACATAATAATAACAACATTTTGGATTGAAAGGTTAACTAATATATTGTCTTAAAAAACAAAAGATGACAACAATGATAACTGAAGATGCATAAATTGATTAAAAAAAGTATCATTAAACAAAAATTTTTAATCTCTTTTTTTTTTTTATACAAGAAAAGACCACACACTTGGTGAATGAAGTTCCTAATATCAGAAAAACCACAAGAAATCAATCATTATGGATTATCAGAATTTCAAAAAAAGGTCACGACAAATAAACCTTATCTCGCTAATGAATATGTAGCTGAGTTCCAATCCCGATGGATGAAAGGAAAAGACACTACTTGAAACTCAGCATCCAATCTCCATATTTCCACCAAAACCTCCCAAATATCAAGAGTCAGCTTTGATAGACAATTAAGCATCAAGAGAAAATCTTGACAATCCGAGAACACTGTGCAAAAAGACACTTCATAATTAAGAGCAAATATAATATCCTTAACAATCGGAGTTGCCTCAACACATAACGAAGATAAAAATCGATCACAAAAACCATAAGCCATAACACAAGTTATTGTAGCCTCGTCCATCAGAGCCATGCCAAACCTCGATGTATCCACCTATTCCTTACACGATGCATCCACAAACAATTTTAATCTCAAACAATGTAGTATGCACCCCTCCTTTAAATTCAAGTTTAGCCTTCTTAGTTTGGCTCTCAACATCTTCCAATATTCTTTCTTCCTCATCTTTGTTTAAGAAACATTTCTTCTTTGCCATTGAACTAATTGTGCATATTTCTTGAACAACAATTTGGCAGTGTGCATGCTCTATCTCTTTTCCCATTCTTATCCAATCTAACTAAAAAATAATATTTTTGGTTTTCTATCAAACCCAAGTTCTTGTAATAATCACATTCTTCCATTTGTTTTCAACCTATAGAAAAAAAGTACATATTATATATCAATTTTGAAAAAAATCCATTACACAATCATTCAATAAACTTAATTTAAAAGGTGATACTTATTTTTTAAATTAATTAATAGACATTAATATCAAAGACAAAAAATGAGTTTTTAACAAAAATTTGAGGTTGAAAGTGTAAATCTCAAAATATAAGAATCAAATTGAAACAAAAATTAAATTTCGAGGGCAAAATTGTAACATTTTAAAACTTAGATATTAAATTGAAACCAAACTCAAAACTTAAAAAGACTAAAAGTATAACATTTCAAAAAGTAGATATAACCTAGAAAAAAAAAAAAAAAAAAAAAAGTTACCTATAATATTTCAACTCCTAACTAGTCCAGCCCTTGCTGAAGTAAGCAAAGAATATTACAGTCAGCCTTGACATAATTCATCCCCCTTGTTTAAACTAAAATGATACTAAAAGGCAAATTACATTAAAGGAATTTTTACAAGAAAAATCCTTTTTGAGTCTTATATTTCGTAAATTTCCTTAAATTTGAAAATTTTCAAAGAAGACTTTTAGAGATAATTATGGACAATTTTATCCTTTTCACCTTGACCAGTGCAACATTTATTGCTATTTATTAGACAAAAAAAATTTTCATATTTTCCAAGTATTCTTAATGATGAGAGAAAAACTTGAAAATTTTTATATTAATTAATGTGTTGGAAAGAGAATATGCATTTCTAATAGAATATTAATTAATTGATATTTTTTCCCAAATTGGAGATTAATATGAAATTTCAATCCATTTTCACGTAAGAAGCATTTTTCGTATTTCAAATATATACAATGGCATATTTCAAATATATATGAAATTATTTCAAATGTATTTGGAAAAAGTATAAATTTAATGTTGTTATCTAATATATACTCCATGTATATTTAATTTTTTCCTAAACATATACCTCATATTATATGTTACAAATTAGACCATAAACTAAGATAGATGACATTAACAAATTATTTTTTTAAAAAAATCAAATTCGTAGAGTTAAAATTCTTGAGTCTGTGTTCTAAAAAATGTGTTAGTAATTTTCTTTTTTCCTATAGTGCAAATATTCAATGGTATATTTATATAGATTGTAGAGAAAAACCATATGAATGTACAATATACAGTCGAATATCAGAACTGTAGCCGCAATAAATCCATATATATTTGAAATTCAAATTGAAAACAAAATGTATAAATACACCCAAACTCGTTGTCCATCCATCGCAACTCAACTCCGTTGACCAGATCACTAGATATATATGGATTGTTTGAAGTAAACTTAAATATATATATAATAAACAATCGAATATCACATAATAACTATATTTAAACAACAATATAAATTTAAACAACAGTGGTAGACGATACTACATCCGCAGTAAACCCATGTATTTTGGAATTAAAAAAATGTACAAATACACCTAGATTCATTGTCCATCCATCTGAAACCTCAAATTCATGGATTATTTGAAACAAACTGTGAGATTTTGGATTATATATCGCAAGTGCTAGAATGGAGTTTTCATATCTGCTTCAATGGCGCTGGAATAGAGTTCATGCATAGATTCGTGAACATATCTAATAAGAAATGAAAAATGTGAACACGACAGAGATTTGCTTTGACAGTGCTCAGATATGGAACCGAAGTTGGCTCGAACAACGTGAACAGTGAGAACACGAAGGCTGACATAACTGGAATGGAGCTAGAACGGTTGACGAATTCTTGACGGAGCTCAGATCTGGAACTAGAGACGAACACTTGATGGAGTTTTTGACGAAGGTCGATGGAGCTCGACGGTCGATGGAGCTAGAACGGAGATCCACGGTGGAGCTCGATGGTTGACGAAGCTGGAACAGAGATTCACGACGGAGCTCGAAGGGTTGAATGGAGATCCACGGTGAACGAACGAAGGAACGCTCGAACGGAGATGGATATTCAGCCTCTCCCATCCACCTCCGACCTCGTTATTGACGTCTTCGTCATCCTCCTGCACATTCGTTTCTAGTTGGAGCTTTCACAACCTCAAATGGCAATGGAGGAAGGAAGACAAAGTGAGAGGATTTTGGGGGAAAGTAATTTTGGAAAGTGAGAGGGTTTTGGAAAATGGTTTTTCCATTGGGACTCTCATTTCTTAATTGACGTGCTTGGGAGACAAATGATTTTTTCCTTTTTTGTCTTTTCTTTTAAAAAAAATATGGAAGAGGGCATAATTGTAAATGGACCATAGCATTTGTGTAAATAATCAATCCATTAAGTCATTTTTGAAATAAATAGAGAACAAAAGATATTGTTGTAATATGAGCCTACAATGAATGCCTTTTATGTAGAAATCCCTTACATTAATGAACTTTAAATGGGCCATTTGGACCAACAAATTCTTAAGTTGATGTAAATAACTCGTCCTCATTAGTAAACACTATCGAAGTTTACACATTTATCGAGTAACTTCATTTTTCTATTTTTTTCTACTTTTCACATTTATTGAAGAACTATATCTTCTCTTCTATCTCTAGTTTTCACATTATCAAGTAATTTCATCTTTCCCTCTTAATTTTTTTTTTTACAATTATCGAGAACTTCTATCTTACATCTCTACACCCCAAACACAAACTTACTAACTCTAACATATTAACTCTAGACTTATTAACTTTACTCACTGGGCCGACGCCCCCTAAAGTACTATTTTGTTTAGCCCATATTAATAACATAATATTAGACCATCTGTTGTATATACTTATAAAAGGAGGGGCAGAATGGGAAAGTCACTTGAGGGTGGAAATGCAAGGAAAGAAAATAATAAGTTGGTTAGCAGTGGGGACCATGAAGGAGGCATAAATGAGGAGGTATAGGGGAGTAGAGGATCATCTTGGAAGTGAGAGCTAGAGCAGACCCTAATTGGGGAGGAGAGGATGTCCAACTCTCTCGAATGTGTCGGAATATTTCTTTGAGCTTTTCTTATTTTCATATCCTAATGTAATTTTCCTTTATGAGTATTATCTCTTGTTATCATCTAGAAGATAGACCTCTTGAGTATTTTTTTGAATATATTGAGTGAGCTTTGTGCTCCATATTAGCTATTTTCTTGTTCTTGTTGGGTTTTCCTGAATGTAGGGGATTCAGATATCTAACAAGTTGGAATTAGAGCTATGAAACCTGGGGCGCACAAGGAGGATGGCACATAAACACTTGAAAAAGAAGGTGGAAGTAAGTGAGAAGGAAATGTCGGGATTGAACGATATGATCTTCAACCTCTATAAGAACATCGAAAAACTGATGGAGGAGGTTTGTGAGAATACGATGAGTTAGAAGAACGAAGTGTCGATGATCTCAGAAGGTTCACATCTCAAAATGAAGGGGAAGTTGTTTGAAGAAGCTGAATCGAATATGAATGGAATACAAGGAGGATCGAAGAAAGGCAAATATAAAAAGTTGAAGGTGCCAATTTTGTTAGGGAGAGCCCGAAATCATGGATTTACAGAGCTGAGCATTTTTTTTAAATACACGAGCTGAGCGAAAGTGAGAAGGTCAGGGTTGCCATTGTGAGTTTCGTGCAAGATGAGGCAAACTGGTTTCGCTGGATTCACAATCATAGTCCAAATCTCGCCGTGGGAAGAATTGAAGAAGCGTATGTTTGAGTACTTTGGAACGACGATGGAAGGAGGTTTCGGGGCCAGATTGATCAAAATCAAACAGGATTGAACTTACGCAGATTATGTCAAGAAGTTCATGAAGTACTCAACTCTGTTGCCATATATGGCCAAGAGTGTGCTGATTGACGCCTTCATAAATGGACTAACATCGTTGATCCAGGCGGAGATGAGGAGTCGCCACCCCGTGGGCTTGGAAGGTGTATAAAATAGGCCCAATCGGTTAACGATTGAAATGAGGCATTAAAGATGGTCTTAACTGAATTGGGTCAGACTGGGCCCAATAAAAGGGAAGCCCAATGGGGAACGAAAGGGGTCAGTATGTATATGACGAAAGCGAACCCTAGGAACAACGATACCTATGCAATGAAGCAAGTGATGATTCCAGTGAAAGGGAACTTCGTGAAGAAAGAATCATTGATAAAGCGACTGTCTGATAACGAATATAGAGAGAGGTTAGATAAGAGTTTGTGTTTCCGTTGTAACGAGAAATTTTACCGTGGCTATCGATGCAAGATCAAAGAGGTGAGAGAGTTAAATTTATTCATAGCCCATGAGATAGAAGACAAGACAGAAATAGAACCGATAACCATCAAAGAAGAGGCAAAGTTGAAGGTGGTCGAGTTGGATGAGAACTTGGAAGTGTCACTGAGATCCCTACTGGATTTTTCGAAGAGAGAGGAATGATGAATTAATGGGGACAGTGAACGTTAAGGAGGTGGTGGTATTAATTGACTACGGGGCGACCCATAATTTCATCCACTAGAAAATTGCGAATAAGCTACAGCTGCCAGTGACGAAAACGACCAAATATGGAGTAGTAATAAGAAACAAAGATGAATTAAAAGACATGGGAGTCTATCTTGCAGTGATGGTCCAACTGCCAAGGCTTATGGTTACAATGGATTTACTTCCCATTGACTTGGGGATGATGGATGTTATTCTCGGTATGTTGTGTTTGTGCAACATAGGCTTTATGGATGTTCACTGGCCATCGTTAACAATGTCGTTTGCGGTGGAAGATACACAGGTGATATTGAAAGGAGACCTCGCATTAACTAAGTCAGAAGTATCATTGAAGGCCATAAGTAAGATATGGGAAGAAGAGGATCAAGGGTTTTTTTTTATTGAATTTTAGAATCTGGGAATGGAAGAACCAGGGAAAAATGAGGTGGATCAAGCTCGGCAAGCAGAGGAGAGACTACTCGTAATGATACAGACATTGTTAGAGAGGAATGGGGACATTTTTTTACATCTAAAAGGAATTTCCTCCGAGACAAGAAGTGGATCACAAGATTGTATGAAGATGAGTCAGACCCTTCTCAATGTGAGGTCGTATAAGTATGGACACGCTCAAAAGGAGGAAATCGAAAAATTGGTTGGAGAAATGTTACAGGCAGGAATTATTCGACCAAGTCGCAACCCAATTTCGAGTCCAATTCTACTAGTGAGAAAGAAGGATGGGGGATGGAGATTTTGTGTAGATTACTGGAAGTTAAATCAGGTGACTGTGGCGGATAAATTCTCGATACCGGTGATAAAGGAACACTTAGGTGAATTACATGGCTCGGCAGTCTATTTGAAGCTTGATCTGAGATCCAGGTATCATCAAATCAGAATGAAGGAAACGGACGTGGAGAAAACGACATTTAGGACACACGAAGGTCATTACGAATTTATGGTGATGCCGTTTGGGTTAACCAACGTGCCCGCAACTTTTCAATCATTGATGAATCAAGTCTTCAAGCCATTTCTGAGGAGGTTCATCCTGGTATTTTTTTTATGATATTTTAGTCTACAGTTCGAATATCTCCACGCATGAGAGACATTTAGCACTGGTATTTAGCATATTAAGAGACAACCAATTATATGCAAATCAATAGAAGTGTGTTTTTTTTTTTTTTTGCAAATTTCGTATTCAATATTTGGGGCACTGGATTTCTCAGGAGGGAATCGAGGTGGATGATGAAAAGATCTGAGTAATAAAGAATTGGCTTGAGCCCAGATCGGTGACCGAATTGAGAAGTTTTTTGGATAAACGGGGTATTATGGGAGATTTGTACTAGGGTATGGAGAAATCACAGCTCCGTTAACCAAGTTGTTACACAAGAATAAGTTTGACTAAAGTGACGAAGCATCTAGCTTTCAATCACTTAAAAGGGACAATGATGGCAATGCCCGTGTTAGCTTTACCAAATTTTTTCCTCCCATTTGTGATTGAAACTAACATTTCAGGGTATGGATTGGGGGTTGTTTTGTCTCAAAATGGGAAACCGATAGCTTATTTTAGCCAGATGTTATCCCTACGAGCTCAAGCAAAGTCGATATACGAAAGGGAATTAATGGCAGTCGTGTTGGTCGTTCAGAAGTGGCGACATTACTTAATTGCAAACAAGTTTGTGGTAATTTCGGATAAAAAGGCTCTCAAGTTTCTCATCGAGCAGAGGGAAGTGCAACCTTAATTTTAGAGATGGTTGACAAAGCTGTTGGGTTATGACTTTGAGATACTTTACCAGTCGGGTCTCAATAACAAGGCAGCGAATGCTTTGTCTCGGGTAACACCCGTAGCTGAAATATTTAGCTTCACGGTTCCACCATTATTGGATGTGCAATTAATTCAGCAAGAAGTAGAAAAAGATGAAGAACTCCAAAAGATCGTGACATTACTAAAGGAAGATCCAGATGGGAAACCAAAATATCATTTACACCAAAGGAAACTACTGTACAAAGGAATGTTAGTGCTATCTAGTTCCTCTTCTCTTATTTCGTCCATTCTTCATACATATCATGATTCCATCCTTGAGGGTCATTCCAAATACTTAAGAACATACAAGTAGATGACTAGAGAAATATTTTGGAAGGGAATGAAATCTGATGTCAAAAAGTACGTTGCAAGCTGTGAGACCTGTCAGAGGAATAAAACTAAAGCGATACACCCAGCTAGATTGTTACAACCCCTCCCGGTGTCAGATCGTGTATAAGAGGATTTAGCAATGGACTTCATCGAGTACCGAAATCAAGGGATTACAATGTGATCATGGTAGTGGTTGATAGGCTCAGCAAGTATGTGCATTTCATATTTACTATCACATCTGTTTTTAGCTAAGCAAGTGGCTGAAGCTTTGTGCAAGACATCATTAGACACCATATGATACCAAAATCGATAGTGTCAGACCGAGACAAGATCTTTTTGAGTCATTTTTTAGAGAACTGTTTGCCTCTTGCGGTACTAGATTGAATCACAACACGAACTTCCATCCACAAACGGATTGATAGACAGAGAGGGTTAATCATGTAGGATCGGTATGGCAACCCTAAAGGGGGGTGAATAGGGTTTCTTTAAACTAACTAAAACTTTTTACTAATTTGGGCCCAATTAAGCAAATCAATAAATTTTTTGTTAATAAATAATTTAAACAATAAATTCATGCAAATAAATTCAACCCAAAGTAATCAAGAAATTAAAACTAACACTTTTAAGCATCCTATTTAATTCTAATAATAAGATTGGTAAATGATATGGAATTTTAAGAACTACCAATCAAAGTAAACAAATATGACCAACTAATTTTAAGGAATAAATTTTGCAATTAATTTCATGCAATAATATTTAAGAACAAATTAATTGCAAAAATAAATAGGAGAGGGATAAAGAATTGACACCAAGAATTTTATGGTGGTTTGGCACAACTGGCCTACATCCACTTCCCAAGCTCCTCTTGGGTATGTCACTACGAACTTGATTCTTTCCACGGCTTAGAGTCGAGCCGTTACAACGTTCCTTTTCCAGACGCAAGAACAAACCCGATCCTTTCCACGGTTGAGGATCAAACCGTTACAAACTTTCTTTTTAGGGATCAAGAGCAACCCTGAATTTGAAAATGAAGAACAGGATGAGAAAAACTCTCTTACAGAGTAGATTTACAAGTTTAAGCACTCAATAAATCAATCCTCACAATACAATAAATCTGTCTCAAAAATTAGATGAAAAGAATAAAATTGAAGCTTGGAGAGAGAGCAACAATGGAAGCTTATGAATTACGGAGGATTGTAAAAAGATGTGAAATTGTTGTTAAAATTTGGAGAAGACGAAGTGTTTAAAAAGAGAGGAAAGTTGTTGGAAACCACATTAAATTTGGACCATTGGATGTTGTTAAAAGAAAATTGAAAGGTTGAGATTTAAAATCAACTACTCGTTAGACACAAACATAAAATAATATTAAATTCATTTTCTTTTAAAGACAACTAGCCATTAGACACAAACATATATAATAATATTAAATTCATTTTTTTAAAATTCATTTTGTTTTTAAAATCATTTTTTTAAAACCAACAAAAACTCAAAAGCCCATCATGTGTCACTCCTCCATTTCTCCAAGTGGCACCTTTCAATTGGTCCAATTTGATGAAAAAAATCTGTTACATCATCAGCTTGAAATTTTTTTTCGGCTGTATCTTCTTCGTTTGATCTCCGATTTGAGTGATTCAAATTGCGTTGGAACCGTTGTTACAAGCTCTACACAATAGACACTTCAAAACACTCAAATTGTTAATAAATAAAAGCAGGTTTGTTATCATCAAAATATTAATTAATTAATTAATTAAAATTAATCAATTTGAGATTAAGGGCCAAAAAGCCAACAAATTAGTGTGTTGAAACACACCTAAGGTGTTTTTGCAATGAAAAACCTCTGAAATGGAGTAAGTGGATATCGTGGGCTGAGTTATGGTACAACACTACGTTTCATTCTACGATCAAAACTACACCTTATCAAGTGGTGTTTGGAAGAACTCCTCCACTGATTCTATCTTATGGAGAGAGAAAATCGTCCAATGATGCTTTAAAGTAACAATTGATGGCCCGAGATTTGGCCTTGAACACCTTGAAGAAGCACTTGGTGATCGCCCAAATTGAATGAAGAAGCAAGCGGATAGTAAAAGGCGAGAGTTGATCTTTGAAGTGGGAGATATGGTTTTTTTTTAAACTAAGACCATATAGGTTCGTTAGCAAGGAAGAAATGTGAGAAGCTAGCTCCTAAGTTTTATGGGTCATATGCAGTAGTGAAAAGGATCGGCGAAGTAGCTTACAAGTTGGATCTCCCGCCCGAGACAGCCATACACAATGTATTTCATATCTCACAACTAAAAAAGGTGGTGGGACAGAGGAATCAAGTCCAACATCATCCCCCTAGGTTGACCGAGGAGTTTGAATTGCAAGTGATTCCGGAAGAGATCTTAGGGATTCGTTGGAATAGTTAGCTAGCAATGAACGAGTAGCTGGTTAAATGGAAGGACATGTCAGAAAAGGAAGCGACTTAGGAATCAATTTATCTGATGCAGCAGTTTCCCCATCTCCACCTTGAGGGCAAGGTAAATTTCGAGAAGGAAGGTATTATTAGACTACTGGTTATATATACTTAGAAAAGGAGAGGCAAAATGAGGAAGTCACTTAAAGGTGGAAATGGAAGCAAAGAAAACAATCAGTTGGTAATGGGGACCACGAAGAAGGGATAAATGAAGAGGTACGGGGGAGCAGAGGTTCATCTTAGAAGTGAGAGCTAGTGATATGAAAACCCTAGCAATTTGATAATTAGGAACTCAATTGTTGAACCCCTAACAACAAATCCCAAAACCCCCAAATCAATTGACGTCAATCCAAAGGAAAATACTAGAATTGGATTACCTTTTGATCGAAGACCAAGAGATAAGGAGAACTAGTTCCTTACTCCAAGTTCGAACACTCCACAAGTAAGATGATCAGACTTACCTGAATGTTCTTAGCATACAACCCTGATTCAAGAATTGCAAAAGTGGCAGGTGACGAAACTTTCTCATCTACCAAAGAATTCTCATTCAAGAAAACCTTAAATTCTAAAAACATCAAAAACTGTTCTAAACAACCTAAAGGCAAGGCTTTAAATAGCCTCCTAATAAAATCCTAACACAACATAGTAAAATGACAAAATTACCCCTACTTAAATGTCATAAAAAAAGATAAAATTGGAAATTATTAAATTACATCAAAATTATTAAATAATAATTTGATGTCTTGTGCGGTTCATATCATCCTCTCCTCCTTTTGAAGGATTCGTCCTCGAATCCAAATTAAAGCCTTGTAAAGCAGTTTTGAAGTCACGGGAAGAAAATGATTCAATTTCCTAGCGCCTCTCTTGGACGGTTTTCCTTGTAAAGCAACCTTGTAGTCATGAGATGTCAAAGGTTGGCACTGTCTTCGATTCCATCTATATTGGAAAGAATATCGGTCCTTCCAATCTTCATTCAATTATTGACAATCAAAAGAACTAAAGTCATTCTTTGAGCTTTGCTTCAAAATCAATGCTTTAACCTCCTGTAAAAACTCAAAAGAGAAACTAGGCAAACTTGGTTGAAACTCACCTATTAAAAAACAAACTCTTTTGTTTAAGAAGTTTTCAATGCTTTGTTTTCTAAACAAGAACCATCTAATCTCACAAATTTTCAAACTTGTATTCTTGGCTTTTCTCTCATTTTTCTCTATAGACCGAGTATTTTTCACATGTTTTTCTCCATCATATATTTCTATTGTTTTTGTCTCGATTTCATGCCTTTTGTTTTTCAACTCACACACATCAAGTTTTATTTCTCTTGGAAGTGATGATACAAGAGTAGGATCAAATTTTACTTTGGCCTCTAATGGACTAGCGATGTTATCCCAAAGTATTATAGTTTCAAATTCTCTACCATCTACTTTCTCTATCCCACTACTACTAACACCTGCTTCTCTAGAAATAAATGGTTCAACAATAGTAGTAAGATTACAACCATGTAATTCCTTGCTATCTAATGACCTACAAGGCAAAACATCATTATCATGTGTAGGTGCAACATAAGCAAGCTTTTCTTTACTGTTATCCACCTTCTCAAAATGTTCGTATATGGCAAGTACATTATTTTTTTTCACTAATGTGTTGATATTAAAACTAGACTTAAATTTAGTGTAACTTGATGATCTTTTTTGGAGTTGTTTTTCTATTTTGATGGCAACATGCACCATTTCTTCTAAATTTGCACAAGGTTGAATTTCTTCTCGATCAGCAAGCATATCAGCGATCTCCTCATTAAGTCCTTTGTAGAATCGATCCATGACAATTTCTTCATCTTCATACAAGTTAATCTTCTCAAGTAACAAAAGCATCTCTTCATAGTATTTTCCCACACTTTTAGTCCCTTGCCTCAAAGTTTCCAATTTGTGGAAAGACTTAGAAACAAAATGTTTCCTCATAAGAATCTTGACCTCTTTCCATGAAGGCATTCCTTGATTTTTACTCCTCCTTTTTGATAACATATTATTCCACCATGTTAACGCATAATCTTCAAATGTAGAAATAATAAGTTTTACCTTTCACTTTTCACTATAATGGTAGTGATTAACTATGGTATCAATTTCTTCCTCCCAAAGAATATACTCCTTTGGATCTAAATTACTTCCAAAGAACAATGGAAGCTTATTTTGGTCAACATGATGATAATTTATTGACATTTTTCTTTGTGTGAGCATGGCTACAAGAAGATGTTAGCATAAAGAAAATTGAACCTCACAATCACTCCCTCACATATTTCACTCAAAAAAATGAATAGTCACTCGTGTTTACACTCTTTAATGTAGGCGCTCTCGCACAAAACATAATGCTCTAAAAAGGGCAATGAGCCAAACTTGCAATTAAGATTAGAAGAGTAAGCCAAAAACAAACTAAGCAAGAATGACTGTAAAATGTCAAACTCAAACAAAAAACCGTAGAATTCCACAAAAATGAAAACTAAAAATTGAGAATCTAATATTCAAGATTCAACAAACTAGATAATAAAACAAGAAAAACAAGATACTTAGAATCAAGAATTTAAGATTCAAGATTCAAAGAGTTATGTAAAATAAACAAGAAAATGACAAACAACTAGACAAATCAACGATAAAAAGAAACAAGAATTAAGAATAAAAACTAAAAGCACTAATTTTACCAAAACCTTAATTTAAATTATAAGAAATTTCAAATTTTGATTTGAATGAGCAATGCGCTTTTGAAACAACTAACTTTTCTTATAAATTTCAGCAGCTTAAAACTCATGGAAAATTGAACTACTTACTTAATGTGCCTGCTTTTTTTCCTTAATTCTCCATCGCAGAACTGACATCTAATTTTTTTAAAAATTGACGTACTTATTTGACATGCCTACTTAATTTTTTTTTACTTCCGAATCGCAGAACCGACTAAAAAAAATTGACGTGCTTGCTTGACGTACTTACTTGACGTGCCTGCTTAAAAAAAAATTCCCACTTCCAAATCACAGAACCGACTAAAAAAAGTTGACATGCTTGCTTCCGATTTTTTTCTTCTTCGATTTCATGATCTGTTGATCACTTTTTTTTTTAATTCGTTCAATTTGCGTTTGCCACACTGATTTTTTTTCTTTTTTTTCTTTGATTTTTCAAAACAACAACACAACAAGAACCCTAATCAAGAAATAGACTCGACAAAAAAAAGGTAATTGAAAAAAATATATACCCAATCTAGAGCCTAGGCTCTGATACCAAATGATATGAAAACCCTAGCGATTTGATAATTAGGAACCCAATTGTTGAACCCCTAATAACGAATCCTAAAACCCCCAAATCAATTGACGTCAATCCAAAGAAAAAGACTAGAATTGAATTACCTTCTTTCGATCAAGAGATAAAGAGAACTAGTTCTTTATTCCAAGTAATCAGACTTATCTAAATGTTCTTGGCATGCAACCCTGATTCAAGAATTGTAAAAGTGGCGGGTGATAAACTCTGTCATCTACTGGAGAATTCTCATTCAAGAAAACTCTAAGTTCGAAAAACATCAAAAACTACCTAAAGGCAAAACTTTAAATAGCCTCCTAATAAAACCCTAACTCAACATAGTAAAATGACAAAATTACTCCTATTTAAATGTCATAAAAAAAAGATAAAATTGGAAATTATTAAATTACATCAAAATTATTAAATAATAATTTGATGTGTTGTGCGGTTCATATCAGCTAAAGCAAGCCCTAATTAGGAAGGAGAGGATGTCCATCTCTATCAAATGTGTTGGAATGTTTCTTTGAGCTTTTCTTATTTGCATACCGTACTTGTAATTTTCCTTTCTGAGTATTATCTCTGGTTATCATCTAGAAGATAAACCTCTTGAGTATTTTCTAAATATATTGAAACGAGTCATGTGCTCCATATTGGCTATTGTCTTGTTATTATTGAGTTTTTCTGAGTGCAAGAGATTCGGATACCTAACACATACCTCATGTTTGATGGATCATGCAATCATACTTTTAATATGATGTAACATATTTGTATAATAAGACTAACTAAATATACTATATCAAACATTTAACTAAATATTTTGCTAAAGCGAACATAACTCAACTATCATATAGTATGTGTTAGTGACCAAGAAATATGTGGTTCGATTTCCTCACCCTTACTGTACTTAAAAAAAAAATAAACATTCTCATTCCATTAATAAGGTACACAACAAAGACTTGCCTTTCAAAACAAAACAAAACACAAAAAAACAAAGCCGAAGCCAAAATAAAAACCAAAACAAAAAATTAGTTATGATTAGATTTACCGTGTACACTGCTGTAATATTTTTATCCAAAATGCACTTCTTTTGCAATAAAATAAACTTACGTTTATTATCTTGTGAAAATGAAACATAAATTACACCTGTAGATTGAAAATGTATATCCTTTGGATAAATTTGAACCTACTAATAAGTTAACAGCTATTGCTGTGACTGGCGCCAGGTCACAGCAATAGCTCATTTAGAATAGCCACAAAATGAAGTCCTGAAAATTAAAAAGCACAGAAATATGTCAATGGCAAAATAGATCACCAGAAAAAAGGTGAAGCATGGATGCCTCCATTGTCGGCAATGCGATTGAGAAAGATGTTTCCTGTCATAATTTTCATGTCGAGTGAAAAAGACAACAATTAAACAACCTAATTTGAGGCTGAAAACCAAAATAATCAGCAGAAAATAGTAAGAAAAGCTCTCAATTTTAACTAGGGATATGGGCTACGAGTCAAAATTTTAAAAACCGATGAAACCAATCAAATAGAGATGATAACTAAACAAGCAATTGGATTGGCTTTCATTTTTTTTTTTTCTTGCAGTGATATGTCAATCTGAATTGGATTTGGCCAAAAACGACGATCCAACCTACTTACCCCCACTAAGTATAACCACTAAGAGGGTGTTTGGGGCACCAACTTGAAGTTGGTAGAGTAGGTTACTATAGCCCACTCCGTATTTTGAGTACCAAATATAATAATGATGTTTGCAACTATTTATAACTTACCATTAAGTATAGTAATCACTATTTAAAAACCCTCTTTGCTATAGAATTTACTATTTACTATAGTATTTACTATTTTGCACTCATCCTCTCTTTTCTTCTTTGATACTATGTTCACTATTTCCTACACAACAAAAATAGTTTGCACCCTAAACACAGACTATTATAACCTAGACTAAAATAGTCTACACCTCAAACGCAAACTATTACAGCCCACAAACTATAATAACCACTAACTATAATAGTCAACTCAACGCCCCAAACGCTCTCTAAGAGTTTATCGATTGCTCAAGAAACAATTGGAGACCCTTTTTTTATCTTTATTATTCGTTAGGTCTTATTGTGCTTGATTGGAGACTCTTTTTGGTTGGTATCCTCTTTTTGTGGGTGTGTCCTTGTTGTTCGCCAATGAAAGTTTTGTTATTCATTAAAATTTAAAAAAGAAAAAAACAAAACAAAACAAAAAAAAAGAATCCAATTGTTCAAAAAAACAATCAAGAAATCTGGATGTTATTTTAACTTCACTGAGCCAACTTGTACTTGCTAACTACCTGAGATGTTAAGTTGAAAGAGAATTTGTAAATTCTATGGAGGTGTTTGAGGCACTGAGTTGGTTTTTATAATCAATGGTTATTATAGTCTGTGGATTATAATATAATAGTCTATAGGTTAGTCTGTACTTGGGGTGTAGACTATTTTAATTGAGTTATAATAGTCTGTATTTAGGGTGCAAATTATTTTAGTCTAGTATGAAATGGTAAACATTGTAACAAAGAGAGATAGAGAGAATGGGTAGGAAATAGTAAATACTGTAACAAAGAGGGATTTGAAATGGTAATACTGCAGTTAATTGTAGGTTATAATAGTTGGAGCCCCAAATATAGAGTAGGCTATAATAGCCCACTCCACCCACTTGAAAGGCCCAAACACCCCCTATATGTTTAAAGGTCAAAATAATGATCGTTTAGGAATAATCAAAATTTATCCCACTTCACGATTTCTAACTCTCATATGAAGTTATTAGGCTTTACTTTTAGTTCTCAAGATGCTTTTTCACCAAAGCCTCCAAACACCATCAACACCCACCCCAGCTCTTCATACGCTTTTTCACTAAAGCCTTACTCACTAAAGCCTCAATACTTAACACCACCACCAGCGCCCACATCCACTCGCACCAAAAAACAGAAAAAGAAAATAAAAGAATAACCACCAGTTCGGCTGGCCCAACATATTTCTTCAGCACGTGTTTGCCTAAGAAAAAAAAGGGAGGAACTCCATTACCTCCTCTGCCTTCCTCTAAGATTCCTTCCTTGAAAAACCATCACTGCTACACAATTCCAACAGTCACAACAGCATAATATTTTTGAGCACCCGCAATATCCAAGAGAGCCAATAAGTTTCCAAAATCCAGATGTTCTGTGAAGCTTCACCATTACAGCTCAACATAACCGATTCTTAAGCCTCAACTGTATCTTATATCCACTGTAATTTACACTTTTTGTTCATCATAAACAGATTATAAAAGCTTCTCTCAGATTGTAGACCATCTAATATAGTTTAATACTGGCACAAGCCAAGCATTACCCTCTTTCACAAGAACCACCAAAGAACCTCATAAATTCCCAACACACAAGTCACTAGCCCATCCTAGAAGTATAGAGAAACCTCATCTGTGAAAGCCCAACGAGAATTATCATATTTTTCAAGATCAAACACCTCCCTCCACTCCTTAGAAATACCTCTAAACTTTATTCCATAAAATTGCCATTACAACATAATCTCATAACACGTTACCTTTTCCTTTGAAGAAAGAACTGTACAAACATACAAAAGCAAAATATGATTCCTTATGTGTGTGTGTGTATATATATACATTATCTTTTCTTTTTATCAATTATGAACTTCATAAGGCTAGTCCATCAAGGATCTAATGTGAAGTGAGGACATTACAAGGTCTGTTAGAATTAGTGGTCAAAAACAGCAATGTGCAAACTAAAAGAAATGGTAAATAAATAAACTTTATCCTACAAACAGATAGCCATATTGACAACAGCCACAATAAACCAGGAAACACTAAGCTTAACGTAATACAATACCAGCAATTTATCTTTTAAGTTACGCATATCTGAGTTCATTGTTCCAATGGTCCAAAACAATCTGGTGGCCAGACCTGACAACAGAAGAACAAAGACATATTCAAGTAAGCAAAAGTAATGAGGGAAGAAATACTTTAGAGTCTAGAGATGCAAAGCTCCGATATACAGAGAATAGATATTCTCTAATTTCCAAGTCCCAACCACCAAATGTAATTAGAAAGTAATGTCATAATCCTGTTGACTTCTTAAACAACTAGAACGGGATACAAATCATAAACCAAGAGAGAGGGAGAAAAGCAACGAGAGATTTGAAATTTCTCAGGACCTCTTACCTTCGTTCTTTTGACAAAAACCATTTAAAAATAATTGCACAGTTAAGTGGTTGCATTAAACCCCCACACGATCGTCAGTTTGAATCTCCCCCAACAGATTTGTAATGTAATATTCATTAAAATAAATGATCGCATAGAAAATGGCAAACAAACCTTTTATACTAAAACCCCATCCAACCAACATTTCTCAACGCAAGGATAACAATCATTTTTAAATTGAAGGAAGGAACATAAGTAAACAATGTTCAAAACCATTCAATTTCACAACTACATCATAAAAGAGGGAAAACAAATGAAAACAGAAGTAAAGATGATGATGATGATGATTGATATATCTTACTCTCAAAAACACTTTTCCTTCAATCAGACCGTAAGGTACAGGCCCGAAATGCCGTGAATCACTAGAAGCATACACATTATCTCCTTGAATCCACACATGCCCTTTCGGAACCTAAGCATCCACCCCCAAAAAAGAAACAGAAAAACTAAACAAAGAAACGAATCAAACAACACCAGAAAACCCAAAATTAAAACCAAAACAAAATTTCAAATTTCAAACCATGATCACTAAATTCAGGTCCGTCAATCCATACCACAGCCGACTGATGCCGATTGGAATTGGCAGGGTCCGGAAAGAAATTGACCTTATCACCCTCAACGCCGACAATGCGCTTTGTCAACGTCTTCCTCGGGTTCAGAGGAGAGCGAACCAGCACAACGTCGCCGGGGCCAACCCTGCCCACTCGGTGCGACACGTGCTCGGCCAAAAGAACATCGCCAGTCAGATTCAAGGTCGGGAGCATGCTAGGGCCATACACCTGCAACCATCAGACAGTGAAGTTTGCCATATGAATCAAAGTGGAAACAGAAGGAGATAAAAGGTAGAAGAGGAAGATGAAGGAGTAAGAGAGAAGTACAGACGAGAGTGGGAGAACAAAGATAGTTGTTGGTAACGTGAAGCAAGCAGAGGAACTTGGCTATAATGGCTGTTCGATCGATTGCCTCCTTCACTAAGCTTCTCCACTGCCCCATGGAAGCTCTCTTTTCACTCGAACTTCCTCGGTAATTCGCTTGGAGAAAGCATCGACGATCTTTGGTGAAGACGAAGTTGAAGAGATGGGCCGGAATATTGGGCCGGCCCATAGCATCTAATCCAATATATGGCCATAGGTTTGTTTTGGGGTTTTTTTCCTTTTTTTTTTTTTTTTTATTTTTCATATATAGCCTCAAATTACCATTTTTCACAACCAATTTTCTAATCCAATACATAGCCACTAATTTATCTGAGGTGTCTTTTTCCACGGAGGAAATTAAATCTTTGGCGCTTGATTTGGGATCGATCTCCTGTTCCCATGTAAAGCGTGAGCTTAATTTTCTAATGCATTCCCTTGAGAGAGAGATTTTGAATGAGCAAGCTTCCTCTTTTTTTCTTTTCCTATCCAGATTTGTTTGTTTCGTTATTATCACTTAATATAATTTTGTAAGCTATTGGTGATTGTTTAAGGTCATTTGATAACGTTCTCGTTTTCCATTTCTTATTCCCTATTTTTTAAGAACTAGAAACAGAAATATGTTTGGTAACTATTTATGTTACTTGTTTCTTGGATAAAAGAAACATAAATAGAATTTGTTTGATAATCATTTCTTGTTTTTCATTTCTTGTATTTCTCCCTTACATTTTTTTCTATTTTATAGTTGAAATATAATTTAATTATGTAAAATAAAAAATATATAACATGTATTAAAATATAAAAAATAATTATAAAGCATAATTTACATTATCAAATACATATACGTCTCTAAAAAATTAATAACGATAATACAATTGTTTATGTCATTCATATGTTGCTAAAATCTAATTTACTATATTATTTTTCACTCAAGTCATTTAAGACAAATATTGTTGACTCAAATCCAACTTAATTATATTATTATTTAAATGTCATGGTTGTAAAATATTAAAGTGAACTAAATAAATGTCTTAATAAATAAAATTAATAAATTTTAAGATTCGAACTGGAAAATAAAAATAGTAATTTTAAAATAATATATAAATATGTCTATTGCAAATTTTAAAATTCAAAATTTTAAAAATATTTAAAGGTACATATTGAAATTTTAAATTTTGAAAATCAAAGTAATATATAAATTTAAATATTGAAAATTTTAAAATTCACAAATAAATTAACATATAAATATTAATAAATATTAATAAATATAAATAAAAGAAAGAAACATAAAAAAATGAAATAAAATAGATGTTGAACCTCGGAATTGAACCCCGGACTGAGAAGTTGGATGAAAAAATCAAGACTAACTTTTATTACATAGAAGTAAGAGTGTTAAAAAAAAAACGAAAAACCAAACTAATCAAAATCGATCCACTGACTTGATTTGGTTTTTTAGTATAAAATTGGACGTATTGATTTTTATTTGAAAAAAATCAAAAAATATGGGTTTGTATGGAATTTTGATTGAAAAGACTAATCAAAACTGAACCAAACTCCACCCTTAAAAATAAGGTAAATTATAATGATTGGCAAAATGCTGAAATTGGTAAGCGTGTCTCTAAGATTTCTAGTTTTGCAATTATAGCAAAAATATTAAGTTTTTATATTTTTTTTTTCCTACTCTAATTTTAGCCCTTTTATAACGGTGCTATTCCTATTTTTTCTCGGGGTTGCATCTTTGAGTATTTTCCTTCCATATCACCTCTTGCATTTATGGAAAACTCAAAATCTCAAAGCCTTTCTTCACCTTATTATCTACTGTCGAATAATGGTTGAATGAAATTGTTGCCTTCTACTTTAGCAAACTCCTCAAAGTAGTAGCTCCTTCTTAGAAGAAATTGGAAGAAACAGAGCCTTGGGAGAGATAAAAATTGCATAGAGACGATGAAATTAGACGAAGAAATTGGGAGTGATGGTACCCAATCACTTCTTCGGGCTTTTGTACTTGAGATCTTTTTGCTTTAAATATTGGCGTCTCTACTTTTCTTTTTCTATTCGTTTTTTCCACCGGAGTTAGGATAGAAGAAGATGGTTTCATTGAATGAATAGATGGAATCGAGAAGGTGGAGTTCCAATGCAGATGTCTTATTCCCAAGTTCAAGAAGCCATTAATTCCAAGAACAGAATGATGAGCAAATTCGATACTAAAATTAGAATTATAATATAAGAAATTAGTATCATTAGCAATCAGTATAAAATAACAATAAGATAATAATTAGATAACAATCAATATTAAAGCGTAATCATTATCAAATAGTAATAAGATAGCAATCAGTATCATTAATAATCAACATTAAATAGTAATCAAACAACAATCAAATAGTAATCAGTATCAGATAATAATTAGACAATAATCAAATAGCAAATGATACAAATAGATGGCAAGCAAATAGCAATCAAATAAGAATCAATATCAAATAGAAAGGCTTTTAGTATTATTTTTGGACAAATTTACCATTTTTTATTTTTTTTTATGTCCGAATTTTATATGTATTTTTCCTATTTTCAAAGTTCTTTTAATGATGGAGAGAGAAAGTGAATTTATGATGGAGAGAGAAAATGCACTTAATATATGATTTTCTTCTCATTTTCAATTGGAGAAAAAAAAATTTTAATATTATTTTTCCTGTTTTCAAAGTTCCCTTAATGATGGGAGAGAAAGTGAATTTATGATGAGGAGAGGAAATGCATTTAATATGATTTTCTTCTCATTTTCAATTGAAGAGAAAATATTTTTAATATTTTTTTCCATTCTCAAGAGAGAAAATGTATTTAATATCTTTTTTATTTTCCTTTTCACGTATTAATCATTTCTTTGATATTATTTGTTGTTATTTAACGTTTGCTTTTTGATATTATGTGATATATTCCACCGTTTATTTTGAGTTCTATTTGTTTTCATGTAATATTCCATTGTTTATTTGGTATATGTATGCACTTCTAATTAGGAACGCTTATGTGTGCTTGTAATATATTCACCCTGATATATATGTCACTCTAATGCAATTTTTATATGATGGTTTGTCTTATTTGAGTTTATCTATTATAGTTCCTTGTTTATTTTGAGTTCATTTGTATTTTGTATTATTACCTCATATATACTATAGTTTAGATTATATCTATCTAACATGATTTATAAATCTCAAATGAACTTAATGTTCAACATATATTAGTGTATATATCATAAAACAGAAAAGTCTCAATAAAAGATTGAAGATATATATCACAGTATATATCAAAAAATCACTGTATATATCGAAAATGATTATATACTTGCAAATGTTTTAACCAATATATGAAATATACTAGTAAAATTGACTAAATTCCATTTAAGTAAATTTAACCAAAGCTCCATAATGATTTTCAAATAAACAAAACTATCTATCATGGTATATAGATCTTAAATGAACTTAATATTCAACATATATTAGTGTATATATCATAAAACAGAAAGTATCAATAAAAATTGAAGATATATATCACAGTATAGATCGAAAAATCTCTCTATATATCAAGAACAAATATATATATTTATATATTGAAAAAACATAAAAGTACATATAAATCCACGACGACGACGGTGATTGGTGACAGGTGCGAGATCTTGGCGGCGCGCGAGTTGGAGTGAGATCGAAGCTGGAAAAAATAAAAAAAAAAAACTCACCATCGGTCGAAACTTGAATGGTGGGAACGGCGGCCGAAACTTGAACGGTAACCACGACAGTGGCCAAAACTTGAATGCGGGACGACAGACGACGTGTTAAACGATGGGAACGACATCGTCGACGGTGTCTGGGTGGTCTGACGGAGGGAGGGAGGCGGAGGCCGGAAAAATGAGAGAGAGAGTCTTGAGTGAGAGTGTTTTGAGAGAGAGATTGAAAAAAATGAAATGACTAGAGTTTTGAGAGAGAGATTGAAAAGATTGAGGATACACAAATTTCTAGGCTATGCATGAGGGAGGGATACACAAAAACCTTATTTATTTATTTATATAAAATGTAGGTGAGGATTAAATTGTAAATAACCATTGATATTAATGAAAATATGAAAGCAAGAAAGTTTTTTTTCTTTTTTTTTTGTAAAAAATAGGATGTTTTAGACAACAATATAAAATAAGTCTTATCTTAATGTCTTTTATGTTGAAAACCCTTGAAAGAATGTCATGAAGTAGTAGAACGGATGCATTACCTTAACAAGGTTCCAAATTCATTTGCGCTACATGCCCACAATATTTTTCAACTTTTATGACTTGGGCTTGGGCCTTTTTTGTCTTTGCTATGTTTGCAAAAAAAAGATAAATGAGTGGCACGCTATTAATTTCCATTTTCTTTTTTGTTAAATGTGCAAGCCACCTTACCAATAAACCCTAACAATACTAGGTATCTTTTACTGTTTTAATTATTGTGATGCATATATATTTATTGTTTAGAAAAAAGATCAATTATTATGGAGTGTGTATGGTATTTATTTATAAAGTACAAAAAAAATGAAAATTTTCAATTTCAATTTCAATGTATAAAAAAAGAAATGGACCCAGATTTAATTTAAAATTAGTAAAAATGACACATTCAAAATAAAATTAAAAATAAAAATTAAATTTTGGAAGAGAAAAAAAATGTCAAAATCGAAAACCAAACTGATAATAAACCGACCAAATAAAAACCAATCTATTGGTTTTGTTTTTTATTGGACATTAGTTTGGATCTCTTCTTTATGAAACAAATTGGTTTGGTTTGGTTCTTGGTTGACTCCAAAACCGACAAAATCGAACCGACTATCATCCTTACACACAAGGAATGAATTTTGCTAAAATAGAAACGGAATAGGGTTGTAGTTTCTCAAATTTGGCCACATTTTTAGAAACGTTTTTCAAATTTTAAAATTAAGAAACAAGAATGGTTATCAAATAAGTCAATTTCTTAAAAAATGAAAAATGAAAAATAGAAATAGAAAACATCAACGTTATCAAACCAACCTTACATATTTCAAAACACACGCAATTACATAGATACACTTGTTTTACCCTTATTGTTCAACTACAAAACTACAATTCAATAATGACGAACATGTCATGCTTGTTTCAAAGGTTATACAACGGGTTTTGATAAGGAAATTCTTTTTATTAAAAAAAAAAATCTTTATTTATTTATTAGTTTATTATCAAATATAAATTTTTAATTAATTCTTTTGGTCTATAAACAAAACCTATAAAACAAATCTTTATATGTTTAATTTCCAAATATTAATTATCGCCTGTATAATTTATTAGCCTAAACATTTAAATCTTATATTTGATATCCATACTCGTTATATAGTATATGTAATCCGCTCGAGCTAATAAGGTAATACAAATCATTGTTCACATCCATTACCATAGATTCCCTAAATTGAGAATATGGTTGTGAGGATTAAGAAAAAATATGAATTCCTACCTCATATTGTCATCCATATGGAGGGAAAAACCATATAAATTAGGAAATTTAAAAGAACAAAGTAAACAAATAATAATAATAATAATAATGGTCCCAAAATTAAAACACAGAAGTTGTCCTCTTAAAGATGGCAATGGCTCAGTCAAAGAAACAGAGTTCAATCTGTAAATAGGAGAAACAGAAGCAGATAAGGGGAGGGGGGCAAGAAAGAGAGATGAAAGTGAAGAAAATGTATAAATTTTATTAGAATTTAGTATACAGAAGCTATCAGAAACAGACATTCCATGTCAGACAACTTGCATCAAATCTATAATTCAATATAATACTATGAGCAGTTATTTTCAGCTCAACATGTTCAACCAATATACAACCCAACCAACCAGTAACATACCAGAGCTTGTGTGAAGGCAAAAGGCAGTCTCTTTTTCTGATTTCCGAGGGATTGCCGCAGACTGTATCCTTTGGTCAAGTTCCAAGTATATTTTCCTTAAACTAAACTAATCGATCCGTTCTAGATTAAACGTTACCATATCCTCGAGCGCTAACCGAAAGGCACTTAGTGGAAGGCATTGTAGGTTTTGGATAGCAAGATCAGCCTTTTGTTTAGCTAATTCCTGCGCTCTTTCAATGCCACCACTGCTCTTGACTATGTGGATGGCTTCTTCGAGAGACCCAGGCTCATTGAATTCTGATTCAATAATTTCTTTCAATTTCGGCTCTCTCTCCAGAGCAAATATAACTGGGGCTGTAAGATTCCCTTTAGCCAGATCACTTCCTGCCGGCTTCCCAAGCTGCTTTGTTGATTGTGTAAAATCCAATATGTCATCGACAATTTGGAATGAGAGACCGAGATTCCTTCCATACTCATACATCTTCTCCGTCGTATCACGATCAACCCCACTAAAGATCGCAGCACCTTTGGTACTAGCAGCAATCAAGGAAGCTGTTTTATAATAGCTTTTGATCAAATATTCTTCCAGTTCAACTTCACAATCAAACAGGCTTGATGCCTGCTTTATTTCACCACTTGCAAAATCTTTAATAACCTGCAATAGAACTAATTGAAACTTATATAAGCTAAAGGTTGCAAATCAAGATCCAGTTATTCTGATGCTTCGTACATAATCAATAGATATCATCGAATTCAATTAATCTGTACATAAACATCGACGGGATATTACAGACTTACTAAGTAAATGGGAACCAAATTTACCTGACTGATAAGCTTAATGACTTCGAGGTTTTCAAGATTAGCAAGACACCACGATGACTGTGCAAACATGAAATCTCCAGCCAGCACTGCCACTCTGGTACCGTATAATTGATGCAAGGTTTCCTTCCCTGGAACAAACAGCTTTAACCATCAGGAGAATAAATATGTAGCTGAGCCAATGGGAGTTGTAGGAGGGCAAAGGGAAGCAGTAAATAAAGTGATACATTGCAGATGTATGAGAAAATGCAACATAGAGAAACTTGTTAGTCTCATCCTTTCAGACAATCTCAAACTTTACACCACATTATCAAACTTATTCTATCACTTGATGCTCTTCTCTACCTTTCAGTAGGAGGAGGGAAAGCGATAAATGAAGGGACACATTGCAAATGTATGAGAAAGGGAAAGACGGAGAAACTTGGAAGTCTCATCCTTTCAGCAATCTAAAATTTGGCAATAAAATTAAGCTATATGTTTTCGAGCAACTAACAAATTACGGTGGTGACTCGTCTCCAAATGATGAAGAAGCACTGGCATGGGAAACAACTGATGAACCAACCATAATATCATCATCATTCAAACATTCAAACTGATGATACATCTGCCAAGAGATTCATTAAAGAGATTGATATGTTTCATTTGGGTGAACAAAACAATGAGCAATGTAGGCAGTCTTTTCTCCAGAGTTCCATGATGGATATGTGAGAGAACTGTTAGGATAGGAGTGGGAATATTATTTAAGGGTATGTTTATAATTAACTAAGGAGAGTATTGGGAGGATTTTGTTATAAATAGAGGAAATTAAGGTAGAGGAAATTAAGGTTTGTAGGGGGACATCATAGATCTAGGATTATCCATTGGGTATAGATTGTGAGAGAGAGTAGCCCTCTCGAAAGCCTTTTGTTATATCGTAATTCTTCTGTGATGTTACAATATAGTTTCATGTTGTTTTCTTAGAATCAGGATGCTTACAAGATCACAGCCTCAACAGGGATAAAGAAGAAGAAAAAAAATGGAGTGAATTCAGACCAAAGAGAAAATGGCCCTCTAGTGCCCATTTCCCAGTAACGAAGAGGAAACATTTTAAATTCACTAAAAACAATTTTCATCATTTGAGACTCATACCAAACTCACTCTTATTATGTCGGCATTACACAGACACAGGAATTCATTGCATCAAAAAGAATTTCCAAAGTTTGCACACGTAAAAGGGGCATACCTCTCCTCATATCACTATCGTCTAAGACATCATCATGTATCAAGCTTGCAGTGTGGATCATTTCAATGATCTCTGCCAAACGCCGATGCTCCACAGTGAGTTCCCTGGAGGCAATGCAAACCAAATTAATAATTGATTTTTTTTCAGTGCCATATTAATTCAGATTTTGAGGAATGTGTTTATGTCTGGTAGAAATTACTCACTCTAGCCCAACCAATCCGGCCGTTGCTCTTGACACCAGGAATACTAAAGCTGGTCTCATCCTCTTCCCTCCAGCACCAAATATCCGCTGAGCAGCAGATACCAAGGCTGGGTTCTCCTTACCAACCATCTGCAGGGCATTTCCGTTAGTTGCATTACTTAAGAGCTTTAAGACAAATTAAGTGTTAGAATAATAAAGTCATATTCTAAATGAAATCATTTCTAATAAAGAGGATAGATAGTATTACAGAATTCCACATTATACGTGATCAACATATCAGAACATGAAGACTCCTTATACACTATTCTTAAAACAGTGTTCATTCGATTGTAAAATGGCAGACGCCCAACACATGGGAGATGAAAAGCCATTAGATCAAGTTAAAAACGAGTCTGAAAATTTAAACTGATAACATTAACTCGTGTGTAAGCAATTTAATGAATACGTGATGTGAAGTTTGAAGAAATGTATAGCCATCCTTGACGTGCTACATCTATCCTAATACTCTTTCAAGTGCTACATCTATCCTAATACTTGATCCAGAATTCACAAAAAGGAATGGCACGGGTTCTCATCGGTTATCAATCTGTTGATGAAAAAATGTTAAAAAGAAGAAGAAATAACAAAGCGTACAACATTGGTGTTTTTTCAATCAGCATTCAAACCTGTACGGTCCTACTAAAACATAATACTTTGCAAACAAGAATATTATTGAGGCTGTTAGGAAACGAAAATAAAAAAAAAAAAGTTCCCAAGAGCTAATTTCATAAATTAATGGAATAAAAATAAGTAGTACAAATAAGATAACAGGAAAAATTCTAGTGGGCAAAACTACTCGTTTAATTTTTAAAATTTTATTTATAAGAACATCAAAAGGGTAAAACTACTTGATTTCAGTTGCAAATATTTATTAAGGAACCCAAACTTGGGCTTCAAACCGTCCAACATGATCTCAGGGAGAGCTTTGTGAGAAGATGTTAGTTAGATGCCCAGTAATGGACCAAGAAAAATTCATTTTTTAGACTTTCTTTGATGAAATACCAATTTCATTCTGATATCCGTCTACCACATGTTTTTAGTATTGATGATAAATACAATTTTTTTCTATTGAAATCATTCAACTCCATCAAAAGCTTTTTCATATGAATGCCCTCTATGCTTTCATTTAACTTTTTTCCAAAAACAGATAAAATGAACTGAAAATAGTTTCCAAATTTAACCAAGCATGCCTTTTTGATCTAGCTACAAGGAAATATCAAAGATTGTCTGTGATTAAAGTTTCAGCAATTTAATTTTGCTTATATATATTTATATATATCCTGCGAGTTACATCATCAATCTGCACTATTTATCGGTGGATTTCAGATCAAATACATTGTGGACAAAAAATTAAAACTAATAACTTCCTCGATGTATATTAAATAAAAACATGGTACAAAAAAGTAAAATTCAGATTAGAGGAAGTTTCCCAAATTTAGAAAACAAAGGCCGACATCAGAAACTATAGTATCTTCAACTCAAAAGGTTGAAATGAGAGTTAGATAATCAATAATAATAATAATAATAATGATAAGCCATAGAATGCAATCTAGCAGCAACAAAACCCCCAAATCTACATAATACAGTGTGAAATTTGACGCCACTTACAGACAGAAGATTTTGGTTAAGCTTCTGGAGATCATCGGCTACAACTTCAAACAAACTTGTCGACGAGATTGGGCTTCTGGACTCCTTGCTCAGTTCCAAGAATGGTTGAGGACCACCAGTAATGCCTGTTTTAGCTAAAAAAAGAAACAGACAAAAGCTATTACCGCAAGCTTTTGCAACCAACCATTGAGATAATGGAGCTGCCAAAACCCAAAAGTTCACTTGCCATTCAAAACAGTTTTTGTAGTTGAAAACACTCTGCACTGGCCAACCTTCCGTCGGGAACAAATCAAAGTTCGAGTTTGGTGTCGCCTCTTTCTACCCTTAGTAGACAGTTTGACATGACTCCTAACCGTATGTGGATCCAATGGAGTATTGGAAGAACAACCACAAGCAACATAATCCAAAACATGCCTTCCAAAATCAAGACTCTGGCATATGACAGACATCGTTCCTAGTCAGACCCAGAAATCTAAAACCACCAAATATCAAAGCTAAAATAGAAAACCCAGCTCAAAAAATCCGCTCAACTTCTCATAGACAAATCATCAAACACTAAATGTGCACAAAATAAGAGATGGGTATGGAAGTAGAAGAAGGAAAAGAGAAACCAATGAGCTTCACAAAGGTCATTAACATGAAAATTAATCGATTTAGCAGAGAGTGATAGATTACAAGTGGGAGCTAAATTGAGTGGATAGAAGAAGCCCACATAGGGGGCTCTCTTATTTTCTTATCAGTAGCTAAAGGAAGAGGAAGTTATGAGGTAGGTGGCGCTCGTACCTAGAGAAAGTATTTTCTTTTAGTTTGAGAAGCAACCCTGAGCCGCGTATGATGCCTAAGCGCCTTGTAAGTAGGCGACAAATCTACAGCTTCTTCGGAGTTTAGTGGTGGAGCTGAAGCGAGCTACTGCCGCCTCTAATTCTAATTGGAGATCACAAATGGGGATATCCAAATCCCCCATTTCTGTGATTTTGGTGAATTCCTCGTCTTAGTAATAGCGATACCCTCCATACATCAAAGATTTACAGCAATTTTTCGATAAACTTGAGAACAATCAACTTTGGTCCTGCTTCTTCACTGTTTAATTTATAAATATCGGTTGAAATTTTTTTTTTTAAGTAGTTTTTTTATTTTTAAAAAATTAATAAAAACCTCTAACTGAGAGAATATAATGGTCTGTTTAGTAGAGAATCTAGATTCTTTTTTAGGTTTAATTTAGATTTTCAAAACTATTTTCGAATTTTGTGATTCAAACAATACAATTTCTAAAACAATATTTTTATATTTTCTTTATATCCAGATTTTTGAATTTTAAATTTTAAAATGTAACATTATATTAAATAAAAATAAAAACAATTCGAAATACAATATGTCATGTTATAAACTCAATTCATTTTAAAAAATATATATATATATATTATGTAATGTAGTATAAATTATATAATACTACAAAATAATACTTACATAAATATTTTAAACTTACATTATATTCATAAATAAATTAATAAAATTTATTGTCAATTAAATATTAGTGGATAACTACAACTAATTTTATGATTTATAAATATATAATATCAAACACATTTTAAACAATTGTTTAAAATTGAAATTCAATTTTAACACATACATGTAAACATGAAATATACAACTATTGTTTAAAATTTCTATTTTCAAATTTTCTACCAAACCAACGTTAATATTTTATCAATCATTGCTTTAATAGTTTTTGAAACATAGTTTAATTCGTTGAACTAATCAGGACATTAGTTATCAAAGGATAAAATCAATCTAACTTTATTTGAGCTTTTAACCTTTTTAGCAAAGATCATTTATATATATATTAATCGGTAGAATTAAATTAGTGATTAAGTAATAACCATTTTTGTAAGAAATTTACAATTGTACTAGGCTCATTTTAACCACGGACACCTCCAATATATTTCAATCTATAACAACATTTCAAATGGCTGGTAAAAGCAGGATAGTTTGCTATTATATAACGATTGTTGATTATATATCTTAAATAATTCTCTTTGATTATTACTTTTATTATTTAAAGTTGTATCTATCATTTTTCACCACTAAAATAGTAATAATAACAATCTCAAATCTCGAGTAAAAAAACATTAGATTTTTTTACAGCTTTTTTCACTTATATGGTCTAGTCTTTTTAATAATCATTAGTTTTTAAGTTTAGTTATTCAATAATTTTATTATTAGTTATGAAAAGGTGGGAGAATTTGAATCACATATCTCTTAATCATTAATACACTATAAAATATACAATCGCATCTATTTGCGATGACAAGAAATATTCTAATATCAAATACTTTCACGATACTATGTTTAAGGCTGGATTGGTTAATTTTTTTTTTTTAAGTTTGTAAAGCATAAGAAGATTATATCATAGTCCAATCCTTAAAATATGTAAGATGAGAAATGTATTTAATTTTTATGCTCTTTAAAATTCAAAAAATTACATTCTTGAGCTAAGTTGTGTCTCAATTTAATCCCTAAGACTTTAAGATTTACACTTTTAACCTTAATTTTTCGTTAAATATTATGGTGTTAATATCTATTAATTAATTTATAAAAACTAAATTAAGTATAAATTACAAATAAACTAGTTTTCACTAATTATACATTACTATTATTCTTTTTAAAAAAATCACTTCATAATTATTTTAGATTAACCAACTAAAAGTCAAAGTGAAATACCTGAATGATTATTAATAAAAACTTGATGTAAAAGAAAATATTGAAATCTAAAGACTAAATGAAAACTAAACTAAAAAACTCAAGGATAAAAATGTGTTGAAATTTAAGGACCAAATGAAAATCATAATCAAAATTCAATAGCAACAGTATAACATTTTGAAACCAAAATACTAAATGAATGTTTGAATTAAAACCACAAAAGGGTATTTTTCCCAAATATATATAAAGACCAACATGTTACAAGAGAGCCTTGAAGAATTATGGTTTAACCTAATTTCAATTTTCAAAGACGTCTCAATTAGTAACCATTTTATTGATAATGATTCACATATAGTTGCCCCATATTACAATATACAAATCTCCATTCAAATGTATATACAGCAATTGAGGGTTCATAATTACATGGCATGATAAGAAGCAAATGCATTTAACAAAAAGACCCTTCAAATAAGAGATAACCCTACAACTACAACAATTTCATTTCAATCAGAAATACCCTACTGTTGGTTATGCCTATCTCAGTTACTTCAATGAGCAGCAATGGCAATGGCTGCCACTCCCAACTTAAGCTTTGCCTGGAACAACCTCTTTAAAGTTCTCTAATGGATGAATCATTCTACGGATCAACTGCTGCTCGTGCCGGGTAATAATGGTTAGTTTCAGGCGAGTGAACAACTATGCGAGGCTCTCATCAAATTACAATGCCGGGAAATTAGGGATTGAATTAAGAAAATTCCTCATTCAGAAATCCAAACTTCTAATTTGTGACGTTAGCTTCGAATAAACATCTTTTATGTTTCTATGCTCATATGGGAGGACAGGCCCAGCAACTCGTCCTAGATTTGCAGCGAAACGAAAGCGAGAAATATATCAGTAACACAGTGGTAGTTGGGTTTGAAAGAGCTAAGATGGTAAAATCTTGGATTACACAAGCTTACAAGATTATCACTAACAGAAGTTGTCCATTGAAAAGAAAGAAACTTTGAGGGGAAAAACAATGAGAAAAATTTTCATACCAGTAGGCACTTTGGGTGGAGGATGAGCCTTTGATGGATTACCAAATTTTCTATCAGGTAATCCCATACTATTATTAGAGACTTTGGGATTTTGCCGAATGGGTTCACGATCAGGTGAAGCCAAATTTGTGCAAACAGTGGACCTAAAAACGATTAGAAAAATGGTCGACTCTGTAAGAACACAACCTGAGATTCAAAACTTATATTACACTACACCTGCCCCTAACCTAACTATATCTTGTAGTAATAATATGGACTCCTTAGCTGTTCATTATATGACACAATCATGAAAACACTCCCTGTAGGAAAGAGGAACTCCACACTTGCCCCCCGGAGTGATTAAAAGGCATGGGAAAATTTTGAAGGAAAAAAGTAATTGTTTAAAATTTAACTTCATACCGTGGCAGGGAGAAGTGTTTTCGTTCTAGAGGCAAAACAGGTGCGCTTTTACCATTATTCTCCTTGTGGAAGGTGAATTGGCTTTTAAAATGACCTGTAACGCTGACAAAGATAGGAGACTGTCATATTAGGTACTACAAAATCAGCACAAAAGAACTCAACAATCACTTGAAAACCATAAGGTTGAAAAGGAAAATTTTATATGAACCTAGGATAGAGGAGCTTTGTAGTCTCAGTTCCATTCAAATAATCTTCACGAATTTGAGGATGATATTCTAATATTTCTCTGTATAACAATTCCCTCACATCATCCTTTGTTAATTTCCGTCTCTCAAACTCAAATTCCGCTCTTGAGATTGGTTGACAAGAAGGCTCTCTTTCAACTTTGGCTAGGCCCTTAAAGTAAGGATCAGCCAGAGCCTGTAAACATATAAATGAGAAAGGGGGGTTTAATTGAATTATAGTGAAAAGAGGAAAGTAATTTTTTTTACCGTAACTTTATAATCCTCAGATTCACATCTGTCAAATAACAATCAAAACAGAGAACTTTTACCTCCACAGCCGATGGTCGATCCTTTGGATCAAATGCTAATAGTCTTTGCAATAAGCGGACGGCTGTAGGATCTGCATTGGGAAATCTTTGCGAAAATGGCACTGCAGATTTCTTTCTCATTTCTGTCAAATATTTCCTGGCCTTGTCATTCCGAACCTAAACAGTTCCGACAAAACATGACTATTATTATCAAAGCTAAAAGACAGAAAAGGGTCAATCAATAAACAAAGAGGGGATGGAAGAATAGGTGAGGAGAGAGAAAATGCAAGAAAGACATACTCCTGCAATGGTTTCCAATGAGGGAGTCCCAAGAAGATCAGTAATCAAGTCCAGTTGATGGGCAACACTTTTACCCGGAAACAGTGGCTTCCCCATCAAAACCTCAGCAAATATGCAGCCGACACTCCAAATATCTATGGCAGGAGTATACTATAAACAGGACAAAGGTAATAAACATTAGAAAACCAACAAAAAAAAATAGTAACTTTGAACAAAAACTTCAGAAAAACAGAGATAACCTGACACAGTTACCTGAATGAAAGATATTTCAACTTCCAGGACAGTTCAATAGTCCCCCCTGAACAAGAATTATTATAATCTATGCATTATTGTTTCCTATAAAGCACTATATACATTACATACTATTCATACATGATGAAAACGAAAGTAATTCCAACTGAACCATGGCCAGTAAATCACTAGAAGATGTTGTGCCTTGAACTTGGGAAGGAAATTCAGACTGCAAGGGAATTTGACCTTTTTTCCCCCTTTTTGTGGCCTTTCCTTGTGAGAGATGGTGGTTGGGGGGACATTATTTACTTAAAACATTGAGAGAATCAATAATAACATAAGTAACATAAGTAACATAAGTCATCAATCGTAATGATGCACAGATTGATTCACTATATAATGAAAATGTACATAACCATCAAAACTAAATGTCTGGGAAAGAATCTGAAATAAACAAGTCCATAGTTACGTCAAGCAATTGCAAAAATTAGTAAAAGAACCAATAACAGAGACAGTGTTCAATGTGAATTAATTAACTGCCTACCTTGGAACAGAATGATCCACACAACTCCGGAGCTCTGTACCATCTAGTAGCAACATAGTCCTGCAAACAGCATCAGTTAAAAACACTTAAAAACAAATCAATAATTTACAAGTAGTAGAATAAAGAACATACTGTCCAAAATACAGTAGTTGGGGTGTCACTGAAAGCAACTCTTGCAAGTCCAAAATCACAAATTTTAAGCTTGCAATTGGCATTTGCCAATATATTCTTCGGCTTCAGATCTCTATGATACACATTTGCTGCAAACATCATTTTTACCAGGTCAGTATTACCAATCTTTTTTTTTAGAAAAAAAAACCATTCATACCCAAAATCTAAGAAAGAAAAAGAAATATTTACTTGACACTGTTGCAACAGATGCAACAAAAGCGTGCAGTCACATGAATTATAACAAAAAAAGAAACAGTTGAAGTACCTGTATGCATGAATTTCAATGCACGTAGCATTTGATAGAGGAAGAATTGATGATGTTCACGCGTCAAGTCATCATTTGCTTTAATAACTTGATGAAGATCAGATTCCATAAGCTCAAAAACCACATAAATGTCCCTAAATTCCTTTTTAGAAGGTGGTAACATAATACGCTTGATGTCAACAATATCAGGATGCCGCAACAATCTAAGCAACTTAACTTCACGAAGGATTCGAATAGCATCAGATGCGTGATCAAAAATATCATGAATTCTCTTTATTGCAACTTTCTCCCCAGTTTGCATGTCAATAGCAGAACAAACAACTCCGTAACTTCCTCTTCCAACAACTTCAAGAATCTTATATCTGTTAGCATCTCCATATTCAGTAAAAAAGTTTATTTCTTTGGCCTCCTACAGATCAAATGAATTATGTTAACAGCATCAGAAATAGAACAGAAAGAATGACTGTAATGCAAATATTTAACTTTTGAACAAAACTAATCATAGAAAATTGTACAAAATGCAATCCAATATTGAGTAAGATGTTTCAAAAAAATAAAAAATAGAGGGGAAGTGGGGAACTAAAACCAATACATCACCATTGAAAACATGATAGTTATACATAAAAATTGGTACTAAAACAGTGAGATCAAACACAGAGTAATTCTTATTTAGTCCTGTATCCAAAAGGAAATTAGAACAAGAATCCCATCTCAAACAAAACAAACCAACTTTTCATCATCAAAGATCTTTCTAATCCTTCCTAATCCTACCCATGGTTAACAACTACAAAATACCAAATCCTTTTTTTTAATCCGTAAGTGTCCAGGTGAACTTACGCGCACGGGACAACTCGCCTGACCCTCAACATTTGGGTGTCAAGGAAAATTAAATTCTAGGTACACCATGAACTACAAAATACCAAATCAAAGAACACATCCATTTTTCTCTCTAAACCCTTGACCCCTGCAAGAAAATATCCCTATTTCATGTAATAAAAACAAAATTTTCGAGAATATGAAGCCCTGAGGAGACAACTCTACTACTGCAAAGAAACCAATTCAAAGAGGATCAATAGATTCCATCCAATCGCAGCATATAACCCTACGGTGAAGAAGATTGAACTGGTAGTAACATCAAACAAAAGCCCATTACACTAAATTTAATCCAAAAACACATGAGCTCATTCAACACCAGGACAAATACAAGATTGAAAAGTTCCTTGTTCCTTGTTCCTTCATTATCTAGAAATCATTTTAAACCACCAAAACAGTACACAAAACAAAGAAACATTAAGGTACCTTCTTTGGATGATCTTGCGGCATCTTCTTCTTCCTGCTCGCTCCTAATTCACTTCTCAAATCTTCAGAAAAGACTCGCCCACATTCACCGCACACAAAACCAGCGACAAGTAACAAGTCCAAGATCGGTCTCAAAAACCCCAGATCGAAAACCCACAGAACCCTTAAAATCCCACAAACAAAACAAGAAGCAGAAACTCAAAAGAAGCTTCAAACCCCTCGAAAGTGGAGTGAAAAAAGAAAAAAACCCCAGCAAAATGAGCGGCAAAAAACAGATGCAGATCGGAGGCCAAGAGAGAGAGAGAGGGGGAATTAAGAGAAATGAAATTGAAAGGCGAATGGAATATAAATATATAGTGAGAGAGAGAATTGTTGGAAAATTTAGGGGGAATTTCAATTGGAGTGCTGCGTGGTTTCTTCCTTATCCACACTCGCAAATTCCTTCCTTTGTTTCTACTCTCTGATTTTTCAAATTTGGGTGCGGTGATGACTGACCCTACGGCAGTGGTTTTCATTGTAATTTTTCGTTAAAAAGGGCTAATTTTTATAACAAATGTGGATTAATTTAATCTATTCTTATCCGGTTTTTAAAATTAATTTTATCCTAATCCTCTCCCTTTATTATCATTTATTTTAGAAAAATCCTCTTCATTAAAACCTCTAGTACAAACTAAAATTAAAGGATTAATTTAAGGATAAAATCAGAGGCAAATTTGGCGTATAAATCCTAAGGTAATTTGCATAAATGATCTAATTTTCAGTTTTGAAAATTTTAATTATAATAAAATTTACTAATGCATGACTTTTTTGGTATTTCATATTTGTTATAATGCTCGATTAAGAAAAATTACATATATCTTGAATCGTTAATATCAATATTAGTCATTAATCTAAACATAACTTAAATAGTTAAATTATATATTCTCAACTAATAGCGTTAGATTCAAATCCTCACCGTCAAATATTGTTGAACTCGATATATTTATATACATGTTAGTCTAATGTTCGACATGATTATCCTAAACCCTAATAACGAAGAACGAATTACTAATACTAAAAACAATTAGGAACAATTACTTTTTTAGTCTCTAAGTTTTGAACAATGTGCATTTGATCCCTGAGTTTTAAAAATGTATCTTTTTAGTCCCCAAGTTTATAAGAATAGGACCACTTGGTCCTTGAATTTTTAAAATATACATTTTCAGTCCTCAAGTTTTTAAAAATAGGTTTAAAAAGTCCTTCAAGTATTTTTTTTCTTTGATTTTTTAATATTAATTATATGATATTTAAAATAAAAAAAAAATATTGTTTTAAGAGAAGAGATGGTTTTTAAAAATTACTCTTCTAATTTAAAATGCCATATAATTATTTAAAATAATAATAAAAATTATTTGAGAGACCTTTTAAACTTATATTTAAAAACTCAAGGACTAAAAAGGTATATTTTGAAAACATAGGGACCAAATGGACCTATTCTTATAAACTTAGGAATTAAAAAGGTACATTTTTAAAACTCGTGGACTAAATGCATATATTGTTCAAAACTTGGAGACTAAAAAGGTAATTTTCCCAAAAAAATTATAATTCATAAAAGGATAAATTCCAAACTAAATGAACAAATTATTTAATTTTCAAACGTTTAACCTAAACTAATCACAACCTCGTTTACAAATTGTAATAGAACAACATTGTAGTTCTCATATTCAATGGAATTTGAAGATTTTTACAATTTCAGTTCTTCTTTTGCCTCACATTCATTTTATGTTGAATTTATAATTCATTCGGGAAAAATGACTCCAATGTTTATGTTAGTAAGAGAATTATAGAAGAGGGGAGAAGTTTTTAAGATCAAATCAGTATGGTAGAATAAAGAAGACCTTATATGGAGCCATAATGGTCTATTTAGAGAGATTTGATCTAGAGTTAGTTCTACTAGGATTAAAATATGAGATTTAACTCTCCTAGGATTAGGATATCAGGTTTTCCTAATCCCATCCAAGTTAGATTAAATCTTATCTTATCTTACCTTTATTTTGATTTTTTTGCTTTATTATGCTTGACCAAAATTCACCCACAACATTATGGTAGAACAATATTATTATAATAATTATATTATCAAGCCAAATCTTATTCTAATTTTTTTTCTTTCAAAAAATTTTATGTGTTCTTTCTTGCCAATCATACAATAACAAAAAAGTCAGTTTTTTAAATATGGTACGACAATTTAATTTATGTACCAAAATATGGAGAAATGTTGATAATTAAAATATTAAGAATAAAACAGAAAATTAGTGTATAATTTAACAAATGACATATGTTTCCCAATAAAATAGTAATATTGAAGAGTAAATTAGATATAATTGTTATAAAAATAATAATGTATTCCATTCTCAACCATACATTTAGTCAACACCTAAATCATCATTCCATTTGTTAAAGTTGCCTCATGGGCCCAAACATTATATCATATATTTTCCTAAAAAAATAACATTATATTATCTGATGCATAAAAACAAGTATTGTTGTCATTTAAAAAAAAAAAAAACCCAAAAGAAAAAATCTTATTAAAAAAAAAAAAAGCAAAATAGCTGTAGGTCGTAGAGTTCCAAAAATGTTTACTGTAAATATGGACGGTCGAATAAATCGATTATTGTGTCATAAAATGATGACTGCCTTGAAATCAATCACGTCGATTGCTCCTCAATATTAATATAACAATTTTAAGGAATAAAAAAAAAACTTTGCTCAAAATAATACAACGATAAAAAGAAGAAGCAGAAGGAGAAGAATTCTCTTCCGATCATGTAGAGACACCCAATCTTTTTAGAGAAGCTAAAAGATCTATTTGAAAACTATTTTCATATCACCAAATCAGCAATTTCGATTTCAAAAAGACGTTAACATATTAAATGAGAAAAGAATAAACAAAACGGTAATAAAACATATATTTTGAAATAATTATAAGTAATACATTAAATGGAACAAAAACAAAAAGACAACCTTTAACAACTCATTCCAAACATTAACAATCATTCTCAACACTTTCTATTCTATTTCCACAATACTTTTAAATAAATAAAAAGAAAAGAATAAAAGAAAAAATGTATGTAAGAAAAAATAAAAAGCATAGAGTTATCAAATTATTTTCTACATTTTTTAGTACGGGAATGAAAACTAACTTCCCACTCCAAAAAAAAAAAAAAAAAAAATACATACATATCAATTACGATTGACTAAAAACTTTAGGTTTGATTTTTTAATATTTTAAATATAACCTTTAATTTTTTCAACAAAATAAACAATACATATTTTCTAAAAATATTAATTAAAAACCACACTAATAATAATGTTAGTATGAATAAAAGAAGTATTATGCATTGTAATTATAAATTATAACTCATTCAAAAAAGAGAGTTTTTTTTTACTACTATAAATAATTTAAAATTATTCATCCATATTAATACTTTTAATTAAGATAGGACGTCAATTTTAAGTAAATAACTATTTTTTCCTGATAAGTTTTAAAAAATAACAATACAAAGATATGGCTGATAGATTTATTATTTTTATAAAAAAAAAAAAGTTATTTATTACTTTTAGAAAGAGAGAATATATTAGACTAAAATTTTCCTTAAATAATTTAGATCAAGTCAAAATGTATAAATATTGGATCCTATATCCCAAATTTGTCATTTTCAAACCTTTTCTTATTCCATGTACAAACCATTCTTTATTTATCTTTGCTTTTTAATGGATTAGGATTTTCTTTACAGGAAAGTTATTTAAAAAAAAAAAAAAAAGAGTGTGAAGGGGAAATTAAAATTAAAATGTAAAGTACCTTTATGAGAAGAAAAAAAAATTAATTCATGGCAAGCAATAATATTATGGGCATAAATTAAAGACCATGCTTTTCATGTGGCTCTAAAGCTCCCAATGTTTTTGTTTAAATCATTATATGTAATTGGCCCACATTGCACTACTAGTGAAGCAGGTTTGTTTTAACATTTGGCTCAATCCTACTAATTCAATTCCTTTAAAAATAAATAAATAAATAGAAAAAATATCAAACTATTTACAAATATAGAAAAATTTCTTTGTCTATCAACAATAGACCGTGTAGCGATAGAAGTCTATCGCTCAATAATAGAAGTCTATCGCGGTTTATTATTGTGATAGTAATTTTTTTTTATATTTGTAAATATTTTGACTCATTTTTTTATATTTAAAAATATTTTAGTAAATAAATTTTCTAAAAATATTCAGTAAATAAAAACAGTAAGTATGTATGTATGTATATATATATATATTTGAGAAAAAGATGAATGCTTATATTAATATAAAAAAAAAAAGTGAGACTTTTCACAAGAATTTGATTCAAATAGAGGAGAAAAAATAATATTCCCAATTTGACCATATACGAGATGAGAAATAGAGATTTTACCTTCTCATTTTTTGGGATATGTTTGTTTGAAGGGTTGTTTTTAAATATTGAAAAATTAGTTCATTTATTTACAAATATATATATATATATATATATATATATATATATATACTGTCTATCGCGATCTATTGTTGATAGACAGTAAAATTTTTCTATATCAGTAAATAGTTTGATATTTTTTTATTTATGGTAATTTTCCTTGTTTTAATCTCAACCGTCACTCTATTTTTGTCTTTTTATTTTCAAAAGTTTATATTACAGATAAGGAAAAAAAATTATTTGAATCTATGGAACAATATTAGGGTGCATTATATGGTACATTAATCCATTTCAACTATATAGCATAATATTTTTAAAAAAATTATTTAAGAAAATAGAAAATAAGAGTTTATCATGTGCGGAAGCTATGATCATTAGACAATTGATTGGCCATAAAAAGATAAAAGTTGCTTAAGATATACCACATTTGTTTTAGCTCTTGTTTGAAGGGTATAAAATAGACTTAATTTTCAAAAATTAAAAATAAAAAACGAAATCGTTACTAAACGACAGCTTAAATATTAAGGATAGAAATTTTAAAATTGGTCGAAGTGGAAGGATGCTTTTAACATAATAATTGTTTCAACATAAATAAATAAAGGGTTGAGAACCTAAAATATATCCAATTTAAACATAACTAAGTGGATAAACATTAATTATCATTTCAAAACTCAACTAATTCCCTATTATTATTGAACTAAAAAAAAGCTAATTCACTTAGGATCCAAATTCAATCTTATAGAAATTTGATGGTTGTGACTCCTATGTATAATCTTAACGAAACTCAACTTTAAAAAAAAAATATTTGTTTATATTCATGAATATTCGGGCTAGCTTACTACTAATCTCACGGAGACAACCGGCCTGACCCTACAATGTAGGGGATATTAAATCCTAAGTAGGTGGCTACCATGAATTAAACCGGCAATCCTTTAACCCTTTAAAAAAAATATTAATGCTTTCTTTAAGCGATATATTTAAATCCGCCACCTTCTTTGTACTATTTCTTTTTAGAAGTTCAACTTTCTAAATTAGAAAATATATGTTTTAAAAAATTTAACATATAAAATAAAGAAAATGTCAATAAGAACTTTTATTATTGTTATTATTTTAAAGTACAAATTACCTAAACATAAAACTATATTGAAACGGACCATTAGAAATTTCACTCACTGCATTAGGTTTCATGACTCATCCCACTTATTTTCTAAATGGTGTGGAGAGGTTTCACCCACACCTTATGCCAACTCCTGGAGACTTTAAGAATTTTAAATTACAAAGGTCTTTTTAAAAATAAAAAATAAAAAAACATCGAGGAAAACAAACTATGAAAAGCAACAACAATCAACTATTAAAAAAAAAATTCACCGATCATGGATGGTTTTCTTGATACACAAAATTGTGAATAGAAGTACTTTTGTTGATGTAAATTCCGTCGAAACATTGAATTCTCAGTTTTTTTTAATATACATTGAATTCTCAGTTTTTTTTTATTTATTAATTCACAGTATTTTATAATGCACGTGACATTTTCAATTTTTTAAATGAATGTAGCAAAATTAAAGTAAATGAAAGTAAATGAAAGTAAAATTTCACAAGACAACCAAATTAAACAAATTTACTTTTAAATAAAATTTTGTTTGTTTAGAAACTCAAATTTACATGATTCATATAAAATAGTAATTTTTTTTAGCATAATAAATAGTGACAGAAAAATTTGAGCCTCCCTGTCGGAGATAATACATGGTATTTATGCTCATTAAGGTCATATAAATAATATTTTTATTGAAGAAAAGATGTGAGAAAAGTAGAAAGTAATGTATTTGAAAGCTCATGTTGTAAATTCAAAAGGTAGAAAATGTAGTAATAACAAAATAGCATTATTTTTATTTATTAAAAGAAAATTCTTTTCTTAAAAAAAATATATTCTAAATTTAAAGAGAGAAACTGAATGTTAAAATTCATGTATTGTTAATATTTAAAAATTTAATGTGTTGTATAAAATTAAATATTACATTAAAAAATAGTATCAATTTAAAAAAACTTAAAAACATCTTTGGAAGGATACATGTACTTGAGATTGTTTTTTTCTTTATATTTTATTGATTGATGTTTAAAATCAAACTAATAATCATTATTTCTTGAAATACATATAATTACTAAAGGATCTACTTTAAAATTTATTCTAAAAAATTTATTTACAATTCATCAAAGAATAAAAAAAAAACCATAATGCACTTATCTATTTTTTTAGTATAAAAAAGAACCAAACAAATAAAAAAAATTATGCAACAAAGGAAACATTCATATTGATGGCTTTAAAAACCAAAGATAATGTTAAAGCAAATTTTCATTCCATAAACATCTGCGAGCATGGGTGGCAAGAGTGTGCACAACATTATTAGAGACTTACTTAAAGACTTACTTTTGGAATCTGATGAAAGTTTAATAATTCCTTTGCATTTGTCTGTCAATCATACAAAAAGAAGTTATTAGGAAAATGAGTCGATAAAGAAAAATAAATTAAGACGATTTTTTAAAATAAAAAATGGTGCTTATCTATTATTCTTTAGCACATACATCATATCAAAAAATAAAGAGAAATTGAGTTGAGTGAGAAAGAGAAATAAACTAAGAGAAGACATTTTTTTTAAAGAGAAGATGACTTCTGATATAGTTGCAAGACTCTTAAAATTTCAAGACTTTTGGAACTCTAAAATTAACTATAATTATTAATTATAATTAAATGTAAAAGCATAAATTTTAGAGTGGTTACTTTTACTAATAAATGAATAAAATCTTTTCATATTCTATCTTCTTTACATTTAATTATAATTAATAATTCTTAAAATTTTTATTAATAAAACAACTCAAATAAAAAAAAAAACAAAAAGGGAATTGAATGAAAAAAAAAAACCTAAACAAAATGATGCAACCAACGTGAGTGGTATTTACATTAGCAATTAATTAATATAACATTTCTATTGAAATGACAAAAATACTACCAAAGTAATAATGAAAATGGTTATAATAAAAGGGCATTATTGGCACAAAAAGTTTCTCCCTATTGTGCCTTTTATATATACTATAGATATAAAAAATCAAACAAATTTATATGTAAAAACACTTAGCTAGAAACACTTTTGAAACACTTTTGAGAAAAAATTGTCAGACACATGAGTGTTTTTATTTTAAAAAGTTTTTAGCACAAGTGTTAAAATAAAAATGAAACGTCACATGCATACATTTGTAAAATGATTGCTTAAATTAAAAGGAATTGAAATACATGATCCAAAGTAAATCATAGACCCCATTTCCCAAAACTCCCAACAATACATGTGTGCTTAAAAAAAAGTGCAATCTATAGTTTATTATATATAGATGTAAAATTATTGAATAAAAAAGTTTCCAAACAAAAATAATCATCATAAAAACATATTATTTAGGTAAAGAAAACTGCACCAGATTGACATGTGAACTCATCATTCATTTGAGAAAAACCTCCCATTGGGAAAAATCTCACTCATCATTCATTTGAGAAAAACCTCCCACTTCTACGGTAGGAAAAAGCAAAAAAATAAGAAAGTAATAAAAATGGGAACACAAGAATTTTACGTGGAAAACCACAAAGCAGAAAAATTCCACTATGTGAAAATTGTTATAATCACACAGAATAATTTTCTCTCCCAATTCTAATTATAAGAACACTCTCTCAAAACTTTTATACTATTCACACCCTTTCCCACTCTCAAATTATAGAATACATAAAGAAAATTTAACTAGACTTAGCAGTTAAGCTTAAAGTGTTTCTAACGGGACAACTAGAGGCATAAGCTCTTTTATAGGCTTGGAGTCCATCCCCATTCTTCAATTTAACCGATGTGGGACAATTGTACCTCTAGTATTTCAAAAACCCAACAAATTCTACCTTGGCAACATATTTGAAGAATCCAAAGCTTCTGTAACATTCATTGTCTTCACCGACAATCATAATTCTCAACTCAGAGAACTATAACCTACTCCACCATAAAGAGTATACCACTTGGAATACCAGCTTCCAAGATTTTTCTTTTTCATCACATGCCGATAAATCTTGTTGATATTTATGGTGCAACTTCCACCTACTTGGCTCACTTGGAAGTTCTTCAGCCATCAACACAACTTCCACCACACACCTTGCATAACTGCTAAGTCAATGTCCGTGTGCAAACTTGTGGAACCGCTAACATCATTTCCTCTATCATGGTAAAGCGGACATACCACGAGGATGATTTCCGTCTTCTTCAGAGGAAGTCACCGACTCCCCTGGCGAGAAAGACAACGTCAGCATCTGATCCAGAGCCCTTTGACGAACCTACTCTGTTTTTCATGTGCTCAAACTGTTCGCATCCTCAACAGCCTATCTTCTACTCAAAGACTCCATTCTTTGAACCTCTACTGGAATCACTCCGAAACTCCACTAGAACACCATCATCGCTTAACTTGCACTTGTGTAACCCAGATTGTATTAACACATTCTTGACTTGCTCATCCCAAGCCAAAGTAGATCCTTCTATCAAATTTCTCCACATCAAACTTTACTGAACTCATAAAACTTGACATATCTGCTTATCTTCCTAGCATAACAACAAATAGTGAACAACTCACACTATTCACAATATTGCAGCCGCAACCACATAGCATACTCAGAAATTCAAAAAACTCTACACCTAAAGCTATGATACCACTTGTTGGGAAAAACCTCCCACTTCTGGAAAAAACCTCACTTCTACCACATGAAAAAGTAGAAAAATAATAGAGAAATTAAAATAAAGTAATAAAACTGGGAACACAAGAATTTACGTGGAAAACTCTCAAGCCGGAGAAAAATCATGGACCAGAAAAATTCCACTATGTAAAAAATTGTTACAATCACACAAAATATTCTCTCTTCCGATCCCAATTACAAGATCACTCTCTCAAAGCTTTTATACTACTCACACCTTTTCTCACTCTCAAATTAGAGAGTACATAAAGGGAATTTAACTAGAGTTAGCATACTAAGCATAAAGTGTTTGTAACTGGGACGACTTGAAACTAGAGGCATAGACTCTTTTTATAGGCTTGGAGTCCATACTCATTCCTCAATTTAACCAATGTGGAACAACTGCACCTCTAATATTTTGTCAAAAACCTAACACATTCAACACACAAAACAACTCTTAAGAGAGAGAATTGAAATGGATAATTAATTAAGGAAAGTTGTAATTTGGTTTGCATCATTTATTATGTTTGAATGGTGTGGATGAACAAATCTCAAATGGAACCCTAGACATTTTGTGAATAGGAGATGTGGTTAATATGTTATTAATGAATGAAGAGTTTGGGTTGTTGAAAGATATAGATGAGATGTACAACGTGTAAGAAAGGTCATGGAAGGAATAGAGGAGAGAATGCCTTGCGGCAGAGGGAAAGAAGGTGAGGGTTTAAGGTTTAAATGAGCGCCACATGCTACCCTTTTACTTCCACTTAGTGGTTGTTGGTGCTCTTTAAGTTGCGGTGCCCCAAAATATACACCACTATATTCATTCATTTTCATTCGAAAAAATATTAGGCCAAATTCGTAGTCAAGAGATTATGACGATCTTCGAAATACAATGCTCTATATTTTTAAAGGATATTTCAAAGTTTTCTATTATAAACCTAAAGTAGCTATCTATTTATAGCCTTTACAAAATAATAAAAATAATTAACTAATTAATTCTAAAATACTAATTAAACTAAATTAACAACTAAATAAATATTAAACTAAAATATACTAATTATCTTCTAAGTCTTGGTCATAAGGTTGTCTTCCTTTCTAAAGATTTTAAGAGGGATTAAATTATAATATTTATTTTTTCTCTCACACATCTAATAGAATAAAAAAGAAAATATTAGGTTTAAATACTACTTTGGTCTCTGTACTTTTAGTTTTGGTTCATTTCGTCTCTATACTTTCAACTTTGGTTCATTTTGGTCCTTGTACCTTCAAAAACTGATCATTTCTGTCCCTTCATTTCATTTTTACTTCATTTAAGGGGATCAAAATGGTTTTTTTTTTTTTTTTTTTTTTTTTTTTTTTTTTTAAGTTCACTTTTTGAAGTTTAAGGACCATGAATAAAAATTTAAAGTACAAGTACCAAAATGAACATTTTGAAAGTACAATGACCAAAATGAACCAAAGTTAAAAATATAGGGACCAAAATGACACTTTTAAATATAAGGACTAAAATGAATTAAAGTAAAAAAAAATTAAAGATCGAGTAGTAATTAAACAAAAAAATTATTAGTGAAAAGTATAACAAATGTAACTCACAATATATGTAAATATTTTAGTCTACATTTAGGGTTTGTTTGTTTTGGTGGAATAAGATGTGTTTAGATTGGAATGTAATAAAAAACGATTTAAATACATTTTTGATCTCTGTACTTTTGATTTTGTTTCATTTTGATACTTATACTTTCAAAATGTTCATTTTGGTCCATGTATTTTTGCTTTGGTTCATTTTGGTCCCTACTCTTGCATAATATTCATTTTGGTCTTTGTACTTTCAAAAAGTGACCATTTTGGTCCCTCTATTTTCATTTTTAAGGTATCAAAATGGTCACTTTTTTAAAGTTCAAGGACCAAAATGAACCAAAGTTGAAAATATAGGGACTAGAATGAACATTTTAAAAGTATAGAGACCAAAATGAACCAAAGCAAAAGTACATGGACCAAAGTAGTATTTAAACCAATAAAAAATCAATGTTTAGATTGAGCGTTTTGGGTCTGATTTGTAACACCAAATTCATTTCGTTTTTCCAATTTTCAACTCAACCATCTTTTTCACCATTTTCACGTTTTACGATTCTATTTTTGTTCCGTCTTTGATATATAACCCATTTCAATACTCATCTAATTTCTAGTATAATCTTAATTACATTACAGCCTCCTAAACAACCCCTCATAAAATGACAACTACTTTCTAGCCACTTCATTAAAAAAATCTCTCTCAAATTTGTCCATTCTCTTTGTCTTGATTTTGTGGTCTCTTCTTTCTCCCTAGTCCCTCTCTCTTGATTTTGTGGTCCTCTCCTCTCTTTTTCTCTAAGCTTTGCCACACACACACTCTAGATTCTATGGTCCTTAGAGCTCTCTCTCTCTCTCAAAGGAGACTTTAAATTGGTTTAAAATATGAAATAAAAAATATATAATATATAATTGAAATTAAGAAAAACAAAATTCAGACTTGAATCAATAGATAGTCATACTGCCATCATAGGGCAATATTGTGTAATTATAGGGACAAAATCGATCAATATAGTGTAATTTCATTGTCATTAGTCATTTTGAAGTTAATTTTACTAAAAATTAGACATTTCCATTTTTGGCTAATTTTCAATTTTGACACCCTGATTTTGTGGAGGAGCATTCATCAATGACTTGTTTTTGGGTCCAATATAACTGTGGCTAATGTTGAGGCCCAAATATTAAGCCCAATTGAAACCCAAAATCAGAAATTCCCCATAATTATTTATAATTTATATAATCGCTCCAGAAAATATTACTTAATTTAATCACTTGAAAAGATATTTCAAAAATAAGTTGTAAATATTTAATCACTTGAAAATATTTTTTTATATGCATATCTAATCAAAATCTAGTGGTATCTAATCGATATTGTATAAGATTCTTTTCTAATAAGTTAGTAATCTATTAAATTTTTTTTGGTTATTCTTTTTCTTCCATTTCTTTATTTTAAATTTAGGTTGAAATATCATTTTGGTCCTCATACTTTCAATTTTGTTCAATTTTAGTCCATATACTTTCAATTGTCTAATTTCAGTCTTTGTACTTCCAATAAATCTTAAATTTAGCTCATACAGTTAGTTTATTATGGATTTTTTCATTACTTTTTATTTTTTATTAGCATTTTTACTATAAATTTTGAAAACATATTCACATATAGTGTTTCTTTGCATAAAAATTATTATGATTATTTTATCAATTTCAATAAAAATTAACTTTCAAGACTAAATTTAGAATTTAATGAAAATATATAAACTAAAATTAGACATTTAAAAGTAAAAACACTAAAATTAAACAAATTTCAAATTACACTAAAATGATATTTTAATCTAAAATTTATTAGATTATCTAGGGCTTATAGCGTAAGACCTTCAGTTAAAGTGTGAGTTTTCTTCCTTTCAAAAAAAAAAAAGTGTGAGTTTTCTTTTTTATTCTTTTAAATAGTTTGGGTTTTTTTTTTTGGGGGGGGGGGGGGGGGTCTTTTTTTATTTTATTATTCTGTTATTTTAGACATAGAATTAAAAATATAAAGTTTAATGTTTTCTTTTTCATATTTAAGGTATAGAGTTTAGTTGAACACTTCTAATATATATATTTTAAAATATGTGTAGTGGAAGAATTAAATTTTTAATTTCGAGGTTATTTTTTTTTTATTAAAAAAAATCATTAGAAAAAAACAATTGAACTATGATCATTTTCAGCGTGTCATATATTTTTGACTAAATTTAATAACACAACAATGTAATTCCATAAATAAAATAAAATCTTAAAATTTAATAATATATTTTTAGGTAGATTTTGTTGTCTAAAATCTCTCCTATAGCCAAAACAAATATAACTATAATTGACATAAAATTTATACCATGGACTTGGAGATTAGAGATTCAATTCTTCCTAACATATTGTAATTTTATATGGTAATGAACACAATTTATTTAATATACGATTAACCTATAATACATGAACTAAAAAAAAATTATCCAACATTATTATTATTATTATTATTATTATTATTATTATTATTATTATTATTATTATTATTTTGAAAAATCAATGTTATCTACTTTAGATTAAATTTCTATGTCTTTTCTATAATTTTAACATTGACAAGAAGAATGGTTAATTGGCCTAATAGAGTTGTACAAATTATGCTTTTGAGAGCCCCTTTCTACTTTCTGTTGAAAGGCTATTGCTCCCAAAAAGAAGCATTTACATAGGTCTATGTAATATCATCAAACATAATATAAAGACTTTATGCTAAAAAAAATCAAAAGATTCCCAATTCTGCAATGCCTTTCTCTAGCAAAAATCCCTGTCCAAGATCTCTTCTAAAGTTTTTTTTTTTTTCTTCAAAAAAAAAAAAAAAAAAAAAAAAAAAAAAGAAAGAAAGAAAAATTCTCTCTCCCTCCCTCTACTTTTTTTTTTTTCACTTGGTCAAACTAAACCTAATTTTAATTCCTTTCATATCCTTTTCTCTTCTTTGGCTCTGCCATATTCACATGATTTCTAATATTTTGCTCACCAAATGGTGAGACAAAAATCATCACCTTCATGCTTTTGTCAGATATATTTGAAAAGAGTGGATTGCATTAAATTTTAAGTTAAAATACTATTCTCTCTATAATTTGCCCAAAATTATATTTTAACTTAAATTTTCATCCATATAATTTTAAAATAATTTATTACAATTTAGTTTTTATCATTAAAATGTTGTTAAAATTTAATGAATAGTTCTTATATACGTAGATTCATAAACTGACGAGGAACAAAGTAGGTTTATAAATTACAAAGATGAGATCTTTACCTAATAAAAAGTGGCTCTTACATTTTAGGAATGATTTTTTTACCATAAGGATTAAATTGTTACAATTTTTTTTTAAAAAAAGATTAAATTGTCACACGTAGTTTTAAAAATAGAAAAATAAGAGAAACTATTTACACAAAATAACAAAATTTTTAGATAGTTGCGATAAACGCTGATAGTTGCCCATCAGGATCTATCAGTGATAGAAATGATAGAAGTCTACCACGATAGAAGTCTATCAATGTTTATTAATTTTTTTTTGTTATTTTCTGTAAATAGATTGAGAAAATTTTCCTAAAATTTAGATATTAAATTATTATGAATTCAAAAAATATAACAAGTAAACCATAAACTAAACACTAGAGTGTTTCTTAACTTTTTTTTTTTCTTTCTTTTTTTTCTTTTTTTTTTTTTCTTTTTTTTTACAAAACCATCAGCATTATTGAATTTTAAAATTGAAGAGCATAAAAATATTAACTTGGAAGAAGTAGTTTAAAAACAGGCTTAGAGATTGTGCTCAAAAAACAAGAAGAAGAAGAAGAAGAAAAAAAAACAAGGCTTAGAGATGTACAAAAGTATGAAAAGTCCCGCTCTTAATTAACTACTAAACCAACACTCAATGTGATTTTTATAATTTTCATATATTATTATAGTGAATAAGATCTGTTTTTTCTAGTGACTAAAAAGAAATTAATACACATTTTTCTTCCCAAGCATACTAAATAGATAAAAAAAAACTCTTCAATTTTTTTTTTTAGAAAACTTTAATTAAGACCTGTTTATATATATATATCTTAAATACATCTAATATATAAATACAAACACATATAGATAGTAAATGAAAACAAAAGATATAAACATAATTCATGAGAAAAATATTCAATTAATTGTTCTGATCATTTATATATACCTTTTCACTTTGGGCTACAAAGTTTTTAAGATATACAAATGAAAAAGAAAAAAAAAAGAAAAAACTAGTTAGGGATCTGATTGTAAAGTGGTGTTCTTGGGTTGTGGAACAGAATTACCAATAGGGTTGGGTCCAGAATGAACTTCATGCAACATCTTTCTTTGGACAAGAATATAATCATCCTTAAACTATAATTAAAAAACAAAAAAATAAATATCATTAGGAAAATGAAAAGAAAAAAGAGAATAAATTATCAAATTTGATTTTCTAATAAAATTTTTATAAATATTCTTTTAAAAACAAAGGGAAAATTAAAGGAGATGCTTACAAATTGAGGGAGAATGGTAGTTGTTGTTGATGATGATGAGTCTCTTACAACTCTTTCAATCTGAGAATCTTAATTAACAAGATTCATTTGCAAAATTAGTTGATATAAACTAACTTTTAGTTGATAAACTAATTAAATTAGGGAGAGAGAGAGAGAGAGAGAGATTACCTTGAAGTTTTATTGGTGATGATAATGGAGAAATTAAAGGGAAGAAGAGAAGTGAAAGAGAAAAAGAAAGGATGAGGAAAAATGAAAGAGTTAAAAAATTCCAAAACTTTTGGTTCTTCATGTGTGTGAGAGAGAATTACATGCATATTTGATATTTTGGAATTACTTGGAAGAAGAAAGGGATCAAAATCATTTCTGATTGGTTTTATGCTTAGAGAGAAAGTGAGAGAACATGGAAATTGCCCATAAAGTGCTTCTCTATATGCTTTAATTTTTGGATTTGCAAGATCTTATCCCTTTTCCAACTCATATATTTTATTAGTACTTTAGGAAAATAAAAAAATCAAATCACTAGAAACTTACTTGACAATTTCACTAAATTATATCTTTTATTATTTTTCAAAAGTGATATAATATATTGCAAAAAAAAAAAAAAAAAAAAAAAAACACATCGTAGTCATGAGGTCAAGGCATAAAACAAACCGAACCAAAGTGTAAGAGCTAGAGCTCACACCAAATCAAACAGCCAAAGCAAAGAAACAAAAACAAATTAAGGACAAGAAACCATCAAATAGAAGAGTAGTAACCTTACAACTTGACCCTTCAACAAGGATGAAGACCAGACTATCAACAATAGAAGTCAAAGGTACCAAAGAGGAGCACACCCTTCATACCCCACCCCACACTTGTCAACATAATGATCAAAACAAAGAATAAGAATATAGCTTGAAGTAATTCAATAGAATTAATCCTACAAACATAATCATGTTGAATCGTAAAATGAACCTAGTTTAATTGGATTAAACTTAATTTGATGTTAGAAGCTTGATTCTCCCACTCTACATAATATTTTTAAAAAATCTTTTAAAAAAAATGCTTACTAATAGAATATTTGATAACAAAAAGAAATCATTATAAATAAATATGATTATTAAAAAAGAATTATGAAATATATTCTAATATCAAAATCTTCGGCAAACAAATATTTGGAGATGTTTGGATGTGATTTTAATATATATATATATATCTTTTTTTTTTTTTTTATATCCGTAAGTGTCCGGACTAGCTTAGGCGCACCTCGACTAATCTCACCGGACAACCCGCCTAACCCTACAACATTTGAGTGTCAAGGAAACTCGTAGGAAATTAATTCCTAGGTAGGTGGCTACTATTGATTGAACCCACAACCTCTTAGCCAAATTATTGAGACTTTATCTCCTTTTAATATAATTCTGAAAGTTTCTTTAAATCCAAGTATTGACAGTGAAAAGAATGAATTTAGAACCTACACTATACAACCAAACCAACATTAACATGTGAGTTTATGATTCATAAAAAATCAACATGTAACATAAAGCATGAGTTTTACTGGCTCAAAATTCTAGTTTATGAAATTAATTTTAACTTTGATTCAGTTCAATTTAATAATTTTGTTTAGCTCTTTTTTCTTCTAAAATTTATGTTAAAAATTTTTAAATATGAATTAAAATGATCTCTTTTTAAAAATACAAGAACTAACATAAATATTTTGAAAGTTCGAAAATAAGACAAGTCAATTTCGAAAGTACAGAGACTAGAATAGTATTTAAACCAATAAACAAATTCAGAAACTAGAGTAGTATTTAAACCAATAAACAAACTCATGTATCGAACGTAGACTTGATTTTTAATCTGAATACAAAATTCACATCCATATGTGAAAATGCCTCCTAAATTTTTGGAGTCACCAGAAGGATATTTGGTTTTTAATCTGAACAATAAGAAATTTTCATTTGTGTAGTTCTTACATTTTGTGTGCTGTTTCAAAAATAAGATGTGCAAAGCCCCCAAAGGAAAAAGAACTTAAAAAAGCTGAAAGACCAATTGGTCTGGCCAACAACATACTCTTATCAAATAACTCAAAAGTTGAAGCAGCTTTGTAGATTATTTATTCACATCAAGAAAACCCTCAAACAGACTGAAGGAGATTCAGCACTGATTCCCTATCAGGCATGCTGGGAATGGCTCCCTTCACTTGAACACAAAGTGAGGCTGCAGCAGCTGTTCAAAGTAAGAAGAAATATCAATCAATTGACATGGAACAAAACTCGGTCCTAAGAGGATAAACAGCATATGCTGCTTGTCATCTACCGATACGTTCTAATTTTATTGGATCAAGAGTAGTGTAATGTAAGACATTGATTCCTTCTCCCCACCCACCAGTGGTGATGCTGTTATAAGATAGGGAATGTGAGAGAAAACGTACCGGCAAATTTCAGGCATTCCTCCTTTGACTTTCCTTCAACGAGTGCCACAGCAAAAGATGCGGTGAAAGTATCGCCAGCTCCAGTAGTATCAAGTACTTTTGCGGCTGATATAATGGGTTGTCTGATTGGTTTTTCCCCTTGTGTAAAAAAAGCAGATCCTTTGGCTCCAAGTTTTACAAGAACTTGCTTGACACCCTGAAATCAAGCATTTAGCAAAGTTATGAGAGATGGAAAATACATTTGAGATCTGATCATGATTTCTTCAATGTGTCGGTGACTTACCATTTTATAGCATTTTTCAACAGCTTGTCCAATTTGTTCAAAACTTTCGGTTGGGCATCCTGTCAGGCGACTTAGCTCGCTTTCATTTGGACTAAAAATATCAACATGGTCAAGCAGTTCTTGTGGGATAGGAGCGTCGACTCCTCCAGCATCCAAGATAACTGGAACCCCAGCACTCCTGGCGGCCTGCAGCCATTATGGCTAGTCAGATAATATATATATACTTTTTATAAGAAACAATTCATTTATGAATGAAATAATCCAAAAGGCTTAGCCATTATAGCTAGCCAGATAATATCAAACATTATTTTAAGCAAAAGACTGAGAAATTTGCGCATTAGAATAGCTCCAACTGCAACCATGGAATTTTGATCCTAAAACAGACAAATACTTCTTCGGCATGCAAAAAAAAAAAAAAAAGGGTTTAATGGAGGGAGCAAGAGCAAGGAGGTCAAAATGATGCAGGGGAAGAGCATATATATATATATATATATATATATATATATTATGAATTAAATTAATTTACCATCCCAGTGTCAGTCAAAAGGGCACTGAATGAGATCAGATTAATGGTGAGAACAATTTTGTCAAAATTTAAACATCACTAATCATTACATAATTCAATATCATCTCAGAAACTTAAGGCCTTCTGAATTGCTCTACCAAACAAGAGCTAAGATGTATTTATTCTACAAATGCTAATAACAAAAGGGATTAAAGTAGATGTGATGTCCAAAATTCATTGACCATACAGCTGCTGCACCAGAAAATCTTTCAGAGTGATCCTTCGACTCCATGTTTACAGAAATAGCAACCAGTTCTAAATTGCACTTCCTGGACTAAAGAAAACTAAGCCAGTTTGATCCTTTTGAAAGGTGGGGTTTCTTTTTTGTGATAAAAAGTCTGGAAAAAGAATGAAAAAGAAAAACTAATAAATATCTTGCTAATGACTGGCTACTTTCTAAGGTAATTGAACTGTGCATGCTATACTTTTTTTACCGAAACCACTCAAACGAGAACTAGTTCACCACTCTATGGAAGGCCATTACTATGGTTGGATATTCATGATATGTTTGTAACCCTTCATTATGAAATTTAGATATTTTCAACTCCTATTTCCAATGCAATAACAAAAACAAGCAAATATGGGAGGAAAAGAAAACCAGAATGTGCATTCAGATTAAATAATACTTTCAAATAAGAATCAAGGACTTTCATTTATTCTCATTTGTTTCTATGAAAATAATAATAAGAATAAATAGTAAGAATCAAGGGCTGAATGCAAGCAAAAACCAAAAATCTAGGCAGAATTATGATTTTTCTTGTGTCTGTTTGCGCTCGGTGGGGGTGGGGGTGCAGGCAGGTTTGTGTGTGGGCGAGTTGTGTGGCTGTGCGAGCACGCAGGTCCCCAAGCAAACCATACATATTCCCCTTTATTTGTTCAAAGAAAGTTAAGGATTTCCTTACTTTACATTGACTAAAACATCAATAACGATCAAAATTCTAAGGGCTCAAGGGAATGGACGCAATCCTTGTAAATTAAAACTTAAATATTTTTCAATGGATATGCCCTTCTCATTTTTTATGAATGTAACAGAGTTGGCTCAAATTTTAGAACTATCAGTCAACTTCACGTTTAAGTTCTAAATAAACAAAGAAGTTGAGTGTGAGAATTCTGAATGACAAGATAAATTATTCACAGATCATGAAGCAAAAAATCTTTGTTGAGCTACTTTTATATCATTAAATTTGAACTTTAACAGCTCTAAATAAAGGAGTAAGGACCCCAAGATAGATACTTCAGATAAGTTCAAGACTAATGTTTCTTCGACCTTTTATTCTAAAACCTGGATGTTGTAAACCCACTTCTATAAACACTTTGAAATTGTTTTAAAAGAAAATAGGCATCTACCACAGATGGTCTTAAGCTTTCTGCTACCAGAGAATCAAAAACTCCTAAAAGTCAAATTCTTACAAGTGTCATCATACTTGACTTCAAAACTAACTGATTTTGCTATTAACACAACAATCTCAACCATTAAAGAGATGCAGAATCAGTCCAAATAGTTGATCAATCATAAGAGTCATAAGAGTAATGTAATTGTAGAACTAACAAGTTAACGCAGAAAGATAATTAATATTCATTCCAATCCCTGACCTTTGCAACTTGGATATTGACTGAATCAGGAATCTCCCTCTGAAGCAGAACGATCCCAGCATTTCTTATAACCTCCAAATCACTGTCAGACAAAGCGTCAGGCCAACAATTCATATTAGCACACACACGATGATAGAATTCTGCCCACCAGACTGCAGCATCACCACCGCGTGCCCCGTCGGCGCTGCCGCCACAGTAGTCAAATGATCAAGCCGGACGCCACCGTCCTCAAGCGCCGCCGTGATCAACTTCCCATGAGCATCCTCACCAACCTGACCCACAAAGTAAGTTGGGTACTCGAGCTTGCCACCGCAGCAGGCCTGATTGGCCCCCTTGCCGCCTGCCAGAGTCTGGCCACTCCTGGCGGAGATAGTCTCTCCCTCCTCCGGCAGCCGATCGATCTCCACGTAGATGTCGGCATTGGCTGAGCCGACGACGACCAACGGCGGTGGCCCGGCGGGGGTGACTGGGGTTGGGGATTTAGATGAATCGATGGAGAAACGGGGAATTGGGGGTCTAGAACTTGAAGGGTTTTGTGGATATGTGAATTGAAGACGTGGGGAAGGGATTTTGGTGGAGTTTATTGGTAGTCTTAGGAAGTTTTCCGGCAATGGCGAACGTGAAATTGCCTTCATGATTTCGTCGGAGAAGAAGAAGTGAAGTTGAAATTGAGAATAGATCAAACTTGACGCCCTTCGCTCAAATCTCCGGTTCCTATGCCACAGCTCAGTTTTGGCGTTTGTTCATGGTTTCTATGGTTATTTCTTGGTTCAATTACCAACAGCTTTGTATTACACTCCCAACTTTGTTAGTTCCATTTTAATCTTTGAAGATTGTTCTAAGGTCAATTTTGGAAAATTACTTTAAATGACCTGAAAATAAAAACTTATCTATGACTAACCTCTCTCCAAAAACTTGTTTGCTATTGACCCAATTGGCATGTAAAATACTATTTTTACCCTTACTATTAAATATTTCACATTTTCTTCTATTTTCTACATCTCTTTTGCTTTTCTCTTTCAACAACCAAAAAACACAAATTTAATGTCATTTAAAAGTAAAGATGCTTCAACATTTTGCTCAATTTCTAAGTATATTTGGAAAGAACACGTAAAAACATATAAAAACGAGTGGTCATTTAGCTAAAATGAAGTTATATCGACAAAGATATGACAAAAACAAAATTATCATAGGGGCAGAAAAAGTGCGTGATCGCTGACATCATGGTACGCGATCGCTTATGTCATGGTGCGCGATCGCTGACCTCATGGTACGCGATCACTGATGTCATGGTGCGCGATTGCTGACCTCATGGTGCGCGATCGTTTTGCAATTTTGTTTTAGTCATATATCCGCTGATACAACTTTGTTTTAGCTCAATGACCACTCGTTTTCATACGTTTTTTTGTGTTCTTTTCAACCATACTTGTAATTCTACCAAAAAAATTAAACAATATTCAACTCTAATACTCAAAAAGTAAAATTTATCGAAGTTTAAATGTTGTAGGACCATTTAGATTCATATTCTTTTAAATTTTGTTCTTTTTATAAGCATTATTAGAAAGAGCACGAAAAAAATGTATAAAAACGAGTGGTCATTTAGCTAAAACGAAGTAGTATTAACGAAGATATGACCAAAACAAAATTGCAAAGCGATCACGTATCATGATGTCAGCGATCGCACACTTTTTCTGCAAGCTTTGCAATTTTGTTTTTGTCATATCTTCGTTGATACAATTTCGTTTTAGCTAAATGACCACTCGTTTTCATACTTTTTTCTGTACTCTTTTCAATAATGTTTATAAAAAGAAAAAAATGTCAAAGAATATTGAATATAAATGACCTTACAACATTTAAACTTCGATGAATTTTACTTTTGGAGTATTAGAGTTGAAGATTGTTTAATTTTTTGGTAGAATTGCAAGTATGGTTGAAAAGAACACGAAAAAACGTATGAAAACGAGTGGTCATTTAGCTAAAACAAAGTTGTATTGGCGGATATATGACTAAAACAAAATTGCAAAACAATCGCGCACCATGAGGTCAGCGATCGCGCACCCTAATGTAAGCGATCGTGCACCATGACATCAGCGATCACGTACCATGAGGTCAGCGATCGTGCACTCTAATGTAAGCGATCGCGTACCATGATGTTAGCGATCACGCACTTTTTCTGCACATACGATAATTTTATTTTTGTCATATCTTTGTCGATACAACTTCGTTTTAGCTAAATGACTACTCGTTTTTATATGTTTTTTTGTGTTCTTTCCAACTATGTTTAGAAATTAAGCAAAATATTGAAGCATCTTTACTTTTAAATGACATTGAATTTTCGTTTTTTGGTTGTTGAAAGAAAAGAGCAAAAGAGATGTAGGAAATAAAGGAGAAGGTGAGTATTTAATATTAAGGGTAAAAGTGGTATTTCACATGCCAAAAGAGTCAATAGCAAACAAATTTTTAGAAAGAGGTCAGTCACAGAAAAGTTTTTATTTTTTGGGTCATTTTGAATAATTTTCTATCAATTTTGAGGCTTTTGTCATCAAATTTATGGATAAAAATTTGTGTGTGTTTGTGTATTGTTTATATAAATAAATCTAAAACACCTATTAAGAGCAAATTTAGAGTTGTTAGGAAAAAAAATCATAAACGAAATAAAAACAACAACAACAAAAAAAAAAATAAACCGATAACACAAGCTATTACAAACTATTTACAAATATAATAAAATTTAACTGTCTCTTAGCGATAGACCGTGATAGAAATTTTATTTTTTCTACGTTTGTAAATAGTTTGACTTATTTTATTCTATCGTGATATTTTATTCTATCGCGGTCTAACGTTGATAGATAGTTAAATTTTTCTATATTTGTAAATAGTTTGATATTTTCTCTGTTTATAATAATTTTCCTTATTCTAAAATAGTTCAAAAATACATCTACCATTAAAATATTGATTAAAACGATTAGTACCAACTGAAGCTGAGTGTAACTCATAAAACTTTTTGAACTTTTTTGTTTTTCAGTTTAAGAATATTATTGAAACTTTTGAAAGAAAAAATCTCTCAAAACTCACCGGAAACTAATTACAATAAATAGACTAATTTGGATACCAATTAATATATTTTTTGAAACAACCAATTAATATATTTTTAAATAAGGTATTTCTGTCTATATATATTAATGATAATTGTACCATTAAATTTTAAAGGTATTAATAAAACATTTGAAAGTTTAGAGTATGGTTTTGATTTTTTTTTTCAAGATTGAAACTTTTAAAAGTTGAAGAGTATTTTTTTTAAATAAAGTACAAAATTAAGATAATTTTTCTATAAATTAGCTTAAAAAAATTATGTTCACTTCCTTTTAGTTGTTACACACATTTGAATTCGTAGACAATTCTAAAAAAAATTTAGAAAAATTATTAAAAAATGATATTTATAATAGATAGAAAAATAAGAAAAAAATCTAAAAATATAACACCTCTTTAAAATATTTGTAAATATGAAAGTGTTGAGTAGTCAACTTTTGAATCTTTTCTAATTTTCAGTTTTGCCCTTTCTTGTTCTTCCCGTTTTCTCTCTTTTTAATTTTGTTTCCTTTCTTTATTTTTGCTTCCATTCTTGTTCTTTTTTTTTTTTAAAAAAAAAATTCTTTTCTTTCTTCGTTTTTGTTTCCATTCTTCTTCCCTTTCTTTTCTTTTTTTTTTAAAAAAAATTCTTTCTTTTCTCCGTTTTGCTTCCATTCTTCTTCCCCTATTTTAGTTTTCTTTTCTGTCTCCGTTTTTGTTTCCATTCTTCTTCCATTTCTTTTTTTTTATATATAATTTTCTTTCCTTTCTCCATTTTTACTTCTATTCTTCTTCCCCCGTTTTTTAATTTTTTTTTCTCTCTCCGTTTTTTTTAATTCTTCTCTTCTCTCTTTTTTTTTTTTAATTTTCTTTTCTTTCTCCATTTTTGCTTCCATTTTGCTTCTTTTTTTATTCTCTTTTCTTTCTCTGTTTTTGCTTCCATTCTTTTTCCTTTTTTTTTTTTTTAATTTTCTTTTCTTTCTCCGTTTTTGCTTCCATTCTTCTTCCCTTTCTTTTCTTTTTTTTTTTTTTTTAATTTTCTTTCCTTTCTCTGTTTTTGCTTCCATTCTTCTTCTCTTTTTATTTTATTTTTTTAATTTTCTTTCACTTCTTTTTTTTTTTTGCTTCCATCACCCTGATCCCTTTCTCTCCCAAACCTTCTCAATTAAACAGGCCAATAATTTTTTTTTCTTTTTATAGAACTTTAAAATCATGAAGTCTATCAATAATAAACTTCTTTCATTAATGTCCTATGATATCATTAATACACTAAGTCTATTATAGTCTTATCAATGATAGGCTTCTATCACTGACAAACTATTTCAATCAGCGATAGAAGTCTATGATTTATAAACTCTTATCAACTAATGTATACTAATTTAGTAGTAAATACTCCAGATAAAACTAAAAGTCTAAAACTTATAGAATTTATTAGTAGCTATCAGTGATAGACTTCACTATTATGACATAATAATATAAATCTATCAGTGATAGCCACTGATATACTTATAAATTTGTCACTCAAAGAATTCTATAATTGATTACAGAATTCACTGGCTATTATTGATAATCATGATAAAAGTCACTAATTAAAGTCTATCAGTGATAGTTTTGCGTGTTAATCTTTCAAAATTGACAGTCACTAATTAAAGTCTATCAGTGATAACCATTAATATTTTCTATCATTGATTGCTTAATCTTTGATGATTTTCTTTCACAGTTAATAGCCACTTATAGAAGTCTATCATTGATAACCAACTTAGTGAATTTAATTAATAAAGCTGAATCTCGAACTAAAGTGTAACTGGGATGCCTAGAAGTTATCACTAATAGCATATTATCAGTGATAGAAGCTATCAACAATAGCATACTATTGATGGTAAAAAGGAATGATAAAAGTTATCTCTTATAGCATGTTATCAGTGATAAAAGCTATCATTAATAACCACGATATAAGTGATATCAATGATATTAATGATAGAACTTAGGTAATATTCATATATCGATGATATTAATGATATAAAAGCTGATTCTATTTGATGAAAGTCTATCATTGATAGCCACTGCCAAAAGTTATCAATGATAGCCACTGATAGAAGCTATCAGTAATATCCGTATATCAATGATATGACTTATGTATATATCATTTAAATGAATGATATTGATGATATTGATGATAGACTTAGATAGATATCCGCGATAGTCATTTATAGACCTCTCATTGATAGACTTCTATAACTTATAGCTTTAAATGTTAATATTTAAAAGTTGATAGTTTCCTTTCAAAGTTGATAACTATTTATAAAAGTTTATCACTGATAGCCACTAATAACTTTGAAGTGTTAATATTTCAAGTTTGATTTCAATTGATGAAAGTGTATCAATAATAGCCAACGATATCTGATAGCAAATTGAAAGCTAATATTTCAATTGTTACTATTTCAAGGTTGTATTAATATTTCTCAAATTGAAAGTTATCATTGGTAGCAGCTATCAGTGATAGAAATTGATAGTAGCTCTACTATTAGTTTCTATCACTGATAGTTGTTATCAATGGTAGCTTTCAATTTGAAAAAACTGGAAGAAGAAGCGCGAAATGGTGTACATGGGCTTTTTGGTCATTTACCAATATGGCTATCACCGATAACTGCTATCAATGGTATCTGGCGTTAATTTTGTGTCATATCCCTAATATGTTTTTTCCTTGTACTACATCTTTTATTATTTTGGGCCTGATTGTTATTTGTGCAACTAGTCCTTCAAAAAAATTCCTTTTTTGAATTTTTAAATTTCAGCTTGTATTTTTAAAAAACATCTATACTATATTAAAGGGGCAACAAGGGGAGAATTTTTCTTTTCCCTTTTTGCCCTTAAAGCTTTTAAGAATTCCTATTTTGCCCTCACAATCCTTCATAATGTTTTTTATAATTCCTATTTTGGCTTTACCACATTTAAGTGTACACAACTCTAAAAAAAAAAAAGGATATCACACCTTTTCGGCTTGATGCATCACTCCACATAATAACTAAAATTCATATAGACACATCATTCACATCATAACTACAAATTTTATAGATATATTTTTCACGTCGTTACTACAAAATTTTCAAGGTATAAATACAGACCATTTTTTTTTTTTGTTTTTGTTTGGTCCCATCTCCATTTTCAAAATGTATTATGATAGTAAGAATTTTAGAATGATAGTATTAAAGTTTTCATTTTCCATTTCAAGATGGTCACAATCCTCATTCGTATCTTCATTTTGTTAGTTGCTTTTTTCAGTGGATTTCTGTTGACTTTGCCACCCAAGGCTCTTACTGGATAGTAAAGTCTCTAAGGGAATTTCGTAGGGCTCTTCTATTCATAATGGAAACCGGGTGAGTTTTTCTCTCTAAACTTTTTTTTAAAGAAAGAAAACAGATGGTGTTGAGTAAAAAAGATTGAAAAGACGAGAGATATGAGGAGAAATTTTATATATATTCTTCCATCAAAATTAAAGACGACTAATATAAAGAAGCATAAACAGAAAGATCTAAAATACAAAAGGGAAGATACATGTGTCAACATGACATGGACAATGATTAACAACCACACAAAAAAAAAGTACATAATTAACACGAAATAGAGTAGAAAAGCAACTATGGTTTAACATTTAGTTTGGATTGATAAGATACGTAAGGTTGGAGGATTAAAAAAAATTCTGTTGTTTTTTTTATTAAATTCTGTTGTTTTTTTTTTATTTTGATATACTAATATAAAAATGGGTTATGAGATAGGAGGATCTTTATCTTCCTATTTTCTTCTTCATTTTTAAAATAAATATCTATTATATCCTCAAATTTAATTTTTTGTATCTTTTCTTCTCATTTCTTTGGGTTATTTTAATTGTAATTTTTTTTTTTTTTTTTTTTTTTTTTTTTTTTACGTCTTCTATTAAGAAGAAAAGAGAACAAAACGGGAATTGTTAGGCAGCAAAGAGAAGAGAAGGAAAAAACCATGTACAATCACACCAATATATAATTAAAGACAACTATATGTGTATCTTTTCGTTTTCTTGAAGAATGCATACCTTTTCGTTTCATTGTTTATTTTTAAGGTTGTTTATTATTTTTTTATTTTTTTTTTTCCAATTTTAGACCTTTCCAGTAAACATAGTAAAATTTTGTATTTTTTCTTTAAAATAAATTTAATTTAAACTCATGCACACTTTTTTTTTCTAATCAATTTTATAAAATATATTCTTTTTTTTTTCTTTCCTTTTCTGTCTCTAGAAATCACTCTATTTCAAGACGTCCACCAAATAATCACCTATAACATAATAAGATTAAATAATAAGTTATCTTATTTTGTCTATTTTTTTTATCAATTTTATTTTACAAATTTCATTTCATCTACATCACATGTATTTTATAATTTTTCTGTTTCTTTACTTTTATTCATCCCAAATATTTAAAATTTAAACTCAATTACAAGCATGTTCATTAAAAAAAAAAAAAATCTTATTTTTGCATTCAAAATTAGGGTTGTTTTGAAATATAGCAAAATGAGTCAAACTATTTACAAATATAGAAAAAATTTACTATCTATATAGACCGCGATAGAGTGTTTTCTATATTTGTAAATAGTTTAATATTTTTTCTATGTATAATAATTTTCCTGAAAATTATGTCTCAAAATTTTCTATCACAATTTTATTATTAAATGAAGGAGAAATAGATATGTTTAATTTTCACAATTTTAATATTTGTTTAAAAAGTAGAATCTTTACCGAATTACGGTTGTTGTGTTTTCATATAAATTAGATTGTTTTGGTTGTTTTCAAATTTATTTCATTTCTAAGTTAAAATAAAATTCTTGATAAATCCAAAATTACATGACATCATTTTTAATAAATATATTGTACAATAAACAATAAATATATAGTTTTAGATACTTTCCTGTTAACTTCATTGATGATAATTATTTACTAATTAAACTCAAAGAAAGATAAATTTTCAATCAAAATTTAAATTTTATCATAGAAATTATGTTATAATTATTATAAACATTTTAGTGACACGTGAGGTAATAAAGATTATAAGATTTCATATGTATATGCATGTGTTTCTGGACTAATTTTTATAAATTAGTAGGCTGAAAAAAAACACAAAGATTGAGTATGGTTTGTTAGAAATGTGATATTGGCTAAATATATTTGTTTAAGTTTTTTGGTGTTGTCCTTTTGGGTTGTTAGAAAGTGTCTCAGATTATGCCTCTAAGGATTCTTGTCTCAGAAGTTGTTCTTCGAGGTACCAACTATGCAGAATAATTCTTTCCTTATTTAAATTATTTTTATTTTACAGATTATTCCATCTGATATATTTACTTTTTTTTTATGAATGCCGATATTATGTGATGATTCTTTCCATCTTTTTGTTGTGCCTTTTAAGCCCAAGAGGTCCTCGAGCTAGGGTTGCCACACATATTATTCAATGAGATTATTTAGAGTGCTCAAAGGAATAAGTGTACTACAGTGTATTGCATTGATGAAGAAGAAGATCTTGGTGTATTGGTTATGGCGGTGGGATTTCAACTTGATCTACCATTGATTGTTTCACAGATTGATCGGTCTTAGGGGGAGCCTAAGCCCTTGTTGATTGAGAAGAATTTTTCACGTACTTAGAGGAGCCTAAGTTTGTAAGTAAAGGAAGTTCATTACAAGAAGAAAAGATAACATCAAGTGAGAGGAAGTCTCACACATTTAGGGGGAGCCTAAGTGTTCCACCACTAATATTCACATACTTAAAGGGAGCTTAAGTTCAAAAGAGGGAGTCTCGCATCTAGGAGGAGCCTAGGTGATTAGCTAAGTTAGGCTCTATGGGTGTCACTGTAATCTTCGCTATTTACAGATAAGTACAACATTATAATCACTCAACTTTTAGATATTAGTGTATTATCTTTCCCAAGCACACTATCCCCAGACGTAGGTGATATTCACCAAACTGGTTTACCAACTCTCATGTGTTTATCTTTACTTTACTATTCTTTTGTTGTTGTTTCTGATTGCGACAGGACGTGTTGTATGACATCTGAATTTAGTTCGCTAAATCACTTACAAAATTTAAAATTTTAGAAACGAAGAACTATAAATAAAATAGTTATCGAACAAACTAATTCATTTTTAATATAAATAAACAACCAATCAAGTTATGACTGTTCTCATAAGTTTAATAAACTAAAATTACAAACAATATATATTTATAACGATAATTTCCCCTCGGGGTATTTGAATTTCTGCACATGTTTATCAAGTGAAAAATGAATGAAACGAAAAAAACTAGAAAATAAAAAGCGGAAATCGTTTTGATTACGTAGTCCAATTATTCCAAAAAATAACTAACTCCTGGATAAGTACAGGTGTAGTGTTTTGAAGAATTGGGTGAACGAAACTTCCATGGCCTTAGTGGTCAACATAGAATTTTGAAACCAAATGGATGAAGTGTTAAATTTAAGAGTTGGGCAAAAGATGGTGAAGCAACCCATACACAAAACTCTGAAAAATTAGGCAGTCAACATGCAGCTCACCAGAAATTAACTTCTTTTATCCATCTTCAAATGTGTTAAATAAAAAGCCATCTCTAAAAATCATTCGACGCAAGTTCAAAATTTGTCGATTTATATTAATCATCTTTAATTTTTCTTTCATGCGTGTGATGATAAAAATTTGTCATCCAACTCTGTTGTAATGTAGTGTAGCCTCGAATAATACCTCCAATTTTTTCTTACATCTTCAATTATCTCTTTGCTCTTTAATTTCCACACTTGGCCAAGAAAAAAAAAATCCTCATCTTAGCCTAAAAATGAGAAATGAAATGGAGAACATGATCAGGTCAAATCTTGTTGTTCAAAAGCTGCTTAGCTTAGAATGGAAATATATATGTTTTTCCTCTTCTTGCCTTCCCATATATAACTTCTCACAATATTCATAAGTTTGGTGGGTTAGCTCATCTCCTTATAGGCATTCTTAGAACCAATCTCTCTCTCTCTCTCTCTTTTTCTCTCTTTCTACACCTTTATCTCTCTCTCACTGTTTTCCTGTCTATCTTCTTCATGGACTTGCAAATGAAGAGGCCTATTTCAGGTGATCAGAGAGGCCATTACAGAATAGAAGCCAGAAATCTTTGTTACAAAATAAATGAGAGTTTTGATGGGTTGAATTGGCTGTGTGGTGGTGGGAGTTCAAAGAGAGGTCCAAAGTTCATTTTGAAGAATGTAAATTGTGAGGCCAGAGCTGGGGAGATTACAGCCATTGCTGGTCCTAGTGGGGCTGGCAAAACAACTTTGCTAGAGATTCTTGGAGGAAACATACCTTTGAAGAAGATTTCAGGCCAAGTGCTTGTTAATGATCAGCATATGCTTGAGAAAATGTTCCCAAGAATCTCGGGATACGTCACACAGGACGATGCTCTTTTCCCTTTCCTCACAGTTGAAGAAACACTCATGTACAGTGCTTTACTGAGGCTTGCTGGTGGGAGAAAAGAGGCTGAATCTAGAGTGAGGAAGCTGATGAAAGACCTTGGGTTGGAACATGTAGCAGCATCGAGGGTTGGAGGAGGATCAAACCGAGGCATTTCGGGAGGTGAAAGGCGGCGAGTTTCAATTGGAGTTGAATTGGTTCATGATCCAGCTGTGCTTTTCATTGATGAACCCACCTCAGGGTTGGATTCAGTCTCAGCACTTCATGTTATGTCAGTGCTTAGAAGAATGGTCATTAGCCAAGGTAAGACTGTTCTTTTAACCATCCATCAACCCGGTTTTCGAATCCTGGAACTTTTTGATCGTCTAATTCTGCTTTCTAGTGGAGTTGTGATGCATAATGGATCACTGGATCATCTTGAGGAGAGGCTTAAGCTTGCTAATCATCAGATCCCTCACCATGTCAATGTGCTTGAATTTGCCATTGATGTTGTGGACAGCTTGGCTATGCATACTTCAGAAACTTTCAACAGACTCCATTACCTACAAAACAGGGTTGAGAATCAGACAATAAGAGTTCCACGCCTCGACAAGGACGAAGAACCTATTTCTTACCAGAATTCTAGATCCAAGGAAATTGTAATACTAGGGCAAAGATTTTTCAAAAACACATTTAGGACCAAACAACTCTTTGCTACAAGAGTCATTCAAGCCTTGGTGGCTGGATTGGTACTTGGAACCATATTCTTCAAAACTGGGAATAATAATGGCAAAACTGCATTGCAAACCCGGCTCGGGTTTTTCGCCTTTAGTCTCACTTTCTTGCTGTCTTCAACTACAGAGGGTCTTCCAATCTTCTTGAGAGAGAGAATGATCCTAATGAGAGAGACATCAAGAGGTGCTTACAGAGTATCTTCCTATGTTCTAGCAAACACCCTCATCTTTCTCCCTTTCCTTCTGATGGTCTCTTTCCTTTTTGCAGCCAGTGTTTACTGGCTGGTTGGCTTTAAAAATGAAGTTTTCAGGTTCTTTTACTTCTCTCTAGTCGTTTGGATGGTCGTTCTGATGTCCAATTCTTTCGTAGCATGTTTCAGTGCTCTTGTCCCAAATTTCATTACAGGAAACTCAGTAATAGCAGGGCTAATGGGGTCTTTCTTTCTCTTTTCTGGTTACTTTATCTCAAAGAAGAACATCCCCAACTACTGGATTTTTGTGCACTATTTGAGTCTTTTCAAGTACCCATTTGAGTGTTTCTTGATAAATGAGTATGGAGGAGAACAAGGGAAGGGAAGATGCATAGAGTCCAAACAAGGAGTCTGTACAACATATGGAGAAATGTTCTTAAGACAACAAGGTCTAAAAGAGTCACAAAAATGGAGCAATTTGGCAGTAATGTTGGGATTCATTGTTGGGTACAGAATCCTCTCTTTTGTGATCTTGTGGTACAGATGTAACAGAACCAGAAGCTAGATTTTATAGATATTTTTTTTTGTTTGTAGTTTTCTTTCTTCTTCACTTCATTCAAATTTATTTATATTTCCTTTGTTCAGATTTGTTGAAAGTTTTAGAATGTTGCATCTTTATAAAGAAGTAATAAGATTCACAAAGCACATTCCATGTTGATCCTCTATATCTTAATAGTGAGGAAGTTCTTGGTTCATCTTTTAAGAGATCGTTAAATTTGAAAAGGAAATCTAGGTTCTGTTTTTTTGGTAAAAATTTGGTTTTGGTTTTTGTTCTGGGGATTCTATTTGAGTTTCTTTTGTTCTTTTTGTCTAAATAGAGGGAAAGGGAGAGAAAGATCAGACAATCAAAATGCACAACACATCAAGCAGCTCCATATCTTTTACATGCAAATATATCAACATTTTTTCATGTCATCAGGATAAAAAATACAAAGAATTGTTCAATATACACCTCGAGAATACAGCATGTCATGTGATTTTTACTGAAAATTCATCACTAAAAACTCCTACAAGAGACACAGTTAGATACTGACACATGAAGGTGGAAAAAGTGTCATTGTAGAATTCAAGTATGTCTTCATGATAGAACAAAAAAATAAATATATACCTCCCTTTAATTAGAAGGCTTGCTAACCAACGTAAAATTCTAACTTAGTTACTACGATCAAATATCGAATTGAAGGTCATCGTAGCATGTGAGGTGTCCATGTATCCTGATGTTGAAGTTGAATCAATTGGCTTTCCTGAGTCTTCAGTTGTTGACCCGCCCTTCTTGCATAGTACATCTTTTCGAAGCATGAACTCTGAAAGCATTCCTGGTCTAGATATTGTTTGATCAGATATATCAATGTCACCTGTTAGCATCTTGACGACGGTCGCCATAGATGGACGGAGTTTTGGCATATCTTGGGTGCAGAGAAGACCAATTTTTAAGAATCTGCAGGCCTCCTCAGTCCCAAAGTCTCCATGTAATGATAGGTCTACCAATTCCAGCAATTGCCCTTTCTCATGATGCTCCCACACCTGTAGCATTCACATCTATTTGTTAGAATTACCAACACATGAAGCCTAGACTAACAATATATTCCAAATTAGCTATTGCATGATAAAATATTTTCTTTGCATTTTATTGCAAAAGGATGCAGGTTCTACCCATATGCTTCAATATTTCCATTCTTACTCATCAAAATTTCTAGGGATGAATGTAATTCTTCTGAAAATGAAACATTTTCCTCTGCTCTCCATCTTCCATTGTTACAAATCAACAAACACCTCAAGGAATTTGAATAAAAAACCAAATGAAATCGTGCAAAAAGAGAACAGATTTAAAATATCAATTTCGTAATACAGTTTCTAACAAATCATTAATGATTTCACACAAAAAACAAATTATATTCTTTGAAAAACAAAAGACAAAGTGAGATGAAAGCAAAGCTCCAACTAGCTTCCTTTCCAATTCTTTAGGTTTCACTAACCAGTTCATCAACTTGATATGAAGTTAACAATCCTCTAACGTCATGCTCTGGCAAGAGAGAAATCTTTTACATGTTTTCATTAACTCGCACCTTAACATTGCACATCATATGCATAAGCATCTGACGTCTCATGTATACACAAGCAGAAGCAGAAGCATAGAGCGACAAAAATAAACAAATGGAAGCACAGACCTATAGACCATAGACCTTGAGGCCTGGGGGAAGAGAACTAGAAGCAGAAACCCGACTACTGAAAAATATATGGGAACCTATCAATCTTCATAAAAATATTCAAAGTTATGTATTATACGAAGAGCATGATCCTGGAACTTATGGCACAATAGCATTGTCAATGAACATACAACTTTCTAGGAAATTCACCTCAAAATGTAATGTAAATCTTTTGCTGTATATTTAGACTATGATTTCATTTTTGTCTTAATTGAAGTCTGAATTTAATATTACATCCAATGCCAGAAACAAGGACTGTTTACCTTAAGGTTTGAAAAAATATTGGAACGCATTTCCGAGACTATAATGTTGCACTCAAGAGCAATATACATAGCCAAATACTGTACTCAAAATTTTGGATTCTTAGGGCTGAGTGTGGCTAGGTTAGGAAAACACTAGTATGTCCATCTTTGGGGAAAAAAAAAACATGGAAGGAATCTAGAAGTTCAACAAACCATAGAGTAACATTAATAAAGTCTCATTGGCTAGGTTTTGATGTCCATCATGACGAAGGTAGTGCACATGTTTATAAAGTAATTTGGTATCAACTACAAGGAATGCCCAGTTATCAAAACGTTTTCATTTGACTTGTACAATCAACTCCAACTACATCCCACCTAACCTTTTATTTTCATCTAAAACAGCAACTAAAGCATACCATTTCAAGAAGATATGGTTCTTCAGCAGGTAACCGTCTACTTATGTTGTACCTCCCACAAACAATCTCCAAAAGTAAGACACCAAAACTATAAATATCTGTTCTTCTTGTCGCTTGCCCCCGTATGGCAAATTCAGGTGCAAGATAACCTCTTCATAAACAATACAGCAGAAAAGTTAGTTTTAGCATTTTTTTTTCCCCAAAGGAAAGTAAAAATGGTAAGTTTTCAAGGGGAGATTGCAAGACTCGAGAATAAGTGTGTTTGCTTGTAAGAACTTGTAGTTAGTAAACAGAGAGAGCTAAGGTTAGTGGAACCAGAAGTTCTCTTGGATAAGGAAGAGGCCTGTCAGAACGTTTCATAACTTGTTGAGTTACAATAATATGAATATTGCAAGGTTAGATAATTGCTTCTAATTCAAACTCAATGCACAAATAAGGGTTAAAGTTATTGGGGTATTAAAAGGGAAAATGAAAGAGAAATAGTCCTGACTCCTAAGAGAACTCAGACCATATAAAAGAACAGCACGAACTGGCATAGAACATACAATTTGTCAGCATTACCTTTTACTATCATTGCATATTCCAATTAGATCAGAAAATTTTGTATGATCAAAAGTATGAACTTCTACAAACATGTATAGTCAGTATATCGTGTGTAGATTCTTTCATACACATTGCCAATTGCATACCATCTTGTATGGATGTCTAAAATACAAACAAGATAAGCAATCATCCAAACTTGAACAGAACTTAATGTAACATGAGAGCAGTCACAGAAATATACTACATGAGGACTCCAAACAGAAACAGTCATCACATAGCTTTTCAGAAAAAGATACTGAATAACATAGGGAGAGTAAATATCATTTTCAACGGATTTAGCTCTGTAATTTTCTGAGATTAAAAATTTAACATCACTAGCATGCACAACTTACACTGTCCCGGCAACACGTGTACTAACATGGGTCAAGTGAGCAGGGAGTAGTCTAGCAAGACCAAAATCAGAAATTTTTGGGGTTAAATCTTTATCAAGCAGGATATTGCTTGCCTTGATGTCCCTGTGTATAACATGCGGCTCAACTTCCTCATGGAGGAACGCTAGCCCCTGCGCGATGCCAATGCATATTTTGCACCTCGTTTGCCAATTGAATTGAATATTCCCATGTCCTCTACCTATCGTAAGAAGGTCCATTAGAATAAGTTGTTTCTGGGAAAACTACAGAACTGAGAGACTAAAACAGAACAGGATATTTAACCACCAAAAAGCATCTTGTCAAGACTGCTATTTTCTAGGTAAGGATAGACCAAAATCCGGTGCTGCCCTTCCACACAGCAACCATGCAACTTAACCAGGTTATTGTGGTTTATAACTGAGATCACATTGATTTCTGCCAAAAACTCCCGCATCCCTTGGCTTGAATCCATGGATAGTACCTTTATGGCAGCCAGAGTTCCATTTCCGAGCCTTCCCTGCTCAAGTGAAATAGTTCAAAACAGGACTCAGTACCAGGAGGGCTGAAGAAACAACTTTTGGACATTAGTTATCAGCATGAAACCACAAGAAGCTGCTTCAGCTATACCTTGTAGACAGATCCAAAACCTCCCTGTCCAAGTTTGTTTCCAGACCTGAAATTTTCAGTTGCTTTTCTAAGTTCTTCGTATGAGTACAAGCGAACGTTCGGAATATTTGAAATCTCTGTATCAAATAAACCTATTATAGAGCTTAAGTAACATCATTAAAAAGTTCAAATCATATGGCCTAGAAAAAATCTCAGTGTTCAGAAAAGATAAATAATTTTGATGATTTATTATCTCTTCAACGTGATGAAACCAGATCTTATTTTAAAATTTCTTCAAATGAAAGACCATGAAACGACTTGACTTCCTAAAGAAGAGGAGGCAAAGAGAGAAATTTAATCTAATTCTAATATCAAAACTGAAGATAGAGGGTGCAAGTGCATTGGCCAAATAAGGATAAGGGAGAAGATTTTAGTTGTTTAGTAAAATTGTGGGAGGATGCAGTTACAACTTGCAATTTTTCCACAAAAAGAAAATAAAAGGGAACATGAGAAAAATTAATGGAGGCAAGAAGTTCATGGCAGAACATTGCTTGAAGAGTTTTTTCTGTGAAAAAATAACTCTTTCTGCTAAACAATCCGAAATTGAATCCTCGTCCACTCTTAGACAAACACTGCCACATAAGAGCAGTGAGAAAGAGGGATGAAAAGAACGAAATCTGTTTATTTTTTTTTCTCTCTTTTCAAAATCTTGGACTCAGACAACACCACCCTTTTTTATCAACAGGCCTTTATTTTTCTCAACAATACAACTAGAAGATTGGAAATATGATTTTAAGCATCCAATTTTGGTATCCATGTTGCACCTCAAGCAAGGTTACACCGAAAAACTTCAAGAAATTTGACAAATTACGTATAAGAAAGCCATTGATTTCTGATGGATTGGATCCTCTTTCATCGGTGTAGTCCTATTCATTTAAGCAATAACTTGTGTTCATGATGCTGTGATAGAAGTGTAATGCAGCCAAAGTTCTAGCCAAGTATATCATACAACAGCCATCTTATATGAATAAATTATTGCAGAATCACTTGTGCTAATTCAAGCTAAACCAGTATACCTTCAACTGCTGCAATTGTTTGTGCATCCGATGAATCTCTGTTTCTTTTTGAACAAAAACAGAAACAAGTCATTACAACTTCTATTATGTTCTTCTTCTGATCCAACAATCTCTGCCATTATAAAAAAATAAAAAAAAAAAAGGAAAAAAAACAAAACAAAAACAAAAAACACACTGTCAATGACTATACCCACAGTATGAGTTTGATCTCGTAAAAGTAAAAACAAACGAATACACTGTGTAAAATTACGATGGGACCCACTCGTTATAGTCTGATGTGTTTAAGAATATCTGGACAAGCTGTACGAAAAATTAAGATAAATAAGCAGTTAAAGACAACACTGTCCATTCTATTCTGGCCACTTCGAGAATCTTGATTGATCGCAGTAAATTCCCACTTTCGAGAGATAACGAATAGCGAACTTTCTTGTTTAAATTGGTACGGCTTATCAAATATAACCGTGAGAAAGAAGCGAAATTAAGGCACTCATAATTTCAACGCTGACGCAAGTAGGCAATTTAGGAAGACATGATAACATTCATTTTGAGATTCCATGAAATTATCTCGATCCAAACGAAGTAATTAGAATTAGAAACCAAGAGCGCTTTTGTGTGTCATATGATTCCATCAAGATTAACCGAGTAAATAGCTCTCCTGAGCTTAGAGTAATCCATTCAGGCACCTGACCTTTCTCAGTAAGCAAGGACTTAACAAGCTTCTAAGTTCTTACAAAATTGAGCTAAATTCGACGCTGCTTAGGCTACATAATAAAAAACTCTAAAAAAAACTACAGAAAACTCGAGCAAAACCTTGAGAATTCAGACTAACGGTGAAAAAAAATTCAAGGAAACATTCAAAATTATGGAAATACTAACTCAATTCTCATCCAAGTGAAACAAAAACTACAATTAAACTCATCTGGATCTCAACAAGTCGCCGACAGTTCTGACCTGAGGGAGAGCTTGAAGAAATTGCCTCCTCTCTCACGGAAAGCAGGATAACAACAGAGGCTTGTGTTAGTCGTGGTTTCCTGAGCCGCCAAACGCGAAAAGCAGTAAACAGCAACACGAACAGAATTCAACTGCATTCAAACAACAAACAGATATGGAAATTTGGCGTTGTATTGAGTGAAATGCAACAAAAATCGCAGAAAGAGAAAGAGATTACAATTCAGAATTTGCGCGTGGAATTAGTCGGTCCTAAGATGAACAGTGGATTTGAATGAACCGGAATGAAGAAGATTATACCTCTACGCCGGCTACTCACAATCGCCAACTAACCAAAAATCCACTTTTTTTTCTCTCTTCTTCTTTTTCCTTTTTTTCACATTTGCTTTTCTTTAAAATATTGATAGTTTCTGAACTTTTTTTCAACTTTCTCTCTTCTTATTTATTGATTCATTTTTATTACAACTATGATGGGATAGGGATTTATTAGGGCCCATATGGATTCACCTGAAAAAAAATATATATTTTTTTTTTAAAAAAAAAACATATTTTTATTTAACTTTTTTTTTTATATATAAAAACTACCTAAATGAAAAACCTATTTTAAGTGGTTGTCAAACGCTTCAATTTTTTTCAAAATGACTTCTTTTTTAAAATTAAACATTTGAAAATATATTCCAAATGCATCAATTAGTGTTTTTGATTAACTTTGTAAGTGGTTTCTTTTAGTACAAGAATTAATGAGATGGGTGATTCTACTTCCAACTTCAAGAGATAATCACATCTTGAATTAAATTTATTTTTGCACATTGTAATTGATTATAGATGAACAAAAATATTTTTTTATTAAAGTATTTGGCAACAAAAAGAAATGTTCCCTTCTAACATATTTAGATTTAGAGTAATCGGAACGGGTAGTACTTTATTTTTAGGAATAATAATTATGTTTATAACAATATTTTTAAAAAATTATCAATATAGTAAAATCTATCAAGGATAGAACTCTATTGCTAATAAATTTTGAGAATTGTATCTAAATTTTATTATATATACAAATTCTTTTGTATTGTACAATCTAATATTTTAAATGTGATTGCTATATTTACCACTGTTTTCTTAAATTTATTATCAAGTATTTCTTAAAAATAGAAGTGATTATAGAATGGAGGTTCAAAATGACGGTCAATCACTTCAAAACCACTTTTGAAAAAAATCTTTACATATTAAGAAAAAGTAAAATCCACGTAGGAAAATAATCCATAGGATGCTCAAATTGGAAATTTCTCATTTTTCTCATTTTAAAATGGTAGCCATTTTATTGAAAAGAATCTTTGAGAGAAAAAAACTTTGGTTAGATTTTTTTAAAAAATGTATTACACTCATATCATATCACACATCAACTCTTGAAAAAGATTTTCTTTAAAAAAAAAAATCTCCAACCAAAAAATTTAGAAAAATTATTATAAACAGAAAAAATATCAAACTATTTACAAATATAGAAAAATTCTACTATCTATCCTAAATAGACTGTGATAGAATTCTATCACTTAGCCATAAACTTCTATTGTTGTCTATAGCTCAAGTGATAGAATTCTATCCTATTGCTGATAGACAGTAAAATTTTTCTATATTTGTAAATAGTTTAGCTCATTTTTCTATAAGAGATTATTTTAGTATAGATTTAATCACGAGAGCATTTACTTATTTTTCTTTCCAATGTAGTTTCTCATTTCTTAAGATGGTTAATGGTGGATCCCACTATATTTAATAAGCAAAAGAATTGGCTCAATAGTATTTATTAAGAGTAAATTTCTTAATAAAAACTACCTTTCAAGTTTTAATTTAAAAAATTAGTTGATTACATAATATATTATTAATAGTAAGATTTGAATTTTATTTACCTATAACAAAACCACCCTATTTTATTAATAAATAGAAAAATATATATATATGTGTCATTTTCAATTCGTTAAAATATATATCTTAATATATCATCAATTAAGATGTCGGAAATTTAAATCTCTTATGATTATATTAAACATTCTAAAGTCTAAATACTCCGTTTCATTCTAATTAGAAAATAAAATATAGAAAATTAAATAAGTGGGAGAAATATGGAGCACTTAAGATTAAAAAGAAATCTCATAGGCAAGAAAGTGTGTTTTTTTCTTTTACTCTAAATAATTTAATTCATTTAGCTTAATATCTTTTTATTTCTTAAGTAAAGGCCAATTGTCTATTTAACATGAAATGCATTCTGGTTCCATTCTTAAAATGAGAAAATTATTATTCTTTTCAATTACTCTTATATCTCAACTTTAAATTTATAATTCCAAACATCGCTCTAATTATATTTAATTATTTTTTAATTAAAAAATACATGGGAATTTTTTTTAACATAATTTAAACATATATCCTTTATAATCCATGCGTCTTAGACCTATTTGACATTTTAAAAAATTTTAAATTTTTGTTTTTAGAAAATTAATTTTATTTATAAAAAATTCTAACATTTTTATTTTAAGTTAAAAAACACTTTTGGCCCCTAAACTTTCATGAAAGTAACAATTTAGTCCCTAAACTTTGGTTTGTAACGATTTAGTTCCTGTACTTTCAATATTGTAACAATTTAGTCCCAAAACGTTAGTTTGTAACAATTTAATCCTTATACTTTTAAAGTTGTAACAATTTAGTCCCCAACGTAAAGAAAATTATCAAAATTAGATGTCACATTTTGTTATTTTATGATGTAGACCTTGTATTTTATAAAAATATTAAGTCTCTAATTAGTTTATCGGTTTATTTATGCAAGAAATCTCATTAAATCTTAACACTATTTTCTACAATAAGGACTAAATTGTTATAAATTTTAAAGTACAAGGACTAAATTGTTACAAAATTAAAAGTTCAAGAACTAAATCGTTACAAACCACGGTTCAGGGACTAAATTGTTACTTCTATGAAAGTTTAGGCACTAGAAATGATTTTTAACCTTAATTTTATGTGTAATATATTCATGATTTAGTGTATATATATATATATCACAAAACTAAAAGTATGTATATTTAATTTATTTTTTTCAAAGTTTAAAAATTAAACATACATGGGAGTGATCCTAAAAATATTTGGATGACTTTTGTCATTTTTAAAGTTAATATGATACATGCTAGTTTTTAATGATTCAAAATCACTTTTGATGATATGTAAATTACACTTAAAAGTGTAAAATTAAATATTAAATTAATTTTTAGTGGTTAAAGACATGTTTAAAATAATTTTGAACGTGACAAAAGTGATTTTAGCAAATTTTAAAATAGTAATAAACTTTTGTTGATATTTAATTAATTTTTTTAACATTGTAGTAGTGAATGGGAGGAGACCACATTGACATAGTTGACATAATTTTTTTATTCTCTTGGAAATATAATTGACTCCATTTGACTTTATAGTTGACACTAGTGGCATACATAGCATTTGAGATAGACTCCACTAAACAAAATAATTGCCTACATTTGACTTTATAGTTTATAAATTGGTTTTCTTAAATTGGAAATCAAATGGAGCTACCGAATTGCTCATGGGGTAAATCAAGCTACAAATTGATTGAAAATTTTCAGTGGTGGTAAAAGTGGAGGATTAATATATCTTACTTTAGAATATGGATTGCGTCTTTGTTTCAATCTGGGTCAATGAAGTCAACTTCCTTTTCTGCCGTCGAAAGAATCTGTATCTTGCCATTGGACAGAGGTGCGTACGACAAAGGAATATGGTAGGTATAAGGAGTAGGCTCCGCACCTCTTACGGTTGCATAATAGAAGGGTCGGAAGTACAGTAAACTCGGGTGATTTCTGATGTGAATTCGGCGGGTCGTCCCCCCTTCCAAAAATCCTGCAACATGTCTCGATATGTACAAAACACACTGAGTTTTTGTCTCGAGCCTTCCCCTCGTCAACTCAGTAAAGCTTAATTACATCGAAGCTTTACCGAGTTCGATGTGGTAATCAAATAAAATAACGTTGCTTAGAGGTTCACTGGGATTTACGGGAATCCAGATGATATGAAACGTAGAGAAACTTGGACATTATTGAAATTACATAATGCGTTCACATAACGGAGATTTTTGGTGGAGACTTCAACGAAATTCTTTCAGATGATGAGAAGGATGGGGGAATCACCGTCGAATGAAATTAATAGCTTATTTTCGAGGAGTTCTTGAATTTTTGTGCCCTTCATGATACAAAAATTCACATGGTACAATAAACAGTGGGATGGATGGAGAGCTAAATTGGGAACGGTTGGATGGGTATCAGATGAATACATATTTTCAGCAACTTTTCTCCACCTTGTTGGTTCATCATCTGAATTTCGATGCTTCGAATCACCGTCCAATTCTTGCAGAGTGGGGGATTATTGAGCACATTTTGAGGCGAGGTTCCCATAAGAAACAATATCGGTTTGAGGAATCTTGGTCTCAATTTGAAATATGCACACAGATTGTTCGAAATGTTTGGACTACCACGGGGGATACTAGGGAAGTTGCTTTTTGCTTGAAGGCTAGTACCTGCCTTAGGAGTCTTACTCAGTGAAACAAAAATGGAATAATGGGTCTCTCAGAGGGGCCACTAAAAAATATGAAAAGGATATACAAGATATTATTTCTAGGATGCTTCCGAATTGGCGGTCTAGAATGATAAAAGAGCAGTTATTGGATGAGGAAGAAATGTATTGGAAACAATGGGCTCGAGAGGATTGGATTAAATGGGGAGATAGAAATAATAAATGGTTTCATTCTCGGGCTTCTCATTGTAGAAAAATTAATAAGATTTATAAATTGCAATTTCAGGATGGCTCTTGGGTGGATGATGAGAAGGAGGTGGCCGAATGGCCACTCGGTATTTTAAAAATATCTTTTAAGTCTTATGATCATCATGCTGATAGTGTTACAAAAAATTTAAATGTCATCCCTCAGACGATCTCGGATGAGATCAATGCTAATCTTGTCAAACCTTTTACTGTGGCTGAGATTGAGGCTGTTGTTAAACCTCCAAAGCACCTGGTATGTCATGTTCTTCCAACGATATTGGGAGATGGTGGGGAATGATACGACAAGGTTGTGCCTTAGTTTTTTTTTAATAGCTAGGATCAATTGAAAAATATTAATGATACTTATATTGTGCTCATCCCGAAAGGAAATAATCCTTCCTCAATGGTGGATTTTCACCCAATTAGCATTTGCAATGTTATCTACAAAATTGTGGCGAAAGTGTTGGCAAATCGTTGGAAAATTGGGGATGGCAAGCTCATTCAGATGGATTGTGATCCTTGGATACCAAGAGACGGTTGTCGTATCCCTTTCATCGTGCCTCAATCTTTGAAAGGACGTAATGTGGATTGTCTTATTGCAGAACCAGAAGGTGGAATGAGGAGTTCATCGAGGAGTGTTTTTTACAAGTTGACGCCAAAGATTTCCTTCAAATGTAGCTAGCTACCTAGACACCAACACAACTACGAGATCATTTGGGATTTAAACAAAAAGTGAGTATTTTTCTGTTAAAGCTGTTTATTATTTAGGTTGGAAGTTGGCTCCATCCAATGAGGTCAGCTCCTCTAGTAGGGATGTCTCTTCCAACTTTTGGAAGATGTTTTGGAAATCTAAGGCCTAGGGTTGTTCGTGGGTTGGGTTGAAACACTTTTTAGACCCAACCCAATTGTTCGGGTTGTAGGTTTCTTCAACCCAAATAATCCTTATTAAATAATGAACTCAACTCAACCCAACCACAAAATATTTAGGTTGATTTGGTTCGGGTTACTCGGATCATTTATTTAAATTTTAATTCTAAAAATAAGTAAATTGTTAATATATAAAAAAAAAAATTAATTTTTTTTCATATATTGAGTTAAGATTAGCAATTCAATTTCAATTTATAATATGATTTTTTTTCTAAAGTGCTAAAAAATTATGTTTAGGAGTGGTTAGAGAATAAATTATCCAAAAAAGATCATGTCATTAAATAAAATATATATATATATATAATTGTATCATAAGTTTAAAAAAATAATTTTTAAAATCAATACTAAGTTCGGGTTTATTTGGATTATTTTAGATGAACCCATGAACCAACCCAATCCATAAAATTTTTATTTATTTGACCCCAACCCAACTCAAATGAGTTGATAACCCTACCCAAACCGTACAGGTTGGATTGAGTTGATCAAGGTTTTCGAGTCATCAAGTATTTTGAACACTCCTACTAAGGCCCTTCTTAAGGTTAAGATTTGTTGTTGAAAGATTTTTCATGACATTATTCTTATCAAGTCTAATCTTCCTCTCATCTTAGGTATGTTGTGCAGGGCCTGAATCTTCCTCTCATCTTATGTGAAAATGTTAGGTAAGAAGATATTTGGCTCCAATTTTTAAATATTAATGTGGATTATTTTTGTAATGACAGGACGAGGTGGAGCAACAAGGACTATTGGGTTTGAATATTTGATCATGTCTCGCCTCAGGAGTTGGATTTGGTGGTGATCATTGCATGGAAGATTTGGGAGGCTTGAAATAATATGATGCTCCAGAAAATTCCTATTTGATACTATACTATATGTGCGTCTATTGAAAGGTGTATACATGTAGATCATACTCGTGATATGACATGTGCAGATAAAGTTGTTGGGGGCCAGTTAACTCCTCCCATTATGTACCTTCTTGGTTGGTACCCACCTTTGAAAAACCAATGGAAGTTGAACATGGAGCTGCTTGGAGTCCTGATCATCGTTCTAGTGGCCTTGGTTGGGTGCTTCGGAACCACTTAGGTAGAGTTCGTCTTGTTGGTCTCAAGTTTATCAAAAGATGCAATGATGTAAAGGTCCTTGAAGCTCTGGCTATCTGTGAAGGCCATCTAAGCATTATTTCTCACAATATCCGACCAATTGTTGTGGAATCAAAGTGTTTGGAGGTTGTTAACCTCTTGTCCGGATGCTCTAAGGATCTTTCAGAAGTTTCCTTCTTCATCCACGAGGCTAAGTTGTATGCTCAAGAGTTAGGCGATGTTTGTTTTGCCCATGTTCGTTGCTGGAATAATGTTTTAGCCCACTCTTTTGCCTCAAAGGCGTTGGGAGAGCAATTTCTTCATTTCTTCTTTCTCCCTACCTTGAGTGGTTTGGGTCTCTAGTTTCTCTTAATGTAATTCTCTAGCTAGTTGGTTATTGTTTATTTTTTCTCCAAAAAAAATTAGTAAATGAATATATACGCTAAAAATTATATAAAGTGTGTTTAGAATACCTTTGTAAATAATTACGAAGGATCAAAATATTCACGTTTTAAATTTGAAAATTTTACTTTTGAAATAATGTGATTGATTAATAATCATTTCTCAATAATTCGTTTTTTTTTTTTAACAATAATCCATTTTAAAGGTGAGTATATAGAAATAATAAAGTTATCCGGAAGTGAGTCTGAAACGATCCCTTTATAAAACATTATAAATGAATATATACCCTAAAAAATTATATAAGGTGTATTTGGAATACTTTTGTAAGTGATTATGAAGGATAAAAATATATAATAAATTAATATATACCCTAAAAAATTATATAAGGTGTGTTTGAAATACAATGATCAAAATATTCACTTTTTAAATTTAAAAATTTTACTTTTGAAATAATTTGATTGGTCAATAATCATTTCTCAATAATTCGTTTTCTTTATAAACAATAATCCGTTTAAAGGTGGGTATAAAGAAATAATAAAATTATTCGGAAGTGATTCTCAAACCATCCCTTTATAAAACAAAATCTTTGTATTAATGAAATTTCAAAATCTATGTGAAAAATTCTTGAGATTTACTTTTTAAAAAAAATAAATAAATAAATAAACTCTGAAAATTTAAAGCTTATCTTCTTCTCTTGATAATAATTTAACAATTGTTGAATCACATTGAGCAACCAAAAACAATTGTGACTAAGATCACTTTATGGAAGATCTAATCAATCAAAAAAGTCTTTAATTTAAAAGAGACTTATTTTAAAATAATAATAATAATAATAATCTATGCATTTAAACGAATCTTACATATATGTAAAAATGATGAACTATATATGTAAAATGATGAACTAGTGATTTTAAACGGAGTCTAAATTATTTATTAAAAAAAAAGCCTTAAGATTTCAACCGATACAATGATTAGTTAAATTTTGAGTAGTTCAACCTTTTTAATTTTTTTTTAGTACATTTCAACCATTTTATCTAGAGTATAATTTGGTTTTCTTCCCAAATTTAAATATATTTCGTATGTCTTATTATAATATTCAATTTTAGACCATGATTATTCTAGTAATTTAATGTCATAGACCATTTTTATTTTTTTTTTTGGAAGAGAAAGGTCAGACTGTGTAAGAGAAAATATTCGAAATTTAATGCTAATGAAACGAGGATTTTGAAGTTTTCTAGACGAGGTTAATTAAGAAATGTGGGTAGTTTTAAGAAAAAATTGGTAAAAAGGGATGGTTTTAAAATTATTTAGAAAAATAGGATAATTTTTTTGTCTTTTAGTGAAACTCATCTTGAAAGTTGGAATGGGACCCACATAATGAATGAAATGACAATTATTTTGATTTTTGTTTATTTTTTTTACAAATTAATTTACTTTATTTTTGTTTAAGGAAATATAATATCACTTTTTTTTATAATTGTTATTTTATTATATCATATAATTTTTTTTCATTTTCTAGCCAGATTAAATTTAATTAAAAAATATTACATATTTAATCATTTTATTTGTAAAATAATAAACTATTAAATATAAATTAAGATAATACCACTATTATTTTTTAAAAATTTTAAATTTGTCCTTGTTCGTATGTTAGGGAAGCACATGTAATTGAATTTATTATTTATCCCCAAATTCCACAATTGAATAGTTTTTGCTTTTGTTTCTTAGACGTTCTTCTAAGTTCCATCTAGGCGTGTGAAACTGGCCGGTTTGATGTTTGTGCCTCGGTAAGGAGGTGAAACTTCTCGAAGAGATGACTATTAGCTATGCTCTCACACATCTCAAATTTTGTGATTAAATCTAATTGTTTGAAGGTAAAATGGTTGAACGATGTTACCATCGACATTTTTAAAGTCTTATTATCCATAAGGAGGCTAAGAACTTAGCTTGTGATACGAAAAATGTATCCTTTTCTCTATGGCTTTGTAGGCACAAGAGTCTTTAATTCTTCATTCTCCTTTTTTAGAATAATTTACACTACTTTTTATCTATGACGTATTCATGTACATCTTTCGATCTTTTGACTTTTAGATCTATTGTTTCTTTATTAAAAAAAAGTCAAATAATATTGTAACTTTTTTTAAACAAAAAAATCAAGAATAATTTTATAATTTAACCTAATAACAAATGTATATACAGATAAAGGAGTTTCATCTCAAAACTAACCATGATCAAAGTAACCCATATATCTTATAAAAATTGTGAGTTTTTTTTCTTTCCAATGTAAAATTTAGATGATGCCTCTTTGAGTTCATCATTCTCGAGTCGAATCCTAATTTAGATCAAATATCCGTTTGAGCTTCATAAGCTTTGATACCATATCAATAAACATTAAATTTCATCTCAAAACCAATTATTAGCTGAGATATCTTTTATCTTTTGGATGTAGGATACATATAACCAGATCAACTTACTTAGAACTATACTTGAACTTAGAAGGAAGATGAAAGAGAATCTATTTTTTAGCCCAAAACAATCCCACAAAACTCAGGGCATAAGAAGTAGCAGTTGCAAGGATTAACCATTCATAATTCCCCCAATATGGACTCGAAAAACATAGATTGAAAAGGAAAACCTCATGTTGTGACCTTGCATTTCAGGCTATATAGAACTCAGACTATTATTCCACCAACATATATACAAAATTTAGAAGTGGATTCACACATTCAAATGAGAATCCAGCTCTCCAGTTAATCAAGTCATTCCACTCATCCATGGTAGTTAAAGAAGACGGAACACTCACAGTGATAATGCTCGATTGGCCTTTAATCCTGAATGAAGACCATAGTTTTCCCCAGCTGAACTGCTGTATCCCTTCCAAAAAGCTTCTCCACGATTGCCAGAGAAAATTCCATCGTAGTTCCAGGTCCCCGGCTTGTAATCAGGTTTCCATCAACGACCACTCTGTTTTCAATTTCGCTTTTGTCCGACAATTTGTCACATAATGCAGGAAAAGCAGTGGCTTTTTTATCCTGAACATGAAATGGAAGGAGTATCAAAATCAAAATTTAATGTATCGAATATCACAATATATCGTGTATTGTAAGTTTCAATTTGATAAAAAATATTCGATAAAAACAGTAAATAACTTAAAAATATGTAGGACAACATTTTAAAAAAAGACCTTTAAGTATTAAACCAACATAATATGTTATGCATGTAATGTACTGTGAGAGGGAAAAAAATATTTGAAGAAAAAAATAAAAACAAAAAATTGTCAATATAGAGACCTCAAGAGAAGAGGCACCCGATAGTTCTTTGATTTCCTTCTCTTGCGTGTGCCTCTTCACTTCCCCTGTTTTCGGTCTTCAGACTTGTGGTTTTTCATTTTCTTTTTCTTCCCTTTTTCTATTTCTTCTTCTTCTTCCATTTTTTCTTTTGTTTCACTTCATTTCTTCGTCAGCGGTTGTGGCCATCCCAACACAAAGCCACCTTCTCCTTCGACTGACGGATAGCAATATTTTCCTTTTAAACTCTTTCTTCTTTTATTCTTGAATTGGAAGTTGCAATTTTCTACGTTTTTCTCATTTCCGATTCAAATGAACGAGCTAACTTGTTTTAGCACCATTCTGTTTTGACTCATACTATATAGCTCATGTATCGTACGAGTTCGACAACACTGATCCCAAGAATGAGGAAGTTCCATTTATATATTAAGATCATACTATATATGAAGAAAAAGTAAGATCATTATTAGTCAAAGTTCTCAAAAAAATTCCGTGCAATGGGGAAAGGTCCATTGAAAATATAAAACACTACTGCAAATTTTAATATAGACCACGGTTGTTAACCCGTGATTAATTTGAATGCAACCATGGTCTATTTCAGTATAGTTTATAATATAAACCATGGTTGACATCAGTCATGACTATATGTATAGACCATAACTAATTTCAGTCGTGGTCTATATTGTCATAGCCAACCGTTAAGACATTAGTCATAGTCTATAAATATAGACCACAACTGGTATCAACCACAGTCTATGTACTTACATATAAACCACAGATGGCGTTAGTCATAATATTTTACTGTCGGCGACGACCAAGATTAGGTGTTGCGCTCTATAATAAAATATTATGGCTAACACCAGTCGTGGTCCAAATTTCTTTTGTGATAGTTTAGTTGAAGATCTTCCTGGATACCAATTGATAGAGTAGCTAAGAGAATCTTGGAGAGTTCAAGAAGAGAAGTTTTATTAAATCTTAATTGTGATTGAAATAATGACAATGTTCCTTTTAAATAGACCCAATGGGGAAGGGTGGGGTCACACCTAACAACCATATTAACTAACTAAATCTAACCTCCTTTAAATAGACCCAAATGAAAAGGGTTGTGTCACACCTATTCTAAAATATTAAACTGAAAAAATGATTAAAACAAATGATAAAATACAGTAATGTTAATAATTCTGAAATTCCCAAAATAGCTCTACATCACGATCTTTAGTATATAGGGCCATAATCAGGAGAAGAAAGTAATTGAAAATGTGTTAAGATAATACCTTCAGCAAGCCGTGGGGTTCTAAGACCAAAGCTGGGGATGCACATATTGCTCCATAGGGTTTGTTTGATTCTCTCTGCTTTTTTAGCAAGTTAATCAGTTTTTCAGATTTGGCAAATGCTTCCGCGCCACCAAGCCCTCCCTGCAAGCATGCAGGTCAAATTAGTTCAACCCAATCATTAACACATACAATCCAAAAATTCAAACTTACAGGCAAAACAATTAGATCGTATGACTGTTCAGCAGCTTCGTCAAGAAGTAAATCTGCCTCTAGTTTAACTTTTCGAGAAGCAAGAATCTCCAGTTTGTCCTCAACAGAAGCCACCACCACTTTCCCTTTTGCTCTCCGAAGAATGTCAATAATCATAACAGCCTCCATTTCCTCAGTACCATTAGCTATAGGTACAAGAATCTGAAAGCAAAGTATGAATATTACCCACTATACACCTGGTAATTCCAATTTCAAATTAAAACAAGCCTATCATTTAGTTGGAATCATTGTTTTGTGTTAGTATAAATGTATAATATGTGAGATAAATTTAAAATGTACACCAACACTGCTTACATTAAATTATCTACTTAATGAGTTAATACCAATTTGATCACTCTTCATATTGTTCTATATATAAGCAACCCTCAAAAACACTGAAAATGCCCCATGATTGTGAATTGTGATAACTAATGTACAAGATAGCTCCTAAATAGTAATTGGATCCTTGTCTTAACTATGGTATTGAACTTTCTGTAGATACAACATTTCTTGCCGTGCAAAAGATTTAAATTTCTTCATGCATCAATTTGGTTTCTAAATCTTGACTTTAATCTTAATTTCCAGCCAAAAAATGTTACTTTCTGACTCTTTTAAAAACCCTAGGAAATATAAAGGTGTTACACATCTCAAAACCAAAACCAAAACCAAAACCAGAAGGAAAAGATAGCTTGCCACTATCCATATGATTTCGTAGGTGAGCAGATGCTACTAGTTTATTCTAGTAATCACTCAAGCATACATATCAAATAATTCCATTCCTCAGGTAATTTTGCTTTTTTACAGCTGCCTTGCAGAATGCTGTCAATTTCTTTCGATTATTTTCTCTAGAAGACACCCAAGTTGCATTTCTATCACAAACGAGCTTCCAACTTCCACAGGCTATGTTAATCAGAAATTACTTCCTAACTATCTCTGTCGTAGATCAGTAGACCTAGCATCCAATGAGTCCAATGAGATACATACTGATGTACAGATATAGATACTGAAATAGATATATGCATCATATTTTAAACATGACAATAAAAGTCTCACGCTTTCAGTATGAAGAAGGGACAATTATTAGACGTATTAGTTACAGTGATTGCAACTGCAGTAATAGAAGACATAAACCTTACCCTTGGGCCATCAACAAATGTCCACTTCACTCGATTTTGCTCAGCTATGGTATATTCATGACCATGGTTGGAACGCAACAACTGATTAGACATTAAAAAGGAGCATATGGATCAGCAAACCATACAGCAACTCAGGAATTTTTACGAGAAAATACAAGCATTATTCACTCTGGAAATTGATGAATATCATGTGATGAGAAGAAAATAGAATTAATAAACAAAGGCAGTAGACGTCTCCAGTACACTAGTTAAATGTACACACACATATACAAATATAGCAAAAAAAAAATGTATTGGAGAAAAGCACTGTACCAGAGGTCCAGAAACTTCGTCAGCTTTTTCTTTCTCATACAACTGCTCAACCAGTGCAACAGCAAACTCCAAGGTAGTGCCAGGCCCACGACTTGTCACAACTTGGCCATCAATCTGTACTCGGGATTCAACAGCAGTTGCAGTAGATTCCAGTTGCTCCATAAATGATGGATAGCATGTGGCCTTTTAAGGTCAAGTTTTAAAATAAAAGTTAAATTGAGTAAGCAATTCATCATAAAATCAATATATGACTTAAATCTCAAGAAAAATATCTGCTAACTTACTTTCAACCCCTTCAGCAAACCCCATGATCCAAGCACCACTGCAGGTGAAGCACAGATGGCAGCATAAAAACGACCATCTGCAGCTTGCTTCTTCACTATGTTCTGCAAAACTGCACAATCTCTAAGACTGGTAGCACCTGGCATACCTCCCTAGAGCATGAAAGAAGCAGAAATTTCATGCTTCAGTAAAACAAACAGTGAATGAACCAAAGTCTATGAAGAAAAGGTAAATTAGAATCTGAAGAACCAGAGTATTTCATAATGGTAGCATCATTGGGCTTAAAATTTGAAAGCAGATAAATCATCCACGATCCAATCAATATAGCAATGCAGAATACTGATAGGAAATATTGTCAAATATGACCTAACGTGATGGATATAAATGCAGTGGTAAGAGTAGTAGTGCCCCCATACTGAGAGAACTTTCGATAAAATCAAGGCCAAATATCATTACTGGGAGATACAAAATGAAAGAAATCGGACTTCGTGGGAAACAGAAACCGTCGTCGCTTATCAAGCTTCGATCAACAAGTTCTCGAAAACAACCTAGCGAGAATATAAAAAATGCAATACATAGCCGAACATACAGCATAAAAATAGAAAAGCGAGGGAGAAAACATTAGTACAGGAAGTGCGATGAGATCGAAAACAGTATCTGCGCAATCCGAAATGAGAGAATCCGCAACAATCTTGATCTGATGCGCAGCATCAACACGAATATGATTCTCAACGGAAGCAACGGTAACATCAGCTCCAGCACGTCGAAGCACGTCAATGGTGATGACTGCCTCAAGCGGCTCGGTGCCGTTCGCAACCGGAACCAAAACCTAAACATTTAACGACGAGGTTGCAAACACGAACAAATTGTCAAAAATCAAACAGCAGAGAAAGCCAACCGGTAATAGAAGAAGAAATTTCAATGGAGCAGCTATAATAGGACCTTGCGAGCTGGGTGAGACGCCATAGAAGAAGCACGGATGGAGAAGAAGCGGTATCTGTGAGAATGGAGTTGAGGAGTGAGCTTTGTTGCAGTGAGAGAAAAGCGTAGAAGAGGCGGATGAGGTAGTAAATGGGAAATTGCCATAATTGTTGGGAGGGCAGAACGGGTAATTTACAGTAGTAGCTCTCGGTAGTCTAGAGGCATCGCATCGGTGCTTCAGCTTCAGCTTTTGGCTATGGCGGAAATGATTCGGTGGATTATCTTCTATGGATGTTTTTCGTCGTAGGAGATCACGTTCACTGTGCTTTCGCCACGTCATTTACTCAATTTATATGATGGTTAAAATTTAAAATACCGCTTTAAAATTGGTTAAATTATAATAATAAATTTCATGCTTCGACAAAATATATAGATATATATATGGAAAATTTTTAAAAATAGAAAAATAAAGGAAACTATTTACCAAAATAGTAAAATTTTTAAATAATTATAATAGACACAAATAGAAGTTTATCAGGGTCTATCAATGATAGAAATGATAGAAGTATATCACTTATAAACATTGATAAAAGTTTATCAATGTGTTGTTTTTGCTATTTTTGGTAAATAGTTTGACATTTTTTCTATATGTGAAAATTTTCCTATATATATTTCATAGAGAATAGAGAATTTAAGATTAGGAACTAAATTTAAGTTTTATGATTTATTGAAAAAAAACATAAATTAAAATTTGACATTTAAAATTTGAGTGACTAAAATTTATGGTGATCAGGACTTGATCAGCGTTAGTTTTGGACTGAAACTACGTTTACTACCAACATATCGATTTTTATATAGTATTTTTTTATAATTATAGTAAATATACATATATAATATATTTATCATTGTTTAATAATGCTAGAGCTAACTATTCAAAATTTTCATTTATATAATTTAACATGCTAGAGATGGAGGATTCAAGCATTCATCTTATAATATATATATATTAATTAGATAAGTTATCATTTTTTCTATTTTTGAATGAATTTAAGTGTCAGGTGAGCATAGTTAAGTAGTAGCTAGTTATTAGTATGTACTATTTTTTTAAGTTGAAAGTTCAAAATTTCATACTAAACACGTGGTAGATTCAAATTTTTACTTTTTTTTATGACAACGAGTCATTCAACAGACAAATATTACACCGAAATTAATGATAAAGAAACTAAAATAATGAAGGATACGAAACCTCATGGCCCATGGTTAAAATTGTAAAATTATAGTATTTTTTCTAACAGTATATTTAAGAAATTAATAATAAAATAATTGAAAAGATATAGTATTTATTGTAAATATATAATAACCAAAATTAAGAAAAATGCTAAATTAACTTGTTTAGAAAAAATACCTTTAAAAAAAACTTGTTTCGAAAAAATACAACTGTTATTTCTTTGAAACAAATTGCGTTTTGTTTGAAAGAAAACTTCCATAGCCAAAATTTAAGAGAGACATTAGCCTCTACATTTGTAGGACACGATTTCCTACCCATTTGCCTATTTAATAGAAAATTTGAAAATACGAAATTAACTATATTGTTAAGTATGTGTTTTGGTAGCAGATTCAAAAATTGGATTATAATTTAAACAATAGTTTAAAATATACATGATACTACATATTTATAAATCATAAAACTAGTTTTAGTTACCTACTATTATTTAGTTGACAATAAACTATTAATTAATTTATTTACCTACTATAATTATTGTTTTGGAATATTATATAATTTACAATTCGCCACATACTACATATTATATTTTTTTAAAAATGAATTGAATTTATAACATGACATCATTGTTCGATGAGATTTATGTAGAAATTTGATTCGTAGAATTTGAAATTGTATTTGTATTGATTTCAGTGTTGCGAGTACAATTTCTAATATTTGATCCTTTGGTTATTTCTCTCGAAAACTAAACTTTAATCCTTAGGCTTATTGATCTTCTTGGATAATCAGCATTTGGGCTTGATGATCTTGTTGGAGGATTGGCCTTTAGGTTTGATGATCAGCTTGTATCGGTCTTTGGCTTGTTTATGACTTTAAGAGCTTTATAGAGTCTTTTGAACTTTAGTCTTTAGATCTTCAGGAGAGTAAAAGTTGATCTTTGTGAAAGAATGGAATTTTCGAAGCGGAAGCATATGATCGCCTTGTGTTTTAGAATTCTGTTTTACAGTACTCAATTGATCAGAGGACGGAAACAAGATAAACGTATTTTCCCTAAGCATGTTTTCTATAGAAAATAAACAAAGAGAAAAGGGATAGTAGCACACATACCCTTGAAGAACCTTCTTGTTTCTTTTCCACAACAAGAACTTGAACCGTTCTTCTCTCGAACACCCGTTCACAGCAAAACCAAAACTCGTACATAACACCACCACGAAATCTTCCTCAGTATTCTCAAGGTGAGAATCATAGAGAGTTGTGAACTTCTATGAATATTTTGGTGAAAAGGGAAAGAATAAATTGTTGAGAGAAAATTGTGGAGATGAGAGTTTTCTCTTTTGATTTTCACAAATCTCAAATCTCGCACTGATACAAAACCTGCATATACGAGAGATAAGCCAGGGAGTTATTTAATAACTCCCCACTCACGTGGGAGTTATTTCATTATTTTTAAACTTAAATATATTAAGTAACTTAATATATTAATTTAAACCATATATTATATCTCATATAATATATAACCTATAGTTTATTATATTACATATAATATAACCTATAGTTTAAATTCTCTCATATAACATATAGTATTAATACGAATCACATTGATATTAATTTTAAGCTATAGTTAGTATATGAATCATATTCAAATATATTTCTCTCTTTAAACTTTATCATGTATCACATACATATAATAATTCTATATAATACAACTTCCCTTTAATTAATTTGAACGATTCAAATTAATCCAAAATTAATTTAATTCTCATTAATCTTTATTGAGCTACCGAGGGGACCTTATAGACATATAGATTGAAGCTCCAATAATACTTGATTAATTAATTAAACTCTTTAATTAAATTAATCAACGTTCATTAACTGCTAGTTACTCCACTAAAGACTGACAGTTGCACTATTCGCACTATAGATATATTTATGTGTCCATTTAATATAACTAATCAACAATGCGTAGACCCTTCACAAATTGTTTGTAAGTATAACTTGGTCAAAATTACCGTTTTACCCCTATAGTTACATCTAACTTCTTAAGTACCACTGATCTCTCTAATGAACAATTAGTCATAGTCCAACTATAACCCAACCTCTCTCGGACTAGGAGAGAGTGTGGCGTTGAAGGATATACGAACATGCAACAGATGCGAATTGGAACATATTACACTCTAACATGCTTAATTTATAGGATAAAAATTCATGCAAAAAGGGAAAAAACTGAATTTTAAGAACAAATACCCTTGTAGCTTAAAATTCTCTCTCAATCCTTGATGAATTTGATCACGAACGATTTGTAGACCACCACAAGAGTCTTTTCTACGATTCTCTGACCTTATATTGGATGGTGAGATCCAATTTCGTGGTGAATTTGTGAAGGTATGAAGCTTGGAGAAGAAGATGAGCTATAGAGAAATTTTGGCAAAATAACCTCTTCATTACCAAAATTCTCAACCCAAATTCAACAAAAAAAAAAAAAAAAAAACAACCTTATTTATAAATGATTAACATGCAACCCAATTGCTTATCAAATTGACAATAAAAACTCTTCAATTTGTTGGCTATTTGAGAGGTTAACAACTAAGGGCACGTTTGATAACGTTTCTGTTTCCCATTTTCTGTTTCTATTTCTCATTTTTTAAGAAACTGACTTGTTTGATAACCGTTCCTGTTGCTGGGACTAAAACCCTAGCACAGCGGAAACATATCAGAATCCTAACTCAAAATTAATATTAAAATTTTGAAATAATTCTACATTGGTAAAAGAATTCTAAAAACCTAGTTTAAGCATACTGTAAAAAAAAATATCAGAGAAAAAAAACTTACGTTGGATCACCACCACTTGGAGTCCTTCCTTTTCTCTAAACATTGAGGAAAGGTTTGTGGGAACCTTTTTGGTAAGGAAAAAAATTGCAGACAACTCTTCTGAGAGAATTTTTTAGAGAGAACACCAGATCTCTTTTTTTTTTTTTTCTTTCTGTTAGACACTATATAAGGAAATGAGAGAAAGTGGGAAACGTGGGTGTTATATTAAGTAACTCCCCTACATGGTTACAACAATATTAAATCTAATTTAATTTTAATTAAATTCGTTAATTAAATTAATAATTAATAATTAATTAAATCTAATTTAATTAACCAATTCATTTAAATCATATTTAAATGAACATCTCTCACATAACCTATAGTTTTAATTCAATTAATTTAATTAAATCAAATTTAATTAAATTAGATTAAATTAAATAACTAATTAATTCTCCAATTAATTAATTATCAAATTAAATATCAAATATTTAATTTTAACTTGCATTTGAATCAAATTCAAATACATTTCTCTCATAACCTATAGTTTTAATGTACATCTAATACACATTAATTTTAACCTATAGTTTTAATATAAATCTAATTCATATTAAAATAATATTTGAACAATTTCAAATATTTAATTCTCTTACAAATTAACTTTGAATCATATCCAAAATTATATTTATACTATAAAGTTTAATTTGTAAAATAAACTTTATATTATAATGTATCATTATACATTATACTTTTCCCTTAGTAAATTTGAACTTTTCAAATTTCATCTAAGAATAAATTGCTGGGATTAAAACTCTAGCGCAGCGGAAACATATCAGAACCCTATCTCAAAATTAATTTTAAAATTTTGAAATACTTCTACATTGGTAAAATAAATCTAAAAAAAAACTAGGTTAAGCATATAGAATACAAAAAAAACAAAAATTAGAGAAAAAAAGAACATACGTTGGATCACCAGCACTTGGAGTCCTTTCTTTTCTCTGAACGTTGAGGAAAGGTTTGTGGGAACCTTTTTGGCAACGGAAAATTGCACATAACTTTTCTGAGATGATTTTTTTAGTGAGAACGAACGATTCAATTTTTTTTTGTTAGACGCTATATAAGGAAGCGAGAGAAAATGGGAAACGTGGGTGTTATCCCACGTATTAAGTAACTCCCCGACGTGGGAGTTACAACAATATTAAATCTTATTTAATATTAATTAATTAATTAATTAAATTACTAATTACTAATTAATTAAATCTAATTTAATTAACCAATTCATTTAAATCATATTTAAATGAACATCTCTCACATAACCTATAATTTTAATTCAATTAATTTAATTAAACCAAATTTAATTAAATTAGATTAAATTAAATAACTAATTAATTCTCCAATTAATTAATTACCAATTAAATATCAAATATTTAATTTTAACTTGCATTTGAATCAAATTCAAATACATTTCTCTCATAACCTATAGTTTTAATGTACATCTAATGTGCACTAATTTAACCTATAGTTTTAATATAAATCTAATTCATATTAAAATAGTATTTGAACAATTTCAAATATTTAATTCTCTTACAAATTAACTTTGAATCATATTCAAAATTATATTTATACTATAAAGTTTAATTTGTAAAATAAACTTTATATTATAATGTATCATTATACATTACACTTTTCCCATAATTGCACTCTTCTCATTGTAGATATATTTCTGTGTCCACGGATATAGACTAATAACAGCAAGTTAGTCCTTCAAAAGTGTTCGTAACACTAGCTGGGTCAAATTACCGTTATATCCCTGGGTTACTTCTAAATCCTTAAGTACCAGTGCTCCTCTAATGAACAAGCTGTTTATGGTCCAGCCATCAAATAGAAACCCCTATCAGGCCAGTGAGAGGGTAGGGCCCTTTGTTCAAGTCCCGGAGACACCACTTAAGGGAACACTTATCTACTTACCCTAAAGTCGGGAAGGAGTGAAATCCATCTTGTATAATTATGTTCCCAGCTCCTCACTCAGTCTTATCCCAAAATGGTAGGCATATCGAGTTGTCAAACGGGCCACTCTCACCCATACAAATCAAAGGAAAATCCCTCGTGAACAGGAGTTCATAATATACTCAAGATTAAGACTAAGTTGCCTAGATCAACCTATTGAAATAGAAACCTAACCAGTCAACGGAGTTATATCTAGTGGTTACTATTTCGTGGTCCAGTCTTATGCAAACTCATTGCATAGGATACCCTCACTCGCATGTCTCCTACACGAATGCGTTGGATCATTGTGTTTGTATCAAATACAAAGTGGGCCGTATCCATAGTGTTACCAGGATAAGGTACCCAACCCTATCCTTATACTATAGATCCCTTTAGGCTGTAACTTAAACATTGATCTCTATATGTCTCTACATATTGTTCAAGACTCATAAAACAGCCTAGGATGTTAGTTTATTGGATTTTAGGGTTATTAAAACAAGATAAAATAATCAATAACATTTATTGAATAATAATGAATAACAATTTATTAATGACGGTCAAAATATAACATTTACTATCTACGAGTTTTAGGGCATAAAACCAAACATAAATTACCTCAATATTTTTTACGAGCTAGGAAAGGGACCTAATGGACCTACAGATCAGAAGCTCCAACGATATGAGATTAACGGGCTAAACTCATTAACCACATTAATCAATATTCGTTAACTGTGGGTACACTTCACTAAAGACCCACAGCTGCACTCTTCTCACTGTAGATATATTTCTGTGTCCATGGATATAGATCAATAACAGCAAGTTAGTCCTTCACAAGTTTTCATAACACCAACTAAGTCAAATTGTCGTTATACCCCTATGTTACTTCTAAATCCTTAAGTACCAGTGCTCCTCTAATGAACAACCTGCTTATGGACCAACCATCAAACAGAAACCCCTCTCGGGCCAGTGAGAGGGTAGGGCCCTTTGTTCAAGTCCCGGAGACACCACTTAATGGAACAGTTATCTACTTACCCTAAAGTCGAGAAGGAGTGAAATCCATCTTGTATAATTATGTTCCCAGCTCCCCACTCAGTCTTGTCCCCAAAATGGTAGGCATATCGAGTCGGCAAACGGGCCACTCTCACCCATATCAATCAAAAGACAATTCCTCGTGAACAAGAGTTCATAATATACTCAAGATTAAGACTAAGTTGCCTAGGTCAACCTATTGAAATAGAAACCTAACCAGTCAACGGAGTTACATCTAGTGGTTACTATTTCGTGGTTCAGTCTTATGCAACAGTCGCATGTCTCCTACACGAACGCGTTGGATTATTGTGTTTGTATCAAATACAAAGTGGATCGTATCCATAGTGTTACCAGGATAAGGTACCCAGCCATATCCTTATACTATAGACCTTTTAGGCTGTAACTTGAACATTAATCTCTATATGTCTCTACATATTGTTCAAGACCCATAAAACAGCTTAGGATGTTAGTTTATTAGATTTTAGGGTTATTAAAACAAGATAAAATAATCAATAACATTTATTGAATAATAATGAATAACAATTTATTAATGACGGTAAAAATACAACATTTACTATCTACGAGTTTTAGGGCATAAAACCCAACACCCGTTTCTTGTTTCTAGAATTTGATAAAAGTTTCTTAAAATGGGGCCAAATTTGAGAAACTACAAAATGTAGTTTCTCCTTGTTTCGTTTCTATTTTATCCTAAAATGTTTCTTTTATGTATTAATATTTATCTTTGGCTTGTTGGTAATCATGCATGCCCATTACACCTTTTTGCTTCTTGGTTGTGTGTTAAACTTTCAAAATGTACATTTTTATTTGGTTTTTTTTCTTTTTATATTTTTTTTAATTTCTTTATTAATTTTGTTGTTTACAAAATTAATTCTACTACATTTATATTTTATTTTCATTTTAAATTTTAAAATTATCTAATATTTATATTTATATATTATTTTAATTTCCAATATATTTATTAATTTTTTTACATTTCAAATTTCAACTCTAAAGATGGGCACTTTGATTTTTTTTTTGTTTTATATTTATTTCCATATTTTATATTTTATTTATTTTAATTTTGCTATTTACAAAAATAATTTTGCTATATTTATATTTTATTTTATTTTGAATTTTAAAATTCTCCAATAATTAGATTTATATATTATTTTAATTTTTAATTTGTATATTAGTTTGTTTTTATATTTCAACTTTTGAGTATTAAAATTTGCAATATGCATGTTTATATATTATTTTAATTCTAATATTTTTAGTATATATGAAATCTAATAGAATTTTACATTATATAAATTTTGCTGACTAAGACATTCATTTAGCTCTACTTTAATATTTTACAATCACGAAAATTTACATAATAATATAAATAAGATTTAACTCGACATCAATTAAGACAAATAACGTGAATTAGAGATGACAACACCTATCAAAGTCCGTAGCTGCACTTTCCTCACTATAGATATATTTCTGTCCACTTGATATAACCATAATTCGTAAGTCGATCCTTCATAGGTTGTCCGTAATCACAGTTAGGTCAAAATTACCATTTTATCCCTGTAATTACATCTTGTTCCTTAAGTCCCACTGATTCTCTAATGAATAATTGGTTTGTGATCCTATCACTAAATCGAGTCTCTCTCGAGCCAATGAGAGGGTGGGGCCTCTTGTTCAAGACCCGGAATCAGTACTTAAGGGAACAACCTATTTACTAACCCTAAGCCGGGTATGAGTGAATTTCGTCTTGCAAGATTATGTCCCCAACTATCTACTCGGTCTTACCCCTGAAATGGATGGCTTATTGAGTCGGCGTACTCGGACCACTCTCATCCATGCAGATCTAAGGATGATCCCGAATAAATAGGAGTTCATAGTTAGCTAAAGATTGAGATCGAGTTACCTAGGTCATCTAGTTAAAACAGTCAGTATTTAACGGTAAACGACGTTATAAAGTAATAGTGACTATTTCGTGGTCTGGTCTTATGCAAACTCATTGCATAGAAGCCTCCACTCACATGTCTCTACATGAATGATTTAGGATCACATTATTTGTACCAAATACAAAGTGGGTCGCATTCAATAGTGTCCCCAAGATAAGGTAACTAGCCTTATCCCTAAACTATAGACCATTTTGGGTATTTACTCGAACTTGATCCACTTTTATGTCACTATATATAGTTCGAGTATTCATACTATAGTCATGGGTTCTTAGTTTATTGGCTTTAGAGTTATATTAACAACAATTTACTTTATTCTAGTAATGGTGTAATAAAGAAAGAGTTAGCATTTTGTAGTCCAATCTTATACAAACTCATTGTATAAGATATCCTCATTCACATATCTCTACAAGAATGATCAGGATCAAATTATTTGTAGCACTTTACAACATTTATAACATTTACAAAATGGGTCGTATCCATAGTGTCACAAGGATAAGGTACCCAACCTTATCCATCTAGTACATACCATTTAGGTTATTACTTAAACACGATCCACTTGTATGTCTCCACATACATGTTTAATTTACAGCTAATAATCTCATATCTTAGTTTATTGGTTTTGGGTAATGCAACTAAATGTCAAATAAAATAACACTTATTTTATTAAATAAATAATTTTTTTGTACAATACAAGTTTACAAACTACAAGACCACGAGATTTAGGGCATCAACCCCAAGACTTTGGAGCTTCAATCTTCAAAACTTTAATCTGTCTTTTGATCTTCAAAGCTTTAAAGGAGTTGTGTTCTTTAGATCTTTAGAGCTTCAACCCTTGAATTTTTAGAGCTTGGGAGCATCAGTCTTCAGAGCTTCAACATTTAGTTCTTCCAATCTCTATCCGCTTTTCCAACCTCAGAAAGTTGTAAACTTGAGATCGATTAGAGATTCAATCTTATGGAATTCAAGAAAGTTTTAGTCTTCAAAGTCTTCAATCTTCAGAAGGTTGTAATCTCGAGGTCGATCAGAGCTTTAGAGTCTTGAAATCATCAGAGCTTTAATTTTCAAGTCTTTAGATCTTTTGCACTTCATTGTCAATGCTTCTAACCTCCCAAAATGAAGGGGTGAGACCCCTATTTATAGAGTTTCTATTGGGTCTTCATGGGCTTAGGCCCAAAATTCCTACAATGGGCTTGAATTGAGTTAGGCTTTGGACTTGAATGACTTTAATTACTCGGCCCGATCGAATTTATAATTTTCGCGAAGGACTTGGCCTTTCATTGTGAAGACGTGGCAATTTGGCTTGGCCAAAATTTCTTATTCAACAATTGTATTTTTTTTTAGGGAGTGTTTGGGGCAAGGAGTTGAAAAGTAGAAGTTTGTGATGTAGAGAGTTGTAAATTTCACTATTTGTAGGTCCCACTATTAAAAAATATCAATTCTATACCTTATAGTCCTAAGTGTTCACAACTCCCTAGACTTCATAACTTCATGAAGTTCACAAACTGAACCACTTGCTCCAAATGTCCCCAAAATATTTTTATTTTATTTAATATAATTTTAAAATTTAAAATTTAAATTTCAAAGTCTAGATACAATAAAAGTATAAAATATTGTTTTCACAATTCGTAGAGTTTTGACCAATATTTATGAATTTAGTAAATCTTAAAACAGAAACAGAATTTAAATTCTCCACCCGACCCTACATAATAATTCAAGTTTGCAGCCAAGTGGGGAAAGAGTGGGTCCACATAGAATATAAAACACTGCCAATGAAGTTATTTATTTATTTATTTAAAATAACAATTAAATAAAATGGTTAATGAATTGTTTTTTTTTTAATAACATAAAAATTTGTAATGATTTCTTTGAGAGAAAAAGTAATATTAACAATTAATAAAAAAAAGAATTTAGAAAAATAACCCCCACGATTGCCCATAAAAAAATGTTTTAAACTTTAAAAAATGGGATTCCCAGAAAAGTTATTTAAAAAAAAAAAGAAAAAAGAAAAGTGCATGCGTCTATATTCACCAGAAAAGTTAATAAAAATACGAATTTAGTCAAACTTCTTTTTGTTTTTTTTTTCTTAAAAAAACTTGTTTTAGCTAACTTTCTTTTAATTGCAATATTCATCTCATTAATCCTAAGAGTTGATAATTATTTTTAGTACGATTTATTATATATATACTTATTTATCTTTTTTTGAAAAAAATGAAGCAATTGAATATTAAAATATAAAAAATAGATTTAATTGTGTATATTAAATTTATTGTTAAACACTTCAAATTTGATTGAAACCATCAAATTAAGATGATGTTTCATGAACAAATTTAACATATATGAAAGTTAAATTTGTAGTTTCTTCAATTTAAATGAGCTGTGTTTGATTTTTGTCAAATAACAACTAAAATGGGTTAAATTTGACAAATGTTTCAATTTTTGTATTTGTTTGATTTTATTTTGTATATTTTAGAGTCATTAAGTTGTTAGCCTATAAATAGCAGATTGTTTCTTCATTTGTAGCATCCCACTTCAAATGGAAGAATTCTTTCCTTCCTTTCTTTCTTTTGGTCTTGAGTTGAGAGAAAGTATCAAAGAGTTATGTCAGATCCAAGTAGTTCGAGGTTGCAGTTCTACCGAAGTTAGTCGTTGTATCCTGCTGAGATGATCGTTGAAATTTTCTTGTATCCGGTACAGAGCGAATAATTGTCTTCAGGACAACGCTTATCAAAAGCGTGTCTCGACTACATTTTGAATCTCCAAAGCTTTTGAGGTTTTTTCAAGTATTTTATTATTTTAGTTCATAAGCCTTGTTACACCATCTTGCTGATGGAGTATTATACATTGAAAGTATTGTTTCAAGTTGAGGTATAATCAGTCTGCTAATGTATTCAGTTCACATATATCATTTTTCTCCCAACATATTTTATCTGAATCTCCAATGAGCCAATTGGACATCCCTTGCTCGGGTTCAAATTGAAAATAAAAATATTTACATTTAGATTAAAATACCACTTTGATCTCAATTCAATTTTGATTTAGTCTCTACATTTTAATTTTCTAATTTTAGTCCCTCTACATTCAATAAATCTTAAATTAGCACTTCAAAGTTAAATTTTATTGAAATTGATTAAATAATAATAATATTCTTCGTACGATAAAATAAAATATGTTAATATGTTTTTAAAATTTATAGTAACAATATTATAGATAACCAAAAAAATTTAGAAAATAAAACATAAACTAGTATTAAGAATTAAATTTAGGTTTTATTAAGTATTTAGGACTAAAATTGGAGAATTGAAAATACAAGTATTAAAATTAAACAAATTTAAAGTATAGATATCAAAATGATATATATATATATATATATATATATATATATATATATATATTTTGAAAGAATATCAAAATAATATTTTAACCTTACATTCGTGCTTCTCAATTGAAATTTTATGTTGCTCATTTTGTTTTCCTTATGAGAATTATAGTTTCACTTTTTGAAGTATTTTCTTTAATTTTAAATTAAAAGTGCAGTCGATATATAATTTATTTTATAAAGAACAATACTTCATGCATAATATAAAATATATCTCATTAATTGATATGTAATTGAAGGTTGAATTCTCAATTACTCATATTCGTTGTTGTTTGCACGAGATTTTCGGAGAAACGTATTTCATGAAGTTGAACTTGTGTTTATGTAAATTTGATGCGGATGTGGTTCGATCTCTAGTATTTGATCCCCTGATTCTCTCTCAATTAGATGTGAGTTGAAGTCTTGGAGAAATGTATGTGTTCCAAAGAACTTCAGTTTTTAGGTGTGATTCAGCTTCATGAGTTAGGGAGTCTTCTGATTGTAGGAGAATTCTCTCTGAGCTCTGTGAGTGTAAATTTCGTGAACCTTTTAAATGAGGGATGACTCTTGGACTTTGTGGGCTTGGACTTGGTTGGTTCATGGACCTGGCTTTTGGGCCCAACTAATTGGATTTGGGCCTTTGTTGGCCTTTAGACCGAATTGAATCTATTTTTTTTTACTCAATTGAACCGTTAATAATTAATTGAACAAAAATAATTAATTTAATCCAAGACGAAAGCACATGGCACCATCAAAATTTGCCAATTTACATCTTCAATTTCAATTTAGTACACATGTAACTTTTAATTAGTCTCAAATTTAATTGTTTCTAATTTTGCCACTAATTTGAGAAATGACGTGACAATTTGTAATTGGTCTAAAATTTTCCATTCAACCGTTGTCTTCTAAGAAAATATATTTCACTATTGACTCGTTAAGACTTTCTAAAAATTTATAATAGCTATTTTAAAATAAAAAGTAAAAAAAAAAATATGTATTTTCTTTATCATTTCTACACATTTTGATCATCTACTTGTCAAACATTTTATGGTGGTTAGCCAGCTAACATGGTAAGTATTATTATACAGTTAGTTGCTTAGCTTTTTAGTGATGTTTATGTTCTGTCAAGAGAAGTATTTGGTAGTGGGCGATGATTGTATTATTAGTTGCTTAGCTTTTTGATGATCTTTGCTCTTTCATGGATCATGGGATGAAGGAGAAAAAAATTTAGGGAGAGAAAATTGAGATTATTTATCAAACATCTTATTCCATCACAAGTTGTCATTCATCTTTTACATTTCGGGTTATACTTATCTTTGTGCAGCTTGCTTAAAGTGCTCAGCCGCAAGCTACTAAGTAGTAAATTTTCCTTTAAAGAAATTTTTTTTTCCTTTGTTATTTAAGACGATGAATGGAGATGAATGTCATATGCCCAAACTCAAATATTACTAAAAAGTAAATGCGTAAAGAAAGATTTAAACAATTCACCTACTTCATCAGCGATATTTCATAAATAAATTAAACTTGAACGATATTTCATAACTAGATTTCTGCAGATCTTTTGGACAAATTTAACCTTGTAGTACATTCTCTCTCTTATTTAATTTTTGTAGTGTTTTATAATTAAAATATTAATGTAAAACAAAATTATTTTTTTTCATTTAATTTATTATAATTTTATTCGTTAACAAATATATTATCTATCCCTAAATCTTAGTACTATGTCATAGTGGTTATGTTTCCAAAAGTATTCACCTGCTATGAAACTTTTTCAAACAAAGTATTAACTCTAGGAGAAAATTGCAAAATCAATACTTGCAAAATGACTAAGTATTGATTTTGCAATTTGCCCTAGCATTATTATTATATAATATGGGCATATATTTGCAAAATGAGTAAATATATGTGGATAGATGTGACAAAGTAAATGAAATATATATCTTAATATAAATTAGACCAAAATTATAATATATGATATATATTATATAACAATGTTAAATTTATAATTGTTCTAAATATATTTGAAATAAACATGGTATATATAAAAAAACAAAATGAAAACCAAAATTTGGTACTATAATTATGTATTAAATACAATCCACTTAATTTAAAGATTCTGAATTTAAAATTTACAAAAAGAAAATTTTGTAAGACAAATTAGGGAAGAAATAAAATCTCCTAAATTTAATGATGGAAATTTCCTTTTGTGGTGGGTTTTGAAAATTTCGGAAAAAACTATTTAAGGCACATGATTTCCATATTTGTGTCTTTTCATTTTTTTTTAAATAAAAAGACTAGAAATTAATGGGATACTATTATGGGCTTGATTTTTATGTAATATTGTAACATATTAGGCTATTTATGAAGAAAAAAAATAGCAAATTTAAGTCATTCTCACAATTTCATCTATTTAATTAGGCTATTAGTATAAAAAATTTGTAAGAAAATGAAGAAGAATTTTTTTTTCCATATGGCAAATTGTGTTTAGATGCAATGCACCCAACTATTTTCTTAAAAAATAAAAGTATTTTAAAAGAAAATTTGTTCATTGATTCTTATACTCATTTTGCCCTATTATTATTTTTTTCAAATGGTGATGGTGATGATTATTAGTTGCTTAGCTTTTTAGTTTTTCAGTGATCTCTGCTCTGTCATGGGTCATGGAATGAAAGAGAAAGATATGAAGTTGATCAAAAGAAAGAGAAAGAAGATAGAGGTTGTTTAAGCTTTTCTCTCTATAAAATTTATAAACATGTGTGTGTATGAGTGTTTGTGTTTTTTTTTTAGTTATATATAACTTTGGAATATTATTGAAGTTAGTTCTTTATTAGGGTGACATTATTTTAGCATGTTTACCACGAATTCTATGTAATATATTTTCTATTGAAAGATTACTCTTAAATTGTCGATTGATCCAAAAGCTTAAGTTGATAGGTGAAGACATATTTATTTAATATCATCTAACACTCTCCCTCACTTGAAAATAATATTAATTGGGGAGGAAACAACGTCGTAGGAGGTTGACCGACCTACTCTGATACCATCTTAAATTGTCGACTGACCCAAAAACTTTATAAGCTGATAGGTGAAGGCATATTTATTTAATATCATCTATCAGTTATACTATACATGAAAAAAATATCAAAATTTTAATACAAAATATGACATAAGATGGAAAGAATTATAGAATAATTAGTATGTTTTAGTTAATATTTAGTTTAACTGTTAATTTAGATTAATTAGTTTTTTTTTAGTCATCCTTGCTCTTTCATTCCATGACTCTTGACAAAACATAGAGATCACTAAAAAGCTAAGCAACTAACATAATCATCACTATCACCATCATTTTAATGAAAAAAATAATAGGACAAAATGAGCGGGAATCAATTAACAAATTTTATTTTAAAAATTAGTTTTATTTTTTTAAAAAAATATTTGGCTGCATCTAATAGATTCACTTGCATATTAAAAATGTAAAAAATTAAATGTTATAATACACATTAAAGTTAAATTTATCTCCAGTAGATATTATTGGATACATTTTTAAATACAATAACTACATATTTGAAAATTAAAGGTTTAATTGGACACAAAAAGTAATTTTTTGTCTAATTAAATGATTAATTTTTTTTGACATTTTTGATATTTTGAGATCTATTATATCTAGAATAAAAAATGATCTATTGTAGACATTCTTTATAGACTTATTAGAGTAAAAAAGATTCATTCATAAAAAATTTCAAAACGACTATAAAATATGAGTTAGCTAGCAAGTTTATTACAGTGGAAAATTATTGTTTTTTTTAAATGAAAATTAGAACAATAAATAAATATATATTGAAAAAATAATATATAAAAATATTTATAAAAAAAGCACAGTCAAGAGTTTAAAATGTCGACGTTGACGGAAATATCAAGGTCTTAATTTTATAGAAATTTCGATGGAAATATCAATAAAATGTCAATTTCTATGGATGTTTCTGAAAAAATGATAAAAATTTAAAATCAATTCAATTAGTAAATAAACATTTTATAATTTTAAACCTAGTTAATATGTCTATTTTTTATATTATATTTATATTATTACCATTTTGTTGCTTATTTTTTATGTTTCGTTAATTTTTCTACAATATAACGGAAATATCGATTCACCTCTCATGTCGATATCGAACCCATAGAAACTTGGAAATATCAATAGAATTTCGACACGTCAACAAAAATTTAATACTAAGACTCAACTAAGAGAAAGCCATGTGTCAGTTCCAACTGTCAAAGCAAACCTAATGTCTTGGCTATTTAATGAAACATGTTAATAATAAACCTAAAATTAAGTAAATATATTTTATATTTATATATATATCAACGTCGTTATTTGATGGAACACGTGTCTCAGACCCCCTTAATAGATTCGTCTCTGCAGAAGATGTGTGGCAACTTGTGACGAGGTATTTTGGATGTTTTGATCAAACTCAATTTTCTCTTCTTAATTCTTAAATCACCGATGACCCAAAAGCTTAAACTGATAGGTGAAAGTGGATTTAATTATATATCATCTAACACTAATATCTTTTACTTTAATCCTATGACAAAGCGAAGACCACTAAAATGCTAAGCAACTGATACTATAATTATCACCATCACCATCTACTTCTTTAATAATATATATACGTGCAACTAAATACGATGATGAACAAATATCATGAGATGCATAGAATCTTCCTTCGATTAAAATTGTTGTATCCAAATCAAAAGAGCAATACCTAGGTGTATCTTCAAGATGCACCCATATTTGTACATCTCACTCTCATCATACACAAAAAAATGAATCTTTAAAAATATTTCAAAAAAAAAGAAAGAATAATTCATCATGATTGGACAATTTTTAAAAGAGTGCACAAAGATAGGTGTAGCTCGAGATGTATCTAAATAAAAATATTTATATAAAATTTATTTTGTACCATTTTTATTTTATCACTTAATCATTTTGATAATAATTATAATTAATAAGTAAATATCCAATCGATAAAGATATTTTTAGAACCAAACCTTTGGAAATTGTTTGGGTCACTTTCATGACAACCCAAAATTCCATATATACAAGGAACATATATCCGACATAGAGAAGCTAAGGCATATTTTCTTCCAAGTCTAATTTGATAACTATTTGACTGTTTGATTTCGATTTTAGAAAATTAAACATATTTTTTCTCGATTTCTTACTATAATTTTTTGTTAATAAAATAGTTGAATTTTTAGTCCATTTTTAAAAGCATATTTTTTAAAAACTACTTATATATATATATATATATATAATTAGTATTCTAAGCTTGGCTTGGTTAGAAGTATATAATTAAATAATAAATTTAAAAATTGAAGAGGGGTTGATATATCCTAAATTTAATTTAATATATATATAAAAGTTGAGACATTTAAGTCAATGAATTATGCCATTTGGGTTAAGTAATATATAGGATATTTAGACATCTAAAGATACATAATCAAATATCTTACTCATCAGATAAACCTTTTTTATTTTTAATAAAAAAGTCTTTATATTAGGTTCCAGTAGTTTATATAATATAATAATTATAAGAAAATAGTGGCGGAAATCTAATAATTCAAAGCGTTCAACTAATTAAATAAGAATGTTCAATAGATTAAGGAGAAAAATTATAATAAATATTATATCTAGAGTATATTTATATTATATTAATAGTCTTGCTTCTATGAAAAAAATAACAGGGTAATACGTGCAAGAATCAATTAACAAATTTTATTTAGAAAAATAGTCGAAATCAACTTAGTTCAATTAGCATTAAGTACGTACCATAACTGATAGCTTTTCTTTTTAAAATCATTTAGATATATTCTACACCTATCTTCTTTTTTCTTCTCATCGAAATTATTTCGATCACATCAAATAATTCAAACATAGTTTGTTGTGTGACAAACTTTTTTTCTTTGATTTATAATTTATTTATTCTTTGCAATAGGAAGGATTGGAGAAAATAGATTAAGCTGCACGTAAGTATTATTTGTTATTTTTCAAATCTTAGTCTAAGACTATTAGGCTAATGAGCAATAATTGTTTCAAGTTCAAAACCATTTAAAAGAAATAATATTCGAGTATTCTTGTTCTAATTATACGTTTTATTTCATTATCGTCATTGACCATTTTATTATAAAATTTGATCGAAACTCTCAATCTCTAATTGAACACGAGTGAAATTTGATTTATGGTTGCCAAAATTTACCCTTCAACTCTCAAAAATGTTTTGATTTCATTTTAAGGTATATTTTTTTGTAAATTAATCCTTATATCATTAATATACTTTAAATAAGGGTTCTTCTAATTCAACAAATGTAGGAATTGAGATCTGAATTTTCAACTACAAAGAATGGAGTTGATGCTTTAACTATGGAAAATGTACCCTAGACCAAGATGTAAATGTTCAAATCACTCCCTCCACGTATTATTCAACAAAAAAAAATGTTTGCTTACAAATATTTAATTAATTAATTTTTTATGTTTATAATAAATCAATATTTAGATTAAATATTGGGCTGCTTTCAAATATAGTAAAATGAGCAAACTTATTTACAAATATAACAAAATGTCACTGTCTATTAGTCTAACATCGATAAACATGATGTTTTGCTATATTTAAAAATATTTCTTACAGTTTTGCCATTTAAAACAATTATATTTAAATATTGGTTATATTATTACTTTTTTAAACATTATTTCATAATTATAATAAATATACATATATATTTATCATTACTTAATAAGACCAAAGTTAACTATTCATATTTCTTATTTTTTAAATTCAACATGTGGGAGTGAGAAAAATCGAACATCTAATCTCTTAGTTTGTAGTATATGCCTTAATCATATAAGTTCCTATTTTCCTATTTCCTGAACACAAACTTACATACCGAAGTAAGCAGATAACCAACTATTGACATATACTCCTTTCTTTGACAAAAGTTCAAATTCTCATACTATAAAAATACATACAACATTCAAATTTTATTGGTGAGTCGTGAAGATTCATTCAACAACAAATAATAATAATAATAAATATCACATGAAAATTAATAATAAAAGATACTATAACAATGTCATCCTAATGAAGGATGCAACTTCAATATTATTAAAAAATTACACTTAAAGTTACACAAACATTTTAAAACATACACACACATTTAGAAATTACATAGAAAGATAAGCTTAATTAAGAGCTTAAAGAAGATCCTAATCTTCTCAAAGTCTACTTATTGGGTGTTTTGATGAACCCCAAATGAGTTGAATTATCCACTTTTATCAAAGTCTTCAACTCATTTGCAACCCAACAAAGTGAGCCTTTGGTTTGGTAAAAATACCCCAAACACTTGCAATCCAAATTGCATTTTTTCTCACACTCCTTCTGCCCCATAGGCCCTTCTCCTTTGTTGTACTTAGTCAAAAAATGATCCACACCTTCAAGTTTATAGTAATGGAAGCTTTTAGGATCACAGGAACTTACCTTCTTCGCTATACACGTCTTGCTCCACCCCAACAGCCCGTTCTCCGTCGGGCACGCCACGCATTGGTTATCCTCACACAGCCCCAACTGCCCGCATCTCTCCGGCCACTGGCATTCGTTCTCCGTATTCGATTCCCTATCGAAGAGAGTGAACGAAATTTCTGATGGGCCCCAATCGACTTTGTCGTTGTATGTGAATAGGCGGAGGTTGCCGTCGATTCCTAATCGGAGGAATGTTAATGTGCTGTTGTACTTTGGCCGTGACAGAATTGGGGCGCCGCTCTCTGTTGAACCGGCGACTTCGTAGTTCAATGTCAATTCGGTGGCGAATCCTTGATCTGGATCTACGTCGGCGTTGAGAGTGACTCTTGCGAGAGTGCCTTTTTGGATTGTGAACCAATTCGAGGATGCGAAGTAGCGCATTGGTTTTGGAGAGTTAGGGCTTTTGTAGTACAGAGCTAGGGCTTTTCGTTCCATTACGAAGCTGTAAGGTCCATTCACGTTCAATTTCTCCGATGCGCGGCTTACTAGCTTCGTTACACCGCCGAGACGGAGCGATTGGCCGACTAGGAGTGTGTCCGTCGGCGAATCGAAGCTCTGCCAAAGGAATTTGCCTTTGGAGTCGAGGAGCACCATGTTGCCGTTCGGGAGTAACTTGAATGCGACGACGCCTTTGTTTGCGGTGTTAGATTGCCATACGACGGTTCCGTCAGACTCGGCGAGAACTAGGTTTCCGTCGGCGCCGAGAGAGAATGTGGCATTTTCGCGAACCGGACGGCCACGATTGGCCTCCCAAACCCACCGCTTCGCGGATTCAGAGCGGAGAATTGCCATTCGAAGAGCGAGCGTATATTCATTCGGCGTCGTGTTGTAGAACATGAGTTGAAATGGCGAGTTGCCGATACTCAGGCCTCTGTAATTTGCGTCATACTCGACGGCGAAATCGCCGAATTCGCCTTCATTGACGAACTTGAAGGTCTCGTTGGGAGGAACGATAGCAAGAGAGAGGGAAATGAACAAGAAGAAGAAAGAGAGCAGCAGAGGCGTCAACAATGGCGGTCTCATGTTTAGAAGAAACTCTGTTTTCTGTAATTTGAAGAAAACCGGATGATGAGGAGAGGAAGAAGATGATCTTTATTTATAGAAACCGACGAGGGTATTTACGTAATTTTAATTAAACTTTATTTTTTTTCTAGAAAATAATTACAACTTTATTTATGGCTCATCTTTTGGCTGCTTTTTTTAATCCACGGTATTTGATTTTGGATATTGGCGGCCGCTTTGAGTGCTGTTTGGGTTGTAATTTTTTTTTTTCTTTTTTTTTTTCTTTTTTTTTTGAAATGTACACTTTCTTTGAACATTGAAAAAAGTCATGACTGGTTGGCTAGATCTGAATTTCTTTTATATTTGTTCCAATAATAAGGAATAAATATATTATTGTGCATGAATATAAATGCTGAACTTATTTTTTTTTTAAATATTGTTGAGCCTTTGCACTTTGAGCAGAGTATACGAGATGAATCTTGTATTAGTCCTTGAAATTTTAGATTTGTTACATTTAGTTTCTAATGTTAGTCCTTGTGTTGTGTGTATTTTTTTTTAAAAAAACTATTTTTTTTATTGTTGTTAATATTAATAAATAAATTAATGATTCTTTAAGCAGGGTTTGAATGACAAAATTGTTTAAAATTTCAAATTCAAACTCTATATAACTATCGTTATAAACAAATAAATAGCCATTGTAATTAATATACAATCAAATAATAGATAGAAATAAAAAGAGAAATAAAAAGAAGAAGAAGATGCTAACAAAACCTCTTTTAACTATGTGATAGTTTCTTCAATATAGTATTGATTTTTCTTTAAAAATACATTATAGAACCTACTTTAATGAATTATAAATTCCATAATAAAAATTTTAACACAGTACAAATATCCAATTTACGTTGACCATATAATTATTTAAGTATATATGTATTTAGATATATCAGTGTAATAAATACAAGAATAGAATTTGAATCTTCAAATCCATAGAAGAAAATATATATTAATTACTACTAAATAATTGTCAAAATTCATATTTATTAGTAGGAAATTTTTTTTAAAAATAAAAATAAATAAAAATAAATTATTTATACAAAATAACAAAATTTTTAGATAGTTGTGATAGATGCTGATAAAAATATATTAAGGTCTATCAATGATGGAAATAATAGAAATTTATCGATATCTATTCGTATATTTTTTTTACTAATATTAATCGCGAGATAACGAAGGTATTCGAATACAAAAATTGAGAATAAAGAGAAACAAACAAGGCATTGAAATGGTGGGCATGTGATCCGTTGTCCTTGTCCCATCATATAATTGTTTAATTAATTATTAATTAATAGTAATAATAATAATAATAATAAAGGACAGCTGGTATTCTGATTCGACTTGTGGCCCTGTCGCTGACCAATTTTAGTTTGGATCAAACTCAAATATTGACTTTATCTAAATCTTATATTATATGTTTTACGCAATTTTCACAATTTTTTTATTCACAGCGAAGAAATTCTCTTCTAGAATTTGATCAATAGACCTCTTCAAACTTTCAACTTATACGTGATTTTCATAATTTGTTTATTATATTTATTTATCCATTACATTATTTTTAAAGTAGAGGATTTGAATCTCAATTCTATATAGATTAGTGTTAATTAAGTTTTTTTTTTAAAAAATAAGATTAACAGAAATGTAAACATTTTTCTTGAAACATTCTTTAGGAAAAATCGATATTCTAATAAAAAGCAAGCTACATAGATTACAGTTTGATATTGGATCATTGCAAGATTTCATTTATTATTTTGAGATTGTTCATATAAAAAATAATGGTTCACTATATATCTTGGTAGATAAGTTATGAGCAGTGACAGATCTATAAATTTAAGTGAGAAAAAACGCAAATGTATATAATGTTAATTTACAATCTTGTGTTTATATATAATCCATAAACTTAAAAATTGTCTGACAAATTTCTTAATTTTCGTTTTTTGTGTTTAATAAATTCTTAAAATATTAATTTTACATCTAATACATAACTTACATGTTAGATTATGTTAAAAAAATTAAATGTCGTATTAGACATTAAATTTAATTTGTGCTTAATAGGTATGATTGGACATCTTTTTAAAATTAGTACGGTACAAATTTAAAATTTAAGATTCAAATAGACATAATTTTTTTTTGTCTTATAAAACAATTACTTCTTAAACCTTTTTAGTATTTATGAGATATATTAGAAATAAATTGGGGGTAATTTATAGATTATTTATTGGACATTTTTAAGAGACCTAAAGTCAACATTGAAAGTTTATGGATTTATTAGTCACAGTTTTTAAACTTTAGAGACTAAACTTATAATTTAATCTTCATATAAATGTAATTTTAAATTAATTATTTATATACTATTTTTTATTAAAGAATACTAATTACAAAATTATTATAGAATTGACCTTCATAAAATTATTCACTTAGATTCATAAACAAAAAAAAAAAAAAAAAATTATTTAATCAAATTTTGTAAAATAATTTTATAAATATTTAAAAATATTTGTATATATATATATATATGAGAAAAATTAAATTGGAATTAAGTTTCCTAACCTATTTCAAAGTACTAAAAATTAAACCTTATATATATATTCAAAATAAAATATATAATTATATTTTAAAATAAGAGTATAAATATATGTAGTAAATTAATTATACTATGTAATAAAATTAAATTAACATTTGTTATACTATGTAATAAAATTAAATTAACATTTGTCTGAAGGATGCAGCATGCACTCATAACCACTACAACATCATATTTTTATAAGAACTTTGTGGGATACTATTGTATTTAATATATAAATAAAAATATTTTTTATATTTAATGAAAAACAATATATACAAATATAAAACATCACTCGTTGAGGGGCACTCCTTCATAGATCCACCTCTAGTTATGAGTTATTCTTATTTTAATAAAATTTATTATGTTGTATAACATTATAACTGAGGTCATCTAAAATCTGTTGGTGTGAACCAAGAGTTCTAGCTTAATTCTTATTGTATTATATTTGGGCTTGTTTGATAGTATTTTCGTTTTCTGTTTCTTGTTTATGTGTCTCATTTTTCAAGAAATTAGCTTGTTTGATAACACTTCCCATTTCTTATATATAAATTTTAAGAATTTTTTCCTAAAAAATAGGTGAAATTTGAAAAATTACAAATAAGTAAGTTTTTTTCTCCATTCCTATTATATATTATATATATATTATCGATTCTTAAAAAGATCAATGATAACCTTTAAATCTCTTGGTATATTACTCTAATATGCTCCTATTATAAAATATTTCTATGCTATATTAGTTAAATTTAAATTTTAAAATTTTTCAATATGTAGATTTTTAAAATTTTTAATTTTTAATTTTGCAATAGGCATATTTATAAATTATTTTAATTTTAGTATATTTGAAATCGGTTATAATTTTACTTCCCAAAACATCCATTTAACTACACTTTAATATTTTACCACTATGAAATTTACCTAATAATATAATTGAGTTAAATTTGAGTCTACGTCATTTAAGACGAATAACTGAGTAAAATAATATTGCATATCAAAATTGAATAATATTTTAAGGATATAAATAATAACTATACATATCAAATGTCCAATTTTAATCTATGTACTTCTAATAAATTTTAATGTGAATTTTATTCCACATTGTTAATTTTTTATTACGGGTTCATTGTTGATTTTTTTTTTAAAAAAATTATTATCTATAAAACTCTAAAATTTTAAAAATATATATAAAATGTATTTATTTTTTAATAAAATCTTTCCATTTAAAATACCGACACTAAAATTCGAATGGACTCGACTACCTGAAAAATGGTTTTTTTCTGGCCAGAGCTGGATGTAAGATTTTGAAAATTGAATATCCGTCTTAAATATCCTTACCAATCAAAATAATCAGATAAATAATTAAATAAATTGATCTTGACCAAGTTTGTATTGGCTACAAAACTCACACCGAAATTCATCGCCATCGAACCGTTCATCTCTGAGTCACAACATAATCACCTATTAGTCTGACGCCCAATCAAACGGCTGAGATTCAAGATAGAGCAAAAACATAGGTCCGCAGCACAGAGGATAGAAACTTCTTCCACTAAAGCGGTGAGCCGCCGCGATAGTTCATCATTACGGTCCAAACTTCAAGTGGGTTAAACCACACGTGTCAGTCGAGCCAATCCTATCCATAAGGATATTAATTATTATTGACCACGTATATATTTTTTTATTTAATTATTATTATTAGCGGGAGTGAGAGGCACGTGTCCCTGAATTTGTACATTCTATATAGGTTTGTATATTATTTTGTAAGGTTATTTTTAAATATAAAAATACGTGACATACTATTTATAATTATAGAAAATTTTTACTGATAGACAATTTTTTTATATATTTATAAATTATTTGATATTTTTTCTCTTTACAGTAATTTCTCTATTTTTTATAAAATATAAAAATTGTGTAATCATATTTGAATATAATTATAGTTGTTTTCAATTAAAACAATAAGTCCTCCTTCGCTTTGATAATTGGGGGACGACCAATTAGCTAGAAGTTCAAAGTTCGAATATTGATTTAGACAATTGTTTTTTGTTGTTTAATTTATTCATTCATAATATTGAATAAATTATTTTTGTCCTTCGTAAATTTACCAACTACGATAGTGATTCCCCCTCTTTGTTAGAGTTTTTAAATTTAAAATAAATTAGAAAAAGAAAAATAATAAAAATGGATTCAACTGTGAGTCTCTAATGATAATTATAAATTTAACAATTTCAGTTTATCATGTTCGTATCTTTATTCTAGTCTCTATATATTTTAAGTTTGGTTCAATTTAGTTAGTGTATTTTAAATCTTTCGTTTTAGTCGTAGATTTAATTTTGAACGATTCATTTTCGTTCTCATTTCATTTTAAGAGTCCTTGATGTTAATAATGGAATTTATTAGTTATGTTATTTGTGGGATTAGTAGAGTTGAATCTATATTCATGTATGCCATTTTCTAGGTCAACTTCAAATTTAAGTAAACTCGTGTTAAAAAAAAAATATTCCATTGATTTTCAAATTTCTATTCTAAAATTTTAAGGTTAATTTCTAAATTTGGTCCATATAGTCTATAAAATGTTAGAATTTAGTTCCAATGAATTGATAAATCCTTATAAATAGAGCATATGATTTAATAAAAACATTCATAAATAGTCTGGTTTGATAAGACATCTATAAATATGGACTATTTATAAGTGTTTTGTCAAATTATATGGACTAAATTCTAATTATAAAATATAAGAACCAAGTTATAACTTTCTCTAAACTACATAGACCAAATTTGTAACATAACAATTTTTTAATGAAAATTGTTTAACTTTGCCAGCTTTTTCGAATATATCACTAGAAAATGATATAATAAGTTGTTAGTTCAATTTTTTAAAAAGTTAAAATCGATAATTTAACAATAGGTAGGAGAGGATTCGAACGCCTCCAACATTTTGATCGAAGTCACATGTTTTAACTTAATTAACAAGTTAACAAATTGAAGTTGACAAGTCTATTAATACATAGTAAATGTAATTCTCTACCAATATGAATATTAATATACATCTCTATCTCTTATGAAAGGTCTTAAATTCGAAGTCCAATCTCTTCAAAGTGATAGTCTTAACGTCAATCCGAGTATCATTCAACTTATCATTAAAGTATATGTCAGCAATCAATAAATCAGAGGTTGAAATTTCACATATGCACTAATTATTGTTTAAATAACAAAAAAGAAAAATTGTTTACAATATAGTATATGTGATTTTAGGGGAAAAATATAGTACACACAATCTATTCTAACATTATTGTTGGATAGTACATATAAAAATAACTTAAATATTTTTTTTTGTCCCTTTTGGGCTAACTTTTTTCCCTCTTTGTTTTATCTAATTTTCATTGAAGGTGTTTAAATAACCCGATAACCTGAACAACCTTAAATTACCTAACCCAAATCACAAAGGGTTGGGTTGGTTTTTTTCTCCAATTCGAGTTGGATTGTATCTATTGATATCAATGGATCACAACAGTATCTATTGGACTCAAGGACACATACATTTGAAGAATTATACTCCATCTTAAAAGGTTACGTCTCGTCAATATCAACTACATCTATTAAACTCAATTGAAATCTACACTTAAAAGAATTGTTCTCCAATTTAAAAGGTAAACTACATATTTATTTAAAAAGTAACCACAAAATAGGGAGAGAGATTCTCCATCTCATGTATAATGGTATAAATTTACCTAAAATAAATCAAGATGTGAAGCTGCAGCTTGCAGTTTAAGCGCATTGGCAATAATCCAGATTGATTTCGAGTAATGGGCCGCTCTTAGTTGTGATAGGCCCATTTACTGAGTCATAGAACCTTCGGTCTAATTTATTGATATTTGTTACAAAATAGGAATAATTATAGTTATAGACCATCTACAAAACTTGTTTATAAGTTTTATAAACGTTTAAAGTTTTGTATATTTTCAAATACCCTTTTCCATAGGTAGCCAACCTGCATTCATTGCTATTTATTGGACAAATTCTTTTTCATATTTTTCAAGCATTCTTAATGATAGAGAAATTTTTTTGACAAAATATATATTAAATAACGTGTTGAAAATAGAATATGCATTTATTTTAGATTATTAATTATTTGAAATTTTTTCCCATTTGCAATTAATGTGATTTTCTTTTTTATTTTCACGTATGAAACATTTTTTGCTTCTTCATTTTTTCGATGGATTCATGGTTATATTTTAAATATACCTTTGAATATTGTGTTAGGCGTTTGAAAATATTCCAACCAATATATGAAATAGACCTCGATATATAAATCACAAATTGACTCAATCTTAAACATAAATCACAGTTTATATCATATGTTCCATTTAAGTAATCAGAAATCCCAATAAATCATAATTTAACAACAGCTCCCTAACAAAAATGTAATTCAAAATTAATTTAACAACTTTAATATATCATAGTATATTATATATCATACAGTAAAAAAAATTACATTTCACACAAAATTTATATCAAATAAACGAATGTATCACAGTACATATCAAAAAGTCCTACAATAGAGAGAAATGTACCCAAGTATATAAATTACAAATTGGCTCAATGTTCAACCTAAATCACAATCTATATCATAATTTTCATTTATATCACAATATTTATCATTTAAGTAGTTAGAAATTTCAGTAAATGAAAATTTAACAACTCCCTAACAGAAATATAATTAAAAAATTAATTTAACTTCAATATACCACGGTATATAAATCACAGATATTTCAATATTCAACGTAAAACATATATATATATATATAATATATATATATATATATATCATAAAATAGGAAGTCTAAATAAAAAAATAATCTCTCACAACAAATTTATATCAAATAAACGAAATAAACGAGTACATATATCACAACATATATAAAAAATTACAAAAGCTCTGAAAAATTGGTGAGTTCCTTTGGCACCAGATCTGGGCGTCGAAAGTTCCTTCTGTAGTACGAGGCGAAGTCTAGAGAGAGCTGAACTGGGTATTTTCGTTCTACTGAAGCGAATAACGATGGTGGTGGCGGACAAGCTAGGGGGACGGTGAAGAACGACTCCATGGCGGCAAGCTGAATTGGGTGACGAATTAAACGGAGAAACCCATGGCGGCGACTACCGACGGTGAACTGTAGAGAGAAAGTCGAAGCCTAGAGAAAAAAACTAATGGAGAGGAGAGAGAAATAGAGAGTGAGAAGGAGGGAGATAGATAGACAGACAAGGCTCGCCAACAACGGCAATCGAGGTGGACGGAGTAAAAGTTTTAATCCTAAGACAAAATAAGTATAAAATAATAGAAAGGGAAGGAAGAATTCAGACGCAAAAGCAGCCAAAATATTTTTCTCAATATATTTCTCTCTAGTCAAATCATAGACCATCATTAACTATTTATACATGAAAGAGGGAATAAACCCTAGAAGAAAAAGAAGGGTAGAAGGGACAATTTGTACAAATAAAATAATATAGACAAAGTGTTTTCAAATACATTCACCACATGATGATTTTTCCAGAATTTTCACTTCATTGGTGTTGTGCCTTTTGTCCTTCTTCTTCACATCGCCCCTCAAATGAGAAGGTAACACAATTATCCCGAGTTTGGTCCGTAAATAATTAAACTGAGAATGAGATAAGGGCTTAGTGAGGCAATCCGCAATTTGATCAGCAGAGGGAACGTAACGTATTTCCAAAGATCCTTGAAGAGCTTGATCACAAATAAAGTACATATCAATTTCGATATGTTTTGTTCGAGCGTGAAAAACAGGGTTGGTAGCTAGGGCACTTGCACTAAGGTTATCACACCAAATAATAGGAGTGCCACTATTTTGAACACCAATTTCATTAAGTAGCTATTTCAGCCATATTACCTCAACAGATGTGTGAGCAAGTGCTCGATACTTAGATTCAGTACTGGAACGTGCTATGGCTGTCTGTTTCTTGGAAGACCATGACACTAGAGAGTTTCCCAAATAAACACAGTAGGCCCCAATAGATCTCCTGTCATCAACATTTGATGCCTAATTGACATCTGAAAAGGCAGATATATCAAACACATCAAATGCAGCAATTAAAATACCCATGTTTTTAGTGCCACTAAGGTAGCGAAGTATTCGTTTTACGCCTTGCCAATGTACATCGGATGGTTGTTTGAGAAATTGACCCAAGTGGTTTACTATGTAGGTGATGTTTGGCCTAGTGTTGGCAAAGTATTGGAGGGCTCCAATAGTGCTGCGATAGATATATGGATCAGTTATAGGATGACCATCTAAAGTTGAGAAATGCTTTCCTAAAACGAAAGGGGTAGGAGCCGATTTGAGAGTTGTCATGTTAACGTGCTCAAGAAGATCATCAATGTACTTGGATTGGCTTAGAATTAGCCCCGAAGGTACACGAGTGACCTGAATGCCAAGAAAATAATGCAGCAGTTTGAGATCTTTCAGGGCAAATTTCGGATCCAGAGTGACAATAAAATCATTAATAAGAGCAGAGTTATTGCCAGTTATGATCACATCATCAACATATACAAGTAAAAGAATAATTGATGTCTTGTACTTGTAAATGAAGAGAGAGGTGTCAGAACAACTTAGCTTGAAACCCAATGTCAACAGAACTGATTTTAACATATTATTCCAGGCTTTAGGGGCTTGTTTCAATCCATATATGGCCTTCTATGATTTAGACACATAATTTGAAAATTTTGTATCAACATACCCAGGAGGTTGAGCCATGTACACATCTTCATCAATCGTTCCATTTAGAAAGGCATTATTGAAGTCCAACTGACGAATCTCCCAATTATAGGTCACGACAATAGACAGGACAACACGAATGGTTGGAGCTTTTACAACGGGACTGTAAGTCTCGAAGAAATCGACCCTGGGTATTGGTGGAAACCCTTTGCTACAACCCGAGCTTTGTATCGATCAACTGATCCATCAAGATTGCCTTTTATTCGAAACACCCATTTACAACTAACAATGTTGAGATTTGGTTTCGGAGGAACAAGCATCCACATTCGATTTCGAAGCAAAGCTTGATATTCAAGGTCCATTGCAGCTTTCCAGACCGGTGTGGCGAGGGCCTCTCAAAACCCGAGTGGGTTCTATCTGGGTTAGCCCAAAATGGTGTTGACCCACGGTTTGGGCTTGAAGATGCCCGCCTTGGTGCGTGCGGTCTTGGCGTGGGAAGGTAGAGTCATCGGTGGAGGAGGCGCAATCGATTTAGGGAGAGGAAAAGCAGAATCAGTTGGGCGAAAGGGGATTTGGGACAATAGAGATGGTAATTCACGATTTGTGAAGGAGGAAGGTAGTACGTGTGGGGCATTTAAGGTTTGGGTAGGACACTTGGGTTCTGTGAAAGGTAGATGGACTTGAATGTGGGCTGGGTATGGCAGACAAGGGTTGGGGGCTTAAATGTGGGCTAGGTGAAAGCATTGGATGTGTGGGCTTTGGGTCATGGGAGTAAGGGTTGGGTAGGATTTCAATAGGTTGGGTGCTTTCAATTTCGGCCGGTGGTTTTTCAGTAGATTGGGCCAAGCTGGAAGTTGTTGTGGGTTGTTCCTTGAAGGGAATTGAATCCCGGCGGAAGCGTGTGATCGCGTTCTTTGATTTTTTGAAAGAATTAAAAATACAAATAGCAAGAAAATGTTAAGTACCATACCTTTGTCGATCCACAAATGCAAAAAAAACTTCTCCTCGTATCGGTAATATCTTCCTTGAATTCTTCTCTATCTCCACGAGATCTTCCTTGCTATGACTCTGGCAAGGATCCGGTTTGTGGGAACTACTTCTTGAAAGAGTGAAAGGGATGTGAAGGAGAATTTTCTTAGAACTTTTCTAAGAAAATTGGGAGAATTTCTGGAGGGAGAGTTTTAGAATAATCGTAGAAATTATTCCTTGTGGAGAGAGTGTAGGGTGTGTCTAGTGTAAAAGTGAGTTCTATGAGAGCTCCCAATGGCCCTATTTATAGAACTCCATAGGTCACTCCTAATCCTATTAGGATAACCTTTGTAGAGATTTAAATATTTAATAATATCTAATATTAATAAATATCTACCCAAATAATATCTCATATTAAATGGTTTAAAATATTTAAATCATATTTAAATATTTATCTACGACAGGATCTTTAATTTTAATCTCATCCAAATTAAATAATTAATTATTTGAATCCAATTCAAATTAATTAATTCTCTCGCCAATTATTTAATTCAAATCTTTATTTAAATTAAATAACTTTATTATATGGATCTCATCCAAATAATTTAATTATTTGAATCATATTCAAATAAATTAATTCTCCCATTATATATTTAATTCGAATCTTATTCAAACTAAATAATTTATTTATTTATATGGATCTCATCCAAATAAATAATTAACTATTTGAATCATATTCAAATAAATTAATTCTCCATATTATAAAGTTATAATTTGAATCTCATTCAAATAAACTTTATAATAAATCATGTAATTAAAATGTATCCAATACAATTAATATTTCCCTCATTAATTTGAACATTTCAAATTTTTCTTTCAACATAGTTGATCCTTGTTGGTCCGTGGTGAGCTAGCAAGGGGACCTACAGATTATAAGCTCCAATGATCCAAGATTAATTAATTAAACTCTTTAATTAAATTAACTTTCATTTATTAACTACAAGCCAAACCATTATAGACCCATAGTTGAACTCTTATGCATTATAGGACAAGTTGTGTCCATGGATATAATCAGTATAAGCAAGTCGATCCTTCACGAGTTGTTCATAATTACAGATGGGTCAATGTCCGTTTTACCCCTGTAATTACATCTTTTCCTTAAGTACCACTAATTTCTCTAATGAACAATTTGTTTATGGTCCAACCATAAACTAAGTCCCTCTCGGGCCAGTGAGAGGGTGGGCCCCTTGTTCAAGACCCGAAATCAGTACTTACGGGAACTACTCATCTACTTACCCTATGCGGGAAGGAGTGAGTTCCATCTTGTGAAGCTTATGTTCCCAACTCCCTATTTAGTCAAGTCGCCAAAATGGTAGGCTTATTGAGTCGACAACTCGGACCACTCTCACCCGTGCAAATCAAAGGACTGACCTTACAAACAGGAGTTCATAAGTCATTCAGGATTAAGATCGAGTCGCACATGATCATCCTATGAAGTATTAATCTCATCAATTAACGGATTTACAAAGAGAGATTAAATATTTCGCGGTCCGGTCTTATACAAACTCTTTGTATAGTATACCCCCACTCACATGTCTCCACATGAATGGTTTGGATCAAACCATTTGTAACTATTACAAGGTGGGTCGTATCCATAGTGTTACCAGGAGAAGGGACCCAACCTTATCCATATACTATAGACCTTTAGGTTATTTCTTGAACATGATCCACTCGTATGTCAACTACATACATGTTCAATACTTCATATAATAACCTCGGATTTTATGGTTAATGGATAAATTAATATTGCATAATTAATAATTAAATTAATCAATTAATAAATTACGAGACTTTAGGGCACAAATCCCAACAGTTCCCACGATGGACTGGGCAGCCACTGGCAGGCAGAATAATTGTTGGCATGATTTTGGGCTGGATCAAGGTTTTGGACACCAAAAACTGAAGCAAACGGAAACACAAATTCATTAAATTGAACATGGCGTGAGATGATTATTTTTTGTGGAGCTTAGGCATTTGTGTCCCTTATGACTAGGACTGGGTCCTAAATATACACATCGTTCCGACCGAAAATCTGTCTTGTGGGAGTTATATGGTCAAACGCATGGGTAGCAAGCACACCAAAAAATTCTCAAGTCTGCAATATTCAGCTGCCTTTTTATTAGAGACTCCATAGGAGACTTCCCTTTGAGCACAGTGGATGGTAGTCCATTAATAAGGAAAGTGGATGTCATAAACGCATCCCATTAGAATCGTAATGGCATAGAGGCTTGAGCTACTAGGGTTAAACCCATTTCAACAATATGACGGTGTTTTCGTTCAGCACGACCATTTTGGCTTGATGTGTATGGGCAAGAATATCGTGACTGTATGCCGAGCTCAATACAGAGTTTGTGAATTTTAACATATTCTCCCCCATTGTCAGTTTGTAGAGCTTTAATTGACGTCCCAAATTAGGTTTTAACCATGACAATAAAATGATTAAACGCCCCCATAGCATCACTTTTTAGTTTAAGGGGATAGAACCACACAAACCGACTAAAATCATCTAAGAAATGCACATAGTATTTGTAACCATCAGTAGACATAACCGGTGTAGGCCCCCACAGATCTGAATGAATTAATTCAAAAGGAGACTGTGCATGAGATAGAGAAATAGAGAAAGGAAGGACATGAGACTTTCCAAACTTACAAGCTTCACAGAAATTGATCTCTTCATTGACTTTCACTTGTAGATTATAAAGTTTAACTACATCATTCAAAATCTTTGGAGAGGGGTGTCCAAGCTTTTGATGCAAAATAGACTTGGACACCACATTAACACTTCCATTTTTTACTACAGCACAGCATGTCATTATTTTCCTATCCGACTTCAAATTAGAGTCACCCAAACTTGAAGCACTACTAACGACTCTAATTGATCCTACTCTGTATAGCCCATCATTAAGCTCCTCCTTCAGCACCACTCTACCCGTGTTGATATCCTTAACAAGACAATATCTAGCATGAAATTCAATAAACACTTGTTTATCCTGAGCAAGCTTAGACACACTAATGATGTTTTTAGCAATGTCAGGAACACATAAGGCATTTTTAAGATGTAATAGACCCACATCGATAGTAAGATGGCTGGACCCAATATGAGAAATATACAGTTCATTACCATTACCAACCATAACTTTTTCCTTACCTCCATAGTCAACTGGGTTAGTCATAGTGTTGTGGTCATGAACAATATAATTTGATGCTCCACTGTCAACATACCATCCCGGATCTATCACTGACTTGGGCGTTTCTATGAATGGATCTGTGTTCTAAGTAGCCATAAAGGCTTGATTCGAGGAAGGTGTAGAGGTATTAGGCCCATATTAGTTAAGAAGTTACCTGAGGGAGCACCTCGACTGTTCTGACCAACATTCTGATTGAGATTAACCTGTCTGTTGAGACGATAGCACTGTAGTGCTGTGTGACCAAGTTTTGAGCACACTTGGCATATTGGTCGATTGTTTCCATTTCCATTCCATTGGCTTCTCCCTCTACCTCTGCCATTTTCGCGTTGCCCATTGTTCTGTTGTTAAGGGGGTCTATTACCACTGAACAGATTTTGATTTTGCTTTTGACCCCTAGATTGGGGTTTTTGCTGGTAGCAACATTAACTGATGCAGAATCGTCAAACGAGTTCTTCTTGTGAGTGTTTTGGCGATCAAGACGTTTTTCATAGATCAGTAGCTTTGACTGAAGATCGGTCCACTTCACGCCTGTTCTTCCGTGAATCATAGCAACGATCAGGTTGTACTCCTCGTCAAGCCCTAAAAGAACTTGTGAGATCAAGGCCCTTTGTGGAATAGGGCTTCCAGTTTGTTCCAGATTATCAGAATGAGTTTTCATGATATGTAGGTAGTCACTCATTTTTTGAGATCCCTTTCGGGTAGATTGAAATACCTGTCTCAGATATTCTTCTTCAGCTTGTGATTGAACTTAGCCTCCTATAAGCGTTTAGCAGTTTCGTGACCCATCACCTGTATAGCGACTTATGGAGTCATTGAGTTGTAGAGTCAACCCAAGAGTAGTTGGTCAGTTGCAAGCCACGACTCATATTGTGGATTAACAGAGGTTTGAGAGGTAGCCGATGAACTTGAAGTTACAACAGTTTGAACCTCAGAGGATGGCGTTTTCTGGATTGCGGCAGCTGCATAGGAGGGAGCAACTAGAGTCATTGGTAGAATGGTAGTCACTTCAGGTTGAACAAACATAGGTGGGCAAGCTTTTTCTCTAGTGGGATGTCCAAATAAACGATAGCTCCTCAATATTGGTAAGGCCAAGTTCTTCCATAGGAGAAAATTACTTCTATCAAGCTTGATGGACGTAATTTGGTTTAAAAGTTTATTCAGAGGTGGGCTGCTGTAAGTAGGGTTTGCAAAGGTTCCATTGATATTAATGGAGAAGGAGGCGTTGGCCATTAGGTAAGCTCTGATACCAAGTAAAAGTTTTAATCTCAAGACAAAAGAAGTATAAAATTCAGACGCAACAGTAGCTGCCAAAATACGTTTCTCAATATATTTCTCTCTAGTCAAATCACAGACCATCATTAACTATTTATACATGAAAGAGGGAATAAACCCTAGAAGAAAAAGAATGGCAGAAAGGACAATTTGTACAAATAAAATAATATAGACAAAGTGTTTTCAAATGCATTCACCATGTGATGATTTTTCCAGAATTTTTACTTCATTGGTGTTGTGCCTTTTGTCCTTCTTCTTCACAGACGGAGGCGATGCAGTGACTGGGTGGCAATCTGCGTGACAGTGGGGAGCAGCTTTCCGGTGGCTAGCGGTGTTTGGGTGGAGAGAGTGCTGAAGTGAGAGAAAGAGATTGTTGGAGGTTTGTTCGCGTGGATGTGCTAAAGAGGGGTGGTTAATTTGAAAAAAAAAATTGTTTAAATTAATTTTTTTACGTAAATTAAGGAAACTCAAGTTTCCTTATTTAAAATACATGTAATTGATTATAGGTTGAGGATAAAAAAATAATTGGACCATAATATTTGTGTAATTAAGAAGTCAACTTAGACATTCTAGTAAATAATAGGAAAATTGGATATTAATATAATATAGAGTCTTTATTAGACTCTTATGTGTGGTTATCCCTACAAAATATCATATAACAAAATATAGAGTTTCATCATTCATACAATAAAAAACCATTTTATCTTCTCCTTTTCAAAAAAAAAAAAAACATTTTATCTTCTAAATCTGCAAACTACAAACATGAAACTTGTAAGCATGAAAATCTAATTATTTGTAATTTAAGAATTAACTTTCTTTTTGTAAATGTATAAGTTATTGTCGAATTTATTCATTATTAACATTATGATTATATTACCAAAGCGAGCATAGTTCAACTGACATACAAATGTATTAGTAACTATGAAGTATGTAATTGGAATCCTCTCATCTCCAATTATACTATAAAACAATACTATAACTATATTGAAATAAATAACTATTTATTTATTAGTTTTATACATCGAAACAATTACTATTGGTTTATTAACTAACACACTACGTTTTTTTTTTAAAAAAAGATGAAAAGTATCATAATAAAAAATGTCAAACAATCAAATACGTATCAAAATTTCAACATTTTTCATCATAAATACTTTTACAATTTTTTCTTTTTGAGAAAATACTTATAGACTTAAATAGAAACTACAAAAAGATATATTTTTTTTCTCCCTTCTTCAAAAGATATATTTGTTCAAAAAAGAAATAGTCATCTTTGATTTATTTAATATCGCATACATTTTAAAAATTAATCCATAAAAATATTTAAACTAAAAAACATTATATCATAAGAATATGTAAAATTAATGATGAGCAATTTTTTTTAATTACATTGAATAATATTTAAACAAATATATAAAATTTAAAAATACATGTGCATTGCATGGGGTAAAAAACTAGTATATTAAAAAATTTCTTCTACGATTTCATCCTCCCATCCCACTGAATAAAAAATGTGAATTTATTGCTGAATTAACTTATATCTCTTAAAAAAAGTTGTGATTTAAGTAAATTATCTTGCGATTTAGATTGAGTTTAAGTAATTATCTTGCGTCTTAAATTGAATTCGAAAGTTCTTTTGGTTGATTTTTTTAATAAATAAAGATTTAAAATTGAAAAAAATAATCATATCTTAGTCGATTCAAGTGAGATTAAATGAATTTTTTAAAATTTATGGCCAAAATTCATGAACTCCGGTTGAAATTCTTGGATCTCTTGAATTCCAACCGATATTCTAGTAAAAAAAATCAATAATATATTAAAGTAGTGTATGCACTTGAATTCTACTAGTGCTAACCCAATGCTAGTTTGAAAACTAATAGCATGAAGGGTAAATTTGATCAATGTTGGAGAAATAATGAAAATAACAATATGTTGTTGTATTGGATACCCAATCATAGTTTAAGTTTTCAACTTATTATTTATGGAGTTTTTTTGGGCCATATATTACTAAATATATGACAGATTCAGTTGAGCAAGCTATGAGACGTCTCTTTTATGAGTATAAATGTGTTATTCATAGTGGTATTGGTAGTTAAATTGATAAATATATGAACATGGAGGGGAAGCGAATTAGAACAAATTACACTCTAACATGCTCAATCTCTAAGGACAAACATACATCAAGAAAAGGGAAAAACTGAAAGTTTTAAAACTACAATCTTTGAAGCTTGAAATTCTCCCTTGATTCTTGATGGAATTGATCAGACCACCACAAGAGTCTTCCCTAATATTCTCTAGCCTTAGATTGGATGGTGGGATTCAAATTTGTGATGAATTTGAAAGAGAATTGCAGTTTGATAGAGTTTTTGTTCAATGGAGTTTTTGAACTAAATTAACCCTTAATTCAGCCCAAAAACCAATATAAATCTCAGCCCAAAAACCAATATAAATCTCAGCCGAAAGAGAATTAACCCAAGATTGACAGCAAAATTGCCTTAGTCTTAGTGGTTTAGTCTCAAATTCGAGAGGAAACACCAAGCTTGTAGAAAAGTTGGTGGAAATTTCTAAGTTTTCAAAATGATTTTCTCAAATTCATTTTAAATTTTAAATTTTCAAAATAAATATAATAAATATAATTAATTAATTAATTATATATAAAATTGATTTTAAATAAATAAATAATATTAATTTAATATCTAATATTAAAATAATATCATTTTCACACTAATCTCGATTTTTTGAATATGAATCTCTATTCATATTTTCTAATATTTAAATCGCATTTAAATATTTTTAACTCTCTTTATTGTTTAATTCAAAATAAAACGATTAAATGTTTTCAGTATCGAATATGAATAACGTTTATTCACTAAGTCGAATTTGAACGTTTCAAATTCTTTCACCATACTATCTAAGGTTTTATTCGTTTGTGAACTAGTAAAGGGACCTAATGGACCTACAGATCATGAGCTCCAACGATCCGAGATTAAGCAATCAAACTTTTTAACCTAGTTAACCAACATATATTCTTTTGCTTTGATGTTACCTATCATTTTTTTTTAAACAATGACAAAAAAAAATTATATTTTGACAATTTAACAAATTTCATGAAAAATAAAATATAATAGTTTTTTTTTTTTAGAAAAAAAAGTTACAAACGCATTACACAAGAAAATTTAAAATTCAAAAAAATATTAATATATTGAATTTAAAAAAATGTTAAAAACGTAACAAATGATACTTTAAAACTTTATTATTTCTCAAACTAACTGTTTAACTATATAATATAATACATTATTATCCATTATGGGGAGTTATGGGCCAAAACCCACTTAATATCGGAAAGGAGAGACTTCTAGCGTTGGATAGACGCATACAGAAACCCACCGTCATAATTCAACTATTATTATTATTATTATTAGCATAATTCAATTATTCCTTTTTGTTTTTCTTTTTTTAGCAAATTCAACTATTCTCTGTATTGCGTATAAAATGGCTTTGAAATTTTTTATAATATTGATCCTGTAAAATTTAATTTTAAATTTTACTCCTACTTTTTAAGTTAATACTTGATAAGTCTGTAAATTAATTTTAAATATATCTATTAGAAATAAAATTGAAAGTAAATTAAGGTTTATGAATTTTAAAATTTTAAAGATATTATTTATGGTTGAATGAGAAATTTTAGACCAATCACAAATTGTCACGTCATTTCTCAAATTAATGGCAAAATTAGAAATAATTAAATTTAGGGTTAATTAAAAGTTGACATGTGTCTCAAATTAAAATTGAAAACATAAATTGGTAAATCTCAATGGTGTTAACTATTGGATCAAATTAATTATTTTTTGTTCAATTAATTATTAATATTTTGACTAAAATTCAATTGAGTCTAGACTTAATTTGGCCTAAGGCCAATAAAGACCCAAATTCAATTAGTTGGGTCTAAGGGTCAAATTCATGGACCAACCAAACTCAAGTTCACAAAGCCCACACGAGAACTCTACAAATAGAGGAGCTATCCTTCATTTGAAAGGCTTAGAAAAATGACATTCAGAGAACTTAGAGAGAATTTAACTTCTAAAGTTTCTTGGAATACATACATTCCTCGCTTCCATTCGTCAAGCGTACGCATTCAATTGAGAGAGAATCAGAAGATCAAATACTAGAGATCGAACCACATCTACATCAAACCTATATAAACACAAGTTCAATTTTACGAAACACGTTTATTTGGAAACATCGTGCAAAGATCTATATTTTTATACTTTTCATTTTTGTTTAACATAAACGAAAGTATATAGTTACCACAAGGGTGTTAACTAATTTTCAAAATTATATAGTACTAGATAGACACAAACCTAACGACTTGTGCCTCTTGGATACGGATGTGGTCTAAATTGTCTATTCCTTAGCGGTTTTTTCTTCTTCTTTTTTTTTAATTTGAATTTAAATAAAAAAAATATTTAAATGTAGCTTTGGCTATGCCTATCTCCATGTAGCCAACTAAGTATCCAATTAAAACTTTCTATAGCAAAAAAAAATACTATAAAATACGTATCAACCAATTAAATAAATATAATATTTGGAGCATTATGATTAAAAAAAACTACAAAATACATATCAACCAATTATATGGTTCATTTTTTCAAGAAACTTGTATGGGATCTAAAAATTTTGAGAATGTAAATTAAACAAAAATTTGATCAACATTATCCCAGGAAACAAAAAAGTTTGATCAACATTCATTTATTTGTTTGTTTATTAAACAATTAAGGATAGATTCCCAATCATCAATCTACAAAAATGTTAATTGGTGTTTTATGTAACTCGAATTTGCAATTTAAAAATGATTTTAATCTTCTCAATTTATTGGCTCACTCATCTTTGCAATTTGGGTTGGTGTTAACACTTTTTTGTTTTATTATTAAAAATGTTTGAGCAGTGAATTTAATTCTTCTATTTTAAATATTTGTGCTTTAATTTTGGTGAAAAATACGAATATTTGACATTTCGATCAAAGACATGTAAACCAATTATAATTAGTGTCGGTATTTAGAAAAAAGATAAATATTCTTTTGTCCTAACTTTTATAAGTGGGAGTTTTATTTTTCAAGAGTTGAAGAATTTGTTTGTTATTGTATTTTTAGTCATTTGAATTTTATATTATTAAAAATATATAACAAATTTAATAATCTTTTAGTTCACATATTCAAATCGGTAGATTAAAAGCTAAAACGAACATAACTCAATTAGAATATAATATGTGTTAGTGACTAAAAAGTTTGTAGCTTGAATTCTCCACCTCTATCGTAAAAAAAAAATATTAATAGATTAAAATAATGATAACTATCTTTTTAGAAGAAATTATGTTAACTAAAAATCAATCATTAATTAAAGTTGAAAATAAACTAAAAGTTCAAAAATGCAAATTTACATTGAAATACTTTACGTAAAGTTCTTATAATTTAACAAAGACACGAACCTGTTCAAAACTTTATTACATATGGTTTAGACACACTTGTTCATCTTAAACATTTGTCTATTGTGTAAATACATGTAACACCAAATACTGTTATAAAAATTTAAATTACAAGTTTAGTCTATATGATTTTGTTTGACGAGATTTTCGAAGAAATTTAATTCGTGGAATTTGAACATTGTATTTGTATTAATTTCAGTGTAGTATAATGAGTACAATCTCTAATACATAATCATTTGATGCTTCCTCTAAAAAAAAATAAACTTTGCTCCTTGGGCTTGTTGATTTTCTTGAATGATCGGCCTTTGGGCTTGATGATCTTCTTGAAGAATCGGCCTTTGGGCTTGATGATCTTCTTGGAGGATCGACTTTTAGGCTTGATGATCTTCTTGGAGGATCGGCCTTTTGGGCTTGATGATCTTCTGCCTCTAGCTTGGACCGACTTCTGGCTTGTTTATGACTTGAGTTTTAGAGAGTTTTCTGATCTTCTAGAAGTCTTTTGAACTTTAGTTTTTAGATCTTCAAGAGAGTAGAAGTTGATCTTGGGAGCTTTAGAGCTTCAGTATTCAGTTCTTCCCATAGTTTGAGGAGAGTAATATTCTTGAGAGCTTCAATCTTCAGACCTTGTGATCTTGAGAGCTTCGATCTTCAAATCTTAAGAGATTTGGAGCTTCAATCTTTAGAACTTGTGAGCTTAGAAGCTTCAGTCTTCAGATCTTGAGAGTTGTAGTCTCCAATTCTTTAGAACTTGAGAGCTTTTAGAGTTTCAACATGTTGTTGCCAAAATTTTCAACCCTCTCCCTCAAATGAAGAAGAATGACCTCTATTTATAGATGACTTCCATGGGCTTTAAGTGGGCTTGGGCCAATTTGCTTTTAGGCTTAGGTTTAGGCTTGGTATCCTTTCTTTGGCCCAAACTTCCACCATGGGCTTGAATTGTATTGAATTTTTGGACCCAAGCGACTTTAATTACTCGGCCCGATCCAGACTTTCGTTGTGATGATGTGGCAAAATTCAGTTGGCTGAAATTTCTCATTCAACAGATTTATTATAATTTAACAAAAACACGAACCTGTTTCGAAACTTTATTACATATGGTTTAGACACGCTTGTTCATTCGAAACATTTGTTCATTGTGTAAATACATGAAACACCTAATAATGTTATAAAAATTTTAATTATAAGTTTAGTCTCTAGGATTATACATGTATTTTTTTGTTATTCGTGAGTGCTCGGACCATCTTACCCGTACTCCGACTAATTTCATAGGACAACCTCCTAACCCTACAATGTTTGGGTGTCAAGTAAAATCGTAGGATATTAAATCCTAAGTAGGTTGAATCCCATAGATTAAACTCATGATCTCTTAACCCTTTATCAAGGTCATTTAATTTTAAAGATCCACCCTGGATTGAACCTATGGTTTCTAAGATTTTATATTAAGGTTATTTAAATTTCAATTTTATGCCAACGGTTCTCAACTTTTTTTTTTTTTTTTTAAAAAAAAATCTAATAAGTCAATGAATTATTAATTTTGTCTCTAATTAGTTCCTAAAACATTCAAAAAAAAAATTAAAAATCTAATTAATCTTTAGGGTTGTTTTCAAATATAGAAAAATGAGTCAAATTATTTACAAATATAGAAAAAAAAATTTAGTCTATCAGTGATAGGCCGCAATAGAATTCTATCGCTTTCTATCGCTCAAGCGATAGAATTTATTTGCTTGAGCGATAGAAACCAATCGAATTCTATCACAGTCTATCACTGATAGACAGCAAAATTTTTATATATCTGTAAATAGTTTGATATTTTTTCTGTTTATAGTAATTTCCCTAATCTTTATGATATGAGGCAAATTTTCTAATTTGTCTTCGGTATGTTCATAATTTTTTTTTTAGAAATGTAGACAAAGCGAATAATCTACACAAGTTTTTTTGATAGTTAAAAAATTTATTACATATTTTAAATAAACAAAAAAAAAATTAAGACTAAACTTGTAATCATATATATATTTTTAAAAAATAAAAGAATTTGGGAAGAAAGAAAAATAGGTGGAAAATATAAATATATATATAACCGAGTGTTTATTGAGGCAGAAAGATACAAATAATTGGGTCGTGCATCAGAACCTTCTTACCTTCAAAGCTTCCTTTCAATTCTTTATAATCTAGAGAGAGGAAAGCGTCTCCTCTCCCATTTCTCTCTCTTCCTTTCCTCTAAACCCTATCGTAACCTCTCAATCTTCCTTCCAATGGCGAACAGTAATCTTCCCCGAAGAATCATCAAGGTAACATCCCCGATCCTCTTCACGATCTCATTTCTTTTTTTCCCGATCCCTCTGTCTCTTTGATTTATTCTTTTGGTCAAGAAATCGTCTCCTTTCGCTGTTTGGATTTCGGTTATTCTTTTAGATTTATGTGTTAGTAGAATTGGGTTCTTGTTGCTACTGGATTTGATTTCCCCCCATCCTTTTTGTGATCAATCGCAGGAAACTCAGCGTCTCCTCAGTGAACCAGGTGAGTTTTGGATTCTTTTCGAGGGTGGGGGTTATTTGATTCCTGATCTTGTTACTGGGAGTTATTTGTTATTTGGGCCTTGGTTGTTGTTTGATGGCTTTTACGGTTTGGATTAATTCGACGGATAATTATGAAGCCGAAGTTTATTTTGATTTATTTGATCTCGATCTTTGATATGTTGTGTGATTTTAGCCCCTGGGATTAGTGCCTCGCCGTCAGAAGATAACATGCGATATTTTAACGTCATGATTCTTGGCCCGACTCAGTCACCCTATGAAGGTAAATTACTTGACAGTATGTTGTGGTTGTGGGAGCGTCAAATTATTTTGACATATGAATGGCTATAGAACCAACTATGTATTTAAGTGTAGATTCGCCTAAGTTTTATCGGTATTGGTCTTTGAAAATGACATTCACAGTGAAGATCAACCATGGGATTATCTTTTACTCAATGAAAAAGATATCTTATCTTCCTTTCTAACTTTGGTTTTGTGTCTACTGAAGTAATGAAAATGGGGAAATTTTAATTGTAATTTCAGGAAATACCTCTCTTTTTCCTTTATGCGCTATGGTGCAACAGTAGAATATTACTCTTCTTGGCTGCTAGACTCAGAAACATACTTGCTTACATTCTACTTAACATGGAATAAAAGTAATTTAGAGACGTAATCTGATTATCATTTCACTGATTTTATTGAATAATGTTATATGTATTCCTTTGTGTTCCTTTTCTCCTGACCCTTTGTCAAATCTATTGTCGTTAGTCTATTTCTATATGTTGTTATGTGCATATTTGTCCTGACTTCAAAGTACTTTGCAGGAGGAGTTTTCAAGTTGGAACTATTTTTACCTGAAGAATATCCTATGGCTGCTCCCAAGGTGATTTGTAATTCTTTCCTTCTGAGCTTATTAGATAAATTTTACTTTCATTTCTTCCACTAATATTCTTAAAAGGAAGTAGTATTTTTTTTTCATTAAAAGCAAAAAAGTATTAACAGAAGTATCCAGTAAAAATCATAGGGCTAATAGGGGAGCTCCAAATACTGTTCAAGATCATTTAGAACTTCTTACCCCAAATGTGCTGTTAAAATTCTCTTATACTTATTTAGCTACTTATATTTGCTTGTATTTACTTCTTGAATTATGATTTCACTTATGCATCGCCAGGGTGGTAAAACTAAAAGCTTCATCAGATACTAGATCTGCCATCATTATAATATTCTCTGTCCCTTTCGTTTCATCCCCCCTCTCAAGGGTTTCCTATCTTGCACTGATGCAACATAAAAAGATCAGAAGCCATCATAGTTTACTTTACATACACGTAGGTTTTTCTATTTCACGAATCATGATATTGACAATATAACTCAATTCTGGTTGATCTATGAAACACATGGGAGCAAATTGATACTACCTGAAGGGAGTTTTTGGTAGGGAGATCCTTACGGTTGGAGATGTAGTAGCTTATTTATGACTTGCTTTCTCAGGCATAGGTTCATAGTTTTGAAAGAATGAGAGGAAACATGTTTGTCTGGTTCTTGCTAGAGATCCAGTTGTGTGGGATGAAATTCATGGCAAACTGTTTTTGGCAATTGTTGCAAACTTCTTCCTTTTCTCATTTTGCATAGAAAACCAACTTTCATGAAGAAGATGAAAGAACAAAATACAAGGAGAGGCCCACAAAAATAAGGGCCCAAACGGAACAGGGGAAGCATCCCTCAGAACATTTACAAAATCGACCCCCCAAAGCATCCCCCAAACTTGTAATCCAATTAGGCTAGCGTTTTCTTTTTCCATTCCTGTAGAATAAATCAAACTAACTACTTTTATTTTTATTTTTGAAGTTTCTATTATTAATTCTTGTAGAATGTACGTAGTGATGTAAGTATGCCTGAAAGTACTTTATTTTCTTAGCTTATGTATGGAAAGTATTTGTCTGCCTGACTGGACTGTCATGGAAGGGAATAAGCTGTTCATAGATTTAATAATTTGCTCCATACTGACGATAATTCAGTTATCATTCGTTATTCTTTATTTTTTGTAGTACATGTAGTCATGTATTCAGTAGAGTGGGGTTGTATATCTGGTTTTGTTTTATCTTATTTTGTGTCAAACCTGTTGATAGAGGGGGGGTTATGCCTGAAAGGCTGAACAATTGACACTCATTACTCATAAGCTAACTAATTTAACTTGAGTGGTTAATCTTGGTCTGTGTCTTTTGCGTACTATTCTTATAAATGGAAAATTGATCCACTCAGAAAAGAGATGTAAAACCAGGGAAATGTTTAAGCAACGTCAAACAATCTTTTTTCGAAGAGTTTAATTTATTGCTCCTTGATGTCCCATAACTGCAGATTCTGTATTTAGGTACACTAAGTGGTCCTTTTGGAAGTTAATGAAACCTTTGATTGCCTCCACCACCATCTTTTCCCCTTCCTCTGTTTTCTTTTCCATTTTCACTTATACATTTTCCTTTTTTTGTGTGATTATTTTTTGTGGTGCAGGTTCGATTTCTCACAAAGATTTATCATCCGAATATTGACAAGGTATGTGTCTACTTGTGTAGTTCTTATTGCCACCCTCACCAACATGCTGCAGTTTGGTTATTGATGGTTTGACTTTCTGTAATTAAGCTTGGGAGGATATGCCTTGATATTCTGAAAGACAAATGGAGTCCAGCTCTACAGATACGAACTGTACTTTTGAGGTATTACAATTACAATGTTAGATGTGATTTTTCAGTGACTGCATATCAGCTTTGAACATTTTGGTCATTTCCTTGGGAATATTTATCTTTCTACAATAATTCCTATAATTATACAAAAATTGAAGAAATTCTGTTACTAGTGGCATCCATTTCTTCTCTTCTTGTTCTACGTCCCCTTTCTATGAAATTTTTTGACTAACAGTTACCTTTTCCATCACTTTCTGTCAGTATTCAAGCACTTCTAAGTGCTCCAAACCCAGATGATCCACTATCCGAGAACATTGCCAAACATTGGAAAACAAATGAGGCAGAAGCTGTTGAAACAGGTGAGTTGGTTTAAATCATTGTTTTCTTAAGCTTTTTTCTTAATTAAACTTTTGTAGTCTTAGTTTAAGCCTTGTGTCAATTTGGGTCCTCTGTTCTTAATAGTTCTAATGTCATCATTTAGGTATTAATTAAGGCTTGTTCTTGACGTCTCTTTAGTTGAGGGGTTGTGAATGAGGTAAGATGAGATGGCATGAGGTGGTATTCGATTTCATCGACTACGGGGGACTGAGTATTATTTGGGTTGAAAGCTAATGAATTGAATTGAGTTTTAAGGGCAGGGTTTAGATCTTTTATGTCATATAAAAACAGAAAAGGACATTAGGGGAAAAGGGAGGGAGGGGCACCGTCGGGGGAAGGGATATTTGTCGGAGAAAATTGCACAACTGCCCCATTTTGGAGGCTCAAAATGAAAAATGCTCCACTTTTTAAAAACAATGGTAATTGACATTCGTCATATCCATGTGAAGTTATGAATTTGCCACTGAACACCAGAGAGTGAGAGTGCAAGAGCGAGAGTAAGAGAGCGAGACCGTGAGAGAAAGAAAGCGTGTGCAAAGGTTGTTTTTTTTTTTTTTTTTTTTTTTTTTGACAATTTTACTCGAATTTGATGTCAGTAAAGGGTAAAAAAAAAACCTCAATGGTAATTAACATATAGTCCTTTGAGGTGGGTGGTTGAAATTTGTATACTCGACATTTGTTGTACTCAGTAGCTTAATTTGTTGTAGTCTCTGACTGACTATCATTTTTCTGATTGGATCTTCTCAGCAAAGGAATGGACTCGATTATATGCTAGTGGTGCCTAAAGAGAAAGTGCAGAAGCCTTTTACTCTTCGGTTTTAATAACATCAATCTAATGTCTCTATGGTGCCATTTGCTGTGGATTTTAATGAAAATTTGGAAGAATTTATAGTGTCAAAAAATTGTCTCTAAAATTGTAACTGTCTCTAAAATTGCGTCTCTTTTGGCAGGGAGTATGTGCCCCCCATACTTTGTATGATTATGATTAGATGGATTACATTCTTCTCTAAGTTCTATTATCTACCATCTTTTATACCCTTTAGAAGGAACCCCACAAGGCTCCTGCTCCATGTGAGCCTTTTTGCTTCTCATTTTTAGAATTATAGAACTGAAAGGATCAACTGCAAGGGGAGCAATAAAATTCAATTTTTTAAAAAAAATTACAACATTGATATAGAATTATTATCTTTTTTTTTTAATAATATTTTAAAGTAAATACTAATTAAGTATTCTGAATCGATGATTATTCTTCAAGTTTGCTGTTTTGAGTTCAAATTGTTAATGAATATATATAAGTGATAGAAAAGGTAAATAACTAAAAATAAATTGTGAAAAAGACGGAAGGTTCATACTGCTAGTAAAATAAAAATTTGACTAAATTTAATGACTGGTAGAATAAAAACTCGGTTAAAATTTGTATTTGTCACACACTTGATCTTAGCCAAAAGTCTTAAAATTTAAATTTAATAGATTAATTATATTTTGAAAATTTTAAATTCATCAGACTTCTTATACCTAAAATTGAAATTTTAAAAATTCATTAAATAGTTGGAGAATTTATTGAACACTTCTTAAAATCTTTTAGAACTAAATAGATATAAGATACAAAATTCAAAGTTTAGAATTAATCTAAAATTAAATAATAAAAAGAAAACAAGGAATCGAGCATGGAGACGAATGTGCAAATGGTTACGGTCTTTAATCCTTCCACGCTTGATTTTTTTTTAAAACATATTACTATTATTACAAAATTTTCACAAATAGAAAAAATGTCAAATTATTTATAAAAAATAGTGCAAAAAAAAAAACAGGACTTCTATAATCTGATAATTTCTATTACAACTTCCTACAAATTTGCTATTTTGTAATAGTTTCTCCTATTTTTCTATTTTTAAAAATTGTCCTTACCATTATTATTATTATTATTATTATTATTATTATTATTATTATTATTTACTTTCAATGGGATGTAAAACAGAATAAACAAATTTTAAGATGCAAACGAGTTAGATTTCTTTAGAAGAAACTTCAAAATTTAAAAATTCTATGACAGTTAATTATTTAATTCTATTTTAACTGCAAAAAATTGTGAACCATATATTTGTGTTTTAATAACTCCACCAACTATCCCAACAAACTTAAGACCTAAATATGTGTAAATTAGAAATTAAAATCAAAATTGTTAGAAACAAAAAAAAATCTGAAAGCGGTCAACGCCCATAAATTTGGGGCAAATCGAAACCAACGTGAGTATTAAAGTCTATTCGACTCATTTCACCAATCTCTTATTAATCTCTTATTTCTCACTTTCCCCCCTGACATTTCAATATTCATTTTAGTCTCTATACTTTCAACTTTGGTTCATTTTGATTCCTATATTTTAAAAATGTTCATTTTAGTCTTTAAACTTTTGAAAAAGTTACCATTTCTATCATTTAAAAATGAAAATGAAGGGACTAAAATGACAACTTTTTAAAAGTATAAGGACCAAAATGAACCAGAGTTAAAAGATACAAGGACTAAAATAAATATTTCAAAGTATAGAGACCAAAATGAACTAAAGTTGAAAGTATATGGACCAAAATGAACAATTTGAAAATATATTGACCAAAATGACCCAAATGAACTAAAACCGTATAAGGACTAAATAGTATTTAAACTTTGTTTTTACTTTCTTTTCCCTTCCTTTCATACTAGCCTTTAGAATAAAGGTTTATATGGGATCCCACTAAGAGGAAAAGGGAAAACAAGATAAGGGCCATTGAGTGTGTGTGTGTGAGAGAGAGAGGGATCCCACAAAGGGGAAAAGGAAAACAAGATAAGGGTTCTTGAGAGAGAGAGAGCGAGGGATCCCACTAAGAGGAAAAGGAAAACAAGATAAGGGTTCTTGAGAGAGAGAGTCCATTGTTTAAAAAATGGGAGGGTTTTACTACAACCAATACAGAATTTCATAAAGAGGTTACCAAAATAATAAAATAAAATACAATAAAAGTTGGCCAACCCTCGACTCTTGAGCATGTACACAGAAATTTCAGGACTCGAAAGCCAAATGTTAAATCAAATGTCTGTGCTGCTTCCAACAGGGTTGTAAAAATCTCAACCAATTCTAAACAAAATGATTGAGTATTGCTCTAACTCAACTATGCTACCAATTTCCGCTCTTGGGCTGTTAAATCTTGAGACAAGGTATCGAAGTTCAAACTTCTAGCGACATCGAAAAAATGTGCAACTGCTTCTTCCGGTGTACCGACAAGGACGCCATGTCCGAGGTTTAGAATGTGTCCTCTTGGTCCTGCACATCTCACAACCCTACAAAGAAAACTATATGTTTAAAGCAGAGATAACAAGGTTAAGAAGCCAAATCACATGAAACCCCTTATCAATACGGAAATGGAAAACAAGAACAATAGATACTTTTTATGTGTCTATAGGTAATATGCTACTTCTGCCATTACTTTATATGAAGCAAGCAATTGAATAGGATTCTAGGATAGGGACTCCATTCTTAGCCAGTTACCATTACTTTGTCATACATCTTGTACGATTCTTACTTAAAGTGAGGTAGAGAAAGTTACACAGAAAGGTAAATAACAAGAACCGGATTCTCCTGGCACTTAAACAGTAGGCCCAACTCTCTAAAACTTATCAGTCATGAACAAAGATGAGCAGGAAGCTCAATGACAAACCTTTGAATTTCTTCAGTTAGAGCAGGAAGAGTAGAAAACAGATAAGCAGGGTCAACATTTCCTTGTACACTGATATCAGTTCCTAATCTGTTCCTTCCGTCAGCCATGTCTACTGTCCAGTCAAGCCCAATAACATCAACTCCTGTTCCTTTCATACGCTCTAGAAGGCCGCCATTTCCGTTGATGTAGAGAACAAGTGGTGTTTCAGGGCACTTGCCCCTCACCGTACTCACAATCTGCCAAAAAAGACCCCTTGATGATGACTAAGTATAAGAGATCATGATTGGCAAGTTACTGATATTGCTACTTTATCTATTTTATCCTGACATTTTAGGGATTCGTCATCTTATGTTAAGTTGAAATTGACCAATTAGGTGAGATCATTAAATAAATGGAGGTGGCGGCTTTCTCCATTTCTTTGAACTGAGTTCTGTCTACCAGAAAATTGGCCAGCTAAAGAAAAGAAGTACGTCCAATAGTTGAAAGGAATTTTAGAAAGGGAAAAGACAGCTTACCTTCTGAATATACGGCTTTGACCAGGATTCCCACATATCAGGTGGCAACTGTCCACCCCATGAGTCAAATATTTGTATGCAATGAGCCCCATGTTCTATTTGGTAAATAATATATTCTGATATTGCCTGTGTCAAATGAGAAAGGAGAGTCTTCAACACATGTGGTGCTGTGTGGCACATTCTCTTGATCGTCGTATATGTTCGTGTTGTACCCCCTTCCACTATATATGTTGCAATTGTCCAAGGAGCTCCTACAAAACCCAAGACAGCAGCACTGCCTTCAACCTATACAAAATGAACGATCCAAAAAAGTGACTTCAAAATCGTTTACTATCAAACACTTAGAGATACAAAATATTGTCCTTTTTCTTTATAAGCATGAAATTGTGACAAAAGCTACCTCCTTCCGTAGCAGTTTAAGTGACTCCCCCACAAAGTTAAGCTTCTCCAGGTCAATGGGATAAAGAGCTTTCAATCCCTCCTCGGAGCGAATAGGTGAGTGAATAACAGGTCCTCTTACGTCTTCTATGTCGAAAGGAATGCCGAATGCAGGTAGAGGGGTTAGGATGTCGGAGAAAATTATAACTCCATCAGGATGGAAGGCCTTCCAAGGCTGCAATGAAATTTCTACAATGAGATCAGTTGTTTCTGATCTCTCTCTGAAAGATGGATATTTCTCTGCAAGTTTTCTGTAAACTGCCATATACCTTCCTGCCTGGCGCATCATCCATGCTGGTGGGCGACTAACAGGATCTCCTCTTGCCGCCTTCACCAATAGTGGAGGATCTGATAATAATATTCACTGAAAAGTGAAAATAAGCACCACCCATAATTCACAATTCAAATACAAGGAAAGAACTGTAGTGTTAAACACAAGCATAACTATGTTAGAGATATAATAAAATAAAAGCGATCCTTTTGTTGCTGTCTTTTCCTTTCGAAGTCCTGTGACGAGAAATTTCAAGAGTTAAAAATATTCCTAAAGGATTAGAAACTGTCATGTCTTAACAACTGGCAAGGTATCCTAAAGCAATTATGTTAATTTTTCATCACATGGGAGTGGAGAAGCATGTGAAACACAAGCTAACAAATATATGGGGATAAGGCTGTTTGGGTAGAGTAGGTCAATCATTTTGGAGATGAGAGAACTTTCTCCACCTCTAATAGTTGAACGGTAATTTTCTCAATCAGCTGAAGACAATTCTTTTAAATGTTGGAGTTGGCTGGCCTCTAAAGGAAAACCAAGGAGAACACTAATAAATCTTCCTCATTACAATGAAATAGATCGGTAAACATCTCCACCTCATGGGAACAATTGTAAGTACCAACTAAAGTATAACTAATCAGATTAACTTTCAAACCAGAAAGCTTTCTCAAATTTTTTTATCATGTTAAAGTGGTCACCGGCCTAGGCAATCTGAATCGGTAAAGGAGAAAAGAAGAATGTCATCAAGAAATTGAAGGTAATTTAAACGAACATCATCTCTACTATTTGAAAAGCGCTCCAAATGAATGGTTTCTAAGGGATTAGCAACTCACCCATTCAATGGCATTGACGGTGGATGTTCCGAGTCCGACAATGGGTACCATCAGGTTGGGTGATTTTAAACCGCACAGCCCCAAAGGGAGTAATTAAATGGAAGTCTATCCCCCCACGTCAGCAAAAGAGGGGGTCACCTTCTACTCACCTTACCTATGAACATGAGCATGGTGCTAAGAGCCTAAGAATTTGCTTTAAAATAGTTTTAAATCACTAAGACCCCATCTGGCATGGTTTGCAACGCTTGTACAGTGCTAATCCTCCAACAATCTGTTCATAGTTCTAATTGAGATCGCCTATAAGCAAATATCAACAATTTCGAAAAATTCCAGTAACCACGAACAATGAAATTCATTCCAAAATTCCTTGCAGTTAAGTCAACAGAAATTCAGCCTCCCACTAATACACCAATTCTAGAGTTCCAACAATCCACACAAATTATGAATCTCCATATACAAAACTACCACATCTCTCAATGCCAAAACAGAGAGTAACCCAATTGAACATGAACAGTAACTAAAACGGAAAGGAAGGTCATAGACAAAAATAAAGCATACCAGATAAGGAAGAGGAACAAGCAACAGAGAGAGGTTTATTGGAGACCCGTCTGGTGGAAAGAAGCAAGTTAATGGAATTGGTGGATTTCAGGCCCGAGTGGACTAAGAAGCTCGAAGATTTCCATCCCAGAGAAGTGCACACACTGCAAAAAAAAAAAAAAAAAAAAAAAAAAAAAAAAAAAAAAAAAAAAAAAAAAGAGGAGGAAAATGCTTAGCGCAAAGCAATTACAAGAAAGAAATGAAGAAAGTAGGAAGAATTAGCAAAAGAGAAGAGTGGATAACCTGGCTGGGGAAGCGAAACTACTCATTGGGGAATTGAGAGATTGAAGAATTGAAGAATGGAAGCAGAGCCTTCTTCTTCTCTGATGTGTTCCTTATCTCTCAACCCTCTCCTTCTGTCTCTCCCAGCTCTGTTTCACTATTTTCCCTTTATTTTTCCTTTATTTTTTAACTTCTTTTACTATAAATTTAAAAAATATTAAACTATTTAAAAAATTTATTGTCTATCCCGCATACATCGCGGTAAGTTATAAATTTTGGAAAACTTTTAAAAAATAAAAAAAATAAGAAAAATTATTTATACAAAATAGCAAAATTTTTAAATAGTGTTGATAGAAATCTGTCCAGGTCTATCATTGATAGAAATGATATTAGTCTAATACTGATAGATGTTGATAGAAGTCTATCAATATCTTTTACTATTTTTTTTTTGCTATTTTCGGTAAATAATTTGACATTTTTCTATTTGTAAAACTTTTTCTTAAATTTTTCTATTTATAAATAATTCGACTCATTTTTTCTATATTTAAAACAAAACCTTACTTTATTTATTTAAGGTTTGATTTTAGATTTTTTTAGATTTTTTTTATACTATCAAGATTGATTTTTGAATGATTAAAAATATTTTTGGAGTGATTTTAAAAATAACAAACCTAATTCTAACCATTATAGAATCACTCCAAAATGTAACAAAGTAGTCCTTTTAGTTTCAAGTTTGAAATAATCTAGTCCTTAATTTTTAACATGTAAGAATAATAGTTTATATACTTTCAAATTTATAACAATTTAGTCATAATTGTGAAAAACCTTATCAAACTTTGTAGTCAATTTTGATTATGAAATGACTTATTTTTTATAATTTATAAACAAACTTGATACTTAATCAGTTTATCAATCTACATGTGTAAGAAATTTTATTAAATCTCAATAACAATTTTATGATAAAGACTAAATAATTACAAATTATAAAGTACAAATATTAAATCTATACATGTTATCATACTAAATTGTTAGGAACTTGGAAGTTCGAAGACTAAATCGTCAGAGACTAAAATTTAAGAATTAAATTGTTACATACATGAAAGTTTGGGGATCATAAATGATTTTTAACCTTACTGTTCTATTCAAGTCATGCCAATTTGAACGTAGCTCATAAAAAGACGTCAATTACCGTTTTAAATGTTGATAATTCAACTCTAACTTCTCACTCCTGAATTGTTAATCTAACAAAATTATCAAAAGTCGAGACTTAAAATTCTAATTTGTTGGTGAATTTTTTTTTTGTCTAATTGAGAATAACTTAGTAAATAACATCAATTGTATCTCATAGGTCGATTTGATCCCCACTCTTACAAATGATGCATTAAAAAAAAGGTCAAGATTCAAATTTCTAACTTTTTGATTCAAAATATGTGACTTTGTCAATTCAACTATGTTTAAGTTGATTTTATTTTAGTATTTGAATTTTAAAATAGTAATCAATTTGATCTTTTTTCAAAATTTTATTGTTACTATGTTATTTATTTATATTTTTAGAAATGGGTAGTTTTGATTTTGGAAAGAGTACTGACGTGGCCATATATCGAAGCCATATAAGTTCGTTAAATAAATATTGGGTAGATGGATAACATCTACTAAACTATAGTGTGTAGTGTGGACTAAATTGCTAAATATTGGGTAGATAGATAGAATTTTCTTAAACCTCACTAATTTCAAAGAAAATTAAACTTAAACAAATCGGTGCATGAGGTCAAACTCCAGCAAATTAATGATAAAATTTGGAGAAATTATTATAAACGAACAAATATCAAAACAAATCTGTGCATGAACGATAGAAGTCTATCTCGGTCTATCATTTAGTAATAGAAATCGTCGCTTAGTAATAGAAGTCTATTGCAGTCTATCACTGATATATAGTGAATTTTTCTATATTTGTAAATAGAATTTACTGTACTTAGAATGCGGATATAAAATTAGATTTTTTTCTAATACAACAAATAGTATATGTCAATAACTATTCAACTATATTTGTAAATAGAATTTACTGTACTTAGAATGCGGATATAAAATTGGATTTTTTTCTAATATAACAAATAATATATGTCAATAACTATTCAATTATATACATTTTGGCATTAAAAAATGAGAAATTATTATAAATAGAAAAAATATCAAACTATTTACAAATATAGAAAAATTTCACTATCTATTAGCGATAGACTGCAATAGAATTCTATTACTTGAGCGACAGAATTCTATCACGGTTTATACTGATAGACAATAAATTTTTTCTAGATTTGTAAATAGTTTGACTAATTTTTCAATATTTGAAAACAACCCAACAAAAATTTGACTTAATTTCCTAAAATAAGGTATAAAAATATAATTAAAAACATTGATAGACATTGATAGACTTTTATCAGCATTTATCAGAGATAGACTTCTATCATTTCTATACTGATAGACCTTGATAGACTTCTATCGCAACTATCTAAAAATTCTACTATTTTGTGTAAATAGTTTCTTTTATTTTTCTATTTTTAAAAATTCTCCTTTATATTAGTTATATAATTGGCCAAATTATAAAAACTACTTTTTTTTACTTTGCTCTTTATCTAAAAAACGCTTTTACTTTTTAAAAGTTGAACTACATTCGAACTATCATAAATATTTCAAACGTATACTTAAAATGAAAAGACTTTAAAATTTTTGACCGAAATTAAGACTTAAAGGTCTGAAACAATGTGAATGACCTAAAATAATATGACGGTCTAAATTTTAGTTTTTAGATTAGTAACATATAATTTCAAATTTAAATTTTCTTGCACGTGCAGTTAATAATAATAAAAAAAATAGAATAATAGAATAATACGGTTAAAACCTCAATTTAAACTCTTTGGTTTCCCATTTCAAATTTGACCTCCAATAATGTTTCTAGGTTAGTGAGAATGCACTGTAAAACTACTTATTAACCATATGGCATAACCATGTAACGAATTTTTCGATGTAAAACAATTGTCAAGTCAAATGAGAACGAAGACCAAAATTTTATGTTCTAGACGTTTAAAGATTTTTTTTTATTTTAGAGGTTATATTGAAAATTTCAAAATTTCAAAATTAGTTATAACTTATAACTAGGAGAACGAAACATTATCTGTTTTGTTTCTAAAATTAAAATAAATATATTTATTTTCATCTTCATTAAAAATAAAGAACTTCACTCTTTCGAGAGTATTTTTGAAATAGGATAGATTTCTATCTAATTTTTTAATTTTTTATTTTATTTTTTTTTTACTTTAAAACACAAAAATAAGAGCATTTAATTTTTTTTTTTTAAGTTAAAGGCATTGAAACTTTAAAACATTTAGAGATATTTAGAAACAAACTAAAAAGTTTTATATAAAAATAATGGTCATACCTACTTAAATTCAAGTCGTCCAAATCCAAATTTTCATACCTAATAAAGTACTTTAAAATATAAATTATTATTTATTAAAAGGAATCTAAATAAAAGAGAAAAAGAAAAAGAAAAAGAAAAGAAAAAGAAAAAGAAGGCAAAATATTTAAATACAAATATTTTAATATTTGGTTAAAAAAATAATAAAAAAGTTCATTGTCAGATGGGAAAATTTCCACTTCATTTGTCTGGAATGGACCGAGTCGTCAGAGTGGAAAAGCCCAACTCTATTTCTCGCCTCATAAAACCGCTAAACTCACAGCACTGTCCTCAACGCCTCATCGCATCTTCCGCGTTTCCTTCTTTCCCCTTTTCTCACAGCCCTGTTTCTCTAACATCTCTCTCTCTTTCTCTCTCCTCCATTTTCCCCCAATCTCATCTTCTTTCCCCATGCTTTCTCTCTCTAAAATCTCTCCCTTCTCTCTCTAAAATCTCTCACCATGTGAGCCTAAGCCCTAATTACCACCGCCATGTCTCTTCGCAGATCCTTTCTCTCTCGGAAGTTTTCTTCGAAGTCTTCCTCTAGAGATCCCATTGCTCTTGGGGGAATTCTTCCGCTGTCCCCCTCGGACTTCGATCATGCCTCCGCTCTGCCCGGAGGGAGTGGCGGCGATCGGATGCAGGCTGAATCCGCTTGGTCTTCCATGCTACCGGAGCTTCTTCGGGAGATCATTCAGCGGGTCGAGGCTTCAGAAGACGCTTGGCCTAACCGCCAGAACGTTGTTTCCTGTGCTTGTGTTTGTAAGCGTTGGCGGGATATTACTAAAGAGATCGTCAGAGCCACACCTCATTCCGGGAAAATTACTTTCCCTTCTTGCCTCAAACAGGTATGCCTTGGAGTTTGTATACATGTTGTCGACTTTTCTTCTTCTTGTGATATCAGTTTATGAAATTGTATGCAAGTTGTCGTCGTCACAACATATTTTGCTCCTTCGCGTTCATGTGATTATTGTTTTCCTATCCTTTATGTGTATTCGGTTTTTAATTATTTGAATTACTTTTCGAATTTCATCTGAGAAGTATTTGGGATCGATTGATTTGATTCCATAACACAGCGTTAGTATTTGAAAAATGTGCGGGGTTATGCATATCTTCGTCGTTTCCGGATGGATTTGCAAGTAGTTGGAGGTTTAGGTTAATGATAAACTTTCTGGACGTTGATTACATACAGCTATGTAATATAGAGAATTCTATTTGTTGTGGATGGGCTAATTCAAGACATTTGTTGTATTGAATGATTAATGACACGTACTTGTTGCTTTGATGTACATGTACCGAAATTAAATAACTTCTGAATTATCCGGTTTATAAAGCAATTTCTTTTCTTGTTAGTAGACTTCTGTTCTGAATTTTATCCGAAAATATTGCCTTATGAGTTGTTGAAAGTAAACGTTAGTGTGTTTTGAATCCTGATGGAACATTGATCTTATTGTAATTATTTGGTACATGGTATACATTTAGTGTCTGAATGTTCATCTAAATATGGTAATGTCTAATGCAGCCTGGACCGAGTGATCTTCCACATCAGTGTCTTATAAAAAGGAACAAGAAGACTTCAACATTTTTCCTTTCTCTTGCCCTTACACCAGGTGAGTAACTTCTGGTGTATTTATTCAATTTGTAGAGTAAAAGGGGTAATACGTAATAACACTGAGATTGGAGCGAATTCTCATATTTCATGCTATATTGCCCGCATTTATGTTGCATCTAACTTATGGAAGACTAAGGAGATTTATTTTGTGTAGTCAAGTTTATTGTTCTATGCTCCTCTTCCCCCTTGATTCACCATGAAAAGAATTGAAAAGAAATGCATTTTTTTTCAAGGCATTAACATGGTGACAGTTAATAAGTACTTCAAAATTCGTTAAAGCGGGTGCCTAAACACTTGCACAATTTCCTAACATAGATAATTTGATGGAGTGATATATCTTCTTTTGAATGTGGGTCCAAGATCACATTTTGATTTGAACATTTCATTTCATAATTTTAGTTAATTAGTGATACAACATGAGCATCCTTTGGGTTTTATGGTTGAAATGCAACTGATGAGTATGTTGATAATGTAACGCTCATGCCTTGGGTTGATTTTTTTTATTTTGTTATCTGTGCATTTTCTAAATGACTTTGATTTTTCTTGTTCTCTTAAACACTCATTTTGGTGGATGGAATACTTTTCTCTTTGCAAGTTCTGGTTCATTTATCCAGTCTTATGATTTTTTATCCTTTTGTTTATTTCGTACTGTTTATTCTGAAAGGCCTGGCCAAGGTTAGAAGTGTTTCTTGTCCACTAAACAAGGATTCATTGAGGCTGGCATGGGCAACCAAGGAGGCTTATGTTTAACTTCAGTTAGGATTGATAACCATATGGGATTAATTGGTTAGCTTAATTTCTCTCCCTCGCACACATGCATGCACACATGAATTATTAATTGAATTTATGAGAAATTTCAAATTTTCTAACCTGAGCATAGCTCAACTAGTGATTCGAATCTTTACCCAGAGAAATATCAACTTTCTATTTTGTTCTTTTCCAATTTTGATTTTCTTTTACAAAGCATAGCATAAAGATGGCTAACTATGGATTCTGACCCATGAGTTTAACAGACCAAAAGTTTTATTTTAATGTTATAATTTATATATATATGGCTCTTTGCATTTAAATTGCAACTTTTGTGTCGTGTTTTTGTCTTGGTTGTCATTGATGACTGACAGGTCGTACCTAACCGTTTGTCATTGCCTATTAGTAATAAAGAAATTTGTATGTGTGATATTAGCTCATTTAAGGGGTTTTCTCCTACTTCTACAGCATTTACAGATAAGGGAAAATTCCTCTTAGCTGCACGGAGATATAGGCATGGAGCTCATACTGAGTATATAATATCTCTTGATGCTGAAGACTTATCTCAAGGAAGCAATGCTTACGTGGGGAAGTTAAGGTAAGATATTGGCGTTGAGAGGTTATTTAGTCAGAACAAATTGTTTGTTTTGGTGCATGCTCTTTGCATCGTTAGTTTTAAATGCTATTTTCTTTTCTTTTCATAATATCATTGAAAAACTCTGTTTCCTTTAAAAAATGCTATTTTCTTTACTTTTGGATATCTGATACACTGGGATGCAAGCTGCAACTTATTTTTATTTATTAAGGGTGGGAATTTTTATATCTTCAGCCTGATCTTTCTTTCTTATGAGGGACACTGTCGAGCTTCTTTTGAGGATTACAAGAATTATAACTCTATTAAACTACAAATCATTAGTGCGATAAGGTCATAGAGCCACTTCTTTTCCAGTTTACCTGAGGAGACGAGTTTGTGTCTATGTTTATGGGCCAGAAGTTCAAGCATCTTCTTCAGGGGGGTTTTTTAATATTTTTTTTTTTATAACAACAACGACGATTATTTGAGATACTAAATTTGAGGGAAAATTCATGAACAAGAGGAAAAAAATTTCTCCAGTTGAACAAGATGAACAATAACCTTAGAAATGTTTATGCCTATGAGAACCATAGTACGAAATATAGTTTTTGCAGAAAGAGAAGACATTTAGATGGTTTACAAAGAATTGTTTGATGCTACAACATGTTTTACTTACGCTTGATAGTTTGCTCCTAGACTTGGTACATGTCTGGAAGTGATTTTAAAATCATCAAAATCACTTTTATCATTTTTAAGATGAATCTAAAACACACTTTTAATCATTCAACTTTAATTTAATATTAAATTTACATTTAATTTAAATGCAATTTTCATATTATCAAAAATAGTTTTGAATGATTGAAAACATATTTCGATTTTGAAAATGACAAAAGTGATTTTAACAATTTTAGAATCACTCCCAAACATGTCAATAGAGAGATCATTAGTTAACTAATATCTTTTCATTTTAATGTAAGGAAAAAAAGGTATCTTTTTTCTTTCAGTATTGTGTGCAAAATGATTCCATTGGTTAGCTTGGCAAATTTGCAGCTTCAATTTTCTTGTTACAATTTTAAAAGTAGCACGTCTTTTCCTTTTAATAACGTGCACTAAGTTGTTTCTCCATTTTCTGATCACTTTGCAGCTCCGATTTTCTTGGCACCAATTTTACCATTTATGACAGCCAACCACCACATAACGGTGCAAAGCCATCAAGCAGTAAATCAAGCCGCCGCTTTGCAAGCAAGCAAATTAGCCCACAATTGTCTGCAGGTAACTTTGAGGTTGGGCAAGTCTCTTACAAATTTAATCTTTTGAAATCAAGAGGCCCAAGGCGAATGATATGCTCTCTAAAGTGCCCAGTATTAGAAGACACTGGAACCAGCAAACCTTGTGAGAACTCGAAGATGACGAAGTCCGATTCTCTTTCTTCCTCATCTGGGTTGACAATCTTAAGAAACAAGGCTCCTAGGTGGCACGAGCACCTGCAATGCTGGTGCTTGAATTTTCACGGTCGGGTTACAGTAGCATCTGTTAAAAACTTTCAACTTGTCGCTACTGTTGACCATAGCCAGCCGGGAGGTAAAGGGGACGAAGAAACAGTTCTACTGCAGTTTGGAAAGGTAGGCGATGATACGTTTACTATGGATTATAGGCAGCCATTATCAGCTTTCCAGGCTTTCGCCATTTGCCTTACGAGCTTTGGCACGAAGCTGGCATGCGAATAGTAGTATATTTTACCAAAATTTGTTTAAGAAAATGGGGCTTCATTGATAAAAAGGCTTTTCTTGTACATGGTGCTATTGTTGTGTAATTGTGACCACTTAAAAAAAATTGAAATTCAGAGCAACAAAACAATATTGTGGTGCTAGCAAGCACTATGGCTTCTTCAAATCATTATGTATATGTAATATATAATTAAAAAGGATGAGAATTGTTTATTCACCTCAGTGTTTTGATATTGTTGCAGTTGTGTTTATCTACTTATACCTTAAAGTTGTAATTTTTTAGGTTCTTTTATTTGGGGTTCATCCCTTTTTCTTCAACATCATTTACTTGGGTTAGTTATGTTTTTTGATTTTGTGATGTAGTTTATACTGTCATAGAAAAATTGTTTGTTATAACATCATCTCTCCAACATGGTTTTTGAAGTCATTTTGAATGCCTTTTTTTTGGGGATATGTTATTATCATGTATTTGGTGGATGATTTTAAAGCTCAAGTTATCGAATAATTTATTGATATTAATTTGTTTTGTGTTGTGATCTCCATAAAGTATATGTTGAGAACACATTTTTATTAATTTTAAATTAGTTGAACAAATGGAATAGGTGGATTTGAATCTTCGTAAATACCAACAAAATATTACTCACATAACATTAGTAGCGAAGATTTTTAACTATGGGACATTAACATAAAACATGTTTATAAATAAATTAATAATAGTTTATTATCAACTAATATTTAGTAGGTAGCTACATTTAGTTTCATGATTTATAAATATAATATAAAACACATTTTAAACAATTATTTAAATTAGAATTCAATTTCTGATTCTGCTACCAAACACATATTTGAAAACATAAAATACCCTAATTTATTTTTAGATTTCCTACCAAACATGTCTTAATTTATTAGGTTTTTTTTTTTTTTGAATGACTTATGTGTTAGTTTAGACATTATTATTATTTTATTTTAAGTTTCTTCTAAAAGTATCCATTAAAGTGAACATTTTAAGGACATTTTCATGGACAATAATATTTGAACCTTTAATTATTTGCAATTGGGGTGTGCTTAACTTGTAAAATTGTTTTTGATGTAAAAAAAAAAAAAACTTGTAAAATTGTTGGAAGGATCAAAATCTAGTACATCAAGCATAAAGTTTACAAAATGCAAGTATTTAATAAAGAAGTATGACTAATATGATATATGAATTAAATGTAAATGTTCAACTTAGTTTAAATATAAATTTAGAAGTTATTTCAGAAAGAGAGATTGTTGCACGTGCCATTTTATTTTATCTATCATTTCTATGATCACAGATCTTCTACCTCAAATTAAAATTCAACTTATAGAATTACCATTCAAAATTCAAAAGCATAATCAAAACATTTTTTAAATCGTAACATCTAAATGATACAACCATCAATATTTGATGGATTAATTTTATAATAAAAAATATCTAATATGTATAAAAACAACGTAATATTTGGAGTTCATCTTCTTAAATATGGGCCTGAAACAGCCTTCTTTTTTGGGCCGAAAGTGAAAAAGGCCGAGGGCCCACTAACGGAAAACTCCCCGATCGGCAGAAGCTCCGAGGGATCTTCTTCTCTGTTCTGCAACGAGTTCGTTTTCGTGAAGCCGAAGTGGAAACAACGATGGAAGCAAAAAGGCGATCGAAGATGAGGATCGCCATAATCCACCCAGACCTTGGTATAGGTAACACCATCAGTTTTCTCTACTGATTTAATTGCTCAATTTCGATAAACACCTCTCTTTTTTATGATCTGTTGATTAATTCTTTGTATTGGTTAGAATTTTGATTTATCGAAGATGATAAAGTATTTATACAGTCGTGGATGGCCTGTAAGCGCATTAGGAAATTTTATCGATTTGGACGCTTAGAGAACCGGCGGATTTAACCGGCACACTGTGAATTTGATTTTTGTTTGTTTTGATTCCTGTTGTTACTCTTTTCTCCTTGAAAATATGGAATGCGGCTTGTTAAACTTAATAATTTTGAATTGTTAATGTTTTTTTTTTTTTTATGTGTCTGATTCTTCAGATGGTAAATTTGTTTCTTAATTTGTTAGTAATACATTGGAAAAATTGATATATTTTTTTTTTGCATGTTATTGTTTTCTTCTCCATCTTATTATTAATGGTTAACTTGTTAATCTTCGAGTTACAGGTTGAGAATACATTGAAGGGATTAAACTTAACTTGACCAAAAATTTAAAATTTTAGTGGTGATTTAACTTACATTTCTATGGAATTTCGTCAAAGGGAAGCTATAATACATATCGTATTCTTTTAGTTGTCTTTTCCCTGTCTGTTTCTACTAATAGGTCAAAACAATGAAGGGTATTAGTTTCCCAAAGATCATCCGGAAAACAGAAGAAAATTAAGGATGGATTTCTTAATTCTTAGGCATGCCGCATGCAACTTAGGCAAAAAAATTTCTGAGATTCAATCCGAGGTTTTTATTTTTGATTTCTTAATACTTTTTATATCTTTGTTTAACTTTCATCTTTTAAAGATAGACGATATTTACAATTAGAATCAGTGGACTACAAAATTTCCTCCATTCTATTTTTCTTGTTGTTCTAATTTTGTAACCATGAGTATATTTTCTAACCTTCAGAGTTCACTGTCATAGATAGCTATTAACAGAGTATAGTGTATACAGGTGGGGCTGAGAGATTGATTGTAGATGCTGCTGTTGAACTTGCTTCGCATGGACACGATGTCCATATTTTTACATCACACCACGACAAAAATCGGTGCTTTGAGGAGACCCTTGCTGGTGTGCTTTACTGTTTTTTCTTCAATGGAATTGCTATTGGGAATAATATATATCTTTCCACTCACGAAAAGAGTTTTATGTAGATTAAAAAATGTGAAATAGAAAGAACCTTATTCTAGTATCTTTGAACTCAAGATGTCATCTGACTGTATCTTCTAAACTATATCATAGTCTCAATTTGAGTGAGGCAGAATGAGGAATTTGTGTAGGATGGGGCTATGATAAAGGAATAATATATTCTATATATAATATATCAACTCCTTTGCTGTGTAAAGGACAAACTTCTATGCTGAGAAATTTTAACGGCCCCATTTTGCTTTTGTGATTGCTTCAAGTAATTTTCTTCAAATTTCTGCTTTAGTATTTCTCAGCTTTTCATTCTAATGCTTTCATTTCAAATTTTTCCCAGGAACGTTTCCAGTTACTGTGTATGGTGATTTCCTACCTCGCCACATCTTTTACCGCCTCCATGCAGTTTGTGCATATCTACGGTGTATTTTTGTCACTCTTTGCATGCTGTTCATGTGGCCATCGTTTGACGTAATACTAGCAGATCAGGTTTCTGTTGTTGTTCCAATACTTAAACTGAAAAGGTCATCAAAGGTATGAACCTTTTCCCAAAGTTGTCCAGATGTCACTTTATCATGGTTGACCAAAGAAGCTGCATGCTTATCCAGGTTGTATTTTATTGTCATTTTCCGGATCTCTTACTGGCCAAGCACACGACCATTTTGAGGAGGCTGTATAGAAAACCCATAGACTTAATTGAAGAACTGACAACCGGTATAGTTTCTGACAATTCATCTACTTCTTTCATTTCTTACCTTTATTCAATATTATATTCATCTTACTCTTTGATATTTACATTTATCACTTTTCATAATCACAGGAATGGCAGATTTGATATTGGTTAATAGCAAATTTACTGCGTCCACTTTTGCCAAGACATTCAAACATCTTAATGCACGAGGAATTCGACCTGCTGTTCTTTATCCAGCTGTAAATGTAGATCAGTTTGATGAGCCTCATTCTTCTAAGTAACGGACATGTTTGTATATCTCTTGTTCCTTTGAGTTGAAAAACTTTTTATTGTTATCTGCAGTATGTGAACATAGTTTTTTTTTTTTTTTTTTTTTTTTTCCAAAAATTATTGTTATAATTATAATTATCATTATTACTTTTTATTTTTTAATGTTCTTCTCTGTTATATTCGTTTCAATTCTTATAAATTCAATTGCATCAGGTTGAGTTTTCTTTCTATCAACCGTTTTGAAAGGAAGAAAAACATTGAATTAGCTATCTCAGCCTTTGCTAAGCTTGGCACACTTGAAGGAGGCACTCTTCAAGATTACAATGTAGCCGATGTTTCCTTGGTCATTGCTGGCAAGTCTGAACTTTTTCCCCTAGTACTATCATGTATTGTGGGAGTGAAATGAAATCCTGTTGTTTTGTTGATGTTGCATGGTGGATCATTCATCGACCATAAATATTTGGCATTAGTGTTGTCTCCTATCAAGAATGGGGGCATAAATCATTATTGAAAAGTTATTATTATTGGCAATAGCGTTGTCTCCTATCAAGTTAGAATGGGGTGTGGATCCTATTGAAAAATTATTATACCAAAAGGATGTTTTAAATTTTAATGTTCAGTAGAAGTACTTTGCCATTAGAAGTGAGTGATTTGCTTGCATAGTTAAGAGGACTTTATACAAGCTTGAAAATTATTTCTTTTCATGAACTTCAGTTGTGCATTCATTTTCTTTACTGTAATAGAATAGGATGCAAGCTAGTTAATGGGCGTACGTGTGTCGTTCTCTATTTTGGTTCTGCCCCACATTCATAACTGTGTCTCAATGAGTTCAAGCTTGATGTAGTCCAAATTACACATCATATTGATCGATGATTCTATTTTCTGAAGATCTCCTGCAGAGTAATTTTATCGTCGTACAACTTTTTTATACATTTTTCTTTTCACATTTTATTGCAGGAGGCTTCGATAATCGGCTAAGAGAGAATGTTGAATACTTGGAGGAGCTCAGGAATTTAGCTGACAGAGAAGGTGTATCTGAACGTGTCACCTTCATCACATCCTGCTCAACACTCGAAAGAAACGCCCTCCTTTCCCAATGTCTGTGTGTCCTTTACACGCCGAAGGTTTGTGCATCTCCCATTACACACTCGTAAAGAGAACCTATCTTTTGTTCTTACAATAATATGAATTAATGCAGGATGAACACTTCGGCATTGTTCCTTTGGAAGCCATGGCAGCTTACAAGCCTGTTATTGCATGCAACAGTGGGGGTCCAGTTGAGACCATAAAACATGGCACCACGGGATTTCTTTGTTCGCCTAATCCTCAAGAGTTCTCTCTGGCTATGGCGAAACTCATTCAGGATCCTGCCATGGCAGCAAGAATGGGTAGGGAAGCCCGACAACACATCATCGAATCTTTCTCTACAAATATATTTGGTCAGCAACTGAATCAATACCTTGTCGATGTCGCTCGACTTAAGATAGACTGAAACTACAGATCAATTTTGTATCAAGTCGATTCCCCACAAGGTACTGCACAACTCTTTGAACCCTAACCTATGGATATTTTGTAAATTGGTAAAGTCAGAAACACCATTTACACATTAATGCTCTGTTCTATGTATATTTTTTGTGCACTGTTTGATTTCAGATGAAGATGTGAATTAACCTCATTTGAGTATGACTTGTTTAGGCTGAGAACTCATTTATCAATGTGATAATAGTTTTTAAGAAATGAAAGCTTTGGCCGGAGTTATATAAGCTTGAGAATTTTGGTTGAAAATTTTTATATTTGCAGGAAATTTTGATGGGAGTTCGAATTTCCTGTGCAGTTTATGAGCATCTTTGTTTCTGATTTTGATCCTTTTTTGTGTAATTCTTTGAATTCAATATTGTGAGGCAGAATCATTGATAATTGATAATTGATAATTGATGCCTTTCTCTATGCTCGACCTTATAGTAGTGTTTATTTGTTAATTAACTTCACTTCCCTTTTAAAATTTTTTAAATTTATTTTTCTAAGATAATAGCTGTTCCACTATTTCACTTGTTCTCTTAATTTTTTAATTCAAAAGAAAAAAAAAATGTTTTGTTTAAGTATTTTCCCAAAGAATGAAAATTTCAAAATCATCGTACTATTATTGTGAATGTTATTTTTTTTTATTATTTTAATATAATCGTTCAGCTGAACACTATATATATATATATATATATATATATATATATATATATAATTTTTTTTTTTTTTTTTTAAATTCAATCTGAATGAACGTTCAACCCAACTACAAAAATCAGCTCTAAAAACATAGCACGGTGTGAAATGAGTTAACTTATTTATAAATATAGGGTTGTTTTTAAATATAGCAAAATGAGCTAACTTATTTATAAATATAGTAAAATGTTACTTTTTATTAGTGATAAACACTAATAAATTTCTATCATCACGATAGACTTCTATCGCGGTCTATTGGTGATAGACAATGAACGATAAACTTCTATCGCGGTGTATTGGTGATAGACAATGAAATTTTTCTATATTTGTAAATAGTTTGATATTTTTTTTATTTATAATAATTTCGAATTTATGAATAATATTACTTTTTTTTTATTACAATTAATAGGTGAATTAGCTGAAATTGAATCAAACGTTAAAATTGTAACATGTATATAGGTTTAGGATCAAATTTGATGAAATTAAAAATTTAGGATCCAAATTAATACAACATAACAAATTTAGGTACAAAAATGTTTTTCTTTTTCATATTTCTATAACATTCCGACTTAATTTTCCAACTCATTCATCATCCTTTAGATCAAGATAAAACTGATGATTGCTAACGGGATAGCTATGTTACACTCATGGTGCAAAATTTCCATCGAAATTTTGATTGGGGAAATTTTTGTTTTTCTCCAATTTTGAGAATATTTTGATTCCCCTGACAAAATTTTGAGGAATTTCGACATTTCGAGAAAATTTTAATTTTTTTTAAAACTAACTATGTTAGGTCAGTTCAAAATTTTCAATTTTATTGTCCTCATTACACACAATTCCTAAAACTTTCATTTTCAACAAAGAATTAAACCTTTTTTATGAGCTACTTTTTTTAATTTCCAACTTTTCTCAATTTTTAGCTTTATTTTTGACAAAAAACTTTCATTTTAAAGAAATTTAATTTAAAAAAAAAAACTTATATTTATTTTCAACCTTAATCAAACCTTTTTAATTAAATTTTTACCTTAAAATTGAATTGATGTGAATTTTTTCTTTTACCCTCCAAAACTTTCATAATTTTCACATCATTTCACCTTAAAATATTCTTAAACTTTTTATTATTTTGTAATTTTTTTCTTTTATTTTTTAAATTTCTGCTCTCGCATCAACATTTACCCATACATTTACAATAGACATTTAAATATTGTCTTACTTTATAGAAATTGGGATTAAAAATGGTAAGTTATAGTCTAATTAAGCCACAATCAAAGTTTCATTAATTAATTATAACAATTTCTATCCATTTCCGTAATTTTTTCCGATATTTTCATCGATATCGATTTTTCCATCAACATTTCCATAAAATCGGGACCTTGATATTTCCATCGACATCAATATTTCGAACCTTGGTTACATAAAAAAATAACAACGGTGAATTTTTTTTTTCTTGTTATCATCTTTTCCATTTTTTTATGTATATACTATCATCGTACCATTTTTTTATTACTGCCATCCGTCGAAGCATCTTACTTTGCACTTAATTAAAGTTAACGATTTCGAATATCTATTGTTAACGTATTTATATAATTTAGTTGATTTTTAGGCTATTTTGTATCTTCTATTAGTTAGGATTTACTTTCCTTTTGTGTATAATTATCCTCTAATTTACCTTAGTAATTAGGAAAAATACAATAAACGTCATTTGGTCTAATTCACACTAACATTTGGGGTCCTGCTCCAACTACTACAGTAAATGGTTATCGATATTTTGTTTTATTTATTGATGACTACTCCCGTTTTACTTGGATATATTTTCATAAAAATCGAACTTCTACTCCCGTTTTACATCGATTTTGCCAATATGGTTCACATCCAATTTTCTCAAACCATCAAAATTCTTCGCAGAGATAATGCAATAGAGTATAAGGACTCCCACCTCCTTTCTTTCCTTTTCCAACAGGGCACCCTTATTCAATGTTCAAGTCCTCACACCTCTCAGCAAAATAGTAGAGCAGAACGAAAACATTGTCATATTCTGGATTCTCTTCGTGCTCTACTTCTCTCTGTTACCGTATATATAATTTAGCTAATTTTTAGGCTATTTTGTATCTTCTATTAGTTAGGATTTACTTTCCTTTCATACCTCCCTATCTAGTCCTCACTCATTCTTTATTGATCCCTCCACTGATCTATTTACTGCATGTGATCCTTTACCTAACCCCGAGTCTCATATGCTACTCGTCTCCGAGCCAAATCAATCTGCTCCTATCGATGTGCTTCTGAATCTATCGTCTGCTCTCAGTGCAAAACTTGAACCTGCACTTGTTCGCCGCTCCACCCGGGTAAGAGAAACTCCCCATCATCTTAAAGACTATCACTATTTTTTAACTATCATGTCTTTAGTCAAACTTTCATCATATCATGAGGCCCGTACTAACCCATTGTGGTAGCAAGCAATGAATGAGGAACTTTAGGCTTTGGAGAAGACTCATACTTGGGATTATGTTGACTTACCCCCTAGCAAGAAACCTATCGGGTAAGTGGATATGTAAAATCAAAACTCACTCTGATGAATCTATTGAGCGCTATAAAGCACGACTGGTGGCCAAAGGTTATTCTCAGAAATATGGTATTGATTATGAGGGAACGTTTGCTCCAGTTGCCTGAATGACATTTGTTCGCAGTCTTTTGGTCGTAGTAGCTGCCAAACAGTGACCCCTTCTTCAGATGGATGTTAAAAATGCATTTCTTAATGATACTCTATTTGAGGACGTATATATGAAGCCACCACTTGACACATCTCCTCCACCTCAGAAAGTGTGTCTTTTTCGTCGTGCACTATATGGGCTAAAACAAGCTCCACGAACTTGGCTTGCAATTTTCAGTTCTACCACCACTCAACTAGGGTTCATCTCTAGCTCTCATGATTTCGCACTATTTACTCGTCAGACTTTTCATGGTATATTTTTCTTCTCCTTCTATATATTGATGAAATGATCATTACATGTAATGATCCTCAAGCCGTAACAGATTTACAATAATGTTACCTAAGATAGCACTTTGAGATGAAAGATCTAGAGTCACTCAATTATTTCCTCAGTCTTGAGGTCTCTTTCTGCTTTGATGGATACTATTTATCTCAAGCAAAATACGTTTATGATCTCTTGGCTCGATCGATATCACTAACTTTCTCACATCATTAACACCGTTGGATTTGAATGTTTGCCTGATTTCTTTTGATGGTGTTCCTGATCTTGAGGATCCCACCCTATATTGGCAACTTATTGGCAGTCTTATCTATTTGATTGTGACCCGTCCAAATATTGCTTAAGTTCATGTTGTTAGTCAATTCATGGCAGCTCCTCGCACTATACATTTCACTCAGTGCTTCGTATTCTACGCTATATTAAAGGCACTCTAGTCATGGACTTCAGTTCTCTTCACAACCATCCTTGGTTCTATCTGGATACTTTGATGTTGACTGGGCTGGAGATCCTACTAATAGATGATTTACCACAGGTTATTGCTTCTATTTAGGTGATTCCCTCATTTCCTGGTGTAGTAAGAAATAAACTGTTGTTTCTCGTTCCAGTACATAGACTGAATATCATGCATTAGGCTGATGTTACTTCAGAGGTACTATGGCTTCGTTGGCTCCTTGCAAATATGGGGGCTCCTCAACACTCTGCTACTATTCTTCATTGTGACAATCGTAGTGCTATCCAAATTGCTCACAATGATATTTTCATGAACGAATGAAGCACATCGAGAATGACTGTCATTTTGTTCGACATCATCTTCAGAGCACCACCCTCTGTCGACAATTTATATCCACTTCCGAGCAACCTTTAGGTATATCTTCACCAAAATACCATCCCCTGCTCGCTTCACTCCGTTATTGTGCAAACTCAAATTGGTTTCTACTCTACCATCTTAAGTTTGAGAGAGGATGTTAATGTATTTATATAATTTAGCTAATTTTTAGGCTATTTTGTATCTCATTTGTATCTTCTATTAGTTAGGATTTTTTTTTTGTTTGTATAATTACACTCTAATTTACCTATGTAATTAAGGAAAATACAATAAACGTCATTATCAATAAACAATATATATATTATAAACAAGTGTAGAATATCACCAACAGACGTAAAAATAAACTTGACATAGAATACAAAAATTATTTAACAATTATCAGGTCATTATACAAAAACAAAATTAAAATTCAGAAAATAAAAAAATGTGTATGATGCAAAATTGTGATATATATATATATATACACACACGCTCAGCCAGATATACAAACTTTTTAAATCATTATTAAACAAATCATGAAATTAAAATTCTAATATACACCTACTACGAACTACGAAGTTCAAGTATATTTGATTTAACTTTTCAAGTGTTTAATTTTAAAAATAAATCATTTTAGAAAAAAATTAAAATATTTGACAATCATTCAAAATAGTTTATAAAGTGGGTATGTTAAACTTTTTTATCAACCGAAGTTAAATAAAAATGATTTTTTGAAAAACATTTTTTCTCAGTGAATTCAAACAAACTCTCCATTCCTTATCACAAACATTTAGATTCATTTTATCTAGTCTAGCTCATCGTCTTTTCATCGTTTTCAATCAGAACAAAATCGAAATAACAATTACTACGGTATCCTTACTTTTTAAGTATTTTCCCCCCTTGAAATTACTGTTGAGGAATTCTTTACCTTTTGTGGCCCATATCAATCAACTGAGATAGAGATTTAGCTTTTTTCTATGTATATTTTAGTAAAAGATTTTAGCTTGGTAAAGGAAAAGTTGATAATAAAAAAGAAACACGAAGGGAAGATGGGTGCTTCTTAAATTGTTCAAAATGACTAACATAAAGTTTATCTCTTTTAATTTGTTTCCTTTGGCTAAAACAAAGTCTATAAAACCCTCAATTTAACACCTCCTTGTTACAATTATTAATGAAAATGATGAGCAGTGAAGAAAGCAAAAATGATGAAATAAATATTGTTGTTCCTGATGAGTACAGACCTAATTTGCATTTGGAGCTTCCCTCTGTTCAATGGAGGTATGGGGACCCTCCCACTTATGAATCTGCTAATCAACTCTTTGAAGAGGGCAGAACCAAGGTTCTTTTATTTTATTTTTAAATTTATTAAAAATAATATATTTTCTTAATTTATAATTTTCTTCTATCTCATATCATGTGATTAATTTAAGTTGTTTTGTGAATCTGGTAGGAGTGGCCAAAAGGATCTTTAGAAGAAACAGTGCAAAATGCTGTCAAATCATGGCAAATGGAGATCGTCAACAAGGCTAGATTAAAGGATTTCAACACCATTAACCCAAACAAATTTAAGGTTTTTGTTAATGGTAAGCTTTTTTTTTTCTTATATATATATTCGAATTTTTGACGTAATGGTATATACCTATGATATATATAGTTAAATTAAATATTCAAAGATGACATAATAACGAGGGAAATTAGTATAAATTAAAGAGAAAAAATATCAAACTATTTACAAATATAGAAAAATTTCACTGTCTATCTGGTCTATCGTTGATAGATAGTAAATTTTTTCTATATTTGTAAATAATTTGACTAATTTTTCTATATTTGAAAACAACCAATTTTTTGAAAAATTACTATAACAGAAAAAATATCAAACTATTTACAAATATAGAAAAATTTAACTGTCTATCAATAATAGACTACAATAGAATTCTATCGCTTTCTTTCACTCAAACTAATAAATTCTATCACTTGAGCGATAAAAAGCGATATTATTCTATCGCGGTCTATCACTAAAAGACTGCAAAATTTTTCTATATTTGTAAATAGTTTGACTCATTTTTCTATATTTGAAAACAACCTTTTTTATTTTTCCATAATTTATTCCAAACACGCTATAACTTTTCAGGATCAACTCAAGTTACTTTTATGAGTGGGTTTTGTTGTATGGAATGATTTTGCAGACTTATCATACTTAGTTGATCCACAAGAACTCAAATATGTCCATTTGATATTAAATATGTAGGGAGAGAGGGAATGTCAGGAGAAGAAGTAGTAAGGATTGGAATCTTCAATGCTTTGCTAAAGAGTAGTCTACCAAAGGAGTTGCAATTTTTCAAAGTAGAGGAAGAAACACATGAATCAGCTCATAATGACTTTAAGACTTGTTTTCCAAGAGGCTTTGCATGGGAAGTTATAGAAGTTTATTCACCTCCTCCTTTGATTGCTTTCAAGTTTAGGCATTGGGGTTTCTTTGAAGGACCTTATAAGAACCATCCCCCAACTGGTGAATTGCTTCAATTCTATGGTATGGGAACTCTCAAGGTAATAAAGTTCAATTCTTTAATTATTTCTTACCCAAAATCAAGTTTATATTTCAACATTTAAAGGATTTAATTATTCGATGATATTTGGAGTACAGGTAGATTCATCAATGAAGGTTGAAGAAATTCATATCTACTATGATCCAACAGAGCTATTTGGAGGTCTTTTAAAGGAAAAACAAATTGCTTTTGAATCGAAAACAGTTGATTCTTCAGCTGCCTCTGCCTGCCCATTCTCCAATCTCGACAAGTAGTTCAAAAAAACAAAAATATTGGTCTGAAATATGTCACGTGAAATTGTAAGCTTCAATAATCTCTCTGCATGCATATATAGATGAGAGACTATTTGCTTCCTGGTTTTGAGGGGTTTGTTAAATATGGACTTAAGTTTAGAACTGTTAAACTTGGAGTTTGTTAAGTTTGTGTTTGGATTGTATAGAAAATAAGTTTGTTAAGTCTTGTTAGAAGGGAAAAAGGTGTGGATGACACAAATGTGGAGAAAGTGATACTTTGATTCAACTAAACATGCCTTTATATAGGTTTACAATATATAACCATAGAATTTCAATAGTTAAGAAATCATAAATATTACTTAATTCTCATAACTTTTAAAAACTCCCAAAGAACTCAATGGACACTATTAGTTACAAAAATCAAAAGTTACAAGTCAAGTTTAATACTAAAACTTTCATTATTCTAGTTAATATTGTAACCTTTCATATTCTCAACACCCCTCTTAAATTTGATTTGTTACACCAAGTAAACTCCTCATTTTGATGAAAGTTTCCACTGCAGGACTTTGTGAAAATGTCCACGCTTGGTTTTGTGATTTGACATATTTGAGTTCTACTTATTTCTTCGTAATGCAATCCCGAATGTAATGAAATCGGGTATCAACGTGTGCTTGCTCCTTCTATGAAATACCAAATTTTTGTCTAAGACAATGGCCGATTTATTGTCAACGAAAATCTCCATTGGATCCTTTATTTGAAACTTCAACTCTTTCATTAAGTTTCTTAGCCAAATTGCATGATATACACATGAAGTTGCTGCTATGTGTACTCCACCTCACATGTTGATAATGTGACTATGGGTTTTTTTTTTGACATCCACGTGAAGCCGTTACACCAATAAAAAATACAAACCCCGTAGTGCTCTTCCGATCATCCAAATCACTTCTCCAACCACTATCACAATAACCAACAATATCAAAATTTCTAGAAGAGACATAGGAAAGACCATACCCAATTGTCTCTTTGATGTAGCAAAGTATCATCTTTGCCATTTTACAATGCGTTGTTGTCGGTTCCTCCACAAATCGACTAATAATTCCAACTGAATAAAGAATATCTGGTCTTGTGCATGTCAAGTATCTCAAACTTCCAACCAAGCTTTTGAAATAGGTAGAACTACCTTATCTCCTCCATTTTGTTTGGTAATTTTGACTCCACATTCCATGGTGTTCCAATCGGATTAGCATAATCCATATTGAACCTTTTGGGCATTTCTCTAGCATAGCCCTCTTGAGATATAAAAATCCCATCTTCACATTATTTGACCTCTCGATCCCAAGATAATAACTCATGGGACCAATGCCTGTCATTTCAAACTCCTTTGTCATCTCCCTTTTAAATTCATCAAACATGCAAGGATCGTTTATGGTGAATATTAAATTGTCAACATATAAACAAATGTTTAATATGCTTTCACCTTGCATTTTGATGTATAAGGCATGCTCATAAGGACACTTCATATACTTCTTCGCTCTTAAATACTTGTCAATCCTTAAATTCCATACTCTCGTGCTTGCTTCAAACCGTAAAGAACCTTCTTCAACGAAGTACTTTATCTTATTCACCCTTGACTTCATAACCCAACGGTTGTTCCACATAGATCTCCTCCTCAAGAATTCTGTTCAAGAATGCCGACTTGACATCACCATCAACCTTTCTCTTTGTCTTGTAAACCCATTTAACTCCGATTGGTTTTTGTCCTTTTGGAAGTTTGGTCAACTCCCATGTGTTGTTTTTCTTTATTGCTCGAATTTCTTCATCCATTGCATCCTTTCATTTTTTATTTGCATTGGCTTCTTGGAAACTAATGAGTTCACAATCACCAAAAAGACAATAGAAAATTATGTCCTTTTGATTTTCGCTTACCTCATTAAGTTTCTGCAAACTTTGGGTTCCTCTTGGGCCAATTTCATTCTTTGAATCACTGGAAAGTGCCTCCGTTCCATTGGATGATGCATTAGATGACTGATCGGCTGATTGGGTTGATATTGGAATGGACAAAACTTCACCCCTTTCCTCACTGGTTAGCTCATTGTCTTCCTCAAAGTATGGAAGAAAATCATACTCCTCCGTCTGTATATTCCAATCCCAAGAAGCTTCCTCATAAAAAAAAAACATCACGACTAATAATTACCTTCCCATTCAAAGGATTGTAAAGGTGATAACCCTTTGAATTTGCATCATAGCCGATGCATATGAGTTTTTTGCTCCGATCGTCAAGCTTGGTCCTTCTTTCCTCTGACACATGAGCATATGCAATACTTCCAAACACCTTAAAGTGACCAATGCCATGCTTTCGTCCGTTCCATGCTTCTTGAGGCGTCTTGTCAAGCACATTTTTGGTTGGTGCTCGATTTGTTAAATAGACCGCACAAGCTAAGGCCTCTGCCCAAAATTTCCTATGCATCTTTTTTGTCTTCAACATGCTTCTTGCCATGTTTAAGATTGTTCAATTCTTCCTCTCCACCACACCATTTTGTTGCAGTGTCCTTGGTATTGTTAATGGGCGTCAGATGCCTTTTTCATCACAAAACTGTTTGAACTCATTTGATGTGAATTCACCACCTCGATCTGTTCTCATGGCCTTAATTGTAAGGTTGCTTTCATTCTCCACACGCACCTTAAATTTCTTGAAAATTTCAAATACTTCTGATTTTTTCTTCAAAAATTACGCCCATGTTTTTCTAGAAAAATCATCAATAAAGAGAAGAAAATGTTTACTTTTACCATGAGACTCCAGTTTGATTGCTCCACCCACATCGGCATGGATGAGTTCTAGAGGTTTGTTGGCTCTTGTCATAGACTATTTTAGAAAACTACTGTTCACACAAATTTCGACAAAAGAAATTTAATTTGTGGAAATGAACTTGATTTTATTGATTTGTAATATAAGTGTTACAATCTCTAACTTTTATCCTTTGATTCTTTCCCTCGAATGCATAAACTTTAATCCTTAAGCTTGTTGATCTTCTTGAATGATCGGTTTTTGGGCTTGATAATCTTCTTAGAGAATCGACCTTTGGACTTGTTGATCTTCTTGGATGATCAGCCTTTGGGCTTGATGATCTTTTTGAAGGATCGACCTTTGACTTGTTGATTGGCTTGGATCGACCTCTAGCTTGTTGATCGATTTGGATCAGCCTCTGGCCTGTTGATTGGTTTGGATTGGCCTCTGGCTTGTTGATTGGTTTATTCGACCTCTGGCTTATTGATCAGTTTGGATCAGTCTTTGGCTTGTTGATCAATTTGGATCTGCCTCTGACTTGTTGATCGATTTGGATCTGCCTTTGACTTGTTGATCGATTTGGATATGCCTCTGGCTTGTTGATCGATTTGGATATGCCTCTGGCTTGTTGATCGGTTTGGATATGCCTCTGGCTTGTTGATTAGTTTGGATTTGTCTCTAGCTTGTTGATCGATTTGGATCGGCATTTGGTTTGTTGATTGGTTTGGATCTGCCTCTCTAGCTTATTGATCAGTTGACTTTGATCTAAGAGCTGATGAGCCTATTCTCAAATTAGGGGAGATCAGTCTTCAATTTGTAGATAGCGAAGAGACGATCAATTTGGTGAAGAATAGATGATCAATCCCTTGAAGAAGAGATGTTAAATTTGTTGAAGAAGAGAATCAATGATCAATCCCTTGAAGAAGAGATGTTCAATTTGTTGAAGAAGAGAATCAATTTGTTGAAGAAGAGATGCTCAATTTGCTGAAGAAGTCTTTCAGTCTTTGAATCTTCTGAATTCTAATGTTGAAATTCTCTGAATCTCTGACGGAAAGATCAATAGATGTCGGAGTGTTGGCTTACTTCATGTCTCAAATGATAGGTTACCTCATCTATTTATAGTGGTTTGGAAGACTCCATATGGGCTTGGGCTTGGTGGATTTTGGGCTCAACTTTTGGCCTTGAACTTAAATTAATATATTTTTTAATTAGATTTTTATTTAAGTTTGACCCAATTTATTTTAATAAATCTAAGATGACCTAGCTTCGACCCAATCGACATGTGGCATAATTTGATTAGATGAGCTAACATTGCCCAATGAATCAATGCTTAGACAAGTGACATCATTTGATTTGACAATTTTCATGTCTTTAATTTAATTTGAGAACTCATGTAAATTCGTAATTTGTCTCAAATTTATCAATAATCATTCTAAATTAATGATGTGACAATTCGCAATTGACCGAAATTTCTCAGTCAACAAATGATTTTATCGATAATTCCATCAAAATTTCTATAAAATTAAGACTTTGATATTTCCGTCGACATAGATATTTTAAACCGTAGCAAAATCTATAATTTCAAAATTGCAAATCAAATCTATGGGTTCGACCAAGCTAACCTTTACTTCTCGTTGTCAAAACAGTGAATCAAATATTCGCTAATATATTTACATTCCACGATTTATACGAATAACTTTTTTATGTTTTGTTTCTTGTTATTAAATTAAAAAGATCAATAGAGTTTTGCTTGTAAAATATCTTTTTGAAAACAAAATATTAAAAATTATGACATTATGACATATATTATTTTCAACCTCAAAAAAAAAAAAAAAAAAAAAAAAAAATCCAAATTCAATCAAAATTCACATTTTACACCAATAAAAATCCAACAATCATAAAAATAGCATAAAAACATAAGCTTAGTCACCAAGTTCTTTTTTTTTTTTTTTTTTTTTTTTTTTTTTTTTGTCAAAATGTGCACGATTCAATAAATATAAAGTGCGCACCCCTCGACTAAAAAATTAAAAGAGAAGTAATTAAAATATATATATATATATATATATATATATATATATATATATATATATATTAAAGTAAAAAAAATTAATTTAACCATTAAAAATCATAATATCAATGCATGATATATGATGCCATTAAGTATCCTTTCCTAACTATTCAACTAGAGTTTGACGAAATTATAATAGACATTAAGGAAATTAAAGAGAAAGAAAGAAAAAACTACAACCAATCTCATTAATAATTCAGAAAAAAGTTTGGGTTATTGATCATTCTATATAAATTGAAATCTATCATAATATTTTCAAATAAAAAGTAATTTTTGAGCTAATAATAGATTCTATAATACACTTATCAATTAATAAGTTTGGTAATTTTATTCAATAATTTATTATTATCAATTTTTTTTGACAATATGTGTGGCGTGGGAAAATCTAACATCTAACTTCGAGGTTGACTGTGTAAGCACTATATCAATTGAGGTATGATTATTTTGACAATCTATCATTATCAATTGATGTCTAAGAGGCCTGAAATAAGATGTTTGAGAAAATATATATAAGCCATCTATAATAATTAATAAATGAATAACTTTAATTAAATATAATATATAAAAATTAATAAGAAAATTAATACTTCTAATAAATGATTTAATTGAATAGATTAGTTAGTTAATCAATTTAATAGTTTTAATTGCATAATTTTATTAGAGTAGTTGAATTTGAATAAATAAATAAATAATTTCATTTATTTAATATCAATAACAATAATGGGTTAAGTAAATATATTAATCAAACAGTCAATATTGATTAACATACCCCAGTGTAACAATTAATTATAGGGTTGTTTTTAAATATAAACAAATGAACTAAATTATTTATAAATATAGAAAAATTTTACTGTCTATCAACGATAGATCGTGACAAACCATGATAGAATTTTAGCGCTCAATGATAGACTTTTATCGTTGTCTATCATTAATAGACAGTGAAATTTTTCTATACTGATAAATAATTTGATATTTTTTTCTGTTTATAATAACTTCTCTTAATTATATTAATATTGAAACATTATTATCAATAATGTATTAGCTTATTGATAATAATGTATTATATATATCATAAACAAAATATGAAAAGAAAAAAAATGATATATAAAAGGTGAAGTAATAAATAGAAACAATAAGAGAGGAACAACCCTTGGATATGTAAGAAAACCCACGTTTATGAAGACAAAAATTGTCTATGTGGACCACAATTTTTTAATTTTTTTTTTATTACTATTTTTTTTGAATTTAAGATATATATTAAGTTATTGGACCGAACATCTTACCTTGAGAGAGCATGCTAATTAGATTATGATTTTTATTAAAAATAAAAAAGGTTAATTTTAGCCCAACTTTTCAAACCACATTTAAATTTAAATTGGGGGTGTAGAAATTATTGAATTTGTAATTCATGTGTATTATATGTTATAAATTCTATAATAGAATACACCATTATTTTAATCTATTGAGAAAATATAAGTTAAAAATGTGTCGACTTCTAAATTGTAACTCGTTTTTATTATGTTGACCCATGTAGGTTTTTGTTCCTTTATAATATATAATTGAGTCAAACTTGTCAAATAATTTTTTATTGCATTACTAAGCTAGTTTAGTCATAAACTTTTAACATTGTGTTTGAGATTATGTACTTTAGAAAAAAATCATGCGTTTATTATAGGTCATTAATTTATTAAATATATGTTTGAATTTTTAGGGTCCAATTAAACATAAATATGAAGATTTAAGAAATACAAAGCTCTAGTCATTTTAAAAAGATCAGTTCGAATAAATAAATTTGGGGAAGGGTTGTGAATATCATGTAGCAAGCTAGGAGTGTTATTAAAACGGAATGGAGGTGCAAGATGACGTCGAGTCTGTTAGCATTGACTTTTTAAGTGTTTAAATAAATGTTTATAAACACTCAAAAAGTTAATCCAAACAGACCATTTTTCTCTCCATCTTGGTCCCTGACCCTTGTTAATTACTTTGGCCATAATCGAGGCAATGATCTATTTGCGAGGATTTTACAACCATCAAGTTTCCCATAGAAATTTATTCTTCAACAAATTTATAACCTTTTTTTTGGTAGAGAATCCTCATTAAGAGAGTGAGACATGAGATAACCTGAAAAGGTTAAAATTAAGATTATGTTTGGTAGACAATAAAAATTATGTTATTGTATTTTTTTTTTTTTTTAACTTATTGAGTTCAACAAATATGTATTTGATGTATGCATCTTTTAAGATTGTTTTTAAAGTCTATGGCAAATAATAGAAATTCTAAAAATAATATTATATGTTTTAAATGTATATTTATTTGGGAAATTACTATAAACAGAAAAAATATCAAACTATTTACAAATATAGAAAAATTTCACTATCTATCAGTGGTAGACCGCGATAGCATTCTATCGCTTTCTATCGCTCATGCAAATGAATTCTATCGCTTGAGCGACAGAAAGCGATAGAATTCTATCGCAGTCTATCACTTATAGTCTGTAAAATTTTTCTATAATTATAAATAGTTTGACTCATTTTTCTATATTTGAAAAGAGCCTTTATTTTGAATTTAAAATTTTATACTGCAAATTTATATTAACAAGAGATAAAGGTTGAATAAATATCTCAGGTATAAAATCATCCTTTCATTTTTGTTAAATTAAAATATGTATAATATAATATATCTAAATTGTATGATATTATATAATAACAATTATATACAAAATTTAATACCATAAAACATGTATATAAATGAATTAAAACAGTTTATTTTCAATCTAATATTTAATTAGTAACTACGAGTAGTTTTATAGTTTATATATAAAATCAAATAATATATTTTGACATGTTGTTTAATTAAATAGAACAATCCAATTTCTAAATTTCATACCATATACATTTATCTATAAACATGAAATACTGCTATATCTTCATTAAATTCATTGTTTTCAAATCATCAACTATACATATCCTAAATTTTTAGTAGGTGTGGACGAGAAGTGGGGGAGAATGTAGTGCATTGAAAACTTCTATGGGTAATTATGAGCCTAAAGAAGAAAATCTAAAAAAGGAAATAACACCGAGGGTAAAATCCGAACATGTATAACCAAAATCTATTCAAGTTTGGAACGTGCAAAAAACATATCCGAGAGGCCCAAACAAGATCCCAAAAAAGTCTAGGAAAAGAGGCAATTGGAGTAGCACCAAAATGCCTTCGTCAATCTTGGCATCCGAGGCCAAGGCCAACCCATGCTTTATGGGGCCTGCTTCTTGCAGAAGTACCTTAACTCTTTTCTCCTCTTTGATTAGTTTGACTGTTCCTTTCTGAGTCCAATCCAAGAAAGACCAAGAGAGAAAGATATAAGGTTTGAGGGTAAGGCTAGGAAAGTTGCCTCATCCCAAAAGGTAGGCCTCAACCTCAGAGATTGAGGTCGAGACTGACTAACCTCACCCATTTCCGAAGCTTGCCCTCTGTAGACCCATAACTGGTGGCAATTGGGCCATTCAGCCTAAAAGGCGCAAAAAATTTCCATTCTCAGGCTCGATCTGACCTTCCCGAGTCCTATTTGAAAAGAGATTGAGACAACCCTAGGTTTAGTCTCCACTATATATAAAACATGATATCTAAATATCAAGCAAGTTTATTTTCTTCTCTAAAAGCTTGCTCTAACTTTTGTGTTGAAAACTAGCTTAATATTAGAGTGTCTATTACAAACACGACACCGATGTGTTATTTTAATTGTCTTGCAAGATTATTTTTTCCTAAAAGTATAAATTCACTTTTGGTGACACGTGAAAGTTAGTTGAGTTTTCTTGACTAGATTTGCCATAATAGAAACTATTCTCAAAAGAATAATGAGAAAAAAATCCTCCATGTTCCCTCCTATTGCAAAAAGAGATTTCTTACCGTGTCCCCCACAAGGAAAGTCACATCCCCTAGTTGCAAAATTATGTATAAAACCACCTAAAGTGGCCACTCTGAGTCCTCCACCATTGACATCTATTTTGGTTGAAGAAGGAAATTAAAGTATGGAATCCATTAAGGGAACTTCTATTGATCAAACCAAAACTCTTCCTGATAAGTTTAGAAATTCTTTGCATTTGGAGCATCCCTCTGTTCAATGGAGGTATGGAAAGCCTCCCACTTATGAATCTGCCAACCACCTCTTTGAACAGGGCAGAACCAAGGTTTTTTATTTTATTTTATTTTATTTTATTTTATTTACTAATATATATATATATTAATATAACATCCTTCTATCTCATATCATGTGTTTAATTTAAGTTGGTTTTGTGAATGGTAGGAGTGGCCAAAAGGATCTCTGGAAGAAACAGTCCAAAATGCTGTGAAATCATGGCAGATGGAGATCAACAACAAGGCTAGATTACAAGATTTCAACACCATTAATCCTGACAAATTTAAGCTTTTTGTCAATGGTAAACAGTTTCTTTCTAATATATATATATTGATTCTAAACATATATTTTTATTGCTTAAAAGGTAATTTAGTTGTTTTTTTTCAATTTGCTCCGATTGTTTAAAACTTTTTAATCTAGTCCATTAAATTTTAACAATATTCAAATGTAGATTTTTCATTAAGAAATGTTAATTGGCCAATGATTAAAAGTAAAAAGTGAAGAGATTGAATCTAGCGGAAACATGTAATTGCTTATGATTTCAAGTTTAAATTACGTATTATGAGAAAATAGAAAAATACATAATAATGCAATAGGATAAACATATATTTAGATAAGAATGCTGAGAAGGAAAAGAAAAAGAAAGAAAAAGAAAGAAACCCTTAGAGAAATACATAATAATGCAATAGGATAAACATATATTTAGATAAGAATGCTGAGAAGGAAAAGAAAAAGAAAGAAAAAGAAAGAAACCCTTACGCTTGTAGGTTTCTTTTCTTCATAGAACTCTTCTCCAAAGACACGAACACAAAGTTCTTCCATGAACACAACATCAAAAGCACAAGATAAAACTACTCAGAGCACTTGCTATTCTTTGGAATAATTTGGCCTTGAAAGTGTGGTCTCCAAAAAGATATTTGGTAAGGAAGAGTAGAGAGTTTGTGAGAGAGTTACAGAGAACTAATTCTTTTCTCACTTTTCTTCTGTGTATCTATTACCTCTTGTCAAAAACTGTAAAGGACTCTATATGTCTTTGTGAGAAGAAGCAACTCCCTCACCCCACGATCGATAACTCCAACTTGGGAGTTAACCGTTTAATTTAAAATATATTTTATTAAATCAAATTTAATAAATTTAATAAAATTAATTAAATTAACAAATATATATGTACAGTTAACAATTAACTAATTATTCTCATATAGTTTAATATGAATCTTATTCACATTATTAATATTTTAATCTTATCCAAATATTTTCTCATACATATTATAAAGTTTAATTTTGTATCTCATAAACAGAATTAACTTTATATTATAATGTATCATTATATATTATTTAATCGTTTCAAAAAATTATACATTATTTAATCGTATCTAATACAACTAATTCCCTTAATATTAATTTGAATAATTTAAATTAAACCAAAACATCTAATTGTCATCTTATCCTATATGAACTAGCAGGTGGACCTAATGGACCTATTAGATTGAAGCTCCAATAATACAAGATTAAATTAATTAAACTATTTAATTAATTAATTAACATTCATTAACTGTCGGTCACTCTACTAAAGACCGACAGTTGCACTCTTCACTCTGTAGATATATTTTTATGTCCACGGATATAATCAATCAACGACAAGTTGATCTTTCACAAATTGCTCGTAGCCACAATTGGGTCAAATTACCGTTTTACCCTGTATTACCTCTAACTCCTTAAGCACCACTGATATCTCTAATAAACACTTTAGTCATAGTCCAATTATGAGCTAGACCCTTCTCTGGCTAGTGAGAGGGTGAGACGCCTCATTGTTCAAGACCCGATATTAGCTCTTAAGTGAGCAATTCAAAAGTTGTGAATTCCATCTTGTACAGTTGAATTCCTAGCTACTTGCTCGGACAAATCCTCAAAATGGTAGGTTTATTGAGTTGGCAAACCTGACCACTCTCACTCATACAAATCAAAAATTTGCCCTCACAGGCAGGAGTTCACAACTGACTGAGGATTATGGTCGAGTCACCTATGATCATCCTAGTGAAATGTAAGTCTCATCAAGCAACGGTGTTAAAACGAGAGACTAATCATTTTGCGGTCCGGTCTTATACATGTCTCACATGTATTGGGTACCCCTACTCACATGTCTCCACTAAACGTTTAGGATCGAAATGTTTGTGCCACTTTACAACATTTGTAACAATCACAAAGTGAGTCGTATCCGTAGTGTTACCAAGATAAGGTACCAAATCTTTTCTATTTATACAGACCGTTTAGGTTATCACTTAAACATGATCTACTTGTATGTCTCCACATACGTATTTAAGTTATTAAATAAATAATTATTATTTTATTGAATAAATAATTCGTTTGTACCATACAAGTTCACGAATTACAAGACCACGAAATTTAGGACATCAACCCTAACAAAAAGATTGTATAATTAATTGAGAAAATTTATAGGGTAAGTGAATCAAATTTCTAACATCAAAGTTGATAATACAAACTTTATGTCAATTAAACTATGTTGGTTTTATGAAATATGGATTGCTTGAATATCACTGTAACTTGGTAACTAAAGGCATTTCTATTCCTATTAAAAGATCACATATTCAAATGAATTAAATTATTAATGTAGTATTACGTCTTGAAAGTGGTTGAGATTTCAAGTATATGACTTAAAGAATTTTTTGAAATTAGCCCATGAATATAATTTATATCCAAGAACACAAATTTTCACATGGATTGCAACCCCACAAAACTACCCTATATTCTTCAAAATACTTTCTAACATTGAATTCTATATTAGTTTTCTGTGTAGAAAAAAAGTCAGAAAAATATAATATTAATGATACAAAAAAAATCTCCTTCATAGATTTGATCATGAGGCTTCATTGTAAAATATAATGTCTAATAGAGTTGGATCAACTCAACTTAACTTTTATGGGTTGGTTTTGTCGTTGGATTCAAATACAACATAAGAGAGTTGTTCGAGTGAGAGAATTTTCTCTGCTCGAATGACCAAGTTAGATCAAGGTTAAGCTATCACAAAATGCGACCTGAAACCCAACCTACAAATCGAGTAGCAATAATAGTTCATGGAATGATTTTGCAAATTTGTCCAATATTAATTTGATATATTATGTAGGAAGAGATGGACTGTCAGGAGAAGAAGTACTAAGGATTGGAAGCTTCAATGCAGCGTTGAAGAGTGCTTTACCAAAAGAGTTGCAATTTTACAAAGCAGAGGAAGAAATACATGAATCAGCTCATAATGACTTTAAGACTTGTTTTCCAAGAGGATTTGCATTTGAAGTTATAGAAGTTTATTCACCTCCTCCTTTGATTGCTTTCAAATTTAGGCATTGGGGTTTCTTTGAAGGACCTTACAAATCTCATTCCCCAACTGGTGAATTGGTTCAGTTCTATGGCATGGCAACTCTCAAGGTAATAAAGTTTAATTCTTTAATGTTCACCCCAATTTTGTGCTTTCATTGACTAATCTTATATGTCGTTGGAAAAACCCTCACACTTCTACTGTAGAAATAAGCAAAGAAATAATAAATAAATTAAAACAAAGCAATAAAACTAAAATTAACACAAGAATTTACGTGAAAAACTCTAAACTTGGAGAAAAACTACGACCCACTAGAAAAAAATGTATTATGTGAAAAATTGTTATAATCAGCCAGAATAATTCTTTCTCTCGACCCTACTTACAAGAGCACTCTCTCAAAACTTTTATATTATTCACACTCTTTTTCCCATTCTCAAATTAGAGAATGTAAAAGGAAATTTAACTAGAGTCAGCACACTTAGCTTAAATGTTTCTAACTAGAACAATTTGAAACCAAAGACATAGACTTCTTTTATAATGTTTCGAGCCCACTACTTTCTTCAGTCTTTCTGATGTGGGACAATTGCACTTCTAATATTTTGCCAAAATCCAACCCAACTAATGATTTTTTTTTAAAAAAAATCATAACATTTTTTTTAAAACTAAACTTGTTGCCTTTTAAATTCAACTCATGGTGATTAAATTTATTCATATTTATTTGAATAAGCCAATGACCAAACATTATTGGACGTGCATAATGGCTGAATCAAAAGATGTTTTTTTTTTTCTTTTTTTTTTCTTCTCTTCAAGATCATGTAATTAGTGCTTCAAGAGTATTTTAAAAGAACAAAACCTCAAAAAAAAAAAAAAAAATGGTGTTAGAGAGTTGAACCTAATGTTTTTGACCAACTGAGAACTATATTTAAAGATAACAAATTTTTTTGAAGTAAAGATGGCAATTGATTTATGTTAATTAAAGTTACATTGTGTGTGTGAAAAGAGTATTTAAATAAGAAATAAGTTTAGAGAATTTAATTAAATGATGATATTTGAATATACAGGTAGATTCATCAATGAAAGCTGAAGAAGTTCATATCTACTATGATCCAACAGAACTATTTGGAGGTCTTTTAAAGGGCAAAAAAAATATTGCATCTGAATTATCCAAAACAACTGATTCTTCAGCTGCCTTTGCCGGCCCACTCTTTAATCCTGGGAAGTAGTTTCTAATAAACAAAAATAATATCTGTAAAATTATAAGCTTCAATAAATTTTATGTACTATTCAATAATCTCTCTGCATATATACATGAGCAGCGCAGATTTATAAGGGGGCCCTACATTTTTATTATCTTTAAAAATATATGTGTGCATAGCTTCTAGCCATTTTATAGAACATTATAATATATGTATTATGTTTGATATTAAGTGCCAAAAAGCACTGGTTCAAAATGGGCATTAATAAAATTTTATTTTATTTTTATTTTAAAAAGTCTTTGTAAACATTTCAAGCTTCACTCAGCATAATTTTTACAATAATTTATTAAAATATTTGTAATAAATATTACTTAATCTAAAACATTATTTAACAAAATTTTGTAATAAATATGAGACAATTTCAAATTATTTAATATGTAAATATCAAATGGTTAAAAAAAAAAAATACTTTTCTAAAATATAGAACAAATTTTATTTTTAGATTCATTTTAATACAAAATAATAAAAATATCTTTAAAAAAATATGTGGGAGCAATTTGTCTGCATTAATTGTGACATTAATATCAAATTTGCATTAATTTATAAGTGAAAAAAATTTAGGACATGTTTGAGAGTGATTTTAAAATCGTTAAAATCATTTTTGTCATTTTTAAAGTCATTCAAAAACACACTTTAATCACTTAAAATTAATTTAATTTTCAAATTTTCACTTTTAAAATGCAATTTTCAATCATCAAAATTAGTTTTGAAAGATTAAAAACATGTTTCACAATGATTTTTAAAATGAGAAAAGTGATTTTAGTCATTTTAAAATCACTCCCAAATATGTCCTTAATCAATAACAATTAAAGAGAGACCAAAAGAAAATAATATACTTTTATTGAAATGTAGATTTAGTAAACTACTTTTGTTTGATATGTGACTTGATTTAGTCCATCTAAACTTCTGTACACAAAAATAAATTCAACTTTTATTTTGTATTTAATGATCATTCTATCTTAGAGTCAATCTTTGTAAACGATATGGATAAATTAAAATAAAAAATAGAATAATAGAATACAAACAATATTACATCAAATAAAAACTAAATAAGAAGAATATTCCACTTTTTATCCACGTATACCCTCCTCTTCTAACCTAGTTTCCAAGATAAGACATTAATGATGAACCAAATCAACAAGAATAGAAAAAGAAGTTTATAGATTAGTAGGATTAAGAAAAAAAAATAATAACAAACAAACACAGGAGATTGTGGTAGATATCTCATAAAATTCGAAAGAAAAGCATGAAGTTACAAAAAGGAAAAAAAAAATCATAATGAAATATATATAAAGAGATGAGAGAAATGAGAGACACTTTGGAAAAATTGGGATTGTAATTGTCAATTTAAGAAGAAAATTTAGAATTTAATTCTAATTTGATTTGATCTTAAATCAAATCCTAAAAAAAATCAAATTGAAACCAATTTTCTTTTGTTTAAATGATGATGCTATTATGTTGAATTAAATATGAATAAAATTGAAGATTTGTGCTTTAAAAAATCAAGGGTGTTTACAAAAATGAATGATAAAATAATACAATGATGATATTATTTTAAAATAAATAAATTGTTTAATATTTGTTACCCAAATTACCTAATATCCCTATATAAAAGTCTAGATGAGAAGAAACTTTTTATATCATTTTTTGTTATTTCATTTGTAATGACTCAACTTTTTAACACACACTACCCCCTTGATGTTGAAGTTAATTAATTTTTTTCATGATTTAGAATTTGATTCAAGATTCCTCAAGCTAAAAAGAGATTGTTGTATTTGGATAATAATTCATGTTTGGATAATGATTTAGAATTTGAGTCATTTTGGTGTAGTTCGGTGGGTAATAACTTTGTTTAGACCCTTTTAAACTATTTTTAAGGTGTGTTATAATTGTCCCTAACACTTAAGCTTTTGTTTGTAGTTTTGAATTAGTTTTAGACTCCTTCAAATACTTTTAAGCTAGGGCTTAAGTCATTTTTGGTAAGTTTTATGTGTTCAAAACTTTGTTTAAATCCTTCCAAGTTCAACTACGTGTTGCATATTAGTTTATAATCCTTGATAACTCTATGTTTGTAGTTTGAAACTGATGAGGAGTGCTCAAATTAATTTTTAAGATTTTGTTAAGGTAATAACATCTCCCACTGACATTATTTTAGTGTGTGTTTGGGAGTGATTTTGGCATGGCCAAAATCACTTTTTCCCTTGTCAAAATCATTTTTTTTTTTATATAAAAAGTTGATGTTTGGCACTCACATAAAATTGATTTTTCAAAAATTTGAAATCACTAAAAATTGATTTTGTAGGTATCAGTTTATTGGTGATTTGGTTGGGGTGATTATTAGGGAATCAGATAAAAAATTTATCATATTTAAGGATATGATTTAGCCCTAATCCATTTCTTCCTTCTCTTTCAGCCGATACATCCTCTCTTTCGTGTCCGTCACTTGGTTCCATTAACTATCCGTGGTAGTGCTGATTTCAGTAAGTTTTTGTTTTTTTTGTAATTTTCTTTTCACATGGATGAACTTCAATTTTTAGCAATTTTTGTTGCTTTTTCACTGCATCGTTCCTTAGTTTTTTTTGTTACTATTTACTCTGTTCCTTTCGTGGCTTTTCCTCTCTATATGAACAATTTTTTTTGGATATTTCAATCATTGTCTTCGATCCTTGTTGATTTTTTTTAGTCTCTCTACTTTTCTGATGGAGCGGGAGAAAATTGCAAGACTTCTTATATCTCGTTAATGTTTTTGTTATACAGTTTGTATTTCAATAGATAATATCTAGTTTAAGTATTTTGTAATGATACAAAAATTTCTAGATTGGATGAGATATATGTTTTGAATTTTCTTTTGTTTTTATTATGTGTATTTTTCTTACCTCACATATCAATTATGTATACAATAATTTAACATTAACATAAAAAATAAATTAATTAATAAAATTAGATATTTTTATAATTATTTTTTAAAACAAAAATCCAAATATAAAATACCCTTTTTAGTAATTTGGTAATTTTAAAATTACTTTTAGAACCAAACATGATAAATTCAAAATCACTTTTATATATTTGAAAATCACTTTAAAAGTTTGGAACCAAACATAGGTTTGATGGTTTAAAAATCAATTTTATAAAATCAAATTGTTCCAAAATCTCTATCACTAAAATCACCACTCCAACTATCACTCCTAAACACACTCTTAATTCGATTAAGATTTTACAACTAAAGTTTAGCCTCTAAAACCTTATTCATATAGTCTAGGAAATTTTGGGTTTGTTTTTAGGAGCATACTAAGCAAGTGGAGTTCGAATTACCATGGCGCATTCTTTATAAGGTAATACTTATGTTAAAAACTCTAAAAGTCTTATTCATGTTGTCTAGTAGATCTTCCAATTATTTTAAGAGCTTAGTAAGCAAATGGAGTTCAAACTACCATGATGCATATTTTATTACAAGGTAATATTTATAAGACATTTTGCTTAAAACTCTATTTTATTCGTAAGTGTTGAATTAGAATAAGTGTTAGAATGCTATGACTATCCTGCAGTTATGGTAGTAATTATAATTTACTTATTTATGGTTTTTATTGAGTTGATTGTATTGCAGTTATGGTAGTCATAGTTTAGTTATTTTTTGTTTTCATTGGGTTGATTGCATTTAGTTGTTTGCAAGTTCTTGTTTTTGTTTATCTTTATGCATTTGTCCAAATGAATTAGGTTGCTATTATTCTTTTCTTCTAGTTTTGATAAGCTTATTTGTTTGGGTACATAAGTTTGTTTATAGTGTCCATTGAGCCTTTTATATTATAAGTTTTAATATATAAGCTTTTTTTTTTTTTTTTTTTTTTTTTTTTTTTTTATCGTAAACTTGGCTTTGTCGAGAGGTGTTATGAGAAATCCCTAATGTCTCACCACTATCTTAAACTTTGTAAGTCTCTCTACCCTCTCTCCCTTCTCTCAACATTGCTTGCCTTTCTCTTTCACTAATATTCATCCTTCCATTTGTTGAAACAATGTGAATAATTATTTTAATTGTAATGCTAGGAATGCCTATGTAAGAATTAGTGAGAAATGCTTCATTTCTTAGCAGGTTGATTTTAGAGTTGTTTATATTGCTATTGGTATTTTCATTGCTAGTTGGATTGGTAAGATCTAGTATTATTGGATGTTAGCTTGATATAAAATCTCTTGTTCATATTTAAGTTATTTTATTATGTTTTGTTTTTTTCTTATTCGTTCATATTGTTGTTTTATCTACTTTGTAGGTGGAAGAATAGTCCCTAGCTTCCAAAAATTGACATTAGAAAAACTTGGGAAGGCATCGTTAAACACTCTTCTTTTATCTTCAGCTTATTTTTAGTCATTTTAACCATTTTGTAATTCATTTATTTTGAATTCTATTCTTGTGAGCAACTTAACATGTACACTCTATTTGTTCAATATGTAGAATATATATGTACACTTCAAGGTTAATACGTAAGGATTTTTTTGTCTAAACCATATGGAGTTGATTTGAATGAAAGATATATTTTATCTTGGTTTTGGAGTTAAATTATCATCAAATTCCTCTTTTGTGACTTATTGGGGATTTGTGAAAGCAATTAAGATTTTATTTTGTGCATGTATAGGTAAAAGAGAAATATTATTGATTTGCACTTGCGTAAGCAAATTTTTTTTTCAATAAAAAACGATGACAAACATTTAATGTCGAACAATTATCAAGAAAAAATAGGTGAAAAACAACATTGAAGATGGTGTTCAATGTCGGTTGAAAACCGACATTGAAGGAAAACTGACATTGAAGATAATTAACATTGAAATCTTAATCACCTATAATGTCGGTTTAAAACCGACATTGAAGACAACCGACATCAAAGACCTTTTAAAACACGATCTTCGATGTCGGTTGTCAAACGATATTGTACCCATATTATGTTTGTTTTAAACCGACATTAAAGCCCAATTTTGTACTAGTGCACTAATAAGATGTTACTACTAAAAGAATCGTATTTCGTAGCAGAAGCATGTGAACGCATGTGCCTTTGAAATTTGTTTTGAAAAAACTTGAAAAAATAGAGCAAAACAAAAAATAGGATAAACATAATAAAAAACTAGCATGCTTTTAGTTATAAAAGGATGAGAAAAAATCAACTTTAAAGACCAACTTCTCGTACTTCCTCTCCTTGAACTCAACGGACTGCAAGAACACTAGCAAAACACCACTACTTGGTTTCCTCGCTATTCTCCGGAATAAGAATCAAGGATGTATGGGCTCCTTAATTTGGTAGGGAGAAATCTTGTGAGAGAGGTATAAGGAAGAAGATGAAGATTATAGAGATAACAATTTTCTCTCATTTTTCTTTTATGTGAGAGTGAGTTGGTTGGAGAGGGAGTTGTCACTCCCCTCCACTAACTCATAATAACTCTCCAAGGGAGTTATTATTTTGAATTTAAATTTAATTAATTTATATATTAAATCAAATTTAATATATAATTAAATAATATTAATTAATTAATTAAATATCACATATTTAATTTAATTCGAATCATATTCAAATAACATTTCCTCACCTAATATATAGTTTTAATATGAATCTTATTAATATTAATTTTAACATATAGTTTTAATATGAATCTCATTCATATTAATATTTAATTTATAATTTTATATGAATCTCATTCATATTAATATTTAATTTATAATTTTATATGAATCTCATTCATATAAATAATATTTGATTCTTATTCAAATATTTATCTCTAATATATTATAAAGTTTAATTTTTAAATATCATTCAACATTAACTTTATATTATAATGTATCCATAAACATTATATTAATTGCATCTCATACAATTAATTTCCTTATTTAATTTGAAGAATTCAAATTAATCTAAAATTAATTGATTCTTATTTTACCCTTAGTGAGCTAGCAACGGTGTTGGCTTTTTGGCCCTTAATCTCAAATTAATTAATTAATTAATTAATGTTTTGATGATAACAAACCTACTTTTATTTATTAACAATTTGAGTATTTTGAAGTGTCCATTGTGTAGAGCTTGGAACAACGGTTCCAATGTAATTTGAATCACTCAAATTAGAGTTCAAACGAAGAAGATATGGCCAAAACAAGTTTAACGGAAAAATACTCGATGTCAATGACGTGACGGCCAAATCATCAAAGTTGACCTACTAGAGGATGACAAGTGGAGCAATAGATAAGTGACACATGGAGCTTTTGATTTTTGTTGGTTTTAAAAAGAAAGATTTTAAAAACAAAATGAATTTAAAAAGAAAATGAATTTAATATTATTATATATGTTTGTGTCTAACGGCTAGTTGCCTTTAAAAGAAAATGAATTTTATATTATATTATATGTGTGTCTAACGGCTAGTTAAGTTTAAATCTCCACTATTCAATTTTCTTTTACCAACATTTAATGGCTCAAAATGAATTTGGTTTTTACCTACTCATCTCTTTTTAAACACTTCATCTTCTCCAAAATTAAAACAACTTTTATTATTTTACAATCCTCCATAATTCATTAAGCTTCCGTTGTTACTCTCTCTTCAAGCTTCAATTTTCTTCTTTTCATCTAATTCTTGAGAGAACTTTATTGTATTGTGAGGATTGATTTGTTGAGTGCTACAAATTTGTAAATCTACTCTTTGAGAGAGTTTTCCTCATCTTGTTCTTCATTTCTAAACTTTTGTAAGGGTTGCTCTTGATCCCGGAAAAAAAGTTGTTGTAACGGTTTGATCCTCAACCGTGGAAAGAATCGGGTTTGTTCTTGCGCCCAGAAAAGAAACGTTGTAACGGTTCGATTCTAAACCGTGGAAAGAGTCAAGTTCGTAGTGACATACCCAAGAGGAGCTTGGGAAGTGGATGTAGGCCGGTTGTGCCGAACCACTATAAATTTTCGGTGTTATTTTCTCTATCTCTCTCCTATTTATTTTTTCAATTAATTTTTGTTATTATATTTCATTGCATGAAATTAATTGCACTTTTTAATTCTTGAAATCAATTGCTCATAATTATTTATTGAGATTGGTAGTTCTTAAAATTCTATATCATATACCAATCTTCTTGTTGAAATTAAATAGGATGTTATAAAGTGTTACTTTTAATTTCTTGATTACTTTGGGTTGAATTTATTTGCATGAAATTATTGTTTAAATTACTTATTAGCAAAAAAAACTTATTGACTTGCTTAATTGGGCCCACATTAGGAAAAAGTTTTCATTAACTTAAAAAAACCCTATTCACCCCCCTCTAGGGTTGCCATACCGGTCCAACAAACGGGACCTTATAGACCTATAGATTAGAAGCTTCAATAATACAAGATTAATTAATTATACTCTTTAATTAAATTAATCAATATTGATTAACTGTAGGACACTCCACTAAAGACACACAACTGCACTTTTCACACTGTAGATATATTTCTGTGTCTACGGATATAACCAATCAACAGTGAGTCGACCCTTCACAAATTGCATGTAACTACAGTTTGGTCAAATTACCATTTTACCCCTATAGTTATATCTAACGTCTTAAGTACCACTGATCCCTCTAATGAACAAACAGTTTATAGTTGGACTATAAACTGATCCCTCTCGAGCCATTGAGAGGGTGAGACCTCATTATTCAAAACCTGGAATCAGCTATTAAGGAAGCAATTTATCTACTTTCCCTAAAACTAGGAAGGAGTGAATTCCATCTTGTGTAGGCTTATTGAGTCGACGAGTTTGGTCACTCTCACCCATACAAATCAAAGGATCGCCCTCATAGATAGGAGTTCACAACTCATTTAAGATTAAGGTCGAGTCACCTATGATCATCTTATGAAATATTAATTTCTTCAATTAACAGAGTTATAAAGAGAAATTAAACACTTTGTGATCCGATCTTATATAAACTCTTTGTATAAGATAAAAATAGCATAAAAACATCTAGATATAAAAATGCTAAAGCTTAGTCACCAAGTTTTTTTTTTTTTGGGTCAAAATATGACAACTCAATAAGTATAAAATGCACCCCCCTTGACTAAAAAGTTAAAAGAGATGCATTGTTGTAATTAAAAATATATATATATTTTTTAAAGCAAAACTATTAATTTGACCATTGAAAATCATAATAAGTGTCCTTTTCTAACTATTCAACTAGAGTTTGACGTATAATAGAGATTAAGGAAATTAAAGAGAGAAAGAAAAAACTACAACCAATCTCATTAATAATTCAAAAAAAGGTCGGGTTATCGATCATTCTATATAGATTGAAATCTATATAGAATATCTTTAAATAAAAAGTAAATTTTTGAGCTAATAATAGATTCTATAATACGCTTCTCAATTAATAAATTAGGTAATTTTTATTCAATAATTTATCATTATCAATTTTTTTTTTATAATATGTGGGGTGGGTGAATCGTTGACCATTTGACTTCGAAGTTAGATAGTGTAAACACTATATCAATTGAGCTACGATTATTTTGGTAATCTATAATTATCCATTGATGTCTAAGAAGCTTGAAATAAGATGTTTGAGAATATATATATATATATATATATATATATATAATAAATGAATAACATTAATTACATATAATATACAAAAATTAATAAAAAAAATTAATACTTCTAATACATTATTTAATTGAATAGATTAGTTAGTTAATTAATTTAATAGTTTTAATGCATAATTTTATTAGAGTAGTTGAATAAATAATTAATTTCATTTATTTAATATATTTTATCAATAACAATAATGGGTTAGGTAAATATATCAATCAAACAGTCAATATCGATTAACCTACTACAATATAACAATTAATTATTTTAATATTGAAACATTATTATCGATAAACTAATACATTTAGAGTATATATTAAATAGCATAAAAACAAAATGATATATAAAAGGTGAAGAAATAAATAGATAGAACAATAAGAGAGGAACATTCCTTGGATAGGTAAGAAAACCCACATTTATGAAGACAAAAATCGTCTATGTGGACCATAGAAATTATTTTATTTTTTTTATTTTTTTGAGTTTTAAGATATATATCCTAACTAATTGAGTTATATTCAAATTATTGGATCGAACGTCTTATCTCAAAAGAGAGATCATGCTAATTACACAATGATTTTTATTAAAAATAAAAAATATTAACTTTAGCCCAACTTTTTAAATAACATTTAGTGTCCGTTTAGATTAGCTTTAGAAAAAAATGTTGTTGAAAAAACTCATTTTTGTTTTAACTCTTTTGATAAAAATGGTTTAAAAATACACTCCTAAACCTATTTTGAGTGATTGCAATTTTTTTTAAAATGACTTATTTTTTAAATTAAACACTTAAAAATGTATTTCAAATTCACCTTTAAATTTCCGAAATTATTGAATTTATAATTTATGTGTATGATAATTTCTATTATAGAATACACCATTATTTTAATCTATTGAGAAAATATAAGTTTAAAATGTGTCGACTTCTAAATTGTAACTTGTTAATTTTATTATGTTGACCCATGTAGGTTTTTGTTCATTTATAATATATAATTGAGTCATAAATTTTAACATTGTGATTGAGATTATATACTTTAAAAAATAATCTTGTGATTGAGATTATATACTTTAAAAAATAATCTTGCGTTTTTTTATGGGAAATTTTTACAAATAAAAAAAATGTCAAACTATTTACATAAAATAGCAAAAAAAATACTGATAGACATTGATAGATTTCTATCAGCATCTATAAGTGATAGACTTCTATCATTTCTATTGCTGATAGATCCTGATAGACTTCTATCAGCGTCTATCACAACTATTTAAAAATTTTGCTATTTTGTGTAAATAGTTTACCTTATTTTTCTGTTTTTAAAACTTCCCCTTTTTTATAGGTCATTGATTTATTAAATATATATTTGAATCTTTAGGATCCAATTAAACACAAATATAAAGATCTAAGAAATACAAATTACGCTCTAGTCATTTTAAAAAGAGTCGTTCAAAAAAATAAATTTGGTAAAGGGTTGTGATATCTTGCAGTAAGCTAGGAGTGTTATTAAAGCGGAATGGGGGTGCAAGATGACTTCGAATTCATTTGTATTGACTTTTTAAGTGTTTAAATAAATGTTTATAAGTACAAAAAAAAAAAAAGAGTTTATAAACACTTAGTCAATCCAAACAGGTTATTCTTCTCTCCATCTTGGTTCCTGGCCTTGTTAATTACTTTGGCCATAATCGAGGCAATGATTTATTTCAAAGATTTTACGACCATCATGTTTCCCATAGAAATTTATTCTTCAACAGATTTATAACTTTTTTGGTAGAGAATCCTCATTAAGAGAGTGGAACATGAGATAACCTAAGAAGGTTAAAATTAAGATTATGTTTGGTAGGCAATAAAAATTATGTTATTATTTTTTTGAATTTATTAAATTCAACAAATAAGTATTTGATGTATGCGTCTTTTAAAATTGTTTTCAAAGTCTGTGGCAAACAATAGAAATTCTGAAATCAATATTTATATGTTTTAAATATATATATTTATTTTGAATTTGAAATTTTATAATACAAATTTATATTAAAAAGAGATGAAGCTTGAATAAATATCTCAGGTATACAACGATACTTTCATTTTTGTTCAATTAAAATATGTATAATATGATATATTCTAAATTATATGATATTATATAATAATAGTTATATACAAAATTTATGCCATAAACATGTATATAAATTAATTAAAACAATTTATTTTCAACCTAATGTTTAGTTAGTAATTACTAGTAGTTTTATAGTTTATTAATATATATTATCAAATAATACATTTCGAACTGTTTAAATTAGAACAATTGAATTCCTAAATTTCGTACCATACACATTTGTCTATAAACATGAAATACAACTCTGTCTTCATTGAATTCGTTGTTTTCAAATCATCAACTATACATATCCTAAATTTTTAGTAGGTGGAGATGATAAATGGGGGAAAATGTGGTGCACTAAAATTTTTTATGGATAATTATGGACCTAAAGAAGAAAATTCAGAAAAGAAAATAACACTGAAGGTAAAATTCGAACATGTATAGCCAAAATCTATCCAAGCTTGGAACGTTTAGAAAGCATATCCGAGAGGCCCAAACAAGATCCAAAGGAAGTCTTGAAAAAGAGGCAATTGGGCCAGCCAACCAAAAAACCTTTGTCAACCTTGGCATCCGAGGCCAAGGTCAACCCATGCTTTATGGGGCCTACTTCTTGCAGGACCTTAACTCTTTTCGCCTTTTTGGTTAGTTTGACTCTTCCTTTTTTAGGCCAATCCAAGAAAGACCAAGAGAGTAAGATATAAGGTTTGAGGGTAAGGCTGGAAAAGTTGCCTCATCCCAAAAGGCATGCCTGAACCTCAGAGATCGAGGCCGAAGTTGACTAACCTGACCCATTTCTGAAGCTTGCCCTATGCAGACCCATAACTGGAGGCAATTGGGCCATTCAGCCCAAAAGACACCAAAGTTTCCATTCTCAAGCTCGATCTGATCTTCTCGAATCCTATTCGAAAAGGGATTGAGGCAACCTTAGATTTAGTCCCCACTATATATAAAACATGATATCGAAATATCTGGCAAGTTCATTTTCTTCCTTAAAAACTTGCTCTAACTCTTGTGCTAAAAACCAGCTTAAGCATTAGAATGCCTGTTGCAAACACCACACCGATGTGTTATTTTAATTGTTTTGTAAGTTATCTCTTTCTCAAAATACAAATTCACTGTTGGTGACACGTGAAAGTCAATTGAGTTTTCTTGGTTGAATTTGCCATAGCAGAAACTATTCTCAAAAGAATAATGAGAAAAAATCGTCCATGGTCCCTCCTATTGCAAAAAGAGATTTCTTACCGTGTCCCCCACAGGGAAAGTCACATCCCCTAGTCGCAAAATTATGTATAAAACCCCTAAAGTGGCCACTCTGAGTCCTCCACCATTGACATCTATTTTGGTTGAAGAAGGAAATTAAAGTATGGAATCCATTAAGGGAACTTCTATTGATCAAACCAAAACTCTTCCTGATAAGTTTAGAAATTCTTTGCATTTGGAGCATCCCTCTGTTCAATGGAGGTATGGAAAGCCTCCCACTTATGAATCTGTCAACCAGCTCTTTGAACAGAGCAGAACCAAGGTTCTTTTCTTTTTTTTTTTTTTTTTTTTTTTTTTTCTTTTACTATTATATATATATATATATATATATATATATATATAATATAATTTCCTTCCTATCTCATATGATGTGTTTAATTTAAGTTGGTTTCATGAATGGTAGGAGTGGCCAAAAGGATCTCTAGAAGAAACAGTCCAAAATGCTGTGAAATCATGGCAAATGGAGATCAACAACAAGACTAGATTACAGGATTTCAAAACCATTAACCCTGACAAATTTAAGTTTTGTGTCAATGGTAAACAGCTTTTTCTTTCCTCTCTCTCTCTCTCTCTCTCTCTCTATATATATATATATATATATTGATTCTAAACATATATTTTTATTCCTTTAAATGGTTTAGTTGTTTTTTCAAGTTGGCCCTATTGTTCAAAACCTTTTAATTTAGTCCCTTAAATTTTAACAATATTCAAATGTAAATTTTTCATTAAAAAATGTTAAAATTGGCCAATGTAACCAAACTATAAAGATTGTGATTAATTGAGAAAATTTGTAGGGAGAGAGAATTGAACTTCTAACTTCAAAGTTTATAGTACAAACTTTATATCCTCAATTACGAAATAGAAATTGATTGAATATAACTATTAATTTAACTTGGTAACTAAAGGAATTTCTATTCCTATTAAAAGGTCACACATTCGAATTAATTCGATTATTTATAAAGTAATATGTTGAGATTTCAAGTATATGACTGAAGAATTTTAATTTTTAAAATTAATTAGCACACGAATATAATTTATATCCAAAAACACAAAGTTTTCACATAGATTGCAACCCCACAAACCTAACCTATATTCTTCAAAATACTTTCTAAAAAAGAATTCTATATTAGTTTTCTTTTAAGAAAAAGTCAGGAAATTATTATATTAACTCAATTGGATATAATGTCTAATAGAACTGGATATCAACTCAAAATAATTTTTATGGGTTGGTTTCGTTTCTGAATTCAAATATAACAAGAGTTGTTCGAGTGAGAGCATTTTCTGTGCTTGAATAATGTTTACATTAGGTCAGGGTTAAGCTATCACAAAACTCGACCCGAAACCCAACCTACAAATCAAGTAGTGATAATAGTTCATGGAATGATTTTGCAAAATTGTCCAATATTAATTTGATATATTATGTAGGAAGAGATGGACTGTTAGGAGAAGAAGTAGTAAGGATTGGAAGCTTCAATGCACTGTTGAAGAGTGCTTTACCAAAAGAGTTGCAATTTTACAAAGCAGAGGAAGAAATACATGAATCAGCTCATAATGACTTTAAGACTTGTTTTCCAAGAGGGTTTGCATGGGAAGTTATAGAAGTTTATTCACCTCCTCCTTTGATTGCTTTCAAGTTTAGGCATTGGGGTTTCTTTGAAGGACCTTACAAAGCCTATTCCCCAACTGGTGAATTGGTTCAATTATATGGCATGGCAACTTTCAAGGTAATAAACTTCCATTCTTTAATGTTCAACCCAATAATTTTGTGCTCTCATTGACTAACCATATATATCATCAATTTTTTTTTTTTTTTTTTTGAAAAAAACCTCCCACTTCTACGGCAGATTAAACAGAAAAATAACAAAGAAAAAGAAATCAATAAAAAACCACGACCCATTAGAAAGAAATCCACTATGTGAAACATTATTACAATTACACACAATAATTTCTCTCTCCTCATCTTAATTGCAAGAGTATTCTCTCAAAATTTTTATACTACTAGATCACACCCTTGTTAATCCATACTCTCAAACTAGAAAATGGAAAAGGGAATAGAAAATTTAATTAGAGTTAGCACACTTATAAGCTTAAAATGTTTCTAACTGTGACAAATTGAAACTAAAGGCATAAGACTAATTTTATAGTGTTTATTTTATAGCGTTTATTTTATAGCGTTTGGAGCTCATCACTTTCTTCCATCTTTCCAATGTGAGATAACTGCGCTTCTAATATTTTGTCAAAATCTAATTAATTTTTTTTTAAAAAAAAATCATAACAATTTTTCTTTAAAAAAATTAAACTTGTTGCCTTTTAAATCCAACCCATGGTAATTAAATTTATTCATATTATTTGAATCAGCCTGACCAAACATTATTGGACACAATGGCTTAATCAAAACAAACTCATGTTATTTTTTCGTTTCAAAGATAAATGTATTCAGTGCTTCAAAAGTATTTTTAAAATAACAAAATCATAAAAAAAAAAAAAGAAAATTCCGTTGACCAATTGAGAACTATATTCAAGATAACAATTTTTTTTGAGGTAAAGATGGCAACTGATTTATGTTAATTAAAGTTACATTATGTGTGAAAAGAGTATTTAAATTAGAAATAAGTTTAGAAAATTTAATTAAATGATGATATTTGAATATACAGGTAGATTCATCAATGAAGGTTGAAGAAGTTCATTTCTACTATGATCCAACAGAGTTATTTGGAGGCCTTTTAAAGGGCAAAAAAGATATTGTTTCTGAATTATCCAAAACAGCGGTTTCTTCAGCTGCCTCTGTCTGTCCACTCTTTAATCCTGAGAAGTAGTTTTCAATAAACAAAAATAATATAGGTAAAATTGTAAGCTTCAATAAATTCTATGTATTATTCAATAATCTCCCTGGATATATACCTGAGCAGGGAGCAAATTTGAAGGAGGGCCTAAATTTTTATTATCTTTTAAAATATATGTGTGCATGGCTTCTAGCCATTTATTTTTAGAATAATATATGTATTAGGTTTGATATTAAGTATCAAAATAAATTACTGGTTCAAAATGGGCATTAATAGATTACTTGTTTTGGGATACATTATCTAAGTTATTTTAGAAAATTTAGTACATAAAAAAGTTAATTTTCTTTTTATTTTAAAAAGTCTTTGTAAACATTTCAAGTTTCACTCTTTGCTGGTATATTTTGGTAGATAATTTTTACAATGATTTATTAAAAGTTTGTAGTACATATTACTTAATCTAAAACATTATTTAACAAAGCAATTTTGTAAATATCAAATGGTAAAAAAAAAAAAAAATACTTTTCCAGAATATAGAACCAATTTTATTTGAGATTCATTTTAATACAAAATAATAAAAATATCCTTAAGAAAATATGTGGAAGCAATTTGTCTGCATTGTTCGTGATACATTAATTTCAAAATTGCATTAATTTATAAGTACAAACAAATTTAATTAATAACAATTAAAAAGGAGTAAAAGAAATTACTATACTTTTATTGAAATCGTCATGATGCTCCCTCTATCGCTCTCAATTGGAAGGCCTTTCTCTAGCCTCCCGTTGCTAGCATCTTCTTTTGTTTGTGCATCTCTATGCTCTTTGTACATTTTCCTCGCGTTTATCGTGCTTTGAATGAAAACATCTCTTTTGGACTCGGAGTGTGATGAGGGTGCTATGGATGTGTCAACCTAGTTGAGATATCCTGATGTACCTCCTGATCCCACCTCTAGCTGTATATTGTTAAAAAAGAAATGTAGATTAAGTCAACTGTATATCGTTGAAAAAGAAATGTAGATAAAGTAACCTACTTATCACTCGATTTACTCTACCTAAACTTCTGTAGGTAAAAATACATTGAATTTTTATTTTGTATTTAATGATCACTTTTATTTTGTATTTAATGATCATTCATCTATATCCAGAAAGAATCCTCGTAAGCAATGTGGATAAAATAAAATATAAAATATAATAAGGGAATAACAAACAAAATTACATCAAACGTAAAATAAATAAGAAGAATATTCCACTTTTCATTCACCCTCCTTCTCTTCCAAACTAGTTTATTAGGAAACAAGGGTGGAAAAAGAAGCTTATAAATCCATAGGATTAAGATGTTTCCATCTTCAGGGGAAAATTTCCAATCTTCCAGTAATATCAACTTCATCTTCCTCAAAATGATGACCAAGTTCTCAACCTCGACAATAGCAGTTTCAAAACTTGGCTCATAAAACACCTACACCTCGCCAGAACCACAATGAGAAATCTTGAACACCAATTTTTCGACCTTCTCGCTGAAAGCCTTGATTGCCTTGCAGGAGGAGGAGACGACACCAGGAGTCCATGTCCTATAGGTATGTAATTTTTTTGTTTGTCTACAGTCGATACCTCTTGGTCAAGAGTGTGCTCACAGAGAAAATCTTTAGATTTTGGCATAGGGAGTATTTGTCAGGTATTTGTTGAGCTTAGTATGAGACCGACTTCATTGTAGCTATTTTAAATACAAGGTATTTGCTTATTATATACTTATAATTAAATATACTTTATTATTAAAGTTAGTTCAAAATTCAAATTTAAGCCGTTTTATTTTTCCATACGTAAATTCAAAATTCAATTTTTTTAGATTTTGGGCGGTTTAGTATATTAGATCTTATTTTAGGTTGTTAGAAATATTTGAAATGCACCATATTTTTAGGGATTTAGAGTAGGGTATTTTTGTCATTTCCATGGAAGGAATCGAATTCCTTAGAGGAACCGCGTGAATGAGTGTGCATTCAGAAAAAAGCAACAGAGAAACATACAAGACATAGGATAAACATATACTACTCATTAAGCATGCTATTCTATGAAGAATTTCAAGGAGAAGAGGTTTAACTTTGAAGACAACTCTTCAATCTTCTCAAATTCTTCATTGACATTCACAAACTCTTCGATCTTCTTGGATCTCGTACAAGACACCACCACCAAGTCTTCGCCGCTATTCTTCAGCAAGGAATAGGTTTGTGGGAACCTCTTTTGGAATTCTAAGGGAAGAAGAAATTAATTGGTGGGTTAATAGTTGAGATAGATTGTCTAGAGAGAATTGAATCTCTCATAGAAAAATTTTCACAGAACCATTTGTGTATATGAGTTGAGGGAGAAGAGGGAAGTTATCACATATAACTTTCCTTTAGCCCATCACTAACTCCCCTTAACCATGGAGAGTTAAAATTTAACTGATGTTAAATTAAATCATATTTAATTTAACTTAATTAAATATCATATATTTAACTAATATTATATTTGAATCATATTCAAGCGTATTTCTCTCTCATAACTTATAGTTTTAATACGAATCTCATTCATATTAAATTCATCATATAGTTTAAATATGAATCCGATTCATATTATTTAATATTTGAATTTTATTCAAATATATTAAGGGCCTCTTTAGTTCGCAATTCAGATTATGTTTTATGTTTTATGTTTTCAGATTCACTGAGTTCAGGTAATACGTATTTGGCACACAACTCAAATTCTGTTTCTGAAAACTATTACCGTATTCTGTGATTCAAACAATAAATTCTGGAAACAACATTTTTATGTTTTCATTGTATTTAGAATTTGAATTTTAGAATTAAAATGCAGAATTATATCAAATAAAGATAAAAACATTTAGAAATATAGTATGTCATGTTATAAACTCAATTCGATTTTTTAATTAAAATATGTGTTACATAATTATTATAAATTAGGTAAAACTCCAAATTTGGTCCCTATATGATTTGGATAAAGTTACAAGTTAGTTTAAGTAATTTTAAAATTTAGAATTTAGTTCTTATGGTTTGGTAACTTCATATAGTGTCCCTATGGTTTGTTAAATGGGGGAATTATTTATAAAGCTTTTATCAAATCATAGGAGACAAAAATTTTAACTTCTTCCAAACTATAAAGACAAAAATTTTAATTTATCCCATAAATTATATAATATTACAAAATAATAATTATATAATTTTTTAACATAAAACCATATTTATAAATAAATTAATAAGTTTAGGGAAACTTTCACTAATAGAAAAAATGTCAAACTATTTACAAAAAATAGCAAAAAAAAAATACTGATAGACATCGATAGATTTCTATCAGCATCTATCAATGATAGACTGTTATCATTTCTATCACTGATAGACTTTGATAGACTTCTATCAGTGTCTATCAAAACTATCTAAAAATTTTGCTATTTTGTGTAAATAGTTTCACTTATTTTTCTATTTTTAAAAATTCCCCATAAGTTTATTGTCAACTGATATTTAGTAGGTAACTACAGTTAGTTTGCAATTGTTTAAATTAGAATCTAATTTCTGAATTTTGCTACCAAACACATATCTGAAAATATAAAATACAAATTTGTTTTTATTTAATCTCTTGTTTTCAAATTTCTATTTTCAGATTCTCTACCAAACGGGCCCTTAATCTCTCATATTATATATTTTACTTTTGAATCTAATTCAAAATTAACTTTATAATATAATGTATCTATATACACTATATTAATGGTATCTTATATAATTAACATTTAATTCTCTTACAATATGAATCTATTCATATTAGTTTAATATTTGAATCACATTCAAATATTTACTCCCTCAAATTATAAAGTTTTATTTTGAATCTTATTCAAAATTAACTTTATATTATAAATTTATAATGTATCTATATACATTATATTAATTGTATCTGATACAATTAATGCACTTTCCCTTATTTAATTTGAAGTATTCAAATGTTCCAAAACTAATTAATCATTGTTTTACCCTCAGTGAGCTAGAAGGGGACCTAATGAACCTACTGATTAAAAGCTTCAATGATACGAGATTAATTAATTAAACTTTTTAATTAAATTAATTAACATTCATTAACTATGAGTCACTCCACTAAAGACCCACGATTGCACTCTTCCCACTATAGATATATTTCTGTGTCCATGGATATAACCAATCAACAGTAAGTCGACCTTTCACAAATCACTCATAATTACAGCTAAGTAAAATTACCGTTTTACCCCTATAATTACATTTAACTCCTTAAGTCCCACAGATCCTCTGATGAACAACCTGTTTATGATTCTACCATAAACAAAACTCTCTCACGCCAATGAGAGGGAGGGGCCCCATTATTCAAGACCCGGAGTCAACACTTAAGAGAGCAATTCATCTATTTATCCTAAAGACGAGAAGGAGTGAATTCCATCTTAAGTAGCTATGTTCCTAACTCCCTACTCAGATAAATTCCCAAAATGATAGATTTATTGAGTCGGCAAATTTAACTACTCTCACCCATACAGATAAGAGGATTGTCCTCATAGGCAGGAGTTCATAACTCACTTAGGATTAAGGTCAGGTTACCTATGGTCATCCTATTGAAACGTTAATCTCTTCAAGCAATGCCATTATAAAGAGAGATCCATCACTTTGTATAAGATATCCCCAATCGCATGTCTGCACATGAACAATTTGAATCAAATCGTTTGTAACACTTACAACTCTTGTAACATTTACAAGGTGGGTCGTATCCGTAATGTGACCAATATAAGACATCCACCCTTATTCATATAGCACAGACCATTTAGGTTATTATTTAAACATGATCCACATGAATATCAACCACATACATGTTTAAGTTACATTAAAATAACCTTGAATTTTTCTTTAATAGATTATTGCATATATTAAATAATCAACGATTATTTCAAATAACATATAACTACGAGACTTTAGGGCATACATCTCAACAACTATATCTTAAACAGTATCCAAATTAGTCGTTTGGCCATTTTTCTAAAGAAAAATATGTTTGGCCATTTTTTTAAAATGTAATTCTATTTTGGCCATTTTTCTAGTCGCCAAACTGCAAAAAGAAAAAAAAAAATCATAATGAATATAGGGGAATTGCATTGGGTGTCAATTCAACAATATAATTTTGCATGCGTGTCTTCTAGATTTTAGATTTTGCAGCTATGTCAAAATCTATTTTGTTTATCAATTATTCCTAAATTGCCCCTATAATAGATTTAGCATTCTTCTTTTTCTTCTCCCGCATTTTAATTTTATACTTTTCTTTCCCTTTCTTCATCATTTTCGCAGGATTCTTCTCAATCGATTGCTTGTATCTTTTTATTTCATTCTCTTAGGTTTTTCTATTTTCTTTAACAATTTTGTACTCTAAATTCATCTTGCTGGTTGTGGACACAATTTTTTTCAGTATTTTTATCTCCCCAAAACAAAATCAGTATACTCCAAAAATTATCAAATGTTTTCTAATTAAAAACACACTCTAAGTTGATCTCTCTGCTTGTTTTTTAATTTCATTTTATATGAAATTTTAAATATATTGATAGTCTGATTTGGATCTTCAACAACATTGATATCGCTGATATTAAAAATCAAAAGTTTTGATGAAAATAAAACCCACCCTTCCACCCATCTTTCCTTCTTTTTTTGGATTTTTCTTTTTAGTGATACCTAATGACCCCCTGTTGTGAGATTCAACAGTTCGTGGATGAGTGAGTTTAGTGATTTGACAAATGCACAAATCATAGAGAGATTTAGTTTTTGGGAATTGTTTTCTTTCTTAGGTTTCTCTCGCATATGTTTGAATTTTGGTGTCGTCGTTTCCATTGTTGCCAATTTTGAAGAGAGTGTTGAGTGAGATAATTTTTTTGGAGTTGATGATAAGGAATTTAATGCGTGCGGTGCTGATAGAGTTGATGAAAAGTGCGGTATAAGTTAAGAATTTTGATAATTGATATATGATTTCTGTCTGATATCTTTTTGATTGTCATGTAATTGTCATATCACTAATATCTGATTATCATGTGATCTTCATTAGATATTAAATACTTTTTTTTCTACTTAATTAATATGTGATTGTCATCTGATTGATATCTGATTGTCATTGTTACCATGTGATTTTTATAGATATTAAGTATTTTGTGATTTCTATTTGATTGCCACGTGATTGATATCTCATGATTGTCATATGATTTTCATTAGGTATTAAGTACTTTCTTATTTATATTTAATTGTCATGTGTTTGATGTTTGATTTTTTTACTACTTGTATTTTAGAGGTGAACAACCCTCGTCAAGCTAGAAGACTTAAAAAGCAAAAGATTCCTTTAATTGGTGAATTGACAAAACAAGCGAACTGTAGCCATTGTAAGCGTGTTGGTCATAATAGAAAAATATGTAAATAATTTGTATCTATTTGAATAATCATATTATGGACATCAAAGATATATTTATTAATCATTTATTTTTATGTAAGTACAATATGTAGTGTCTTATTGTAGCAGTTTATTGTTGATAACAATCAGGTAATCATTGACAATTAGTATATCCGTAATCAAACAACAATCATATAACAATCAATATCAAATGAAATCAGATAACAATCACATTCATTGACAATCATAATTAGATAGTAATCAAATAAAAATCAATATCATTAACAACCCGTTTTAGATATTATCAAACAACAATCAGACAACAGTCGGTATCATTGGCAATTAGTATCGGATAATAATCAGACAACAATCAGATAACAATCGATATCATTGACAATCAATATCATATAGTAATTAGAGAACAATAAGATAATAATGGTATCATTGATAATCATATTACAATCAATATCAAATAACAATTAAACAACAATCAGTATCATTAACAATTAATAACAATCAGACAATAACCAGACAACAATCAGATAGAAATTAGTATTATTAGCAATTATACAGTAATCAAATAACAATCAGATAGTAATTAGTGAGCAATCAAATATAGTTACACATTTTTAACTATGAGGGGCATTTTGGTCATCCGGGCATTTCAATTGGGTTGGACTTAAAATTTTTGCCTTTTTTACAAAATCATAAAATATTGTATATGAGTCTAATTTTAATAAATCAATTTGATATTTTTGTAATTGTCCCATGAATATAGAGAGAGAAAAGAGAAATGAGTGAACTTTAGAAAATTGGGATCGTAATATTGTCAATTTATGAAAAAAAAAATAATTAGATTTTGATTCTAATTTGATTTGATATTAAATCAAATCCTAAAAAAAGTTAAAATTGAAACCAATTTTTCTTTTGTTTAAGTGGTGATGCTATCATATGTCGAATTAATATGAATAAAAATGAAGATGTGTGCTTTAAAATCAAGGGTGTTTACAAATAATAATAATAATAATAATAATAATAAATAATGCAATGATGATATTATTTTTAAATAAATAAATTGTTTAATATTTATTACCCAAATTATCCCGTATATTCCTATAACAATCTATAGTATATATATAAAAGTCTAGATGAAAAGAAACTTTTTATGTCATTTTTATCATTCTACAATTCATTGGTCTTTATACTATTCTCTAATTAATTGCTGCCTACACATTTAATCTCAATCTCATGATTTCATTAAATTAGAAAAAGAGATAGAAAAAAACTTAAAATAGTGAGGATGAATTTGTTTGATTTCTTTATCTTAATTAAATTAAACTAAAATAAAAAGCAACTCAACCAATTAACTATAGTCAATTATCCCACAATCTTATTGAAGATTTTGTTTGAATATATTTAATTAAATAATCACTTTATTTTTACTAAATGTCATTTAAAATATTGGAATATGAAAAAGTTTTTGTTTATCATTTAATGGTATTTAGTTATTGAATATCCAAAAGTTTTAGAATCTTAAAACTTTTTAAACCTTTCATTTCTCATCCTACAACTTTAAAAAAGTCCTATTTTTCTCATTCTCAACCAAGATTTTGAGAGGTATATCACCAATTTCTTCTTCTTTTTATATTTCTTTCTTTCTTCGTATATAATATATTAAATTTTATTTACTTTTGTGATCTTCTTACAAATAGAAAAAAAACAAAACTAATTACACATATAGAAAAAAAAAAGTAGAAAATACAAAAGCATGGGGTGCACTTTTTTCTATATGTGTAATTAGTTTTGTTATGTGTAATTACTTTTCTCTTACTTTTTCATTTTCTTCAACTATAGAAATTTCTTTATTTTCAATAACAATTTGAGAGGTTATATAATCAACATTTTTTTTATTTGAAAATTGTTCGTTAACATTTCTAACTCTTACAACCACCGCTTTCCTATAAATCTCTCTCACAAATAGTTTTTGGTTTTAACAATCCTATCTCTATTTATTTATTAGGTGACTACCTTATTTTAAAGGTTTAATTAATTGAACTATTGATGCAGCGGGTTAAAGTATTAGGCCAAGTCCATGGCCAAACAAGAGAAATCCATCCCCAAAGGATGAGAGAAAACTCTCTAAGAACAATGTTCTATTTCAAAATGAATATTCAAAAGCCGCATATTATAACCTTAAAAATGCTATTTGTAGCTTTACAGGAAAATAACATAATTAACCAATCAAATCTAATTAAACACTAATTAATCTAAATTAACAACTAAACAAATATTAAACCTAAATATACTATTTATCTTATAATTCTCATCATCAACTATTTTAATATTTCAACACAAAATGTCATAGGTAGGTATTTAAATAAAAATCCCTCAACTCACATATAAATATAATCATTTCCACACTTACTTTTAATTAAATATTTTCACATCTCCACCCGTATTTAATTCATTCTAAAATTAATTACTTTAGTTTTAATTAAAATTTAAAGTTAAACGTTTTAGAATTTGAATATCAAATAATATTTTAAAATAATGTTATAAAAGTACATAATTGAAACTAATGAAATAAATGCATTCATATATAAGAGGTAAACTGTTAAGAATTTCAAAAGTTATAATGTTAAAAACTTTAATAAAAATCTTTGTCAATTTTTGTTAAAAAATCAATTGTAAAATTAATGAACTTTTGAAATTACTCTAAACAGAAAAAATATCAAACTATTTATAAATATAGAAAACTTTTACGGTCTATTAGTGATAGACCGCGATAGAATTTTATTGCTTTCTATCGCTCAAGCAATATAATTTATTTGCTTGAGCAATAGAAAGCGATAGAATTCTATCGCAATCTATCGCTAATAGACTGTAAAATTTTTCTATATTTCTAAATAGTTTGACTCATTTTTCTATATTTGAAAACAGCCCTATTAACTTTCTATTTTACTTTTTCTTAAAAAAAAAAAGAAAAGAAAATATGTAACTTGAATTTGAAAGTTTTTCTAGCCCATCTTTTATTCTAATTCCACTATTTCCCCTCTATCTCAACCTGTCTGTGCTATTTTTGTATCTCTCAATTCCACGCTTCTCTCTTCCAAATAAACTCTTAATATATTAAACATATTTGAATATAAAAGATTTCTTAATTTATTTCAATAATCTAATTCTAAAATTTATGTCTTTATCTTAATTTATAACTTATTATGGAAGGTAGAAAGTTTTAAAATTCTAAAAGTTTTCGTAACCATCTCCACTCCTAACACTATAATAAAAAGTTCACCTCTCAAATTGTTTTTCTACAAAAATAAAAAGTTTGTATTTGTTATACCCTCATATGTGCCCCTTTATAGATTCAGTATGTGACTGCTTACTAACATAGCACACTAAATTTTTTACATAGGTGTTTATTTTTATCTTCTTATATACTTATTCGTTTTTTTCCTAAATGCAAGATCAAAACAACTTGATACTTTTTCAACCATATTGACAGTAAGTCTTTGAATTAGAATGCATATTGGTCGAACGAAATTCGTCACTCAATTTCATTCCAAATAATTATACCATGCTCACCAAGACCGTAGGAGTGGCAAGATCGGGTCGAATTTAGGGAGCACACATATTTTCTCAATTAAACTATTAACAACCTGAGGTAACCAGGGGAAGAGAGAATTTGAAGTTGTTTTGTTTGCAAATAAATTAAATTGCATAAAAATAAAAGCAGACAATTAAAGGGTTTAAATTCAATATTCGAAAGGTCTAGCTTGGGTCGCAACAAATTTTCTTATTCAACGTATTTGATCATGGAATTCTCATTACAGGAATTAAGTAATTATTTTAACCTAACCAAATCAATTGGAAAAGTCAATTAATTTGTCATAGTCAACTAATTAATATAAATTGAACCGATGAGAAGCATGCAAACTCAACTTCATACTAAGATGTCAAGCACATAATTAAATATTCAATTGGATCAATTCTAAGTTGGTTAGAACAATGCTCATTCAAATTAATTCGCAAGCTAACCTAACTGGTTGCTTCTTAGGATTAACATACAACCTAGTGTCACGAATAATATATTAATCAAAAGCAATATCATACAATCCTCAAGCGTATGATAATATGACAATATTCATTGAAACACAAAATTGAATCCGGTAATTAAAACTCACAAATATATTGAAAGAGAGGAAAATTATTCTAAAGACCAAAACTAAAAACGATTACCTTAGCCCATAATCTTCATTATAGATACCAAGATATCGTTTGGATACATGAAGAATACAAAAAAGAGAAGAGAATAAAGAGAATTTGATGTAGAAGTCGGCTAACTCGCGAATGGTTTGACCTAGGTCGCAAAAATCATATTTATAAAATTGGCCTGACATCGCAACGCTAGGATACAGTGCTAAGGCATTGGGCCAATTTTACGCGGAGCAAAATAGGAGCGTTGCGACGCTCGATCGCAACACCGTGTCGCTGTTGCGAACGTGCGCGCGACAAATCTTCAGAGCGCTGCGCCACTCTAAGGCAGCGCCGCGACGCTGTGTGTTTTTGAGCAATTGTAGTCTTCTCAGGAAAGAGCACTGAGCATGGCGCCTTGGTAGCGCCACTGTGTCACAGCTGAAGGGTAAATGGTCATTTTGACCCTATTTCTCTCGGTTGATGCAATTAAGCTTTGTTTGGGCTCAATATAGCTCAATTTCAGCTCCAACTCCCGGTTCTACCTCTAAAATGCTTGAAACCTACAAAATAATCATTTAAACATGTAAAACAAAGTAACGAACTCAAGTTAAATGGAGCTAGATAGCAATTTTACAGTGCTATCACATACCAAAAGCTTCGTGTGTGTCGATGCTTGGATAATGACCACCAATTATGATATAACATCATTTATTATTATGATGAGGAAGTAATATTTTGTCGCATTCTGAAGTTGTATTGTTTAAAAACTATATATTACATTTTAAAAAATTTATATTGTTTTAGGTATAACCAATCTAATATTTTATGTTAAAGTAAAATGAAAATATTATAAATTTAATAAAATAAAATGGAAATGTCACATGCAAGGTACGTGATGAAAACTAGTCAACTAAAAGAAACAAAATGGAGAATAAAAAATTTCTCCGCCTAACTTCTTGTAGATAGTGTATAGATATACAGATTCATAGATTAATATTAACGTATTTTTTCAATAAAAATTAATTATATTATTTTAAGTTTGAAAGAATCGAATTCCAAAGCAGAAACGCGCGAATACGTGTGCTTTAGAAATTCATTTTGAAAATTGTGAAAACAGATAAACACTCAAACACTCAAACACAAGATAAATATACATATGTAATTAAGCATGTTGTTCAAGAAGAAATCAGGGAGAGAAAGTTACCTTTGAAGACATTTTTCAATCTTCTTCAATTGTTCATAATAATTTCAATCTTAGCAACTCCTCTATCCTCACGAACAAGGATAGTACCACAAACGTCTTCCTTACTATTCTTCAGGAAAAAATCAATAAATGAGTTGTGGACTCTTTATTTCTTTTGTTAAGAGGAAAAAAAATTGAGAGAGAGTTCTTGAGACTTAGAGAATTGCTGAGAAAAACAGTTCATCCACCTCTTTTAATCCTCTGCAATTGTTGTATATGTGAGAGAGACAAATGGTGGAGGGAGTTACAACTCTCCCACCACCATGAAATAACTCTGTTTCGGAGTTATTTTCTAATTTATTAATCATTAAATTATATTTAATAATATTAATTTAATTAAAATATATATAAAGCATATTTAATGTATATATATATAATTAATTAATTAAAATTAATTAATTAACCATTAATTAATGAATGAATTAAATATCATATATTTAATTTAATTTGAATCATATTAAAATAACAGTTTCTCACATAACCTGTAGTTTTAATATTAATCATATTCATATTACATTTAACCTATAGTTTTTATATGAATCTCATTCGTATAATTAATATTTGAATCTTATTCAAATATTTATATATCATAATATAGTATAATTTTGAATCTCATTCAAAATCAACTTTATATAATGTATTTGCATACATTACATTAATTGTATGACATACAATTAATTTCCTTATTTAATTTGAACAATTCAAATTGATCCAAAATAATTGATTCTTATAAAAAAAAAAAAAAAAAACCTTAATGAGCTAGCAAGGAGACCTTATGGACCTATAAATTAGAAGCTCCAATGATATGAGATTAATTAATTAAACTATTTAATTAAATTAATAAATATTCATTAACTGTAGGTCACTCCACTAAAGACCTATAGCTGCACTCTTCACACATATATTTTTTGTGTTCATGGATATAACCAATCAATAGTAAGTCGATCCTTCATGAATCGCTCGTAATTACAATTGGGTCAAATTACCGTTTTACCCCTGTAATTACATCTAAGTCCTTAAGTCTGACTGATCCTCTAATGAACAACCTGTTTGTAGTCTTACCATAAACAAAACCCTCTCGGGCCAATGAGAGGGAGGGGTCCCATTGTTCAAGACTTGAAGTCAGTACTTAAAGGAGTAATTCCTCTACTTACCCTAAAGACGAGAATGAGTGATTTTCATCTTATATATCTCTGTTCCCATACAGATCGACAAATCTAGCTACTTTCACCCATACAGATCAAAGGATTGCCTTCATAGGCAGGAGTTCATAACTCACTCAGGATTAAGGTCAAGTTACCTATGGTCGTCCTATTGAAAAGTTAATCTCTTCAAGTAACGGCGTTATAAAGACAGATTAATAATTTTGCGGTCCAGTCTTATACAAACTCTTTGTATTGGGATACCCCCACTCACATGTCTCCACATGAACGAGTAAGATCAAATCGTTTGTAACACTTACAACTCTTGTAACATTTACAAAGTGGGTCGTATCCGTAGTGTCACAAGGATAAGACACCCAACCATATCTATATGTTACAGACCATTTAGGTTATTACTTAAACATGATCCACCTGTATGTTAACCATATACATGTTTAAGTTACATAAAATAACCTTGGATCTTTCTTTAATGGATTATTGCATATATTAAATAATCAACCATTATTTCAAATAATATATAACCACTGTAAGATCTTTCTTACTATTCTCTAGGGATAAAGAATCGAGAAGGAGGTGTGGGCTCTTCTTGTTTTTGGTGAGGGGAAAACCTTTTTTTAGAGAGATCTTGAAGGAGAAAGTCAGATTTCTGGAAAAATAAGATCTTTTGATATTTGTGTGAGAGAGGCAGGCGGGGGAGTTATCAGAGATAACTATCCACTCAAATGTGTAGGAAAAATTACCTTTTTGGTCCTTGAGTTTTTACCTATAGGTGCATTTAGTCCTTAAGTTTTTAAAATGTACCCTTTTAGTCCCTCAATTTTGATAAATGAGTTTAAAAGGTCCTTGGTGTTATCTTTCCATCCATAACAGTTAAAAATAAATTATCACTATTATTTTTAATGTTGACGTGATATATAAAATTAAAAAATTAATATAAAATAACTTACTCTGCCCATTCTCTCTCCTGTTCCCTTCAGCTCTCTTTCTCCTTCAATTTCTCTCTCTCCGTCCTGGCCCATCCCACACTTCTCCACTCTTTGGTTCTAATTCTTCTCTCTCAATCCTTCACATGTGTCTATTACCATCTCGTCACCAGTGGGAGTTGCAAGAAACCACCTCTAACACTAGCACTCGCCGATCAAAGTTCCTCCACGTCAAACCCAATTTTCTCCGATAGTGTCATTTATGTGGGAAAACCTAAAGGCAAAAGTATATGTTGATTTGGCCTATTGGCAAGGGCACTACATGTAAAAAAAATAAAAATAAATTACTCATATATTTCAATTAAAAGAATTCGTCAAAGTATCAATGCCAATTTACCTTTATAGGTTTCCAAACTGAATTAGAGCTACGGTGTTGGAGATCATGTTTAACTTGCCAAATTTTCCATCCTCTAAATAGTTTGAAACATTAGAATAAACATCATCCTCATTAACTTCTTCTCTTACACTAGTAGACACATTCTCATTGTTTCTCTTGATCGGTAGTGATTCACCATGAAAAATCCATGTTTGATAGCTTTGATCGATACCATTAAAAAATAAGTGGTCTCTTATCATATTCACATTTAGAGTCTTCGCATTCACACACTTCAAACAAGGACAACTCATGACATTTGGCATATTTGAGTGTTGTATTCTATTTTCGATAAACATCTCAACCCCTAAACCATATTCAGTTGACATTCTATTTTTTTTCATCCATGACTTATCCATAATGATATAATATGCAACTTAATCTACAAAAGAGACAAACAATAACAAGAAAGAATAATAGTTACTTAATATTCATAAATATTTTTTAACAAGAAGATAAAGAATCATTTCATAAAGCAAAAGAGGAAAAAATGTCTATATTATTCTACTTTAATATCTCACTTCACGAATATTTCGTATTTACCTTTATATTTAATATGTATAAATGGTTGCTAAGTTACTAATTTAAATGTATGTATATTATGTATATATAATACATATACATATAACAAAAATATGACTTAAACTCATTGTTTATATCAAACTTTAATTAAGATAATCAAAGAAAACTACAAGAAACAAATCTATAACCACCAATAAAAAAGAAGATAACAAGATGTCAAACAAGCCCATATTTTTAGATTAATTTTAATTTAAATACTTCAAAATAATTATGAACCATAATTATTGAAACAAAAACAAAAAGGTTGAAATAACTGAATCACTAAATTTTAAAAAAAATACTAAAAAAAACTTCACCTTCCTTTAACTAAGATCTTAACAATATAATTAAATCCATTCAAATTCGAACAACCCACAAAGAAACAACGATCAAAATCTCAAAAATCTTCTTAGACGAAGCTGAAAAGGAGTTGAAATGTACCTATAGATCTAGATGATGACAATTTGTTACTGAAACGCACAACAACATGGGCGAATCTCTCAGATCTAGACTAGATCTGTGAGATCCGGGATGAGCTGGACAGATCGGCGGCTGGACGAGACTGCTGCAGCAGTGGCTCCACGCGACGACACGACAGTGACGACAACGACGGCTGGACGAGACTGCTCGACGCACGACAGCGACAGAGCTCCACGTGACTGCACGACGGCCCACGCGACTGCACAACGGCCCACTGCTGCTCCACGCGACGGCTGAACGGTGATGGCTGGACAGCGACGACGACCACGAGCACAAACCCTATTTGAGAGAAAAATATGTTGAAGTGTGTGAGAGAGAGAGAGCATTTTGGATCTTCACAAAAAGAAAATTAAATTTGGGAAATTTTTTTGGAGGATCTTTAATGTCAGTCGAAAACCGACATTAAAGATCCGTTTTAATGTATCTTTAATGTCAGTCTAAAACCGACATTAAAGATCTATTTTTTTTTTCACTTGGCCTGACATTAAAGATCCGTGTCTAATTTTTTGGACCGACACTAAAGGCCTAATTTGTTGTAGTGATTTTTGTTAGACCAAATTTTTGATGGGCTGTGAAGAAAAAAGTAAGAAGGGAAGGATGAGATGAAAAATATTGAGTATTAATCCAATAATAATATAGGAAGGAAGAGTTAATTATTATCGGGGAGGATGACAGAGGTGTAAAATCTCCATTGTGAAAAAAAAATTAAAGGGGAACTAGGAAGGATGAAATGAAAGACATGAAACTCCTTTGTAAAATTTTGATAGGTTGTAAGATTTAATTAGCTCCTTCACATCGGAGAGATTTTTTTTTTTTTTTTTTTTTTTTAATTTTCCCTTTGAAAATTTTCAACGAAGATGTTATAGCTTCAAAAACCTATTCTAATATCCGTTCTTCGTTATCTGGAGAAAAATGCTTTGATTCTGTTTTCGTATTTTTTAATTTAAAATTCCTTGTTTGCTTTGATTCTTCTTCTTCTTTTTGTTTGTTTTCTAGAGGAGGTGTCTGGTGGGTCTACAACTCTAAACCCCCTCCCCAAATTGTGCTATCTTTTCCAATAAATCCATTGGATGTTCAAGAATGCCCAATTGAGGGCTTACTTTGGTGTAATGAACTCTATTATGACGAGTTTGCGGTGAGGGATGGTTCCTAAATAGAATAAACTCGGTAGAATTGGCCATGGAGGAAATAGAAGATGAAGAGATTGAGGAGAAAAAGAGATTTTATTTATTTATTTATTTCATGTCATATCAACATTAAAAATAATAAATAATAATTTACTTTCTAACGGATGTGGATGGAAAGATAACACTAGAGACCTTTTAAACTCATTTCTCAAAACTGGAGGACTAAAAAGGTACATTTCGAAAACTCAGGGACTAAATGCACCTATTGGTGAAAACTCAGGGACCAAAAGGTAATTTTCCCTTCTTAATATTATAAAATTAATAATATTAAATGAAATTTAATATTATTAAATTAATCATATTAATTTAATTAAAAATATATTAAATTATATTTAATATATAAAATTAAATAGAATTAATTAATTAATTAAATATCACATACTTAATTTAATTTGAATCATATTCAAATAATATTCTTTCACATAACCTACAGTTTTAATATGAATTATATTCACATTAAATTTAACCTATAGTTTTTATATGAATCTCATTCGTATAATTAATATTTGAATCTTATTCAAATATTTATCTCTCTCATAATATAAAGTATAATTTGAATCTCATTCAAATTAACTCTATATTATAATGTATCTATAAACATTATATTAATTGTATCTATACAATTAATTCCCTTGTTTAATTTGAACAATTCAAATTAATCCAAAATCAAATGATTCTTATTAATCCCTTAATGAGCTAACAAGAGGACCTTATGGACCTATAGATTAGAAGCTCAAATGATATGAGATTAACTAATTAAACTTTTTAATTAAATTAATAAATATTCACTAATTGCAGGTCACTCCACTAAAGACCTACAGTTGCACTCTTCACACTATAAATATATTTTCGTGTCCATGGATATAACCAATCAACAGTAAGTCTACCATTCACAATTGCCTGTAACTATAATTGGGACAAACTACCATTTACCCCTGTAGTAACATCTAACTCATCAAGTACTATTGATTACTCTAATGAACAAACCACTGATTTCTCTAATGAACAAATAGTTTATAGTCCAACTATAAGCTAACCCTTCTCGGGCTAATGAGAGGGTGAGACCTCATTGTTCAAGACCAAAATCAGCCCTTAAGGGAGTGATCATCTACCTAACCTAAAGATGAAAAGGAGTGGATTCCATTTTGTGAGAATATGTTCCCAGTTCTCTACCCAGACAAATCCCCAAAATGGTAGGCTTATTGTGTCAACAATCTGGCCACTCTCACCCATACAGATCAAACGATTGCCCTCATAGGCAAGAGTTCATAACTCACCTAGGATTAAGTTCTAGTAACCTATGGTCATCCTATGAAATGTTAATTTATTCAATTAACGGTGTTATAAGGAGAAATTGAACATTTCGCGGTCCGGTCTCATAGAAACTCTTTGCATGGGATACCTCCACTCACATGTCTCCACACTGAACGATTAGGATCACATCATTTGTAACACTTTACAACTCTTGTAACAATTACAAAGTGAGTCGTATTCGTAGTGTTACCAAGTTAAGGCAACCAATCTTATCCCTATACTACATACCTTTTTGGTTATTACTTAAACATGATCCAACTTTGTATGTCAACCACATACATGTTTAAGTTTACATGAAATAACCATGATTTTAAGTTTACATGAAATAACCATGGATTTTGTTTATTGGATTTGAATTAATGCAACAAGAATCAAATAAAGCAACTCTTTATTTTTTTGATACAATAATTTGCATTTACAAGAATTACAAACAACGACAAACTAGAGATTTAAGAGACCAGTCCCAATAATTACAGTTGGCTCAATTACCATTTTATCCCTAGGATTACATCTAAGTCCTTAAGTCTCACTGATCCTCTAATGAACAACCTATTTATGGTCCTACCATAAACAAAACCCTTTCGGGCCAATTAGAGGGAGGGGCCTCATTGTTCAAGACCTCGAGTTAGTACTTAAGGGAGCAATTCCTCTACTTACCCTAAATAAACAACCTGTTTATGGTCCTACCATAAACAAAACCCTCTTGGGCCAATGAGAGGGAGGGCTCCATTGTTCAAGACTTGGAGTTAGTACTTAAGGGAATAATTCCTCTACTTACCCTAAAGACGGGAACGAGTGAATTCCATCTTGTGTATCTATGTTCCTAGTTTCGTACTCGAACAAATCCGCAAAATGGTAGACTTATTGAGTCGGCGAATCTGACCACTCTCGCCTATACAAATCAAAGGATTGTCTTCATAGGCAGGAGTTCATAACTTACTCAGGATTAAGGTCGGGTTATCTATGGTCATCCTATTGAAAAGTTAATCTCTTCAATTAACGGCGTTATAAAGAGAGATTAATCATTTCACGGTCTAGTCATATACAAACTCTTTGTATAGGATACCCCCATTCACATGTCTCCATGTGAACGATTAGGATCAAATCGCTTGTAACACTTATAACTCTTGTGACATTTACAAAGTAGGTCATATCCGTAATGTCACCAGGATAAAGCACCTAACCTTATCCATATACTAAAGATCATTTAGGTTATTACTTAAACATGATCCACCTGTATGTCAACCACTATTATGTTTAAGTTACATAAAATAACCTTGGATCTTTCTTTAATAGATTATTGCATATATTAAATAATCAACCATTATTTCAAATAACATATATAACTATGAGGCTTTAGGGCATACATCCCAACAAAGTTAACTTAAAATAATATAATTAATTTTTTTATAATATGCATTAATATGAATATAATTAAGTAATATTAAATGTTGAAATTTATTTCAAATATTAACTTCTAATTTACCACTTGTATAAATGATCATGCTAGAAAAGTATGACACGTACTTTGTCATTTATCAAGTGTTTAAGAACATATTTGGGAGTGATTTTAAAAAGGCTAAAATCACTGTTAAATATGTTTTTAATATTTCAAAATATTTTGATGATTGAAAATTGCATTTAAAAGTGTAAAATTGAAAATTAAATTAATTTTGAGTGATTTTAACGATTTTAAAATCACTCCAAAAAACATATCCTTAATCTTTCCATCTTCCATTTGTTGTGCTAAAAAAACAGATTTATTTTTCCTTTAATATCTAAAACATGGGACATAAAATTTTTGTCACATGTTTCAATAATTTTATATTAACTTATAACTTAAGTCACTAAACTTTCAGTGTAATATTTTTAGTACTAATTCTTAAATTTTAATAATGTTATTGTGTATGAGGGTCTGAAAGAAATTAAACCACTCAAACTCAATTCATATGGCTTCGATTTGATTAGAAGTTTAGATTTGGAATCACTTTTTTCTAAATACAATTTTTTTTGTTCGGTTCTTAAATGCATGAGATTGAATCAAGATCTAACACACCCTAACCTATGATAATATGAAATCAGAAACTTTATAAAATAACTCAAATTATTTAGTTTTAAATCGAAAACAATCCAAATCAAACTTCCTTTTCAAAAGAAAAAGAAAAAGAAAAAATCATATTGGTTAGGTTAGTTGTATATTTGGAATTTTTGAATAGTTAGCCTTTTTTTTTTCTTTATTTTAATATTATCACTAATGTGATATTTCTGCAATATCTACTATTTTAAAAATAAAACCCTAAAAATTGGTCTTTTTATGAACATATGTTGATTTGAATTATAATTGAAAGTTAAAGTAACTTCTTACTTTAATGGATTGGGTTCCTAATTAATTTAATAAAAGTTGTTTAAATTATAAGCAACTTGAACGATTAGATTAAATTCATAAAATTCAATCAATGAACACTTTGTATAATAAATGCATAAATTAACTTTAAGAAATGTTTGAAATAGATTTTTGAAATTTCAATTTCGATCAGTAATATAACCATGATTCATTATGGTCCCATTTGGTAACCATTTCGCTTTTAGTTTTTGGTTTTTGAAAATCAAGCCTATTTCCTCTCATTTTCTTACCATACTTTGTACCAATATTAAGTCAAAGAGTTGAATTCTTAGTCAAATTTCAAAAACAAAAATAAATTTTTAAAAACTATTTTTTTTAATTTTTAAAATTTGACTTGGTTTTTTAAACAGGGATAAAAAGTAGATATCAAAGCACACAATTTAGAGGTGAATGAGTGTTTATAGACTTAATTTTCAAACACTAAAAACTAAAAGTTAAGACCCCGTTTGAAAATTATTTTGTTTTTTATTTTTAGTTTTTGAAAATTTATTAAGTCTACAAACACCCATTCCACTAAATTTTTTTGCTTTCTTATCTATATTTTACCCATATTTTAAAAAACTAAGCCAAAATTTGAAAACAAAAAATAATAATTTTTAAAAACTTGTTTTCGTTTTTTAAATTTTTATAAGAATTTAACTATTTTACTCAAAAAAGATACAAGCCTATGTAAGAAAATGTAAGAAAATAGACTTAATTTTCAAAAATTAAAACAAAAAAACAAAATGATTATTAAATGAGACCTAAACTTATATTATTATTATTATTATTATTATTATTATTATTATTATTATTATTATTATTATTATTATTATTATTATTATTATTTTAGATCAGATTCAGTAGACATTAATCTCAAAAGTTGAGAATTTCTTAAAAAAAAATATTCAAGAAACCAAGAGGAAGAAGGCGGGCTGAGGATCTCACATAAAAAATATTGATGAAACCTCATGTTTTTCTACTATAGTATCATAGTTGCATGAATTAACCCTTTGTTCTGTAGTGACTCCAAACGAGTATTTGGTAAAAAAAAATTAGATTAAAAAATGGTGAGCCTAAAAATGCACGGCATAGATCAAGGTGTGACATGTTTCACCTATAAAACCCACATAAGTTGGCCACTCAGTTCATCACACAAATATTCTCTGTTTGGTTAATTAAAGGAAAAAAAAATGGAATCCATTAACACTATCAACCCTGAGGATGAAACCACTATAGTTGCTGATAAGTACAGAGCTTTCTTGCATTTGGAAGCTCCTACCATTCAATGGAGGCATGGAAAGCCCCCAAATTATGAAATTATTAACCAGCTCTTTGAAGATGGGAGAACTAAGGTTCTTTTCTTATTTTTTTTTTCTTTTCTGTCTCTCTCTGATCTCACTCACATAATCTCTGTAATTACTTAACTTGTTTTTGTTATGTGGTATAGGTGTGGCCAAAAGGATCTCTTGAAGAAACAGTGCAAAATATTATAAAATCAATGCAACTGGAGTTTACTTACAAGACTAGATTACAGGATTTCAAGACCATAAACACTCAGAAATTCAACGTTTTTATCAATGGTAATTTCTTTGTTTCTTACATATATACATAATCATCTCATTAAATTTAGATTATATATTTTTTTCAATTCAGCCCCAAGTGTACTTTTTTAATGGATAAGTTCACAAGATATGATATGATACTCAGTGAATTTACAAGCAAAAAAAGAGGAAAATTCGAATTTTCTGAGTAGGAGTATTAGCTTTACTCTCTTGGAATTCTAATTCCTCCCCTCTATATATTTCTATCCATTCAAGAAGTATTTTTGTGTAATTAATCATTTAGCTAAACTAGCATCTTCTCTATTTACTTCTAATTAAAGTGTATTATGGAAGGAATTTTAATTTCGTCTTTGTGGTTAATGCAGGAAGAGATGGACAGTCAGGAGAAGAAGTAGCAAGGATTGGGAACTTCAATGCAATGTTGAAGAGTGCTTTACCAAAAGAGTTGCAATTTTTCAAAGTAGAGGAAGAAACACATGAATCAGCTTATAATGACTTTAAGACTTGTTTTCCAAGAGGCTTTGCATGGGAACTTATAGAAATTTATTCACCTCCTCCTTTGATTGCTTTCAAGTTTAGGCATTGGGGTTTCTTTGATGGACCTTACAAAACACATTCCCCAACTGGTGAATTGGTTCAGTTCTATGGCATGGGAACTCTCAAGGTAATAAAGTTCAATTCTTTAATGTTCACCACAATTTTTTGTTGAGAGTTGAACCTAATGTTTTTGACCAACTGAGAACTATATTCAAAGATAACAAATTTTTTTGAAGTAAAGATAGACAATTGATTTATGTTAATTAAAGTTACATTGTGGGTGTGAAAAGAGTATTTAAATAAGAAATAAGTTTAGAGAATTTAATTAAATGATTATATTTGGACATATAGGTAGATTCATCAATGAAGGTTGAAGAAATTCATATCTACTATGATCCAACAGAGCTATTTGGAGGTCTTTTAAAGGGCAAAAAAAATATTGCTTCTGAATTATCCAAAACAACTGATTATTCAGCTGCCTCTGCCTGCCCACTCTTTAATCCTGAAAAGTAGTTTCTAATAAACAAAAATAATATATGTGAAATTGTAAGCTTCAATAAATTCTATGTATTATTCAATAATCTCTCTGCATATATACATGAGCAGGGGAAGATTTGAAGGAGGGCTCTAAATTTTTATTTTCTTTAAAATGTATGTGTGCATGGATTCTGGCTATTTTATATAATATATGTATTATGTTTGATACCAAAGTCTTGTTTACTATTCTGTTTGAGATTTGAGTGCAATTGTAATGGATTGTATTGTAAAATAATTGAAATGTAATAGAAAATGGATCTTTCGTTATGTTTATGAATGTGTAGAAATAATGGGCTCAAATGTAACTGGACTACTTTTGATTGTATTTACCAACCTATGTAATCCTTTAATAAAAAAATGTATGTTTACTATAGTACCCTAAAAATTTTAAAAGTATTACGTAACAGCCCATCCCATATTTCGATTTTTCCCTCTTCTTTCATTTTTGGTTTGTCGGACTCCACCTTCACTCGCCTTCATTCTTCTAGTTTCTTTTGCTTCTGCTTTCTTGCTTTCTTCTTCCTACTTTGTTTTTGTTTTTGGAATTTAACCCTCGTTCTTCAAAATTTTTTTGTTTATGATCAATTTGGGAGTTCCAAAAATTTCAATAGGCATCCTCACAATCGAGCCATTTCGTCCCATTAAATTGTGTAAGTTGATTGTTCCTTCAATTTCATGGACTTTGCGTTTTTTGTATGTGCAATTCTTTTGAGCCTTTGTTGGTCCTGTTTCTATTTCGATGGTAAAAAATAGGAGATTATGGCGTTTTAAGGTGTACATGTGAGTGTTTACCGAATGCATGTGGTAATTTGGTCCTATTTTGGTTGAAACATGTGTGTGTTGGAAGTATAATGCCAACAACGAGGAGAGTGGATGTTGGTATAGGGGAGGGAAAATTTTGTATAAATGAGATCGAGAGCAAGAGTATGATATAGACAAGAACGCGAGTGTATACTAACAAGAGCTTGAAAAACGTGACAACGAGAGTGCGTGTGCATATGACAATATCTTATTCTGAACGCTATTACATGTTTAAGGGTTGGGTAGACATGTTATATGGTAATATACTGCCTGTTATGGCCATTGCATGTGTAGTTTGGTATGTTATACGATATTTTTTTTCATACGTATGTTATGTTAGTTTGCAATATTGAAATGGAGCATGCACTAAAGGTATCTATTGATGATCATTATCCCCCACAAGTCACTAGTCTACCGCATGTTGGCAGTGCGAACAAATCCCTAAAGAAAAAGCTTACACTAACCTAGCTTAACATGTTCAGGAAAACTGTATTTGGACGATTCGTTGACATGGATTTGGTGTTCAATAGTCCTCAGATTCATCAACTTTTGATGTGGGAGGTGGTCGATGAGAGGGAAGATGTGCTGACTTTTGACGTTTGTGGTTGATCGCCACATTCTCGAAAGAAGAATTCTTACTAGTGATTGAATTGTGGCATTCCCTAGAGGTAGTTGTTGAACATTTGGTACCATCTACCCTTCGAACAAAGTGTTTTGATTTGGATGCAGACCTACATCTTAACATGTTTAAGGATGAGTACCAGAAGTTGACGTTCGAGAATGACGATGATGCTTTGAAGATTTCAGTCATCTACTACATTGAGTTTGCATTGATGGAAAAAGATAAAAGAAAGTCAACCGTCTATAAGAGATTGTTCAATATAGTGAAGGACTTGGACTATTTTAATAGTCTTGATTGGGGATAGTGGTATGGGAGAGGACTTTGAGGGGAATTAAAAAGGCCATGGTGGATAAGGTTTTGATGTATAAGGAGAACATGTTGAATAAACCGTGGTATGTAGTAAAGTACAGTCTAACCATATTTCTTCATGCCTTGCGGGTACTGTACACTATCCCTTTCCAACTGGTATGTATATTGAATAGCACACTATTGCCTAATCAACTCAATGTCTATACTCGAAGGGCGAGCGGTTGAGAAATTGAATGATGAGTTTATCCCTTGCGTGCTTAGGTGGTTTGCTCCCACTCAGTTTCAACAACCATCTTGTTGCAAGATGTATTTCATTCTACTGATGTACGTATTGTACTCTTTATGTGGGTTGTATCCTTTAAACTTTTATTGTCTCTTTGTTCCTTCTATTTGCAAATGATAGTCACTCCACAACTACGCATGATATCAACAGAGAAGAAATATCGTGATTCACCTATGTATCGAAGACGCATTTTCTTTGGACATTCTCTTCTACCTCGCATAGTACTATATCACCATCCTATGCAATTGGCCCCACTATTAGGGTTGGCAATGGGGTTGGGCGGGAGTTGGGGATGCACTCCCCATCCCCTATCCTGGCCCATTCCTTGCTTTGAAGAGTCGGGGTCAGGAAATCCCGGTGGAAAAAAAATTCTGTTTATATTTTTATATTTAATTATTTCTTATTTAAAATCAATTAGAATTTAGTATTTGTATTGAAATTTTAAATATTTTAAATAACAAATTACTATTATTATTATTTTATTTATTTAAATTAATAATTAAAATACATTTTAGATTTTTATATTGTAAATTCAATAAAAACTAAAGTTAAATATATTAAGAAATAAAAATTTAAAAAAATGTTTAAAAAAATTCAGAAACAGTAGCTTCTACTGTTTTATATATATATATAATTTTTTTTTATAATATGTGTTAATATTAATATAATTAAGTGTAATATTAAATGTTGATTATAAATTTAATTCAAATATTAAATTCTAATTCACAGCTCATATAAATGAGCACGATAAAAAAGGTATGACATACCCTCTCACTTATTAAATGTTTAAATGTTTAAATCTTCGCTTGTTGTATTGAAAAATTAACTATAATAATGAGTTTTTTTTGTTAAAAAAGAAAATAATAAGAAGTTATAAACAGCGAGTAGACTATAATAGCCCACTCTACACAATTTAATTTGAATGTCCAAACACCATAATTAGAAAGAAAAAAAAAACTCTATTATTATCTTCTTCTTCTTCTTTTTTTACTTTTGAAATTTATGGTAATTCCCCCCCCCCCCCCCACAAATATCAAGGATATTACAAAACTATTATTATCCATTTTGTAAACTTTTGAAATTTATGTACTAAAGAGGGTATGTGAGAGGTAGACAGTTTCCCCAAAATATCATGGATAATACCACACAGGAGATAAATTTTTTGAGAAATTTTTCACAAATAGAAAAAATGTCAAATTATTTACATAAAATAGCAAAAAAAATACTGATAGATATTAATAAACTTCTATCAGCATCTATCAATGATAAACTTCTATTATTTCTATCACTGATAGATCCTGATAGACTTCTATCAGCGTCTATCACAACTATCTAAAAATTTTGCTATTTTGTGTAAATAGTTTTTCATATTTTTCTATTTTTTTAAAATTTTCACAAATTGAAACAAAAAAAAAAAAAAACTCTCTCTAATTGGTAAGGATAAGGATGACCGCTAGGAAAGTACACATTAATTGGAAAAAAAAAATGCAAGAGTATATATTTGTATTCTACTCTATGATACACATATCAATTAATCAATTAGGGTAATTTCATTCAATTGCTTATACTTCCCCACTTTATTATAAAGTTCATTCAAAAAGTTGAGAGAAATAAATATTTAGTTGTGGGACTTCAAATAAAAATTACTTTAGTGAGAGTCTCACATTCGAAAAAATCAAGGGACTTCACAATCTTTATAAGATAGTTAGAATCTATTTGAGTTGACTTTCTAAGTGTTTAAATAAATGTTTATAAGTATAAAAAGAAGTGTTTATAAATACTTAGAAAGTCAATTCATATGTACATTTAACTTCTCACTACCAATTTATTTTAAGATGAAACTCCATATACGTTATCTAATACATAAAAAATGACATTCAATCCGTGAACACATCTCAAAATCCAATTGGTTTAATTTTAACTAATACAACCCTTTAAAGTTAAAGAGTATAAATTGATTTTTCCCCAAAATATTTCGTCTACCAAATTATTTAATTAGATAATCCCGTCTAACTTACACTATTAGTTAGTTAGTTAATTAATAGTTTTATTTTAGGGTAATTGTTTTCAATGACAAAACTGTTGAAAATATTTTCAAATTTAACAAAATGTCACTATCTAATTAGTGATAGACAGTGATAGACCCTGATATACATCTATCAATGTCAATCACGGATAGCCAAGAACATTTTGCTATATTTATAAATAAATTGGCGCACATTTTGTTATATGTAAAATCAGTCCCTTATTTAACTCTTAGATTAGGTTAATAAATAAATAATAAATTCAATTTAATATATTTTATTGACTTATTCAATGTATACTTAATCATATTAAATATTGACCTATTATTTTAAATAAAAATTAATTATATTGTTTTAAGTAAGTATAATATTAAATGTTGATTATAAATTCAATTCAAATATATTAATATTAACATCTAATCACAACTCGTATAAATTGTCTAAAGTGAGCACAGTAAAAAGGTATGAGATATGTACTCTGTCACTTAAAAAGATCAAAGGTTAAAATCTTCAAATCTCCAAATCTCCACGTGTACTAAAAGAAAGGGGAACATTTAAAAATAGAAAAATAAGAGAAATTATTTATACAAAATAGCAAAATTTTTAGATAGTTATGATAGTCGCTGATAAAAGTCTAGCAGGGTATATCAGTGATAGAAATAATAGAAGTTTATCACTAATAGATGCTGATAGAAGTCTATAAATGTTTATCAGTGTTTTTTTTTTGCTATTTTATATAAATAATTTGACATTTTTTCTATTTATGAAAATTTCCCTAAAAGAAACGTATTGGGTTATTTTTCCCTTAATATCTAAAATATATGTTATTGTTTATGAGGGTGGGAAAGAGATTGACAACTCAAAATTTCAAACTCAACTCGATCCATATGGTTTAGATTCGGTCAGAAGTTTACTTAATTAATTAGGTTTAGATTGAATTACTTTTTCTGAACACAATTAGTTTGGTTTAGTTTGGTTCTTAAATTCATGAGATTGAATAATCAACCCATCGTAACCACCCATAATAATATGAAATAAAAAAACTTTACAAAATTACTCAACTTAATTAATTTTAAATGGCAAACGACACAAATCATATTGGTTAGTTTAGTTATTTGGAATTTTTGAGTAGTCTTTTTTTTTTTTTTTTTTTTTAAGTAAACTTCATTAACACAACTAAACACCAACACAATCTTCGTTGAGAATAGAGGACAACCAATCTGAAAAACAAGATTCCCAACAAGCTTTATACACATCTTGAACATTGATTTGAAATTACGTTGCGCATAGAACTACCTAACAACGTTGGTTGGTTTTGTGAATTATAATTGAAATTTAATGTCAGGATTGGTTCATAATTTAATATGCGTTGTTCAAGTTGTAAGCAACTTGAAGATTAGATTAAATCCATAATGTATCTTGGTTCGAAATCTCCATGGTTTTCCATTGTCAAATTACATTTCTTGGTTGTTGCGACATTGCCTGATAACATCGTGGATGTTGGTCACTTATGGTCTACTGTTATGCCAAAGAAATGCAAAATTTTCATTTGGTCTATCCTCCACAATGGACTTAACACTATGGACGAATGTCAATCTAAATACCCTTCACTAAGTCTTAACCTAAATTGGTGTGTTTTATGCAGGAAACAAAATGAGTTGGTGGAACACTTGTTCATCCCTTGTGAGTAGTACTCCACTACAATATGGACTCATCTCAAGGCTGCTATCACACATGCTCTTCCTCTCTCCATAAACCATCTCATACAACATCTTGTGCACCTTAATATAAGTTCAGAATCAAAGATTTTGCGGAGCAATCTCATCACCGCGACCTTATGGTACATTTGGCTCGAAAGAAACTGTCGTACTTTCCAAAGTATTGAAAAACACTCTTCTCATCTGTGGGATGAGTTGTTTCACTTGCAGCCTTATGGTCTACAAAATCGGGTCCTTTTTGTAACTACGATGCATCCATTATAGCTTTGAACTAGAAGGCTTTTCTTTAGCTTCTTTACCACTTTCATTTTGTCTTATGAGCTTCCCTCTAGCTCTCTGATGTACTGAACTCTTATTCTTTTGGATGAATGCATCACTCTTATCCGGGATATGATGAGGATGCTACGGTCGTGTCAACCTACTTGAGATGGCTCGGTGCATCTACTGATCTCCCTAATAATACTTTGTTCAAAAAAAAAAAAAAAAATCTTAATCCCGTATGTTCTTCAATTCGCCCTTTAATGATATAAGGACTTGTTCAAGACTTGTTTAATTCAATGAATTAAACCTTGAATTATGACGGAGAGTGTGTTCTTCTTTTGGAATAAAAAACCATGTAGAGATTGAGTGAGTGAGCCAGAGAAGAAATGTCTATTACGTATATATAAGCAACTGCCCACATTTCACGTAACTACCCACTCACCACTAACTCGGGTAACTGCCGACTACCCACTACATGGATAACTGCCCATGACTAATCCCTATATTTCTCCAACTTCTCATAACACCACTCAAACTTATAAATTTCACGGTATGCGATGGAGGAATTTACACCCGATAATTATCTCTTCAATACTTTACTAATCATCATCGTGTGTACAAAAACAACAATTATCAATTACTTAAATTATATGGATCAATATTAGAAACCAAAATTTCTAACATGATTCAAAGGAAAAAGAAAAAAAAGAAAAATCCAAACCCTAGAATTATTGGTGAACCTAAAAAAGAATTGGGTAGAGGGTGTGGACATGTTTCACCTATAAAACCCCATAGTTGGCCACTCAGTTCATCGCACAAATATTCTCTGTTTGGTTAATTAAAGAAAAAAAATGGAATCCATTAACACGATCAACCCTGAGGATGAAACCACTATAGTTCCTGATAAGTACAGAGCTTTCTTGCATTTGGAAGCTCCTACCATTCAATGGAGGTATGGAAAGCCTCCAAATTATGAAACTGTTAACCAGCTCTTTGAAGATGGCAGAACTAAGGTTTTTTTTTTTTTTTTTTTTTTTTTTTTTTTCCTGTCTTTCTCTGATCTCACTCATATAATCTCTGTAATTACTTAATTTTTTTTTGTTTGTGGAATAGGTGTGGCCAAAAGGATCTCTTGAAGAAACAGTGCAAAATATTATAAAATCAATGCAACTAGAGTTTGCTTACAAGACTAGATTACAGGATTTCAAGGCCATAAACATTCATAAATTCAAATTTTTTGTCAATGGTATTTGTTTCTTTCTTACATATTTAATCATGTCATTAAATTTAGGTTAACTGTTTTTTTTGGGTTACAATTATTGTTTTTTTTTTTTCAATTAAGCCACTTTTTTTTCAAAACATTTAATTTAGTTAATTTTTTTAGGGTTGTTTTCAAATATAGAAAAATGAGACAAACTATTTACAAATATAAAAAATTTTTACGGTCTATCAGTGACAAACAATTCACTCAAGCGATAAAAGTCTATCGCGGTCTATTGCGGATAGATAGTGAAATTTTTCTATAATTGTAAATAGTTTGATATTTTTTTTATTTATAATATTTTTTCTAATTTTTTATTGTTTTAACCAATATTTTTTTTTTCAATGGTCCCTTTTTTCATATGGATGAATACAACAAAATAGACTTCTCTCTTAGTTGCCCAATTCCTCCCCTCTATTTTTATTTCTATTCAAGAAGTATATGTTTTGTCTAAATTCAGGCCTCATTTCATAATGATTAATCATTTAATTTTTTTTAATATATGAAAATTAACCCTATTTTCTCTCCATTTCTTACAATTATTTTATTTCTTAAGAATTCTTAACGAAATTTCAAAAATAAAAACTACATTTTAAAATTTTCAAAAATTGATTTGGTTTGTGAAAATATTGGTTGAAAATAGATAACAAAACAATAAATTTAGAGGTTAAATGTGTATTTATAGGCTTAATTTTTAAAAACTAAAAACTAGAAACAAAATGGTTGCCAAACGAGACCTTAATTTATTTATATTTTAGTTTTTAGTTTTTGAAAACTAAACTTATAAATACACCTCCGACCTTTAAGTTCCATTGTTTTATATCAATGTTTTAAAAAAACCAAGTCAAGTTTTACAATTAAAAAAAAAAATACAAAAACTTGTTTTGTTTTTTAAATTTGACTAAAAACTCAAAAATAAATTTAAGAAAAGATGAAAATCATCCTAATAATTTAGGAGAAATCAAGCATAAATTCAAAATCTAAAAATACTAAAAACAAAATTGTTATGTAACGGGGTCTCACTAGTATCTATGATTTTTATTAGTTGGCACTAATTACTTCTAATTAAACTGTAGTATTGGAAGGAATTTGCAATTAATACCCTAATTAATTAAATTAAAGAATAAAAGAAGAATTAATTAACTTTAGCTCTCTCTGGTAGTGTAGGTAGGGAGGGGAAATCAAGTGAAGAAACAGTGAAGGTTGGATCCTTCAATGCATTGCTGAAGAATTCTCTACCAAAGGAGTTCCATTATTTCAACGTTGAGGAAGAGACATTTGACTCAACCTATAATGACTTTAAGACTTGTTTTCCAAGAGGGTTTGCATGGGAAGTTATGGAAGTTTATTCACCTCCTCCTTTGATTGCTTTCAAATTTAGGCATTGGGGTTTCTTTGAAGGACCTTACAAAGCCCATTCCCCAACTGGTGAATTGGTTCAATTCTATGGCTTGGGAGTTCTCAAGGTAAGAAAATTAATTTTGAGATCCAATCTATACTTATATTCTTAAATCACCGATTGATCTAAAAGTTTAAGTTAATAGGTGAAGGTAAATTTAATATAATATCTAACACTCTCCTTTACCGTTTGACCCAAATGCTTGACCCTAAGTTTTTGGGTCAATTGGCGATTTAAGATCCAACCCATGGGTTCAAACCTCTTCATTGCTATTTCTTTCCTAATTAATATCCATTTCCACTAGCTTGACTCTTCTTCATATTTCAAGCCCACAAGTGAGGGAAAGTGTTAGATAATATATAATTAAATATTTTACCTTCACCTTAAGCTTAAGCTTTTGGTTCAATTGGTGATTTATGATATATCAATCAAATTTCTTCATGTGTGTGTGAGAGCTAGAGTTAACCAGCTTGAGTATATCTCGACTAATCACATAGCAAAGAAACTCGTAAAATCATTTATAAATCTTGAAGTGGGATTTTTACAAAATTGTGTAAGAGAAAATTTCGGAAACAACAAAATCAAGTTTTCAATTTCTTATTTTATCCTTTTTTGTAAAACATTTTTCTATATTTAATTTTAATACTTGTATTAAATTTCTTATTTCATCATTTTTTTATGATATAAATTTTCCTACATTTAATTTTAATACTTATTTTTAGGTAAAAGTTTTAAAATAATTTAAAAATTCATAGAATTACTAGAAACAAGTAATTATTATCAAACATTTTCTTTTTCAAGAAAAAATTACAAGAATCCAAAAGCCGGAATATTACATTATCAAATAACGCAGTTAACTAATATATTAATTTAAAATATACTTCCACCAAAGTGAGTATAACTTAGAAAATATAATGTTTATAGTACTACCTAATTTGAGATTAAAGGTTGGATATGTGTACATGATGATTTTTTGTACAGGTAGATTTATCAATGAAGGTCGAAGAACTTCATATCTACTACGATCCAGCAGAGCTATTCGGAGGTCTTCTAAAAGGCAAAAACACTGCTTTAGAATCCCAAACCCAACACAACAATGACAAAGATTTGGCTGCTTCAGTTGCCTGTCCATTCTCCAAGCTCAATAATTAGTTTTAATAATAATAATAATAATAATAATAATAATAATAATAATAATAATAATAAAGGTTTAAAATATGTTCTATGTACGTAATTGTAACCTTCAATAAATTATCTATGTATCCAATAATAAAATCTCTCAACATACAATTCCCTGAAGAGAAAAGGACCTGAATTTTTCATATAGGGCATAAATAGTTATATCCACAATAATAGTAAAGAATTATATTATATATTTTCTCAGCTTTTTTACTTTTATAAATAAATTTTCTAAGAAATTTTTTTTATTTTTTTATTTTTAAGAAAACAAAGTAGAAATTGGTCTCAACTAAGAGACTCAACCAAATAGAGAAATTATTCGACCAACAATGAGATTGGGACTCATCCATCGCACAACGTGCTAATCCATCTGCCACCTTATTCTAAGAATGACATATGTGGTGGAATTGCATCTCATGATGCATCTCCAATAGACAAAATCTCATTTACCACTAACTTCATTGGAGTTTAGCACCTCCTCCTTTCCATTCAGCAACTGCATAGTTGAGACGCTGTCCGACTCTACTACCAAAGGCAACTGCACCATCGAAACTAAATTTGATCCCTTTAATTCAATCAAGCAATCACGCCAACCTCTACAAATAACACATAAAATGATCCTTCCATAGCCTTTTCCCACCCATTGCATAATGAGTCCACTTTTTCTTAATTAAATTATTTCTAGTATACTAATAAAAGAGATCTTTGTACTACCCTTTTTCAACGGCATGAATGAAATTTGGCCCACGATTTGAAATCGACTAAAATTTGGCCTTGTACTTGTAAATCAAATTACTAACAAGCAACAAAAAGAAGTAAAATAGAATTCTTTGCAGAATCAATATCAATTGAAGAAAATGAGAAAGAGGATGCACAAGTATTTATAGTGGTTCAATCCCAATAAGGGATCTACATCCACTGTTGAAAGACCATTCTCTTGATTATCTCAGAAGCTGTAAAATACAGAGTAACTGATGAATACACTTGTGTAAATTCTTCCTCACAATTTTAGAAGGACTTAGAAAAAAATCACTCCAGAAGAAAAACTCTCAAAGAAAATGAATAATCCCCTAGCCCATAAGAGAATGAATGCTACTCCTAATGCACTCACCTTCCAAACACTCTCATACTCAATGTAATGAAGAAGATGAATCACTACTGCCCTTAACCGAAAGAATAAATGGAAAAACCATTACACCATCTGCACCATAACAGATTCTGACGTCACTGCCAACCAGCTCAACGGCTTGCACATGTGAAGTTTCTTCTGCTTCAGTGTTGGATCCAGCCCACTGAAAGAAGCCCAAAATTCAACCATTCTTGTGTAAACTCAAGTTGATATAAGTCCTTGGGCTTTTCATAAAAGTAAGAAGCCCAAAAGAATACTGAAAACAATTAAGAACCACAGCCCAAAATAAACAGATATATTAGGCTAGCAACAAGCAATTCAACAATTCTCCACCTTGCTAGAGTAATTCAAGAACAACTAAACTGAGACAATAAACAACAACCTTTCCTACTTCAGTAAGTAACTCACAAAGAACCAAACTTGAGAGTTTTTAAACAACTCTCAAGTTTGTGTGCTGGAACTGATTTCGTCAATGCATCAACTGCATTTTTTGTTGTGGAAATCTTCTCCAATCTTATCTTTCCTTCTGTTATCACATCTCTAATAAAGTGAAACCTGACATCTATGTGTTTTGTCCTTTTATGATAAGTTTGATTTTTAGATAAAAACATTGCACTTTGACTATCACAGTGTATAACAACATTATCCTTCAGACAAACACCCATCTCTTCTGTCAATTCACACAACCAGATAGCTTCTTTAAAGGCCTTTGTCAAGGCCATGTATTCAGCTTCTGTAGTAGAACGTGCCACCACAGTTTGCAGTGAAGATTTCCAGCTCACCGTGTTTCCAAATAAGGTGAACACTAATCCTGTCAAAGACCTACGTCTATCCTTATCAGTTGCATAATCTGCATCTACAAAGCCTGTCAGATGCTCTTTATCAACTAGCTGCTTCGAGTATATAAGACCATAGGACAGTGTGCCTTTGACATATCTCATTAACCACTTCACTGCTTGCCAATGTTGCTTCCCCGGATTTGACATGTATCTACTCACAACACTCAAACCATGTGCTAAATCTGGTCTTGTGCAAACCATGAGATACATCAAACTACCAACTGCATTGGCATAAGGAACTGATTCCATATACTCCACTTCCTCTTCAGACTGTGGTGAGTCCTTTGAGGAGAGTTTGGAATGATTTGCCAGGGGTGTAGAGGCAGGTTTACAATCAAACATTCTAAATCTTTTAAGCATTTTAGAACAGTAAGACTCCTGACTTAGTTTTATACTACTAAGTTTCCTGTCTCTCATAATTTCAATACCAAGTATTTTCTTTGCTGGCCCTAGATCTTTCATTTCAAAAACTCCCTTTAAATCATCTTTCAACTTGTTTATCTCATTTCTATTAATGCTAGCAATCAACATGTCATCCACATATAATAGGAGATAAATAGAACTACATCCCTTTGAATGTCTAAAGTAGACACAATGATCTAAATTGCTTTTAATAAATCCACAAGATAGCATAAAATAGTCAAATCTAAGGTACCATTGTCTAGGGGCTTGTTTCAGCCCATATAAAGACTTTTTGAGAAGGCATACCTTATTTTCTGTGGATTTATTGATGAAGCCAAGGGGTTGTTGCATATAGATGGTCTCATTGAGACTTCTATGAAGGAATGCTGTTTTGACATCCATTTGGTCCAGCTCCATGTTCATTTCAGTTATTAATGACAGCAGCATTCTAATGGATGCATGCCTCACAACTGGTGAAAAAATTTCATCATAGTCCACTCCTTCCCTTTGGTTGTACCCATTTGCTACCAACCTAGCTTTATACGGTGGAGCTTTTGTGTCTTCAATGTTTGGTTTTAATTTGAAGATCCATTTGCACCCAATCAATTTCTGATTTACAGGTTTATCAACGAGCTCCCAAGTCTGGTTTTTAAGAAGTGAATTCGTCTCTTCTTGCATAGCTAGGTTCCATTTCTCACATTCGTTTGAAGAGACAGCTTCTTTATAAGTGAGAGGTTCACTATCACATTCTTCAAGTTCTACATTAAAAGCATAGTACACAAGATCAGCACTTGCATACCTTGTTGGTGGTTTGATCTGTCTCCTCTTTCTGTCTCTTGCAAGATTGTAGTTCTCTAAATCTTCTGTTTGAGGAGGCAGGTCCTCATCTCTCTCCACCTGAGTGTCACTCACTCTCGGTATGTCAACCTCTGCTATCTTGGATGTTGATGACACATCTATCTCTGATGCTATGACTTCATTTCTTTGTAAATCTTGATCTTCCTCTGATTTAGACATTGCAAAAGCAATATTTTCTTCATCAAAGGTCACATCTCTGCTGACAATACACTTTTCTTCTCCTTTTTCAATGCACCATAGCCTATAGCCTTTAACTCCTTTAGGATAGCCTAGAAAAAGACATTTCTTGGCTCTATTATCAAGTTTGCCTTCTTTATTATGTGCATAGGCTACACATCCGAAAATTTTGAGATTACTCAAGTCTAGAGGATGTCCTGTCCATTTTTCAATAGGAGTTACAAAATCAATGGCTGAAGATGGACATCTATTCACAAGATAGGTAGCAGTCGCCAAAGCTTCTCCCCAAAAAATTCTTGGCAGATGAGCATTTGACATGAGACATCTGACTCTCTCGAGAAGAGTCCTGTTCATTCTTTCTGGAAGGCCATTTTGCTGAGGTGTTCCTTTCACTGTTAAGTGTCTCTAAATCCCTTCATTTTCACAAAGGATCTTGAACTCATTGCTTAGGAACTCCATGCCATTGTCAGTCCTTAGAGTCTTTATCTTCCTTTTAGTTTGTTTTTCAACTAGTGTCTTCTACTCAACAAACTTTCTGTAAGTTTCATCTTTGGATCTTAGCAAGAAAATCCATACTCTCCTTGAGTAATCATCAACTATTGAGAGGAAATATCGAGCTCCTCCCATGGTTGGTGGTTGCTCAGGTCCCCACAAGTCAGCATGGACATACTCAAGGATTCATTTTGTAGTATGTGCTCCTTTTCCAAAATAAACTTTTGTTACTTTTCCATAGATACAATGCTCACAAACACCAAGAGTACCAGTTGAGATATTACTACGTAACCCTTGTTTGTGAAGATGTTTCAATCTAGATTCACTAATATGACCAAGCCTCTGATGCCAGAGATTAAACTGATTTTGGTCTTTCTGAGATGCAACTGATGAGGAACCTGTCACTGGGCAACCTTCCATGATGTATAAGCCATTCTTTAATTTCCTTCTAATTTTTACCATAGCTCATTTCACAATCTTTAAGGTTCCATCTTGGAGCTTAATCATATATCCTGCAATGTCAAAAACACCAAGAGACAACAAGTTTCTTTTCAAGTCAGGTACATATCTAACAGAGGTTAATTCCCTGATTTGGCCACCAAACATTCTAACTTGTACGGTGCCTATTCCAGTTACACTGCATTGATGATTTCCAAGTAATACTTTTCCACCATCAATTTGTTCAAACTGTTGGAACCAATGTCTATTAGGACTCATATGAAAAGAGCAACCAGAGTCTAAAATCCATTCAGAACCTAAATGTCTTGTAGAAACAGTTAAGACTTCAGCTACATCATAGTTTTCAGTGACATTTGCATTGTGATTTTCATTTTCTTTCTTGTTTTCTGTTTTCCTTTTGTTTTTTAGTTCAAAACAGTTCTTTCTAATGTGTCCTTCTTTGTGGCAGTAGAAGCACTTCCTGACTTTTCCTTGAGATTTTGACCTGCCACGGCCATTCCCCCCATTTGACTTCTTTTCAAATCTGCCTCTTGCCATTAAAGCTTCTCGTTCTTTACCCTTAACCTTCTTTAACTCTAGTTCTCTAGATCTAAGGGCATTCAGAACATTATCCATTGTTAAACTATCTCTACCATATTTAATCACCATTTTAATCTCATTATATGAGTCTGAGAGAGAGTTTAACAATACGATAACCTTATTTTCATCTGACATAGTCTCTTCAATGTTGCTTAGGTCTAGAAGGATGCGATTAAAGTTGTCTAGATTATGTTCCAGGTCCTTAGTAGGATCCATTTTGAAGCCAAAGAATCTCTCCTTTATATACAGCTTATTTGTAAGAGATTTTGTGAGATATATAGCATCAAGTTGAGTCCATACCTCCTTTGTTGTTTTAGCTTCAGGAATTTGTCTCAACACATTATCAGCAAGATATAGGATGATGGTGCTGAAGGCTATCTCCTTCATTTCTTCAATTTCCTCAGGCTTCAGAGTTGCAACGAGATTAATCGTTTCATCAAGGGCCTTTGCCACCTTCTGTTGCACCAGCCAGAGCCTTGATCTTCTTCTTCCACAATGAAAAGTCTCCCTTGCCATCAAACCTCTCTATCTCGAATTTAGCTGCCATGAGAGATCACCTTTCAAAAAAATAGACAACATAGACTCTGGAGCTCTGATACCAAGTTGTAAATCAAATTACTAACAAGCAACAAAAAGAAGTAAAATAGAATTCTTTGCAGAATCAAATATCAATGGAAGAAAATGAGAAATGGGATGCACAAGTATTTACAGTAGTTCAATCCCAATACGGGATCTACATCCACTGTTGAAAGGCCATTTTCTTGATTATCTCAGAAGCTGTAAAATACAGAGTAACTGGTGAATACACTTGTGTAAATTCTTCCTCACAACTTTAGAAGGACTTAGAAAGAAATCACTCCAGAAGAAAAACTCTCAAAGAAAATGAATAATCCTCTAGCCCATAAGAGAATGAATATTACTCCCAATGCACTCACCTTCCAAACACTCTCATACTCAATGTAATGAAGAAGATGAATCACTACTGCCCTTAACCGAAAGAATAAATGGAAAAACCATTACACCATCTGCACCATAACAGATTCTGACGTCAATGCCAACCAGCTCAACGACTTGCACATGTGAAGTTTCTTCTGCTTCAGTGTTGGATCCAACCCACTGAAAGAAGCCCAACATTCAACCATTCCTGTGTAAACTCAAGCTGATATAAGTCCTTGGACTTTTCATAAAAGCAAGAAGCCCAAAAGAATACTGAAAACAATTAAGACCCACAACCCAAGATAAACAGACATATTAGGCTAGCAATAAGCAATTCAACACTACTAACATAAGTGCGCTATAAAATTATCGATTCAACTGGCGAATTGACTGATAGCGCTATTAATCTTGCTTCTCTCTTCTAGATCTTGTTTCTCGCTTCTTGATCTCGCTTCTCACTCCTTCATCTCGCTTCTTCAATTTTTTTCCTCATGAACGCTTTCCTTTGATTCTTCCACTGCTTTTCAATCTCGCTTATCTCGCTTCTTGATCTCACTCCTTAGGTAGAAGAAGTGGGCGGAAGAAAAAACGCAAAGGAAGAAGAAAAAGAAAAAAAATGCAGGAAAAAAGGAAGAAGAAGAAAAACACAGAAAAAAAGGAAGAAGAAGAAAAATGCATAAAGAAAAAAAGTAGAAAAAAATGGTAAATTCACGTGAGGCTAACATAAGAAGAAGAAAAAAGGAAGAAGGAAGAAGGAAGAAGTCTATTTAAGGTTAAAGTGGTAAATTCACATGATGCTGATATAAGCAAAGGGTCAAAATTCCTTGGTTTCCAAATTCGAGATTAATTTTTATTTGGGCCCTAAGAATTAAAGGGCCTCTTTGCAATTTTTCCCTGATAAAATCACTTGCATATTAGAGTCCAAATGTTTAAATAAATTATCAAACTACTAAAATGCAGTTTCCACTACAAAAGGTTTTAGACAGGGCAAGACATAAATTAAAGGGTATATGATCACCTGAAAATTATAGCTAAATCTATGTTTAATTATGTTCCTAATGTTTGGGTGTTTTTATTATTTAGTTTATGACGTGATTATATTTTTATTTTCCAATTATATCCTTTATTTTGGTTGATGTTAAATGTGGCAGATGATCAAACTTCTTTTGTAAAAATTTAGAAGAGAAATTAAATCATTGATTTGAAAAAATCACTACTACAAAAACTGATTTACTTGACACTTGCAGTTTTTAAATACTTGATGTTTTTTTAACAAAATGTCAAGTACTGGCCTTTTTAAAGAGAAAACGTCAAGAATAATGTTAAAAAAGCAGAGTTTTACGGAAATTTTCGAACTTTTTTATGCTGACTATAACTTGATGTTTTATAAATGTCAAGTTTAATAAACATTTAACGTAAAAAGAAAAATATTAATTTTTAATCAGCCCTAATTTTAACTAAACAAGTCGCGTGCCTCCTTCACAAAACCTAAAATCCGAGCCTCTCCAAAAATCGTGTGTGCGTCGTCTCTCAGCCCTCCAAATCGATTTCTCGTAGCTTGAAGTCGTGTTCTCTTTTCTAGCCACTTCTCATGTCTCACAGATTGAAATCGATTTCTCACAAGTCGTGTTCTTGTGTTCGGCCGCTTCTCCAAATTGATTTCTCATAGCTTGAAATTGATTTCTCACAAAATGAAGCTCAAAATCTTGTGTATGGCCGTTTCTCAATTTTGATTTGGAGGGTTTTCAGTTCGACGATCTCACCGCTTCTCAATTTGTGTGTGCCTCTTTGCTTCCCAGTTCCAAATCGATGGTTTAGACCCTCTCTTTTCTGTTCTCCACTTCTCATTTCTCTATTCTCACCTTTAAGAGAGTTTCTACTCGGGACTAACAATATTCCTAACACCCATTTGAAGAAGAAGACCCTAACCCTCAACTAATGGCTCCTCACAATCCCAGTACGGTATACTTTAAACCCTCTCTTTTCTGTTCTTCCACTTATTTTCTACTTAATGAACTTAAATCTATGAAACCCATGTTCCAATAGGGTGAAACAAATCATTCAATAGGGCTAATTTCAAAAGGCCCTGAATCCCTCATTTTTAATTTTTCAGGATGAAATGTGTGATATTTGTGGTGAGATATTGGATATAATGAAGTAGTATTCACTTGCTCTGCCTACAAAATAGCCTGTGAGCACATGTATGTTTTACTTCTTTTCTCTTATCATTTTAATTTCTTTCTTAGTTTTCTCATTTTGGACTGATCTTAATATGTTGGTGTCTGTTTTATATATCTTTTATGTTTGTTTGTACCAGTTATTGTATGTGTGTTTATAATGTTGAAAACATTCCAGAAAGTTGGGTTTGTGAGTCATGTAAGGCCAATTCCAGAGTTGTTGATAAATCAGGACATCCATTTTAATCTAATACACAATTCCTTTGTTGTGAAACTCTAAATTTGCTTCTGTTGTTGGAAATAATTTCATTTAAATACATTTTTCCCTCCTTTATCTTTGTTCTGTATATTTTCTATGAGCTAGTTTATTTAGAAAGTACTTAAATTGCAATTAAAGTTTTTGTCATTTGTACTGTGCATGTGGGTAACAATTTTTTGGTATGAGATGTTGTTTTAGAAGTTTAGGCAAACATATTCCCTTAAAGGTTGATTTAGATTTTAGCCTATTTAGTGTTGTTTAGAACATGTTTAGCCTAATAAAGTAAAGTTGTAGTTGAACATAGTGTAATAACACTAACGATTTGAACCATCTTAGACTTTTGTTTTCTTCTAACTTCAAACAACATATGGGTATTAGGTACTAACTATTATCGTAGAAGATTTTTTTTACATGGTGTTTACTGTCCAAGTATTACTTAGACACTTTTTAGTAACTTTTTTATGTTGTTTTCAAAGTCAAAGTGTGATATATAGTTTTCTAGAACATTTTACGTGATTTTGAGAGTCAAAATGAAACCCTGGCACTTTCATGGAACTTAATTAGGTGCCAAAGTGACACTTATGCACTTTTTAGTTTGTTTGGAAAGTGAAAAGTGTCACTTAGACACTTTTTAGGAACCTTTTATATGGTTTTCATTAACAACGTTTGATTAGCTACCTAGTTTTAAGAACATTTGGGGTTGTTTTGAGGGATAAATTGAGGCTTAGGCACTTTTAATTAGTTTGTTTCGAGATTGAAAATGTGATTTAGTTTCTTCTAAGGAACTTTTTACATGGTTTTCATAGATAAAATGTGACTTACCCATCTTTTAGGAGCATCTTAGGTGGTTTTGAGTTCCAAAGTAAACTTAGGAACCTTTTAGTTCGTTTTGAAGGTCAAAGTGTCGCTTAGCCACTTTTTATGAAACTTTTAGATTGTATTGAGAGTGGAAGTGACACTTAAATTTGAAGCCTCTCCCTTTTGCTTGTGCATGTTTTTCTAATTCATGTTGTTGTTTTCTAAATTCTTTTAAGTTTTGTATTGTAGTTATTTTTGTATTTTAGAACATTTACATATTGTGTAATTTTATTAACATTTTTTTAATATAAAGGGTAGAATTTTTATAATTGTTCACCTTTCATTCATAAAATAAAATACTATTATGTGCAACTACACTAGTATGCTTGTCAATTAGAAAGTTTGCTTTTGTTATGATATATGACGTTGCTTCTGTTATGATATATGACGTTAAGGGTTATTTGCTATTTGTTTTTTCATTTCCATGTTCTGATCTTCGATTTATCTTTTTTTAAACTTTGCTACTAATTTGAATCCTATGTGCAGTTTCACGTTCGCCCTAGACAAAGTATGGTTGAATCATAAGCCACAATTGGACAATCTTAAGTAGATTGACAAGTCAAAAAGGTTCATCTAGCACAGAAAAGAATTCAAAATAGTCCAATGACAATTAAAAGGTAATATATATATAAAACTTTCTTCTTAAAATTCTAGTTTGTAGTGTTGGATTAGTTTAGAAGTTGAAGTGCTATGACTATCATGCAGTTATGATAGTCATAGACTAGTTATTAATATTGGGATCCCATTTTCATGATTGTCCATTGGTTTGATATGTAAGTGATGTGTTGGAAATTTTACCATTCTTTCCTTTGTGTAGTATGATCCTTGTTTAGATGTTTGTGTATCTGATAAATTATATTACAATGTATGAAATACCAAGCATATAATCCTTGTATAGTTTTTGGGCCTTAGTTACTGTACTTGGTATTTCAATTATTGATTGTATATGTAGAACTATTCTTCAACAAGTTCATCTATGTATTTTCTTGGAGGCATTGTTTAGACTTAAAGTTATTGGTTTTAATACTCTTCTCTTTTTGTTTGTAGATTTTAAGGAGTTGAGGATAACATCCGATGAAGCTTTGACTTTGGAGTTACCTTAGAGTGTTGTAGTGCTTGGAAGAAGGTGCATTCTCTCTTTCTTATTATTACATATGCTCCATGTTTTATGATTAAGGATCGTAAGTACTCGTTTTTTGTTATTAAGTATATTGTGTCCGAATGAGTTTTATTCACTTGTTGGGAGAGATAGTTTGTAACTTTTGAATTGTTCATGAAGTTGTTAGCGTTGTAATACTAAAAGTATTAATATAGTATTGTAATTTTGGAAGTATTCATATAAATATTAGTTTAGTAACATTGTAGAAATGAAATTGTGAATATATATTATTTGTTTATATGGTTGACAAGATTGGAAATGTGTGTTGTTTATTTGGTTGATGAATATTGTTTGTCATATATATTCAATGTGATTGTTGGACCTCAAAACAGGAGCAATTATATAGGTAATTTTTAATAGTATAATTTTTTTTTTAAAAAAAAAAGCACATACCAACTTGATAAGCAAAACGTATCAAGTATTAATTAACTTGTCATTTTCTAGGTGTCAAGAAGAAATTATATTTGACAAGTAAAAATTGTCAAGTTATAAAAACCTTGATTTATAATAAATGTCCAGAATCTAGCCACTTGACACTTTAAATAAGTCAACAAATTTCATATACTTGACACTTATTAAATATCAAGTCAATTACAACTTGATGCTTTTACCTAGTAAAAAATATTACTCTTATTCTTGACAGGGGCTTACTTGACGTTTTAAAAACGTCAAGTACACTGATAATTGACTGGGAAAAAATGTCAAGTAATACAGTTTTTGTAGTAGTGAATATATATATATATATATATATATCCTCTAATTTTTTTCTCCTCCATATTTCAAAGATGTTAGACGAAATCTGACTTAAAAGACATGTTTCTAGAGTAATTTTTGAGAGAGTGATAATTTTAGTGAAAATGATTTGTTAATAAAAGATTTACTAACCTTCCGTTTGGATCCAAAAAAGTTAAAGAAATAATTTTAAATCCTCTGATTTGAAATTGAAGAAATGATTTTAAATTAATTACTTCGTTTGAACGAGAAAGATTTGAAATGAATGTATTTAAATTTTTGTGTTGGGATGGTAACTGAAAAGGAAAAGAAAGTTATATTTACTAATATAGGGCTATTAATTATGTTTTAAGTAAAAACAGGATTTAAAATCATTTTGAATTTTAAAATTATTATCTTTCCTGCAATAACAAACGATGAACAAAACCATAAAAAAAAATGGTGTTGAGAGTTGAACCTAATGGTTTTAACAATTGAGTGTTAAGGACAACAGACCTCCATATCTTCATGACGGTATGATATTGGTCACTTTGGATATAACTCTCATGGATTTGCTTTTGGTTGCACCCAAAAGGCCTCATACCAATAAAGATAGTTGTTCTCCCTTATAAACTCATGATCATCCCTTTATTTAACCGATGTGAAACTTTGATTGCATTCCCACCCAACATTGAGAACTATTATTCAAGATAACAATTTTTTTTAGGTAAAGATGGCAACTGATTTATGTTAATTAAAGTTGCATTGTCTGTGTAAAAAGAGTATTTAAATTAGAGATAAGTCTGGAGAATTTAATTAAATGATGATATTTGGACATACACGTAGATTCATTAATGAAGGTTGAAGAAGTTCATATGTACTATGATTCAACAGAACTATTTGGAGCTCTTTTAAAGGGCAAAAAAGATATTGCTTCTGAATTATCTAAAACAACTAATTCTTCAGCTACTTCTGTCTGTCCACTCTTTAATTCTGAGAAGCGTAGTTTCCAATAAACAAAAATAATATATGTGAAATTGTAAGCTTCAATAAATTCTATATATTATTCAATAATCTCTCTACATATATACATGAGCAGGGACAAATTTGAAGGAGGGCCCTAAATTTTTATTTTCTTTTAAAATATATATGTGCATGGTTTCTAGCTATTTTATAGGATATATGTATTATGTTTGATACTAAGGCCTCATTTACTATTCTATTTGAGATTTGAGTGCAATTGTAATTGGATTGTTTTGTAAAGTAATTGAAATATAATAGTAAATGGATTGTCTTTCGTTGTGTTTATGAACGTGCAGAAATAATGGGCTCAAATGTAACTAGACTACGTTTGAATGTATTTACCAACCTATGTAATCCTTTAATAAAAAAGTGTATGTTTAGTATAATACTCTCAAAAAATTTAAAAGTATTACGTACTAACAGCCCATCCCATATTTCGATTTTTTCATTTTCTTTCGTTTTTGGTTCGCCGGACTTCACCTTTACTCGCCTTTATTCTTCTAGTTGCTTCTGCTTCTGCTTTCTTGCTTTCTTCATCTTTTTTTTTTGTTTTTGGAATTTAACTCTCGTTCTTCGAAATTTTCGTTTATGATCAATATGGGAGTTCCAAAAATTTCAATAAGCAACCTCACAATCGAGCCATTTCATCCTATTAAACTGTGTAAGTTGATCGTTTTTTTAATTTCATGGGCTCTGCATTTTTTGCATGTGCAATTCTTTTGAATCTTTATTGGTCCTGTTTCTATTTCGATGGTAAAAAATCAGAGATTAGGGCATTGGTGTACATGTGAGTGTTTACCAAACGCATGTGGTAATTTGGTCTATTTTGGTTTAATATGTGTGTGTTGGAAGTATAATGCCAACAATGACGAGAGCAATATTGGTATAGGGGAGGAGAAATTATGTATAAACAAGATCGAGAGCAAGAGTATGATACAAATAAGAACAAGAGTGTCTACTAACGAGAGCTCGAAAAATGTGACAACGAGAGTGCGCGTGCATATGACAGCAACTTATTCTGAATGCTATTACATGTTTAAGGGTTGGGGTAGACATGTTATATGACAGTATACTGTCTGTTGTAGCCATTGCATGTGTAGTTTGGTATGTTATATGATATCTCTTTTCGTATAACCATGTTATGTTGGCTTGCAGTGTTGAAATGGAGCATGTGCTAAAGGTACCTATTGATGATCATTATCTCGCACAAGTCACTAGTATGTCGTATGTTGGCAGTGCGAACAAAACTTTGAAGAAGAAGCTTACACTAACTTAAGCTTAACAGAGCGTCAACACTATTGAGATTTTTGGAAAAGAATTTTTGGAAATTCTACATTCCAAAAAAATGTAAATTCTTCCTACCGACTATATCTCACCAGAGCATCAACACTAGGGAGATTTTGCAAAGAAACCTCCCCAAGCTATCGTTAAATCCCAATTGGTGCCCTCTTTGCAAGAACCACGATGAAAATATGGAATATCTGTTTATCTCTTGCAATATTGCTTCAACGTTATGGACTTTGTTGGCCTCTCAAATAGGATGGAAAAGCAGAAACAACTCCATACAAAATCTTTGCAAGGACCTATTTTCAATCGAAATAAAGCTTTAAGAAAAAAGTCATCATATTCAATGCAATGGCTGCCACTTTATGGACTATTTGGAACGAAAGAAACAATCGTATCTTTAAAGAAACCAGCAGAAGCGTCATAAACCTTTGGGAAGATATATGCTCCCTCACTAGCTGTTGGTCTCACAGAGCTTAGTTTTCAAGACTTCGGTCCTTCTACTATTGCTATCAATCTATATGCTTTATGTAACAACTAACTTACTGCTTAATTGGGCTTCCCTCTAGCCCTCCTCTCGATTTTTTGTATGTACTCTCTTTATTGATCTTATTGAATAACTATTGAAAGGGAGATAATGATGAGGGTGCTAAAGAATGTGTCTACCTAGTGGAGATATTCGGGTGCACCCCTTGACCCAACATTTCTTTTTCGAAAAAAAAATTGACCCATAACTATATAGTCATCTTTTATGGTACTTTTTAAAGTGTTTTTGACGATGCCCATCATGTCATGGGATAGTTCCAATTACCCGACAAATTAATTTGTTTTTTTTAATGTTGAATTGGAGGGATTTGATTTAGTTTTTTTTTTTTTTTTTTTTTTTTTTTTTTTTTTTTTAATAATTCACCAATGCTACAAAATACTGGCAACATTTATATATATATATACAATTTTATGATTTTTTTAATGAGAGTCTTTACATGATTCAAATTTTGTCCCATAACTTTTTATTCATCCTTCGATACTTTTTGGGTTTATATATTCTTCAGAAAAATGTAAATGTTTATTTGATTTTTTTTATTAAGTCAATGGATCACGTTTTTTTTTTTTTTTTTTTTTTTTTTTTTTTTTTTTTACTTTGGAGCAATCCACTACTTCTACAAAATAATGGTAACATTTTTATATATTTTGATGTACAATTTTATGATTTTTTTAAATTCAAATCTTTGCCGAATTCAATTTTGTCTTATAACTATTTACATCATTTGGTATATTCTTCTAAAAAAATGTAAGTGATTATTTGATCATTGAGTTGTTTTTTTTTTTTTTCTCAATCAAGTGATTATATTATTTTGTTTGGTTTGTTATTGTGTTGGAAAAGCGTGGAGATAAAGGTGAGGATGAGAAAGCAGGTACCACACCTTTTCTCTCCCCATGTTTCATAGACGGTGATCTCCATGTTTGTTTTACCCTATTTTTTTTTTTTTTTTTTTTATCTAATTGCAATGGATTTATAAATTTTCAATTCTGTGATCTAATTGCAATGGATCTGTATGCTTTTAAAAATAAAATCTACATTTTCAAGTAATAAAATTGACATAAATGATTATTAGATTTGAAGAAAAAAAAATCTTTTCAATGTTTTACTTTAAATATTATATTATAAATGTAGTATCTAATTTATATTTTAAATCTAACCCAATATCAAAATTGTTGGTAAAAAATCTTTTATGTTTCTAAAATAAATTTTTAGTAAAATTTTGGGGAATTTTTAAAAATAAAAAAATAAGGGAAACTATTTACACAAAATAACAAAAGTTTTAGATAGTTGTGATAGACGCTGATAGAAGTTTATCAAAGTCTATCAGGGATAGACTGATAGAAGTCTATCAATGTCTATCAGTTTTTTTTTTTTTTTTTTTTTTGCTATTTTCTGTAAATAGTTTGACATCTTTTCTATCTGTGAAAATTTCCCTAAAATTTTTGGCTAATCTTTTATGTTCAAAAGATTTGGTTTCTTTTCATAAAAGAATATTTATTTTTGTTCAATTTTTAACCTATAAGAGTTGGACCTACGTGGTTTTAACATATAATCTTTTATTTTTTATGTTCACAAGATTGGCTGTTTTGGATGATTCATGGAGAATCATCAAGTTGGTTTTGTGGTGTGAGTTTTTCCCTAATTGGTTTCTTCTCTAATTAAGGAGGAGAGCTCTCTACCTAATTTGGGGTTGATTTTTAATAAAATTCTTTTATTATTAAAAAAAAACTTGCAAAATCTATTAAAAAAGAGAGCAAAATCTTTAAAACAAATAATAATAAATAAATAACTAGCTCAATTATCCTTATATTTCTTTTTTAAGATTTTTTTTTTCATTTTTAATAATTTTTGTAATTTGCTTGAGAGAGATTTGTTTAAGCTTTCCCATGCATTATTTAACCATATTATATAAGATTCTCTTGATTTATGGATAAACTATGATATGAATTATAAAATTAGGATTTTATTATCATGTGGAGTGAAAAATAAGTTTAAGTACATACGAGTCCCATAGAAAAGTTAAATAATTGTCAAAATATGATATTTTTAGTCCAACTTGAGGCTAATAAATTTTTGTCTAAAATAAATTAGCATGATTCACAATTTTAAAAATAATAAATTTTAGCTTTTACACTACAAATTCGTGAACACGTGCGTGATTCATTACTAGTCTATTAAAAGGAGGGAAAATCAAAAGGTTCTCCACCTAAGCAGATCCTTATGGATGTATAGATTTATAGATTAATATTAATGTATTATTTTCAATAAAAAAATTAATTATATTATTTTAAGTTAACTTAAAATCATATAATTAATTTTTTTATAATACGTGTTAATATTAATAATAATTGAGTATAATATTAAATGTTGATTATAAATTTAATTCAAATATTAACTTCTAATTCACAACTCGTATAAATGAGCATAATAAAAAAGGTATGGCATATACTTATCACTTATTAAATGTTTAAATCTCTAAATCTTCGCTTGTTGTATTAATTAAAAAATAACTATAATAATAACGGGTCTCAAAGAGTGAGTGGACTATAATAATCTATTCTATCCAACTCAATTTGAGTGTTCAAACACACCATAATTAGAAGGAAAAAAAAACCTACTGTTATCAATTTTTTTACTTTTGAAATTTATGGTAAGTTTCCCCCAAAATATCAAGGATATTACCACTCCAAAAATAATTTTTTTTTAAAAAAAAACCCTTAAAAAACTATTGTTATTAATTTTGTTTAACTTTTGAAATTTATGTATTAAAGAGCATATGTGAGAGGTACATAGTTTCCCCCAAAATATCAAGGATAATACCACACAGAAAATAAATTTAAAAAAAAAAACGAATGTTTTCAAATATAGAAAAATGAGTCAAACTATTTACAAATATAGAAAAAAATTTACTGTCTATCCCTAAATTTTTATATATTTATAAATAGTTTGATATTTTTTATGTTTATAGTAATTTTTTTAAAAAAAAGCTCTAATTGGTAAGGATAAGGACAAGGACAGCTAGGATAGGACACATTAATTCGAACAAAAAAAATGCAAGAGTATATATTTGTATTCGACTCTATGATACACATATCAATTAATCAATTAGGGTAATTTCATTCAATTGCTTATACTTCCCCACTTTATTATAAAGTTCATTCAAAAGGTTGAGAGAAATAAATCTTTAGTTGTGAGGGTTGAAATAAAAACTACTTTTTTATAAGATAGTTAGAACTCGTTTGGATTGACTGTTTAAATGTTTAATTAAGTGTTTATAAGTAGAGAAAAAAAGGTATTTATAAACAACTAGAAAGTCAATCCATACGAGTCCTTAACCTCTCACTACCAATTTGTTTTAAGATGAAAACTCCATATATGTTATCTAATACATATGTAGTTACAAAAAACAAAGGACATTCCATCCAAGCGAACACATCTCAACTCAATCGGTTTAATTTTAACTAATACAACCCTCAAAAGTTAAAGAGTATAAATTGATTTTTTCCTCAAAATATTTTTCGAGTTGATGTCCTAAATCTCATATGTCTTGTAGTTTGTAAATACAAGTAACATATCTAATAAAATAATAGGTATTTTATTGACATTTTAGACTGCATTAATTTAATCCAATAGACTAATATCTAAGGTTATTTTATGAAACTTAAACATGTACGTGGAGACATACAGGTGAATCATAATTAAGTGACAACCTAAATGGTCTGTAGTAAATGGATAAGGCTAGATACCTTATTCTGGTGACACTACGAATATGACCTACTTTGTAGATTTTATAATTGTTGTAAAGTGCTACAAATGATCATACCCTGATCGTTCATGTGGAGACATGCGAGTGGGGGTATTCTATACAAAGAGTTTATATAAAAAACTGGACCACAAAATGAATAATCTCCCTATATAACAACGTTACTTGAAGAGACTTACATTTCACTAGGATGACCATAGGTGACTTAACCTTAAACTTGAGTGAGTTGTGAACTCCTGTTTATGAAAGCAATCCTTTGATTTGCATGGGTAAGAGTGGCTTTGTTAGCCGACTCAATAAGCCTACCATTTTGGGTATCTGTCCGAGTAGGGAGCTTGAAACACAACTACACAAGATGAAATTTATTCATTCTCGTCCTTAAGAAAAATAGATAAATTGCTCCCTTAATAGTTGATTCATAGTCTTGAACATTGAGGTCTCAACCTCTTACTGGGCCGAGAGGTGTTAATTTATAGTTGGATTATAAACTGGTTGTTCATTAGAGGAATCAGTGGTACTTAAGGAGTTAAAGGTAACTACAGGGATAAAACGGTAATTTGACCCATCTGTAGTTAGGAGCGTTTTGTGAAGCGTAAACTTATCATTGATTAGTTATATCCGTGGACACAGAAATATATCTACAGTTCGAAGAGTGCAGCTATCGGTCTTTAGTGGAGTGACCGATAGTTAATGAAGAGTGATTAATTTAATTAAAGAGTTTAATTAATTAATCTCATATCATTGGAACTTCTAATTTGTAGGTCTTTAAGGTCCCCTTGTTAGCTCACTAAAGGATAGATAAGAGGAATGATTTAAATTGTTCAAGTCAATTGATGGGATAGCATATTAATGAGATTAATATGATCATATGGTTAATTATAGATGTGATCTATAATTAAGAAAGAAATATTTGAATAAGATTCAAATATTAAATTCTTATGAATTAGATTCATGAAGATTTAATGGATTAATTTTGAGAGGTAAAGCAAATAAACATGTGATCGATGTTTATTTATTAATTAACTATATATATATATATATATATATATTAAATTGGATTTAATGTATATTAATTGGTAAGTATATTAATTGAATAAATGTTATTTAATTAATTGGACTTAAGGGTAAATTGGAAAAAACTTGAAGAAGAGGTAAACTCTTCTCCATATAAATATGCATTTATGGTCATTTTAGGAAATGAATGATTAATTGTCAAAAACCCTAGCCTCCAATCTAGAATTTCTTTTCAAAATTTATCCTGTCCACCACTTTCTATTATTCTTCCTCCTCCACCAATGTGATAGAGACCACCCTTCTACCTTTGGATTCCTAGAGAATAACAAGGTTGCACTTACGGTGGTGTCCCTTGTTCATTGAAGAAACGTTCATGAGAAGACGGAGAGGAAAAACGCGAAGAGTTCGGGTTTCGACAAAAGCATGCTTTATGTAATGTTTATCCATTATTATTCTGTTTTCTTTGTTGATTTTGTTCTTTTAAAAACTGAAAAACAAATTACAAGATGATCTCATGCTTCCGAAGGAATTCAATTCCCTTCAAATATTACATTACCAAATTATTTAATTAGATAATCTCAACTCACTTATACTATTAGTTAGTTAATTAGTTAATAGTTTTATTTAAAGGCAATTGTTTTAAATGGAAAAACTGCTGGAAATATTTTTAAATTTAGTAAAATGTTATTGTCTATCAATGATAGACTCTACTATATTTGTAAATAAATTGGTTCATTTTGTTACATCTAAAAACATTTCTTTATTTAACTCTTAGATTGCGTTAATAAATAAATAATAAATTTAATTTAATATATTTTATTGACTTATTCAACGTATACTTAATTATATTAATTATATTATTTTAAGTAAGCATAATATTAAATGTTGATTATAAATTCAATTCAAATATTAACTTCAAATTCACAACTCGTATAAATTGTGTAAAGTGAGCACAATAAAAAAGTATGAGACATGTACTCTTTCACTTAAATATTAAATGTTAAAATCTCTAAATCTCCACTTGTATTAAAAGAAAATGTATTGGGTTATTTTTCCCTTAATATCTAAAATATGGGACATAAAATTTTGTGTCATGTATTAATTTTATGTTAAACTATAACTTAAGTCACTAAACTTTATATTTAATGACTAGTCCTTAAACTTAATTCAATAATGTTATTGCTTATGAGGGTGTGAAAGAAATTGACAACTCAAAATTTCAAACTCAACTCAATTCATATGGTTTAAATTGGGTCAGAAGTTTACTTAATTAGGTTTAGATTGAATCACTTTTTCTGAACATAATTGGTTTGGTTTGGTTCTTAAATTCATGAGATTGAATCAATACAACCTAACTTAACATAACCCACCCACGATAATATGAAATCAATAAACTTTATAAAATTACTCAAATTAGTTGATTTTAAATGGCAAACGACCCAAATCATATTGGTTAGTTTAGTTATTTGGAATTTTTTTAATAGTAATTAACCTTTTTTTAAAAAAAAAAAGCAAACTTCATTGACACAACTAAACACCAACACAATCTTTGTGGGGAATAGAGGACAACCAATCTTAAACAGAAGAAAGAAAAGTAGGCCACCAAAACAATAAAAAAACAGTGCGAGCAAGCGAGTGAGCCGCCAAATTACAAGAGCGAAAACAATTAGCATAAGAAAACACATTTGCACGCAACACAAGTTCAATCGTAGCTTCAACGACTTTTTTTATTTCAGAAAAATCTGATGATGGCTCATAGTAAGCCTTTTTTTCTTTATCCTTTCTTTTTAATCACCCATAGGTACAAAAGGCATATTTTGAAATTACGTTGCACATAGAACAATCTAACATTGTCGGTTGGTTTTGTGAATTATAGTTGAAATTTAATGTAAGGATTGGACTTTTAATAAGAGTTGTTCAAGTTATAAGCAACTTGAAGATTAGATTAAATCCATAAAATTAAATCAATGATTTAAATGTTAGCATAATTACTTTCAATCTATATTATATAGATTAACCCTATGATCATTCATGCCAAATTGTCAAGAATAAATAACATACCGGATTCCATTGAAAGATTGAAGATAACTTTATGATGATAAAAGACTATTGTCTTCCTCAACCAAAACTCTGAATGCCTTAGTGGGATCTCTCTCTAGATGGGATTCAAGAAAGACTGAGTGTTTGTTGTTTTGGTGTGTTGGGGATCATAACCCTAATGTCTCTTTATATACTAGTTCAATTACGGTTCCCATTAAACCCTAATCAATCTAGGAATAGGCTTCTACCCATTAAGTCCATACTTAATTAGGATTTCTAGGGCCTTAATTAATTAGATCACATAATAGGGCCCAATCTAATAAAATAACCCAATGTGATAAAATAATAATCCACATACATAGTCCACATATTAATTATACATATTTTATTTAAAAATATGTCTAACATTAAAAACATTCGAGAAATCAAGAAAGAAAAAGGTTGAGGATCTCATATGGAAAGACTTCAAAATCTTTATAATAGTTACATATGAATTGTTACTCATCTCATTACCAATTGATTTTGAGATTAAATCTCGTGTTTCTCTATTATGATATCATAATCGTAAACTCCAAACGGGTATTTGATTTGTTAGCAACAACTAGACTTAAATGCGAAGCGATACACCAATTGATTCTAATAAGATAATTAGATCGACAAAGATACATATCGAAAAGAAATGAGAACACTTGATAATTCCATGATGAATATCTGAAATTCTTTAAATCAATGTTCTCCAATCCCAATACCGTATGTTCTTCAATTCGCCCTTTGATGATATGAGGACTTGTTTAATTCAATGAATTAAACCTTTAATTGATAGAGAGTGTGTTCTTTTGGAATAAAAAATCATATAGAGATTGAGTGAGTGAGCCATAGAAGAAATGTCAAGCACGTATATATAGGCAACTGCCAACTCCCCACCACATGGATAACTACTCATGATTAATCCCTCTATTTTTTAACTTCACATAACACCACTCAAACTTCTAAATTTCACAATATGGGATGGAGGGATTTACACCCGATAATTATCTCTTTAATACTACATTAATCATCACCGTGTGTACAAAAACAACAATTATCAATTACTTAAATTATATAAATCAATATTAACATGATTCAAAGGAAAAAAAATCCAAACCCTAGAATTAATGGTGAACCCAAAAAAGAATTGTCTAGAAGGTGTGACATGTTTCACCTATAAAACCCCCCATAAGTTGGCCACTCAGTTCATCACACAAATATTCTCTGTTTGGTTAATTAAAGGAAAAAAAAATGGAATCCATTAACAAGATCAACCCTGAGGATGAAACCACTATAGTTGCTGATAAGTACAGAGCTTTCTTGCATTTGGAAGCTCCTACCATTCAATGGAGGCATGGAAAGCTCCCAAATTATGAAACTGTTAACCACCTCTTTGAAGATGGCAGAACTAAGGTTCTTTTTATTTCTTTTTCTGTTTTTCTCTGATCTCACTCATACAATCTCTGTAATTACTTAATTTGTTTTTGTTATGTGGTATAGGTGTGGCTATAGGTGTGGCCAAAAGGATCTCTTGAAGAAACAGTGCAAAATATTATAAAATCAATGCAACTGGAGTTTGCTCACAAGACTAGATTACAGGATTTCAAGATCATAGACACTCAGAAATTCAAATTTTTTGTCAATGGTAATTTCTTTCTTTCTTACATATTTAATCATGTAATTAAATTTGGGTTAATTTTTTTTTCTTTTGGGTTACAATTATTGTTATTTTATTATTTTTTTTTGTCAATTTAGCCACATTTGTTTAAAACCTTTTAATTTAGTTAATTTTTATGTTTTAAACAATATATATTTTTTCAATTTTTTTTTTTTTTTTTTTTTTTTTTTTTTTTGATATCTGTGAGTGTCCAAGCCACGGGACAACTCGTCCAACCCTACAACAGGTAGGTGACCACCATGGATTGAACCCATAACCCCTTAGCCCTTTGGCTTTTTTTTTATGTTCCCACTACCACTAGACCAACTCATGATGGTTAACTGTCCCTTTTTTCATATGGATGAATACAACAAAATAGACTTGCTCTCTTGGTTACCCAATTACTCCCCAATATATTTATGTCCATTCAAGTAGTATATATGTTTCTCAAAGTTGATCATTCAAGTCTCCTTTGATAATAATTTAGACTCCATTTGGATTTTTTTTTGTTCTGGTATATGAAAATTAACTCTATTTTCTTTTAATTTCTTACCATTATTTTCTTTCTTGAGTAAAAGAGTTGAATTTTTAGCTAAATTTCAAAAATAAAAACTTGTTGTAAATAACTAATTTTTTAGGCCCTATTTGTTAACCATTATGTTTTTTTATTTTTAATTTTTTAAAATTAAGCCTACAAGTACCCCTCTCACCCCTAAATGTCTTGCTTTCTTATCTACTTTTTACCTATATTTTCAAAAATCAATCCAAATTTTGAAAACTAAAAAGAAGTAGTTTTTAAAAACTTGTTTTTGTTATTGGAATTTGGCTAAGAATTCAACTTTTGTACTCAAGAAATATCCAAACCATTCTAAGAAAATTTGATCAAATAAGTTTAATTTTTAAAAACCAATAACATAAAACGAAATGGTTACGAAACGGGTCTAAGTTTTCAAAAATTGGTTTGGTTTTTTAAAACATTGGTTGAAAGTAGATAACAAAACAAGAAATTTTAGAGGTGAAATGATTGTTTTATAGGCTTAATTTTTAAAAACTAAAAACTAGAAACAAAATGGTTATCAAACAAGGTCTTAAATTTTTGTTTTTAGTTTTTAGGTTTTGAAAACTAAACTTATAAACACAACTCCAACCTTTAAGTTTTATTGTTTTCTATCAATGCTTTAAAAAAAACCAAGGATTAAAATATCGATGTTGTTGGATATCGACATTTCAATTTTACGGATATATCGACAAAATATCAATATTGATGGATATTTTTGTAAATCACGAATTTTATAAACTTTATTTAGATTAATAATTAAGTTATTTTTACTCCCAAACAAAGTTATGGATATAGTTATTAGTATTGTTATTCATATTGGACTAAATAGGTGACATTTTTTTTAATGTTTTACAAGCATTAATAAAATATATTGGAGATATCCATGGATATTTAATATCGATATCGAATCTTTCGATTTACGGATATATTAGCATATCGATCCGTCCTTGCAAAAAACCAAGTCAAGTTTTACCATTTAAAAAAAAGATAAAACCGTCCTAATAAAATTACGAGAGAATAAGCCTAAATTAAAAAACTAAAAATACTAAAAACAAAATTGTTATGGGCCTGTAATATCTAGATTTTTATTAGTTGCCACTAATTAAACTGTAGTATTGGAAGGAATTTGCAATTAATACCCTAATTAATTAAATTAAAGAATAAAAGATGAATTAATTAACTTTAGCTCTCTCTGGTAGTGTAGGTAGGGAGGGGATATCAAGTGAAGAAACAGTGAAGGTTGGACCCTTCAATGAATTGCTGAAGAATTCTCTACCAAAGGAGTTCCATTATTTCAAAGTAGAGGAAGAGACATTTGACTCAACCTATAATGACTTTAAGACTTGTTTTCCAAGAGGATTTGCTTTTGAAGTTATTGAAGTTTATTCACCTCCTCCTTTGATTGCTTACAAATTTAGGCACTGGGGTTTCTTTGAAGGATCTTACAAATCCCATTCCCCAACTGGTGAATTGGTTCAATTCTATGGCTTGGGAGTTCTCAAGGTAAGAAAATTAAATTTGAGATCCAATCTATACTTATATCAATCAAATTTTTTCATGTGTGTGAGCGGTTTGAGCATATCTCGACTAATCACGTAGCAAAGAAACTTGTAAAAGTAGGTCCACCCCTTAATTTGAACTCATTTCATATTGTTTGAAACAGAAGATGGTAGGAAAGTACATCATTTGATGCGTAATGTTCACATTTCTTGCAAAAATGTTTACAAAATTGTGTAAGAACAAGTTTCAGAAACAACAAAATCAAGTTTTCAATTTCTTGTTTTATCATTTTTTATAACATTTTTTTTTTATTTTTAATTTTAATACTTGTACTCAATTGCTTATTTCATCATTTTTTTTATGATATATATAAATTTTCCTACAATTAATTTTAATACTTATTTATAGGTAAAAATTTTATAATAATTTAAAACTTAATTGAATTACTAAAAACAAGGACTTGTTATCAAATATATTCTTTTTTCAAAAAAAAAAAATTACAAGAATCTAGGAACAGAGATGTTACATTATCAAACAAATACAATATTTTGTATCTTAAAAATTAGTATTTTAATCTCCCACCAAAGTGAGTATAACTTAACTAATATAACGTTAATTTGTACTACTAAATTTGAAGTTAGAAGTTCGATATGTGTACACGATGATTTTTTGTACAGGTAGATTTATCCATGAAAGTCGAAGAACTTCATATCTACTACGATCCAGCAGAGCTACTTGGAGGTCTTCTGAAAGGCAAAAACACTGCTTCAGAATCCAAAACCCAACACAACAATGACAAAGATTTGGCTGCGGCTTCAGTTGCATGTCCATTCTCCAAGCTCAATAATTAGTTTTCATATTAATAATAATAAAATAAAGAAGGTTTAAAATATGTTATATGTAATTGTAACCTTCAATAAATTATCTATGTATCAGCCAATAATATCTCTCAACATACAATTCCCTAAAGAGAAAAATACCTGAATTTTTCTTATAGGGCTTAAATAGTTATATCCACAATAATAATAAAGAATTATATTTATATATTTTCTCAGCTTTTTTACTTTTAGTGATAAATAAATTTTCAGGAAGGGTTTTTTTTTAAAAGAAAAAAAAAATAGACGGCAACAAGTGCAAATTGGTCTCAATTAAGAGACTCAACCAAATAGAGAAATTATCCTGCCAACAATGAGATAGAACTCATCCATCGCCCAACGAGCTAATCCATCTGCCACCTTATTCTAAGAATAACATATGTGGTGGAATTGCATCTCATGATGCGTCTCCAATAGACAAAATCTTATTTACCACTAACTTCATTGGAGTTTAGCACCTCCTCCTCTCCATTCAACAACCACATAGTTGAGATGCTATCTGACTCTACTACCAAAGGCAACTGCACCATCGAAACTAAATTTGATCCCTTTAATTCAGTTAAGCAATCGCGCAAACCTCTACAAATAACACATAAAATGATCCTTCCATAGCCTTTTCCCACCCATTGCATAATGAGTCCACTTTTTCTTAATTAAACTATTTCTAGTATATTGATAAAAGGGATCTTTGTACAAACCTTTTTCAAGGACATGAATGAAATTTGGCCCACGATTTGAAATCGAGTAAAATTTGGCCTTCTACTGACGTAAGCACGCTAAGAAATTACTGATTCAACTGCGAATTGACTAAGAGCGCTATTAATCTCGCTTCTCGATTTCTCTTCTCGCTTATCGATCTTGTTTCTCGCTTCTCACTCCTTCATCTCGCTTCTTCAATTGTTTTTCTCATCAACGCTTTCCTTCGATTCTTCCTCTCGCTTATCTCGATTTTAGATCTCGCTTCTTGCTTCTTAATCTCGCTCCTTAGGTAGAAGAAGAGGGCGGAAGAAAAAAACGCAAAGGAAGAATAAAAAGAAGAAAAAAGAAAGAAGAAGAAGAAAAACACAGGAAAAAAAGGAAGAAGAAGAAAAATGCAGAAAAAAGAGGAGAAAGAAGAAAAAATCAGAAACAAAAAAAGAAGAAAAAAAATGGTAAATTCACGTGAGACTGACATAAGAAGAAGAAAGAATCCATTTATGATTAAAGTGGTAAATTCACGTGATGTTGATATAAGCAAAGGTCAAAACTCGTTGGTTTCCAAATTCGAAGTTAATTTTCATTTGGCCCTTATAAATTAAAAGGGCCTCTTTGCAATTTTTTCGTGATAAAATCACTTGCATATTAGAGTCCAAATGTTTTAATAAATTATCAAACTATTAAAATGCAAGCTTCCACTACAAAAGGTTTTAGACGGGGCATGATAGAAATTAAAGGTATATGATCACCTGAAAATTATAGCTAAATCTATGTTTAATTTCGTTCCTAATGTTTCGGTATTTTTATTATTTAGTTTATGACGTGATATACCAATTATATCCTTTATTTTGGTTGATGTTAAATGTGGCCGATGATCAAGCTTTTTTGTAAAAATTTAGATGAGAAATTAAATCTTGATTTGAATATATATATATATATATATATATATATATATATATATATATATATATATATATATATATATATATATTTCTCCTCCAATTTTTTTTCTCCTCCATATTTCAAAGATGTTAGACGAAATCGGACTTAAAAGGCATGCTTCTAGAGTAATTTTTGAGAGAGTGACAATTTTAATAAAAATTATTTGTTTATAAAAGATTTACTAATCCTCCGTTTGGATCAAAAAAAAGTTGAAGAAATGAATGTATTTAAATTTTTATGTTTGGATGGTAACCGAAAAGGAAAAGAAAGTTGAGTATTTACTAATATAAACTTTTAACTATGATTTGTTGATTGAAAATTAGAATACGACAAGGTTAATTGAGTAATAATGGGCTCAAACTTTGCTTTTGGTTTAACATACAAAACTACACCCAAAAGGCATGACTTTGCTTTTGGTTTGTCAATGACTTTGCTTTTGGTTTCACCCAAAAGGCATCATATAAATAAAGATAGTTGTCCTCTTTTATAAACTCATGATCTTTCCTTTATTTAACCGATGTGGGACTTTAATTGCATTCCCACTTAACATTGAGAACTATTATGCAAGATAACAATTTTTTTAGGTAAATATGACAATTGATTTATGTTAATTAATATTTGGACATACAGGTAGATTCATCAATGAAAGGTTGAAGAAGTTCATATCTACTATAATCCAACAGAGCTATTTAGAGGTCTTTTAAAGGGCAAAAAAAAAATATTGCTTCTAAATTATCCAAAACAACTAATTCTTCAGCTGCCTCTGTATGCCCACTCTTTAATCCTCAGAAGTAGTTTCCAATAAACAAAAACAATATATGTGAAAAATGTAAGCTTCAATAAGTTCTATGTATTATTCAATAATCTCTCTGCATATAGCAGGGACAAATTTGAAGGAGGGCCCTATATGTTTTTTTTAAAAAAATATATATGTGCATGGCTTCTAGCAATTTTATAGAATATATGTATTATATTTTATACTAAGGCTTGAGATTTGAGTGCAATTGTAATTGGATTGTATTGTAAAGTAATTGAAATGTAATAGTAAATGGATTGTCTTTCGTTGTGTTTATGAACGTGTAGAAATAATGGGCTCAAACTTAACTAGATTACTTTTGATTGTATTTACCAGCCTATGTAATCCTTTAATAAAAAAGTGTATGTTTACTATAATACCCTAAAAGATTTTTAAAAGTGTTCGTAACAACCATCCCATATTTCGATTTTCTCTCTTCTTTTGTTTTTCGCTCGCCGGACTTCACCTTCACTCGCCTTCATTCTTCTAGTTACTTTCGCTTTTGCTTTCTTGCTTTCTTCCTCCTTTGTTTTTGTTTTTGTTTTTGGAATTTAACTCCCATTTTTTAAAATTTTCATTTATGATCAATTTGGAGTTCTTAAAATTTCAATAGGCAATCTCGCAATCGAGCCATTTCGTCCCATTAAACTCTATAAGTTGATTGTTCCTTCAATTTCATGGGCTCTGTGTTTTTTGCATGTGCAATTCTTTTGAGTCTTTGTTGGTCTTGTTTCTATTTCGATGGTAAAAAACTGGAGATTATGACGTTTTAAGGTGTACATGTGAGAGTTTACCGAACGCATGTGGTAATTTGGTCTATTTTGGTTTAACATGTGTGTGTTGGAAGTATAATGCCAACAACGATGAGAGCAGATGCTGGTATAGGGGAGGAGAAATTTTGTATAAACGAGATCGAGAGTAAGAGTATGATACAGACAAGAACGAGAGTATATACAAATGAGAGCTCGAAACGAGAGCGTGTGTGCATATGACAATATCTTATTTTGAACGCTATTACATGTTCAAGGGTTGGGTAGACATGTTATATAATAGTATAATGATTATTATGGCCATTGCATGTGTAGTTTTGTATGTTATACGATATCAATTTTTAGACGTATGTTATGTTGACATGCAGTACTGAAATGGAGCATGTTCTAATGGTACCTATTGATGATCATTGTCCCGCACAAGTCACTAGTTAGTCACATGTTGGTAGCGCGAACAAAACCCTGAAGAAGAAGCTTACACTAACCCAGCTTAACATGTTCAGGAAAACTATATTAACGATTCGTTGACATGGATTCGGTGTTCAACAGTCCCTTGATTCATCGACTTTTGATGTGGGAGGTGGTCGATGAGAGGGAGGATGTGCTGACTTTTGACGTTTGTGGTCGATCATCACATTCTCAAAAGAAGAATTCTTACTAGTGACTGAATTGTGGCATTCCTTAGAGGTAGTTGTTAAAATTTGGTACCATCTACCCTTCTAACAACGTACTTTGATCTAGAGATGGACCTACTGTTGGACCGGTATGGCAACCTTAGAGGGGGGTGAATAGGGTTTTATTAAGCTAATTAAAACTTTTTAATAATGTGGGCCCAATTAAACAAATTAATACACTTTATACTAACAAGTAATTTAAACAAGAATTTCATGCAAATAAATTCAATCCAAAGTAATCAAGAAATTAAAAGTAATACTTTGAAGCACCCTATTTAATTCTAATAATAAGATTGGTAAAGATATGCAAATTTAAGTACTACCAATCAAAGTAAACAAATATGACCAATTAATTTCAAGGAATAAAAATTGCAATTAATTTCAAACAATAAACTATAATAGCAAATTAATTGCAAAATTAAATAGGAGAGGGATAGAGAAAATGACACCAACAATTTATAGTGGTTCGGCACAACCGGCCCACATCCACTTCCCAAGCTCCTCTTGGGTATGTCACTAGAAACCTTGACTCTTTCCACGACTTAGAGTCGAACCGCTACAATGTTCCTTTTTCGGGCGCAAGAACAAACCCGATCCTTTCCACGGTTGAGGATCAAACCGTTACAACCACTATTTTTAGGGATCAAGAGCAACCCTTACAATGAATTTTGGAAATGAAGAATAAGATGAGGAAAACTCTCTCAAAGAGTAAATGTACAAATTTAAGCTCTCAATAAATCAATCCTCACAATACAATAAATCTCTCTCAAGAATTAGATGAAAAGAATAAAATTGAAGCTTGGAGAGAGAGCAACAATGGAAGCTTCATGAATTATGGAGGATTGAAAAATAATAAAAGTTCTTAAAATTTGGAGAAGATGAAGTGTTTAAAAAAAGAGAAAAGTTGTTGGAAACTACATTAAATTTGGACCATTAGATGTTGGTAAAAGAAAATTGAATGGTTGAGATTTAAAACTCAACTAGCCGTTAGACACACACATAAAATAATATAAAATTCATTTTTTTTAAAGGCAACTAGCCGTTAGACACAAACATATAATAATATTAAATTCATTTTCTTTTTAAAATCATTCTTTTTAAAACCAACAAAAATCAAAAGCTCCATGTGTCACTTATCTATTTCTCCACTTGTCATCCTTTAGTAGGTCCACTTTGATGATTTGGCCGCCACGTCATCGACATCGGGTATTTTTCCGTTAAGCTTGTTCCAGTCATATCTTCTTCGTTTGAACTCCGATTTGAGTTATTCAAATTGTGTTGGAACCGTTGTTCCAAGCTCTATACAATGGACACTTCAAAACACTCAAATTGTTAATAAATAAAAGCAGGTTTGTTATCATCAAAACATTAATTAATTAATTAATTAAAATTAATTAATTTGATATTAAGGGCCAAAAAGCCAACACCTAAATCTTAACCAATTTAAGGATGAGTACCAAAAGTTGACGTTCGAGAATGACAATGATGCTTTGAAGGTTTCAATCATCTACTACACTGAGTTTGCATTGATGGGAAAATATAAAAGAAAATCAACAGTCTATAAGAGATTGTTCACTATAGTGGAGGACTTGGACTATTTCAATAGTCTTAATTAGGGACAGTGGTATGGGAGACGACTTTGAGGGGACTAAAAAAGGTCATGGTGGATAAGGTTTTGATGTATAAGGAGAACGTGTTGAATAAACCATGGCATGTAGTAAAGTATAGTCTAACCAGGTTTCTTCATGCTTTGCAGATACTGTACAATATCCCTTTCCAACTGGTATGTATATTGAATACCACACTATCATCTAATTGACACAATGTGTACACTCGAAGGGCGAGTGGTTGAGAAATTGAATGATGAATGTATCCCTCGCGTGCTTAGGTGGTCTTGCTCTCGTTCAGTTTTAACAATCGTCTTGTTGCGAGATATAGTTCATTCTACTGATGTACGTATCATACTCTCTGTGTGGGTTGTATCCTTTAAACTTTTATTGTCTCATTGTTGCTTTTATTTGTAGACTATAGTCACTCCACAACTACGCATGACATCAGCAGAGAAGAAATATTGTGATTCACCTATATATCGAAGACACATTTTCTTTGGACATTCTCTGCTACCTCGCATAGTACTATATCACCATCCCGTGCAATTGGCCCCAATATTAAGGTTGGCAACGAGGTTGGCACAGGCCAGAAATGCACTTCTCATCCCCCGTCCCTACCCCATTTCTTGCTTTGTGGAGTCGGATTGGGGTCGGGGCGTGGAAAAATTTACTGTTTATATTTTTATATTTAATTATTTCTTATTTAAAATCAATTAAATTTTCGTATTGAAATTGTAAATATTTTAAATAACAAATCAGTATTATTATTCTTTTATTTATTTAAATTAATAATTAAAATATATTTTATATTTTTATATTGTAGATTTAATAAAAACTAAAGTTAATTATATTAAGAAATAAAAAAATGTTTAATTTTTTTTTTCAGAAACAGTAGCTTCTACTGTTTTTTTATATATATATAATAAGATAATAAAAAAATAAAAAACAATATAATTAATTTTTTTATAATATGGGTTAACATCAATATAATTAAGTGTAATATTAAATGTTGATTGTAAATTTAATTTAAATATTAACTTCTAATTCATGACTCATATAAATGAGCATGATAAAAAAAAGTAACATACCCTGTCACTTATTAAATGTTTAAATGTTTAAATCTCCGCTTATTGTACTAACAAAAAAACAACTATAATAATAAAGAGTTTTAAAGAGTGGGTAGATTATAATAGCTCACTCTACCCAACTCAATTTGAGTGTCTAAACACCCCATAGTTAGAAGGAAAAAAAAACTCTATTGTTATCAATTTTTATGGTAATTCCCCCTTCCCCCAAAAAAAAAAAAATCAAGGATATTACCACACCAAAAATATTTCTTTTTAGAAAAAAAAACTTAAAAAACTATTGTTATCAATTTTGTTTAACTTTTGAAATTTATGTCTTCAAGAGCATATGTGAGAGGTAGACAGTTTCCCAAAATATCAAAGATAATACCATACAGAAAATAAATTTAAACAACAAAAAAGAAAAAAAAAAAGAAAAAAAAAACTCTCTCTAATTGGTAAGGATAAGGACAGCTAGGAAAGTACACATTAATTGAACAAAAAAATGGAAGAGTATATATTTGTATTCTACTCTATGATACACATATCAATCAATCAATTAGGATAATTTCATTTATTTGCCTATACTTCCCCACTTTATTATAAAGTTCATTCAAAAAGTTGAGAGAAATAAATCTTAGTTGTGGGGCTTGAAATAAAAACTACTTTAGTGAGAATCTCGCATTGAAAAAAATCAAATGAACTCACAATCTTAAGGATAGTTAAGACCCGTTTGAATTGACATTTTAAGTGTTTATAAATAAGAAAAAAGTATTTATAGATACTTAGAAAATTAATTCATACGGGCCTTTAAACTCCTACTACCAAATTGTTTTAAGATGAAACTCCATATACGTTGTCTAATACACATGTAGTTACAAAAAAAAAAAAAAAAAAAAAAAAAAAAACCGATATTCCATCCAAGCGAACACATCTTAAAATCCAATTGGTTTAATTTTAACTAATACAACTCTCTAAAGTTAAAAAGTATAAATTAATTTTTTTCCCAGAATATTGTCTACCAAATTATTTAATTAAATAATCTCGACTCACTTATATTATTAGTTAGTTAATTAATTAATAGTTCTATTGAAGGATAATTGTTTTAAATGGCAAAATGGTTAGAAATATTTTCAAATTTAGCAAAATGTCACTGTACTGATAGACATCCAGCAGTGTCAGTGATATTGATAGATGTTTATCAGTATCTGTCAATAATAGACAATAATATTTTGTTATATTTGTAAATAAGTTTGCTCATTATTTAACTCTTAGATTAGGTTAATAAATAAATAATAAATTTAATTTAATATATTTTATTGACTTATAAAAATGTATACTTAATTATATTATATTAAGTAAGTATAATATTAATGTTGATTATAAATTCAATTCAAATATTAACTTCTAATTCACAACTCATATAAATTGCCTAAAGTGAGCACAGTAAAAAAGTATGAGATATGTACTCTGTCACTAAATTTTATATTTAATGACTAGTCCTTAAACTTAATTCAATAATGTTATTGTTTATGAGGGTGTGAAAGAAATTAATAACTCAAAATTTCAAACTCAACTCGATCCATATAATTTAGATTGGGTCAAAAGTTTATTTAGAGTGCGTTTGGAATACATCTTTAAGTGACTGAGCCACAAAATTACAAGAGCGAGAACATGTCTCATACACATCTTGAAAAGAAGAAGAAGGTAGGGCACCAAAACAATAAAAAATAGCGTGAACAAGCGACCGAGCCACAAAATTACAAGAGCGAGTTAACATAAAAAAAAAAAACACTTGCACGCAGTGCAAGTTCAATCGTAGCTTCAACGATGTTTTTTGTTTCAAAAAGATCTAATGATGGCTCATAGTACTTAGCATTTTTTTTCTTTATCCTTTCTTTCTTTTTAATCACCCTTAGGTATAAAAATCATATTTGAAATTACATTGTGCATGGAACTACCTAACAACGTCGGTTGGTTTTGTGAATTATAATTGAAATTTAATGTAAGGATTGGGATTATAATTGAAATTTAATGTAAGGATTGGATTCATAATTTAATAAGAGTTGTTTTAAATTATAAACAACTTGAACGATTAGATTGAATCCATAAAATTCAATCAATGAACCCTCTAATTGTATAATAAATAAATGATTTAACTTTAGAATAAATGTTTATAATAAGTTTCTAAATTTTCAATTGTTGTGACTAACATAAATCATGATTCATCAAACTTTTTTTTTCGAGATTCATTAGACACAATCAAAATAATAATAATAAGTCCAAATTAAAAAAAAAAAACATTCAAGAAATTAAAAAGGAAGAGCGTTGAGGATCTCACATAAAAAGACTTCACAATCTTTATAATAGTTACATATGAATTGTTCCTCATCTCATTATCAATTGATTTTGAGATGAAACCTCGTGTTTCTCTAATATGATATCATAATTTTAAACTCCAAACGGGTATTTAATTTGTTAGCAACAATTAGACTTAAATGCGGAAGCGATTATCACCAACGAATTCTAATAGGATAATTAGATCAACCAAGATACATATGGAAAACGAATAATGAACACTTACTTGATGATTCTATGATGAATATTTGAAATTCTTTAAATCAATGTTCTCCAATCCCAGTACAGTATGTTCTTCAATTCGCCCTTTGATGATATAAGGACTTGATTAATTCAGTGAATTAAACCTTCAATTGACAAAGAGTGTGTTCTTTTGGAATAAAAAAACCATGCAGAGATTGAGTGAGCAAGCCAAAAAAGAAATGTCTATCATGTATATATAGGCAACTGCCCACATTTCAAGTAACTACTCACTCACCACTAACTCGGGTAACTACCAACTCCCCACCCATGATTAATCCTTCTATTTTTTAAACTTCACATAACACCACTCAAACTTATAAATTTTGCAGTATAGGACGAAGGGTTTTACACCCGATAATTGTCTCTTCAATACTACACTGATCATCACCGTGTGTACAAAAACAACGATTATCAATTACTTAGATTATATGAATCAATGTTAGAATTCAAAATTTCTAACATGATTCAAAGAAAAAAAAATCCAAACCCTAGAATTAATGGTGAACCCGAAAAAGAATTGTGTAGAGGGTGTGATATGTTTCACCTATAAAACCCCCATAAGTTGGCCACTCAGTTCATCACACAAATATTCTTTGTTTGGTTAATTAAAGAAAAAAAAATGGAATCCATTAACATGATGAGCCCTGAGGATGAAACCACTATAGTTTCTGATAAGTACAGAGCTTTCTTGCATTTGGAAGCTCCTACCATTCAATGGAGGCATGGAAAGCCCCCAAATTATGAAATTGTTAACCAGCTCTTTGAAGATGGCAGAACTAAGGTTCCTTTTTTTCTTTTTTTCTTTTTTTTCTGTCTTTCTCTGATCTCACTCATATAATCTCTTTAATTTGTTTTTGTTTGTGGAATAGGTGTGGCCAAAAGGATCTCTTGAAGAAACAGTGCAAAACATTATAAAATCAATGCAACTGGAGTTTGCTTACAAGACTAGATTACAGGATTTCAAGATCATAAACACTCAGACATTCAAATTTTTTGTCAATGGTAATTTATTTATGGTTTTTAAATATAGAAAAATGAGTCACTAGTTACAAACATAAAATTTTTTTACCATCTATCAATAATAGATCGTGATAGACTTCTATCGTTGTCTATCGCAGTTTATCGCTCATAGACAGTGAAATTTTTCTATATCTATAGATAGTTTGATATTTTTTCCGTTTATAGTAATTTCCGTATTTAATCATGTAATTAAATTTAGGTTAATTTTTTTTCTTTTGGGTTAAATTCTTTTTTTTTCAATTTAGCCACATTTATAAAAAAAAAAACATTTTAATTTAGTTAATTTTTATGTTTTAACCAATTTTTTTTTTCAACTGTCCATTTTTTCATATGGATGAATACAACAAAATAGACTTGCTCTCTTGGTTACCCAATCCCTCCCCTATATTTTTATGTCTATTCAAGTTGATTACTTAGGCCTGATTAGATAATGACTTAAGTTCTATTTAGTAATCATTTAGTTTTTTTTATATGAAATTAACTTTATTTTCTTCTAATTTCTTACAATTATTTTCTTTCTTAAGTACAAGAATTGAATTCTTTAAAAAATTCAAAAATAAAAACTAATTTTTAGGCTTCATTTGGTAACTATTTGGTTTTTTGTTTTTTATTTTTAAAAATTAGGCCTACAAACACCACCTCGCCCCTAAATATCTTGCTTTCTTATCTATTTTTTACCTATGTTTTCAAAAATCAATCCAAAATTTGAAAACTAAAAAAAAAAAAAAAGTTTTTAAAAAATTGTTTTTGTTTTTGGAATTTGGCTAAGAATTCAACTCTTATACTCAAGAAATATGCAAATGATTGTAAGAAAATGTGAAGAAATAGGTTTAATTTTCAAAAACTAAAAACTAAAGACGAAATGGTTACCAAATGGGGCTTAAGTTGTCAAAAATTGGTTTGATTTTTGTAATCATTGGTTGAAAGTAGATAACAAAACAAGAAATTTAAAAGTTAAATGAGTATTTACAGGCTTAATTTTTAAAATGTAAAAACTAGAAACAAAATGGTTACCAAACATGTCCTTAATTTCTAGTTTTAGTTTTTAGTTTTTGAAAATTAAACTTATAAGTTTTATTGTTTATCAATATTTTCAAAAAAACCAAGTCAAGATTTACATTTTTTTAAAAGAAAAAGATTTTAAAAACTTGTTTTTATTTTTTAAATTTGACTAAGAATTTAAAAGTTTGTTTAAGAAAAGATGAAAACCATACTAATAAAATTAGGAGAAAACAAGCCTAAATCCAAAAACAAAATTATTATCTAATGGGCCTTAATTACCTAACTGTAGTATCTAGATTTTTATTAGTTGGCACTAATTACTTCTAATTAAACGGTAGTCATGGAAGGAATTTGCAATTATTAGCCTAATTAAATTAATGAATAAAAGAAGAATTAGTTAACTTTAGCTCTCTCTGGTAGTGAAGGTAGGGAGGGGATATCAAGTGAAGAAGCAGTGAAGGTTGGAGCCTTCAATGAATTGCTGAAGAATTCTCTACCAAAGGAGTTCCACTATTTCAAAGTAGAGGAAGAGACATTTGACTCGACCTGTAATAACTTTAAGACTTGTTTTCCAAGAGGGTTTGCATTTGAAGTTATACAAGTTTATTCACCTCCTCCTTTGATTGCTTACAAATTTAGGCATTGGGGTTTTTTTGAAGGACCTTACAAATCCCATTCCCCAACTGGTGAATTGCTTCAATTTTATGGCTTGGGAGTTCTCAAGGTAAGAAAATTAAAGTTGAGTTAAAAATATATTGACTAATCACGTTCGGGGCGTTCGTAGGTTGGGTTGGGTTGGGTTGAAGAACTTTTTAGACTCAACCCAATTGTTTGGGATGTAAGTTTCTTCCACCCAAATAAGCTTTATTAAAAATGAACCCAACTTTAACCCAACCCAACCATGAAACATTTGGGTTGGGTTAGTTCGAGTTACTCGAGTCATTTATTTAAATTTTTGTTCTAAAAAGAAGTAAAATGTTAATGCATAAAAGTTTGATTTAATGATTGTCATATATTGAATTAAGGTTAACAACTCAATTTCAATTTTATAATGAAAATGTTATTTCCAAAGTACTAAATAACTATTTTGGAAAGCAAATTAACTAAGAAAATAATGAAATTAAATAAAACTAAAATAATATATGTATATATATAATTGTATCATAAGTAAAAAATAAAAATAAACATTTTAAAATTAATAATAAGTTCAAGTTGGTTTGAGTTCTTTTATGTGAACCCATGAACCAACCCAACCCATGAAATTTTCATTTATTTAAACCCAACTCAACCCAAATGAGTTGATAACCTAATCCAAACTGCACAGGTTGGATTGAGTTGATTGGGTTTTTCGGGTCATCGAATTTTTTGAACACCCTTAAATCACATAGCAAAGAAACTCGTAAAATCATTTATACATCTTAAATGATTTGAACTCATTCCATATTGTTTGAAACAAAAGATGGTTGGATAGTACATCATTTGATATAATGTTCCTTTTTCTTGCTTTTTAATTATAATTTTGTAAAAATGTTTACAAATTTGTGTAAGAAAAAATTTCGGAAACAACAAAATCAAGATTTAATTTCTTATTTTATCATTTTTTTATAAAAAATCTAATTTTAATACTTGTATTCAATTTCTTATTTAATCATTTTTATGATATAATTAAATTTTCCTACCATTAATTTTAACACTTATTTTTAGGTAAAACAAGTAATTGTTTCATAGAATTACTACAAACAAGTAATTGTTATGAAACATATTCTTTTTTTAAGAAAAAAATATACAAAATTTTAAAAACAGAGATGTTACGTTATCAAATAACGCAGTCTTTATGTGTTAAAAACTAGTATTTTAATTTAAAATATCTTCTCACTAAAATGAGTATAACTCAACTAAGATAACATTTATACTACTTAGATTAAAGGTTCAACACGTGTACACGTTGATTTTTTGTACAGATAGATTTATCAATGAAGGTTGAAGAACTTCATATCTACTATGATCCAGCAGAGATACTTGGAGGTCTTCTGAAAGGCAAAAAAACCACTGCTTCAGAATCCAAAACCCAACACAACAATGACAAAGATTCGGCTGCTTCAGTTGCCTGTCCATTCTCCAACAAGCTCAATAATTAGTTTTCATAATAATAATAATAATAAAAATAAAGAAGGTTTAAAATATTTTATATGTAATTGTAACCTTCAATAAATTATCTATATTATCTATGTATCCGCCAATAATAAGATCTCTCAACATACAATTCCCTAAAGAGAAAGACCTAAATTTTTCTTATAGGGCTTAAATAGTTATATCCACAATAATAAAAAAGAATTATATTTATATATTTTCTCAGCTTTCTTACTTTTAGTTATAAATAAATTTTCAGGAAGGACTTTTTTTTTTTTTTTTATATATATAGAAAACAAAGTACAAATTGGTCTCAACTAAGAGACTTAACCAAATAGAAAAATTATCCTACCAAAAATGAGATTGGGATTCATCTATCGCACGTGCTAACCCATCTGTCACCTTATTCTAAAAATGACATATGTGATGGAATTGCATCTCATGATGCGTCTCCATAGACAAAAACTCATTTACCACCAGCTAGATTCACTCGAATTAGCACCTCCTCCTCTCCATTCATCAACCAAACAGTTGATACGCTATTCGACTCTACTATCAAAGGCAACTGCACCATCCAAACTCCATTTGATCCCTTTAATTCAACCGCAATCGCGCAAACCTCTACAAATAACACATAAAATGATCCCTCCATACCCCTTTTCCACCCACTGCATAATGAGTCTACTTTTTTATTAATTAAACTATATTTCTAGTATACTTATAAAAGGGATCTTCGTACCACCCTTTTTAAGGGGTATGAATGAAATTTTTTCATGTTTTAAATTCGAATAAAATTTAGCCTTCTGTTGACGTAAGCACGCTATTAAATTACCGATTCAACTGGCGAATAGATTGAGAGCGAACTTAATCTCGCTTGTCGATCTCGTTTCTTGCTTCTTGACTCCTTCATCTTGCTTCTTCGATTTTTTTCCTCATCAATGCATTCCTTCGATTCTCCCTACTCGATTCTTGATTCTTGATTCCTCCTCTCGCGTATCTTGATTCTAGATCTCACTTCATGCTTCTTGATCTCGCTCCTCAGGTAGAAGATGAGGGTGAAAGAAAAAACATAAAAGAAGAAGAAAAAGAAGAAAAATGCATGAAAAAAGGAAGAAGAAGAAGAAAAACAGAGGAAAAAGGGAAGAAGAAGAAAAAAACACTAAAAAAAAAAGAAGAAAGAAGAAAAATGTAGGAAAAAGAGAAGAAGAAGAAGTGAAACATAAAAAAATAAGGAAGAAGAAAGAACACCGAAAAAAAAATACAAAATGTATAAAACAAAAACGAAAGAAGAAGGAAGAAGTCCATTTAAAGTTAAAGTGGTAAATTCACGTGATATTGATATAAGCAAAGGGCCAAAACTCAGTTGCCAAATTTGAGATTAATTTTCATTTAGGCCCGGGCCTTTTTGCAATTTTTCTGTGATAAAATCACTTGCATATTAGAGTCCAAATGTTTTAATAAATTATCAAACTATTAAAATGCAAGCTTCCACTACAAAAGGTTTTAAACAGGGCAAGATAGAAATTAAAGGTATATGATCATCAGAAAATTATAGCTAAATCTATGTTTAGTTCCGTTCCTAATGTTTGGGTATTTTTATTATTTAGTTTATGACGTGATAATATTTTATTTTCCAATTATATCATTTATTTTGGTTGATGTTAAATGTGGCCGATGATCAAGCTTTTCTGTAAAAATTTAGATGAGAAATTAAATCATTGATTTGAATATATATATATATATATATATATATATATATATATATATATATATATATATATATATATATATATATATATATATATATATATATATATATATATTTCTCCAATTTTTTTCTCCACCATATTTCAAAGATGTTAGACGAAATCTGACTTAAAAGGCATGATTCTAGAGTAATTTTTGAGTGAGTGATAATTTTAGCGAAAATGATTTGTTTATAAAAGATTTACTAAACCCTTGGTTTGGATTAAAAAAAGGTGAAGAAATAATTTTAAATTCTGTGATTTAAATTTGAAAAGAAAAATAAAGTTAAGTATTTACTAATTCTTAAATCACCAACTCACCCAAAAGCTTAACTTAAGCTGATAGGTGGAAGGACAAATTTATTATCATATCACTCCCCCTCCCGCAATATGAAGAAGAGCCAAGCAAGTGGAAATTGGGCTTGAACACAGGACATCCTGGACCACCCACTCTGATACCATCTTAAATCACCAACTCACCCAAAAGCTTAAGTTGATAGGTGGAGGACAAATTTAATATCATATCTTAACACTAATATAAGCTTTTAACTATGATTTGTTGATTGAAAATTAGAATACGAAAAGGTCAATTAAGTAATTTACTTTTAAATCCTATGAAATCTTGTAAAATTCGAACATTTTGGTTATGAAAGTTTTTTTTAAGTAAAAACAGGATTTGAAATCATTTTGGATTTTAAAATCATTATCTTTCCTACAATGACAAACAATAGAATTCATTTAAAATTCGTTATAGATTGAAATCCATAAAAAATTATGAAGTTTCAAACGGACTATAAAAGTGATTTTCATATAATCACATGTTTGGTTTTACTAATATAAGCGTAGTTTTGATATAATTAAAATTGATTAATTCATTCAAAAAATTAAAAATTAAAAAGAGTTCTCCAATGTAAATACAGATTACACAATTTTAGACCTTTAAATCATGAACCTAATACCCTTTGACAATTCCTCAAATCAGTCTTAAGAGGGAAAAAAGTGTTTTGTTCCTAATCTTCTAACCATTTCTTTAATACTACATTTTATGTCTTTGAATAAAGTGGGGTCAATTCTATTGTTAATAAGTTTGGTGGTGCATGCAGATGCTTAGAATTGAAGCATTATTTGTATAGTAAATAAAGTCAAAATCTCTCTCTCCCAAATAAAATTAAGGTTATGTAGGTTTTAAAATAATAATCCGCAGTAGATTAATGTTTAGTAAATTTCAAATTTAAGTATACACAGAAGTTAAGTTTGGTAATTTTTAACTAGATTTGTTGTAACTTAGCTATAATGACTAAATTAGACGTATTATTTTAATTATTTATATGTTGATACCTAATATAGTAATTTTTATAAGTTAATTATTTATATTTTCTTATAGTTTAAAGTACAATTTTTTTCCTTAAGTTAATATTATAAAAGGATAAAAAAAATTGTTGCCATATGAAATTAAAATGAACAAATGATATTTTTGTTGGATCGGTATGACAATATTAGATGGGGTGAATAGAGTTTAATTAAACTTTTTCTTAAGTAAGCTCAAATTAAACTAATTAGACCCTTTTTTAAAAATAAAGTAATAAAAAATTTTAATTGATGCTAAAAACAAGATTGATAAAAAGTATTGAACAATAAATTCAATCAATCTCAATCAATCAAGAAAAATTAATATAGAGCATGCAACTAAAATTAAATACAAAAATTAATTAAGAAAAAGTTAGAGAATAAGACACCATAATTTTTATAGTGGTTCGGTCAAACTCGACCTACATCCACTTTTCCAAGCACCTCTTGGGATTTTGTATAAAGATCTCCTTAGACTCTTTCCATAGTTAGAGTTAAATCGCTACCTTACTCCTTTTTAAGGTTCAATAACAAACCCGATCTTTGCCACGGGTTAGGACCAAATCGTTACAGTATTTTTGTAGCTTTAAAACACTCAATAAACACTCTAAAAATAGTGGGTATACAAGTTTGAGCTCACACTTTAATCCTCACAATATAATAAAAATTTCTCTCTAAGAACAAGATGAAAAGAAGGAGAATTGAAAGCTTGGAAAGAGAATTGTAATTTGGAAGTGATTCAACAAGTGCACTCTGGATGTCACACAACATGTCCTAACACAAACGGAGACAACAACAAAATAACAACTAATAGTAAGGCAAGGAATAACACACAAAAATTGGTAACCCAGTTATGTGAGAACCACCTACATCTGGAAGGCAGTATGCCCAGAAAAGATAATCCACTAAAATGTATAAATTGAGCAATTACAATGATGTACTTATCTGTAAATAAAAAATTAAAGATTATAATTACATTCATATGGCCCAACTTGGCTAATTTTCCCTAGATGTGAGACTCCCTCTCTATAGAACTTAGGCTCCCCCTAAGTATATGAATGTTAGTGGTGCTACACTTAGGCTCTCCTTAAGTGTGTAAGGCTCCCTCTCACTTGAAGTTATATTTCCTTCTTCTTGTGAACTCCCTTCACTAGAAAACTTAGGCTCTCCCTAAGTTTTGAGAACTCTTTCTCCAATGAGATCGTCTTAGACTCCCCCTAAGACCGAACAACTTCATACTACTGAAACGTTCTTACAAGAATACAATGAAGAACAAACCGCTACAAACATAAACTCAATATCTCTTCTTCGACAAGCACATTGAGCATAAACTCTGATCGACTTAAGTCGCAAATCTCAATCTCAATCAAAGCAACAACCCTAGCAAACCAACTTCTTAAGTTTATAAAGAACAGCCAAATGAAGGAATGAATCCCCCCAAAAAAATAGGCAAGGCACCAAAAAGGAAAATATCTAAAAGAAATAATCTGCACAATATTTTTAATAAGAAAATATTCTACAGAATCAGCAACTTCAAGGACTGCTGGGATTAAAACCCTAGCGCAGCAAAAACATATCAGAACCCTATCTCAAAATTAATTTTGAAATTTTGAAATACTTCTACATTGATAAAATAAATCTAAATAAAAACTAGGTTAAGCATATTGAATACAAAAATACAATTTAGAGAAAAAAGAACTTACGCTGGATCACTACCACTTGGAGTCTTTCCTTTTCTCTGAACGTTGAGGAAAGGTTTGTGGGAACCTTTTTGGCAAGGAAAAATTGCACAGAACTTTTCTAAGAGGATTTTTTGAGAGAGAACGAACAATTCAATTTTTTTCTGTTAGACGCTATATAAGGAAGCGAGAGAAAATGGAAAATGTGGGTGTTATCCCACGTATTAAGTAACTCCCCTACGTGGGAGTTACAACAATATTAAATCTTATTTAATATTAATTAATTAATTAAATTAATAAATAATAATAAATTAATAATTAATAATTAATTAAATCTAATTTAATTAACCAATTCATTTAAATAATATTTAAATGAACATCTCTCACATAACCTATAGTTTTAATTCAATTAATTTAATTAAATCAAATTTAATTAAATTAGATTAAATTAAATAACTAATTAATTCTCTAATTAATTAATTACCAAATTAAATATCAAATATTTAATTTTAAATTGCATTTGAATCAAATTCAAATACATTTCTCTCATAACCTATAGTTTTAATGTACATCTAATGTGCACTAATTTAACCTATAGTTTTAATAAAAATCTAATTCATATTAAAATAATATTTGAACAATTTCAAATATCTAATTCTCTTACAAATTAACTTTGAATCATATCCAAAATTATATTTATACTATAAAGTTTAATTTATAAAATAAACTTTATATTCTAATGTATCATTATACATTATACTTTTCCCTTAGTAAATTTGAACTTTTCAAATTTCATCCAAGAATAAATTTCCTCAATATTCTTTATGAGCTAGGAAGGGGACCTACAGACCAGAAGCTCCAACAATATGAGATTAACGAGCTAAACTCATTAACCACATTAATCAATATTCGTTAACTGTGGGTACACTCCACTAAAGACCCACAACTGCACTCTTCTCACTGTAGATATATTTCTGTGTCCACGAATATAGACCAATAACAGCAAGTTAGTCCTTCACAAGTGTTCGTAACACCAGCTGGGTCAAATTACCGTTATATCCCTGGTTACTTCTAAATCCTTAAGTACCAGTGCTCCTCTAATGAACAACCTGTTTATGGTCCAACCATCAAACAGAAACCCCTCTCGGGCCAGTGAGAGGGTAGGGTCTTTTGTTCAAGTTCCAGAGACACCACTTAAGGGAACACTTATCTACTTATCCTAAAGTCGGGAAGGAGTGAAATCCATCTTGTATAATTATGTTCCCAGCTCCCCACTCAGTCTTGTCTCCAAAATGGTAGGCATATCGAGTCGGCAAATGGGCCACTCTCACCCATACAAATCAAAGGACAATCCCTCATGAACAGGAGTTCATAATATACTCAACATTAAGACTAAGTTGCTTAGGTCAACCTATTGAAATAGAAACCTAACCAGTCAACAGAGTTATATCTAACGTGGTCCAGTCTTATGCAAACTCATTGCATAGGATACCCCCACTCGCATGTCTCCTACGTGAACGCGTTGCATCATTGCGTTTGTATCAAATACAAAGTGGGTCGTATCCATAGTGCTACCAGGATAAAGTACTCAGCCCTATCCTTATACTATAGACCCTTTAGGTTGTAACTTGAACATTGATCTCTATATGTCTCTACATATTGTTCAAGACTCATAAAACAGCCTAGGATGTTAGTTTATTGGATTTTAGGGTTATTAAAACAAGATAAAATAATCAATAACATTTATTGAATAATAATGAATAACCATTTATTAATGAAGGTCAAAATACAAGATTTACTATGTACGAGTTTTAGGGCATAAAACCCAACAAACAACTTCTGAGACAAGATCTCGAACAAGAACCATATAATAGCTTAAGAAGCACACACCAAAATACTTCAACATATATATATATATAGCCAATCACACAAAAACTAACAAACTCCCCTCTCTTTGGCTATAATATATTTTAAGGCAAAAACTCATAAAACTTATATCAGATCAACCATCAGATAGATAAACTGATAAAGTTAAAGATAAGATCCAACACACAAAAGCCTAATAACAAAAAGAAAACAAAGAAAACAAAGTTCAGCAACAGTCACCAAGCAGAAATAACAAAGTCGATGCCCAAAAGAAGAGGCAACAAAGTCCGCACTTGGAGCTTTGTTAACTGTACTAGGAGAAGGAGTGGCAATACCTGAAACATGATGCCCTTGAAATAACTTGAAGTTGAAGTTTAATAAAGTTGGATTGCCACCAACTAGCTCACCTTCCGAAATTAAGTCAAGCTTTTGAGACAACAAAATCCCACAAATCAACCGAGGGTAAGGTATGAGAAGCCGAAGAGCCTGTGAACCAATGTGCCTTCTCAATTGACCAATAACAAAGGCCCCATAGTCAAACAGAGCACCTTTACCAATCTAATATATAAGTGTGGCCAGAGGAATAGACAAATCAGAGTGATGAGAAGAAGGGTACCAATTCGCAAACCCTATTTTGAACAACACAACATATTTATCACTAAGATCAACGAAAGCAAGTTGACCTATCTTGGGCCAAGCAAACTTTAACTCACTTGTCAGCACAACATATGAAGGGATACAACTCTTGGGTGTTAGGGGAAACTGTGCGATCAAGGAAATTATCACAACAGTAGTAAAAATAAAGTTGTGTCCCCTCACATGGACCCTCCTGAAATTGAGAGAACTTGTATCATCAAAGGAAGGAGACAAGTTCACAATAAATTCACGAACCAGTTTAGGATAGTAAGGGCCCAGTTTTAACACTGCCTTTATCAAATCAGCTTGCAAAATAAGCTCCATGATATCCAAACATTCTTGGGCCTTTTAAAACAACTCTTTCTCGGCAAAGATCTTCCGCTTAACCACAAACTTCTAGAATAATGCACTTTCTTCAGAGTGCAAAGAAACACAATCAAGAGGTACAAGGGAAACATTGGTAGGAATAGGCTTCTTCTTTGAAGTTCTTGTAGAAGCATGAGTGACAAGGCCTTTCATCTGTCTAGAATCTTCTTCAGAACGGCTCAGAAGACCCCAATCTTTAGATGAATCAGAAAGCTACTCAACATCATTAATAGAATCGTCCACAGGAGACTAAGAACTTGTACTAGCAACTTCTACAACAAGTTTCTTTTTGGAAAGCATTTGTTGCAAGGGCACATCATCGAGAGAATCATCTTCAGACATATAAGGCTCCTCAGAGGGCTTCGTAAAATAATCACCAATGTCAACATGACACTTCAATTTCAACCCTTTTGTCAATCATATTTTCAACAAATGACGGATCAACGGCCTTTCAGACGTTGTATCAATTAAGACTTCATTATCATCAATAATACGTTCAACATGTTGGACCGGTATGGCAACCCTAGAGGGGGGTGAATAGGGTTTCTTTAAGCTAATGAAAACTTTTTCCTAATGTGGGCCCAATGAAACAAATTAATACACTTTATACTAACAAGTAATTTAAACAAGAATTTCATGCAAATAAATTCAACCCAAAGTAATCAAGAAATTAAAAGTAATACTTTGAAGCACTCTATTTAATTCTAATAATAAGATTGGTAAAGATATGCAAATTTAAGAACTACCAATCAAAGTAAACAAATATGACCAATTAATTTCAAGGAATAAAAGTTGCAATTAATTTCAAACAATAAACTATAATAGCAAATTAATTGCAAAATTAAATAGGAGAGGGATAGAGAAAATGACACCGGAAATTTATAGTGGTTCGGCACAACCGGCCTACATCCACTTCCCAAGCTCCTCTTGGGTATGTCACTAGAAACCTTGACTCTTTCCACGGCTTAGAGTCGAACCGCTACAATGTTCCTTTTCTGGGCGCAAGAACAAACCCGATCCTTTCTACGGTTGAGGATCAAACCATTACAACCACTCTTTTTAGGGATCAAGAGCAACCCTTACAATGAATTTTGGAAATGAAGAATAAGATGAGGAAAACTCTCTCAAAGAGTAAATGTACAAATTTAAGCTCTCAATAAATCAATCCTCACAATACAATAAATCTCTATCAAGAATTAGATGAAAAGAAAAATTGAAGCTTGGAGAGAGAGCAACAATGGAAGCTTAATGAATTATGGAGGATTGAAAAATAATAAAAGTTCTTAAAATTTGGAGAAGATGAAGTGTTTAAAAAGAGAAAAAAGTTGTTGGAAACTACATTAAATTTGGACCATTAGATGTTGGTAAAAGAAAATTGAATGGTTGAGATTTAAACTCAACTAGCCGTTAGACACACATATAAAATAATATAAAATTCATTTTCTTTTAAAGGCAACTAGCCGTTAGACACAAACATATAATAATATTAAATTTATTTTCTTTTTAAAACCTTCTTTTTAAAATCAACAAAAATCAAAAGCTCCATGTGTCACTTATCTATTTCTCCATTTGTCATCCTCTAGTAGGTCCACTTTGATGATTTGGCTGCCACGTCATCGACATCGGGTATTTTTTCGTTAAGCTTGTTCCAGCCATATCTTCTTCGTTTGAACTTCGATTTGAGTGATTCAAATTGGGTTGGAACCGTTGTTCCAAGCTCTACACAATGGACACTTCAAAACACTCAAATTGTTAATAAATAAAAGCAGGTTTGTTATCATCAAAACATTAATTAATTAATTAATTAAAATTAATTAATTTGAGATTAAGGGCCAAAAAGCCAACACAACAAACTCTTGAATCAGAAAGCATTAACAACATTGTCATTTTCAGGGGTAATACTGGTAGAATCAACATCAACATTTTTCTTCTTAGAGACATTTACAACCGAAACAACAGGAATAACTTCGTTCTCAAAACACCCAAATTAGGAGACACATCAGACTCAGTATTTGCAGGAAGCATTTCAATGTTAGCATTTAACCTAGTTTCATTCACAATACGGTCAATTAATTCAGACATACTAACCACATTGGATGGAGGATCACTATCTTTAGTTGCAACAGAAGGACTATGCTTAATTGAGGGAGCAACATAACTTGAAACATCAGTTGTTTCAAGAACCCTAATTTGCTCACCCATGGGATCATTGCTTGCATGCATATTTCTTAAATTAGAGTTACGACTCATGACACGATAATCCTAATTAGATTCAGAGGAGCTACAAGAAGATGACTTATGAGATTCAGACAGAATAGTCTTACCTGATCCCACCAAGTTTGTCATAGTCTAGGCAGTTGAAGACAACAAGTCGAGTTTCTTCTTAGCAAAATCAGAGGAGGTGACATTTGATCTCTTCCATTTAAAAATGTGAGAAGTAGCAAGGTAATCTTCTGAAGGAGAATAAAACCCTCACATCCGAACTCTATGAGCGTTGGTAGTTGTTACCGAAACATCATCTTCAACAATCTTCTTTCTTTTTTCCTTTTCTTTGTATTAGACTAGTTTAGATTTGGGACCATACTCCTTTTTTATGGTATTCACCATCATGCAAATACAAGGTCGGAGAGACGAACTTAGGAAAATTTTTGGAGTGTGGGTAGAGAGACGAACAACCATGTTAGGAAAGTTTACCACATAAGATAATAACTGCCACCTACTTAATTTCAAATTTAAAATTGTCACATCATTACCATTAGCATGGGTCGTTGAAGGAACTTCAGTAATGGGCTTGGTATAATGCATGGTCCAACCTTGCCAAAAAACAACCAAAATAATTCATTGCTACAAATTAATTTTGCAAAGGCCCAAACCTACTTTTAAGGCTTCAAACTGAGCTGCATCTAGAGCCTTAGTAAATTTACCCTTCAAGTGATCACGAATGAAGTGATGACGTATATCAATGTGCTTAGTGCAACTGTGTTGGATAGGGTTCTTTGAAATGTTGATCACACTTAAGTTGTCACAATTATAAAGCGTCATAACATCTTGTGGAACATCATACTCTTTTAGCATTTGTTTCATCCATATCAGTTGAGTACAACTGCTTCTGACAGTAATATATTATGCCTCAGCAGTAGACAAAGAAACACACTTTTGTTTCTTACTAAACTAGGATATCAAGTTGTTTCCAAGAAAAAACCGACTCCAAATGTACTCTTCCAATCTTCAGAGCTTCCTGCCCAATCAGCATCACAATAGCCCACTAAGGAACTACTTGTGTCAAAAGTATACAGAAGCCCGTAATCATACTTGATAGTTCTCTTTGTATTGAGAAGATGGCTCGATTTAGGGCATGACTGATACTGGACACACACACCAACAACAAAAACAATATTCGACCTGCTGGCAGTGAGATATAACAAGCTGTCAATAATGCTTCTATACAAACTTTCATCAACATTCTTTCCTTCTGTATTGATTCATGCCCTGAAATGCATGAAATTAAGCTTTTATTTGGACATTTTTAATGTGAAAAATGAGTTATTGCATGAACTTTATCCTAACTTTTGTCTTACTCCATTTAAATAAGCTTATTGAGGGTTAATTATGCTTAAAAGATGTTAATTGAGGATTTGGTGCTGATCTAGTATATTTCTAGCAGGTTTCTGGCTATTTTTCATGTGATGTGCCCACAACAATAAGTGATGTACCAGTACTGTCGAACCCTAAAATTTCAGAATTCGAACCAGTCAAGGGCAGTGGCAATTTTCACGATTTTATCAGCTGGGCACTTCCGATTTTGCCTGGTAAATCCTTAGAACACGAATCTCAACCCTCTTCAATGGATTTGGGGCCTTTAAAATGCAAAGAAGCTCTCCATTTCGGACAAGCAACTCTCCATTACCGAAATCATCACTTTTCATCACCATTCTCTGTCATTTTTCTAGCCCCTTGGGTTTCTTTTCAATGTTTCAAGTCAATAGCCTTAAGAACAAAAGTTTCTCTAAGGCGTAGCAACTCTAGGATTTCTCTTCCCACAAAAGAGTGTGTCGAGGCACGATTCTTCCTTGAAAGATGAGAAATCATACTAGGGAAAGACTTGTCACTTGAGAATTTTCTCAAATTCTCTTGAGTTGTACTTTTTAGCATTACTTTCTACTTTCTCTTTGTTATTTTTCCATTTAATTTCTATCAATCAAACCTTAGATTGTAGCTAAGGTTCTACTTTCTCATGGATTGGCCTAGTGGTAGTGGAAACATCCAAAAAGAGCCAAATGGCGCTTAAGGGGTTGTGGGTTCAATCCATGGTGGCCACCTACCTAGGATTTAATATCCTACGGGTAAGCTGGCCCGAACACTCACGGATATAAAAAAAAAAAAAAAATTTATACCACTTTGTTTGACACATTCTCTGTGACCACGTCACCCTTGATGCATGCAGTCACATCACCTAAGGCACAACACTCGAATGGTATGTAGCATTGTTTGGCCCATTTTGATGACCATTGTTTATTGTTTTTAAGTTTTCATTCACCAACCACAATACAAACTTTTTCATTGGTTACCTTGGTTTCATTGGTTCATAGTCATAATTAAACTAAGCACAATATAGTTCTATGGGATTCGACACTTGAAATACTCCAAGTTTATTACTTCATCCATCATGTATACTTGCACGTAGACCTCATTCATCTTATATTTTCACCACTCATATACACTCGGTCGGTCATGTATACTTGGACACTTTACGTGTGAGGGAGTAGGGGTACGCTTGATACTGGATTTTTCGAGCTTAAACTTTTTTACAATGTTTTTAGCATACTTACTTTGAGAGATGAAGATTCCCTCATCCAGTTGCTTAATCTGGAACCCCAAAAAATAGAATAATTCACCTACTATGCTCATCTCAAATTCTTTCTTCATTTGTTCCACAAATAGTTCAACCATCTCCTGAGACATGCCACCAAACATGATATCATCCACATAAATCTGAATAATTAGGGACTTCCCTTGAAATTTTTTAACAAACAAAGTTTGTCAACTCCTCCTCAACAGTATCCATGTTGGCGTAACGTCATCACGACACAGAGCGGCCGACGTCCTTCCCTATGGGTCTCTTTCGAGGTAAAAGATTTGGAGTCGCCACCAACCATTTTGGGGTGTGATTGGTCACCCATTTTAAAATGAATAAAAATAAAAAATGGTCTACTTTTCCAAAGATAGGTTCGGGGGTTGTTGAGTGTAGGGAAGGTATTAGCACCCTACAACACCCGTTTGAAAACATTTTATTTTGTTATCCAAAATTGTAATGAAAATTAATAAAATGAAACCTAATAAAAATTGACTAAATAATTTCCAGGTAGAGGTGTTCCTTACGGTCAACTTAAATACCTCAGCCTAGACAGAATTATTGTCTTAGCCAATTATTTTATAAAAATTTGATACGATTTAAATAAAGGAAATGTCTCACCAAATTTTATTATAGCTTTAAGAGTAAAGTATAATTGCATTGTGTGAGCAACAATGATTGCCAATTTATATTTGGATTCTCTATGAAATATTTCTCTGAAGCGATATTTGACTCCATCATGGGATTTATAAAAAATCTAAAAAATGTTTGAAATTCATTTGAAATTTGAGATTCACATTAAGCTAGACTTTATCTTGAAAATTGCATAGTTAACTTGAATTTTGGTTAAATACTCAATGCATAACAAAAAATAAGAAATTTGGAGAAATTTCCTAAATTAAATCAAACATAAGAAATACTTGAAAACTTTATTAACTAGTAAAATTAAAAATTATTTTGCCAATGCAAATATGGATGTAGAAAGTAAATTGTATTTTAAATTTGAAATATTATTAAGAAATTTCAACATTTAAAAAAAAACTAGAGCATATTTATATTTAAGAATAATAAAAGTTTTGATTAAATGTTTTAAATAACTTTTAAATTTCAATCCATTAAGTCTACAAAATCATGGAAATCTCATGTTTAAAATAAATAAATAAATAAATAAGATCCACAACTTAGAATTAGATAATGCATTGAGGAATCCAATGGTTAGTAAGATAATATACACACATGATTAGGATGAGCAAGATCAATAAAGCCCTTAGGTTGTTCAACATATACAGTCTGATTGCTTCTATATGAGCAATAGGAGCAAAGGTCTTGTCAATGTCAAGAGGAGCAAACTATTTAATATTTATTATTATTATTATTATTATTATTATTATTATTATTATTATTAGTGTATTTCGCTCTCATTAGAATTGTAGTAATCTTATGTATCTTAAAGACTCTAATTCTTAAACGTGTAAATAATTATTTTCATGATTCACATTAGAAATATTGATGTTGTTCACCATTTCTTCATTTTAATTATCATTCTGGACATTCTAATCTTTCTTAAAATCACGATCACATATAGTGTTTTGTAAAATAATACAAAATTGTTGTAATTTAACTATAATGTCCAAAACAAAAAAATTATTGATATAGAATGAAATAACGTGCAGGGGAAGAAAAAGATACATAAAGGGATATGATTGTAAATTAAAACAATTAGTTAGGGAATATGTGTTGGGAAAAACCTCTTGCTTCTACTACAGAAATACGCAGAAAAATATATGAGAAAATAAATCTGGAAACACAAGAATTAAGGTGGTAAACTCCCAACTCGGAGAAAAACCACGGACCAAGAAAAATTTACTAAAAATTCACTACGTGAAAAATTGTTACCATCACACAGAATAATTCTCTCTCTCAAAGCTTTCGACTACTCACACCTTTTTCTCACTCTCAAACTAGAGAATACAAAAGGAATTTAATTAGAGTTAGCACACTAAGCTTAAAGTGTTTCTAATTGGGACATCTTGAAAATAGAGGCATAGGCTTCTTTTATAGGCTTGAATTGGGACATCTTGAAAATAGAGGCATAGGCTTCTTTTATAGGCTTGAAGTCCATCCCCCTTATTCAATTTAACCGATGTGGGACAATTGCACTTCTAATATTTTGCCAAAAAACCCAACAAATTCCACCTTGGCAAGATATTAACTCAGAGAACTATAACCTACTCCACCAAAAAGAGTAGACCACTTGGAATACTACCTTCCAAGTTTTACCTTTTTCGTCACATGCCGATAAAGCTTCCTGATATTTATGGTGCAACTTCCACTTACTTGGCTCACCTAGAAGTCCTTCAGCCATCGACATAATCTTCCACCACACACCTTGCATAACCGCCAAGTCAAGCCCGTGTGCAAACTTGTGGAACTGCTAACATCACATGCTCTATCATGGTAAAGTAGACATACCACGAGGATGAATTTTGTCATCTTCAGAGGAAGTCACCGTCTCCCCTGGTCAGAAAGACACCGTCAACATGGATCCAGAGCCTTTTGACGAACCTGCTCTATTTTTTATGTGCTCAGACTGTTCGCATTCCCAACAGCTTATCTGCTGCTCGAAAATTCTTTTTGAATCTCTACTAGAATCACTTTGGAACTTCACTAGAGCACCATCACTGCTTAATTTGCACTTGTGTAACCCAGATGGTATCAACACGTCCTTGACTTGCACTTGCCACAAGTCGAAATTGATCCTTCCATCATATTTCTCTACATCAAACTTTACTGAACTCATAAAGCTTGACATATCTGCTTCTCTTCCTAGCAAAAGAGAAAATAGTGAACAACTACACAATTACAAATATCGCAGTCCGTTTCCAAAATTCTTTTCTGATGTGTGGAAGCTCAGACAAAGCTGCAACCACAGAACATACTCAGAAATTCAAGAAACTCCGAACCTAAATCTCTGATACCACTTGTTGGGAAAAACCTTTCACTTCTACCACAGGAATAAGAAGAAAAATATATGAGAAATTTTTTTTAAAAAAAACAATAAATCTGAAAACACAAGGGCAAATTAAGCGGTGATGGTGCTCTAGTGAAGTTCCAGAGTGATTCTAGTAGAGATTCAAAAAGAAGAATTTTCGAGCAAAAGATAAGCTGCTGAGAATGCGGATAGTCTGAGCACATGAAAAATAGAGCAGGTTCGTCAAAGGGCTCTGAATCAGATGCTGACGTTGTCTTTCTTGCCTGGGGAGATGGTGACTTCCCTTAAAGAAGACCGAATTCATCCTCATGGTATGTTCGCTTTACCATGATAGAGGATGTGATGTTAGCGGTTCCACAAGTTTGCACATATGCATTGACTTGGCGGTTATGCAAGGTGTATACCCCAGATTGTATCAACATGTCCTTGACTTGCACTTGCCACAAGCCGAAGTTAATCCTTTCATCAAATTTCTCCACTCTCAAACTAGAGAATACAAAAGGAATTTAATTCAAGTTAGCACACTAAGCTTAAAGTGTTTCTAACTGGGACATCTTGAAACTAGAGGCATAGGCTCCTTTTATAGGCTTAGAGTCCATCTCTATTCTTCAATTTACCGATGTGGGACAAATGCACTTCTAATATTTTGTCAAAAACCCAACAATATGATAGATTTTATAGTTAGTAGATAGATAATTTTCAAGCTATGAAGAAATTGAAAAGTGGTTTTTAAAAAACTAAGAAATAATATGTTTTACCAAATGTGCAAAACGATTAAGTAATTCCAAACCAACCCTGAATTGAGAAGGGAGAAAATTAGAGGGAGATAAAAGGCAAATTGTTCCCAACTTTAGGTTGAGTTTTTCGGTTTTTTTTTCCTTTAAAATTATTTTGTTTCGGGTCTCATTTAATAATGTTTGATTTTTGTTTTATTTTGAAGAAACTAGTTCAGGTAAACTTTGATAAACACCATAAGAACTATGTGTAGTACTTGAAGATACATAGAACTGATTAACTAACAAAAAGTAAAATTATTCAGCACGATGAGTTGACCATTTAGTTCATATACTTTTAATGTTGTAATAATTTAATTTTAAACTTTAGTATGTAACAATTTAGTCTCAAGATCTGTTTAGAACCTCATGATTTTGAGGAATTTCAGTTCATAATTGATTTCAAATGAATTCCGTTATTTGTTATTTGCATGAAAGAAAATGATTTTAAAATTCAAAATGATTTCAAATCTTGTTTTTATTTTTTTTTAAAAAAAAAAATCCTGACCAAAATGCTTGGATTTCATAGGATGTAAAAGTTACTTAATTGACCTTGCCATATTTTAATTTTGGCCAAAATACATTTTTAGTCCCTAAAGTTTAAAAATAGACACTTTTAGTCCCTGAAGTTTGGAAAAATGTTTTAAATAGTCCTTAAGATTGTTTGAATGAATAAATAATTGGAAAAAAAAGGAAAAATTGACATGGTTTTGGAGATAAAAAATTATTGCTCGTACTTTTGGATACTAATGGAGATAATTGTCCCCACTTATATATCCATGATCATTTTGGTTGTACTCCTAACAAAAGTATTTTACTTTGGGCATAAACCCTCGTGACTTTGATTTTGGTACCACCTAAAAGACTTCATATCAATGGAGATAATTGTTCTCACTTATATACTCATGATCATTCCCTTCCCTAACCAATGTGAGATTTTGTTCGCACTTCTAACACTTATTTCTCAATTCTCCTCAACACAAATCACAATCTAACACTTTTTTCTTCAATTTCAACAAATACAAACCTTCACTTTGCATCGTTCTAAATTTGATAGTTTTTTTTTCTTTTTTGTAATGGGGAAACGTTGTAGTGCCAACGGTGGATCGAAGTTTGGAATGTGAATGAAAGGGTAGGAGAGGGAGAAAGTCACCCAACAAAATTAATATATATATATATATATATATATATATATATATGCCAATCATTAAAAATTGCCACAGAGTTGTCATTTGGTTAGGTTAATTTCACATCATCTTTTTAACAGTCAACTAACGATCAAACAATTTCAATAACCATTTAAAATATTTTTCCAAACTTCAGAGACTAAAAGTGTCACTTCTGAAATTTCAAGTACCAAATAGACACTAATTCCAAAGTTCAAAAACTAAAAGAATATTTTGCCCTTTAATTTTCAATTAACACATCATAGTTAAAAGCCTGTATTAGTAAATTCTTAACTCTCTTTTCTTCTTCAGTTACCATCCTAACACAAAATTTTAAATACATCCATTTCAAATTTTTCTCGTTGCAAATAAAATAATTAATTTAAAATCATTTCTCAGATTTCAAATCACAGAATTTAAAATCATTTCTTTAACTTTCTTGAATCCAAACGAGGGTAAGAGAGTGTTTGAGGGGAGGAGTTGGATAAGGTGAAGTAGAGTTATTAACTTCACTCCTTAGTTTGAATTAAAGAATTTTTGAAACAAACTATAGGTCCTGCAACTTATTAACATCAATTACATAACTTATTAACTTCTTATACTATGAACTCCAACTAAACAACTCTCCAAACTAAACACGTCTCTATCATTAAAAAAATATTGTTAAAAGTTTAAAAAAATTCTTACATGGCATCAATAAATTAATTAGAGACCAAATGTGTTTATAACCTACAACTAATTGGGGGAATTGCTATTTTTATCCTAAAAAAGTTTTCATCTTTCAAAACTAACCTCTTTTTTTAAAAACTACTTTTTCTAACCTCTTTTTTACTTTTTGAGATTTTAAGTGGAGGGTCCCACATGGTGAAATATCATTTTCTCCCTTCATTCAAATGTCTACAATGTTAACTTTTTTTAATACAACTTTTCAAACCCAATTTCAATTTTCAACCTTAAACTTAATTTTTTTCATTTTGTTGTTATCATGTTTTTGACAAGTTTCAACCAATATTTGTAGTAGATTTGTTGTTATTTAAAAAAAAAATTGAAAAAAAAAAATTTCATTGGCATTACTTGTAAGGATTATAAATTTTCTCAAAAAAAAAGTCTTACGTTTAATTTTCCTTAAAATTGAAAATGGGAAAAAATTCAATAAATTTCAATTATTACAAGAAACTAAACTAACTTAAACATACAGTAAAAAAAGTTAGAATTAGGTAAAAAAATAAATTAACCTAAGTTAAAGAATAAAACACTAGAATTGATAAAAAAAATAAATAAATAAAGCTACTGAAAAATTTCTAAACTAATATCTTGGTAAGAAGCTATTAGAAAATATCAAGTAAATAGTAAGAAATTAGCTTATTGGAAAATGGTAAGAAGCTTATTGGAAACTTACCAAGGAAATTTTTTTTGTTAACTTAAGTTTAAGTTTAAAGAAATTAGATTTTTGAAACTTTCTTTAAAAAAAAAAAAAAAAAAAAGTCAAAGTCAACTTTACGGGAAGTTTGACTTTCTCGTAAAGTTAGCTTATAAAAGGGTTAACTTTACGAGAAAGTCAACTTTCTTGTAAAGTTGACTTTCTCTTGACTTTACGAGAAGGTTGCCAACTTTACGAGAAGTCAACCTTCTCGTAAAGTCAACCAATTTTACGAGAAGGTTGCCAACTTTACGAGAAGTCAACATTCTCGTAAAGTTGACTTTGACTTTGACTTTATGAGACGTCAACTTTTTTTTTAAGGAAAGTTGAAATAAATTTTAGTTGCCAATCTAATTTTTTAAACTTAAACTCAAGCTAATTGGAATTTTCCTAGTAAGTTTACTGGATATTTTCCAGTAAGCTTCTTACCAATTAAATTTTCAGTAGTTTTTTTTTCTTTTTTTTTATCAATTAAAGTTTTTTATTCTTTGTTAATTTATTTTATTTTACCCAAATCTAACTTTTGTAGTTAATTAGTTTAATTTATTGTAAGAATTAAAATTTACTAAAATTTTCCGATTTTCAATTTTAAGGAAAATTAAATGTAAGACTTTGTTTATTAAAAAAATTCAATCCTTACAAGAAATGCCAACGAAATTTTGTTTTCTAATTTTTTTCTTTTAAAAATAACAACAAATCTACTGCAAATATTGGTTGAAACTTGCCAAAAACATGATAACAACCAAATGAAAAAATTAAGTTTAATGTTGAAAATTAAAATTGGGTTTGAAAAGTTGTATTAGAAAAAGTTGTACACTTGAATGAAGGACAGAATGGTATTTTCACCATGTGGGACCCTCCACTTAAAATCTCAAAAAGTAAAAAAAGAGGTTAGAAAAAGTAGTATTTAAAAAAGAAGTTAGTTTTGAGATGTGGAAACTTTTTTTAGGTTAAAAATAGCAATTGCCCAACTAAGTTGTTAAACTATAATTAACCATTTATCATTATATCTAGAAATATAGATATTATTTATATTTAAAATTGACATCAACTAATTCAAACTCAAATCTTGGGGAAAAAGTTATCTTTCATCAACCTAAAAAATATTTGTGGTTGCATAAATAAGGGCCTATTTGATAGACAATTTGAAAATAGAAATTTGAAAAAGTTATATTTCATATTTTCAAATATGTGTTTGACAGATTCAAAAATTAAATTCTAATTTAAACCATGGTTCAAAATGTGTTTGATAATATATTTATAATTCACAAAATTAATTATTGTTACTCACTAAATATTAGGTTGAATAATATTATCAACTATTTATGTACTTGGTTTAGGTTAAAAAATTTGTATAACTATTCATTTCTAATATCATATAATTTACACTATATTATATAATATATAATTTAATTTAACAAAAATAATTGAGATTATAACATGAACTCCCTGAGCTCCACCGAACATATAATTTAATTTAACAAAAAAGAGAATATTATTTCATTTCAATAGCTGCAAGACCAAAACTGGGTGCAAAAAAGCGAAATTCCTTCTTTTAACTTCCTCTGCTTGTAGGATTCTGGGGAATGACTTGTTAATGTTTGTATTCTTTTTAATATAATTCTACATCTTAAAATTTCAAATTCAAAATTTGGATTCACTAAAAACATAAAAATGTTATTTTCAGACTTTGCACCATTTGGATCAAAGAATTCGAAAAATAGTTTTCAAAATTAGAATTTTGATGACTATCAAACGCAGATTCACTGAACTTAGTGAATCTAAAAACATAAAATAAAATCTGAATTGTCTACCAAATAAGCCTCAAGAGATAGTAAGAGATCTCGTTACGGGAAAAATAATTGTAAAAAAAGTATGTGATAATTCCCTAATACTAAAATTCTATGTGTATATATGTATAAAGATTTATACAAATAAATCATAAACTTAATACAAAACTTATTGAAAATATGCACAACTTCAAGCTATGTCCAGAAGAGAAGGGAGAGAGGTCTACAGAAATTGTAGAGATGATCAATGTTCTTCATTACTCAACATTACTAGACTATAATAACATCTCTGATATTTCGTCAACGTATAAAAAAATAACAATTTACCTCTTGTAATATGTCAAACAACATTTCAAGTGCAAACATTTAATTTATGGATAGTAAGTGTCAATCCAAGTCTCCGAGTATGGTTCGATAGATAGTAAGTGTCAATCTAAGGTTCCGAGTATGGTTCAATGAAAAAGCCGTCAATTATCATCTCAAATATCAATAGTCTTGTACTACCAAGGCAATTGTTGAACTAAAAAAAAATGATAAATAAATGAACCTGTGGATGGAAAGTGACACATAAGAGTGGACCAAGTTATGTCAAGGATTCATTGTGAAGAAAGAAAAAGAAGAAAATTAATAATAAATGAGAGAGATTTTAAAAAAGAAATGTCAAATGAAAATAAATGAAGAGGGAAGGTGTCACATTTTCCACCTATAAAACCACATGTAACTGACTACTCTTTGCACCACCACACAGCAGTGTTTGGTTGAAGGAATCCATCAAAACATGGAGACTGAGGGAAGTTCAAGTGGATCAATCCTTCCTCTTCCTGATAAATACAGAGTTTTCTTGCATTTGGAGCCTCCAACTATTGACTGGAGGCATGGCAAGCCCCCAACTTATGAAATTGTTAACCAGCTTTTTGAAGATGGAAGAACCAAGGTTTTCTTTTTACACTTTTTCCTTCCCTTTCCTCTTTCTCTCTCTCTAGATCTCATTCAGAGTTCCAAAACAACAGATTTTGTTAGAGTTTTTACTTCCTATCACGCTCTCTTTAATTTACCTCGATAGATCTCGCTATCGTGTTGTTTGGAGCGTAAAGTTGAGTTATGAAGTCTAGAATTGTTTAGTATATATAGTTAATAAATCTCTGTGTTTGAAGCGTAGAGTTGTGTACATATTTGTTTAACCTAGAGTTATAAAATAAAATCTAATTTTCAGTGGCATGTTTTTGTCTTGTAAATTTGTTTTTTTTTTTTTTGTTAACCACTCTATGGAGATAAATGTGAACAAATTTCCAAATGATCTAATGAGAACCAAGTTGGGTGGGGTTTATCAGTTTCCTTTCATCTCACTCCCACTCTTTCTCTCTCAAGTCTCATATCATCTGTTACAATGTTTTGTTTATGGTAGGAGTGGCCAAAAGGATCCCTGGAAGAAACAGTTCAAAATGCTGTCAAATCATGGGAAATGGAGCTTTCCCACAAGACTAAATTACAGGGTTTCAACACCATAAATCCTGACAAGTTCAAGCTTTTTGTCAATGGTAACTAGTTTTCTTATGTACATATATATAGCATGTAATTAAATTCAAGAGAGAGAAAGGAAAAAAACAAACACTGAATAACTGGCAGATACATGCACATTTAAAAAATTTTAAAACAAAATGCCTTTCTTAACTGACCAACAAACTTAAAGAGGTGTTATTCTTTGATAAACGGGACCATGGGGATTCATAACAATATAAATAATCTTCACTTTTCAGAAACACAGTTTTGAACAAAGTCAAGTGGGTGACATAGACATAAGCAGATATAAGATTTCTATCCAAGTTCATTTTTCCTACAAAAGCAACTTTGGAGAACTTTTTTCTTTTTCTTGTTCAAATCGCCCCTACAAAAAGGGCTTTGAAGATCCTTTTATCATTCATATAGAACAAGGTGCCAAACCTGTTAATTATGATGAGTGCATACTGGATACTGAATCCCATTTTAAAATAATGTTTATCTAAGAATCTCTTTTGGATATTCATGAATGTTTGGCCTAGTTTATACAGCAATCCCCTAATTTAACAGACAGTGCTTGACTGCCTGACCTCAACTCAACACTGCAACAATTCCTAAATCATGTTTACTAAAATGTACATTTTTCAAAATATATATCATTTTTAAACAAAAAGAAAAATCAAAGTCTATGAATTTGATGTATTTTGTTCTCGAGATCTATTATTTTTGTCATATATGTCTATTTAGTATACGTAACAAGAGTTTGATGTATGTCTGACAAATGTTGGTCCTATTTTCAAGTGTCTGATACATCTACTTAACAAGTGTTTGATATGTGTCTAACAAGTGTCGGAGTGTGAAAGTGTCTGCCACAAACACACTAGTGTGTGCTTCTTAGATATAAACTCAGTTTTCTCTCTCACATGCAGGAAGAGAAGGGCTGTCAGGAGAAGAAACACTGAGAGTTGGAAGCTACAATGCATTCCTGAAGAGTCCACTACCAGAGGAGTTTCAATATTACAAAGCAGAGGAAGAGACATTTGAATCATCTCATGAAGCATTTAGGTCTTGTTTTCCAAGAGGATTTGCATGGGAAGTTCTAGAGGTTTATTCGCCTCCTCCTTTGATTGCCTTCAAGTTTAGGCACTGGGGTTTCTTTGAAGGACCTTACAAAGCACATTCCCCAACTGGTGAATTGGTTCAATTCTATGGCTTGGGAACTCTCAAGGTAAAGATGGAGATCCAACCTACCTAATTAAAGTTGTCTATATCATATGAATCACCAAACATTGAAATCAAAACTAGTTGATATATAAGTTTCTACAAGTGATTTTAAAATTGATCTTTCAGTTAAAACACAATGAAAAGTATAAAATTGTGTTCTTGATAGTTGGTTGTTTATGATATTTGCACAGGTTGATGAATCACTGAGGGTCGAAGAAGCTCAAGTCTACTACGATCCAGCTGAGCTATTTGGAGGTCTTTTGAAGGGGAAAACTGCCTCAAAATCCCAAACCAAAGACAATGAGAAAGATTTAGCGGCTTCAGTTGGCTGCCCATTCTTCAAACCCAAGGAGTAGTCGAAGGAAAGAAGGTCTGAAATAATATGTTATGCAACCTTCAATAATTTCTATGTATCAAGGAAACTCCCTACCTTTCTCGTTCTAGATACAAATTCCTAAAGGAAAACTTGGCTTTCCAAATAGGCTCAGACATCAGAGCATTATCTATTTTGTTTAGCTTTCTCAGAATGGGCTTCCTAATCAACTATTTCTGTTAGTTTGTTTACTAGATGCAGTATCACAGAAGTACTAATACAAATCATCTAATGCTATTAATGATTATATGAGCTGCAACCAACCCAATTCACAAACTTTAAAAATTACTGTACAAACATGATTGTGGTGTGAAGATTAGAATAAGCTCCAATTAAAGAAATACCTCACTTTGCCAAGGCTCTACTTTTGGATCCATCCCATTTTGGCATTCCTCCATAAGAGCTAAACTTGACATTTCAGTGCAAAAATGATCGTCTGATTTCAGCCACAAAGCCTGATTCACGAGCAAGAACAATAGGTAAATCAACTGGATGAAACCTGAAATAAGAATATTATGCCCAAATTCTCACTACTAACATCCTTTCATTGCATGATAATGCCACTACCATTAGATATTCATGGAGCAAAAGTAATTGAGATTGGAGGCACTGAGGAGGTAAAACTTTGCCCACGAGGAAAATGGGGTCTAAGAAAGAGGCCCTGCGGCTGGATGTAAATGTCGGCAGGATCCTCAGTGAAAGCGGCGACAATGTCAGCGAAGAAATGGGGGAGGAGTAGAGATGATTGCTCACGCAGTCCCTTACTAAGCCTCGGAGGTTCTCAATTTCTTCCTCCCTCGTTCTCATGGATTTTCATGGCGCAAAGAGATTTTTTGTAACAGAAGATAATTGAAAATTGTTATTTTTAACCTAAAATTTTTTTTGTTTGGTGAAAAGTAACCTCTTTTTTTTAAAAAAAAAATTTCTAATCTCTTTTTAAACTTTTTAGATTTTCAGTGGTAGACCCTATAAGTGAAATGACGAAAATATCCCTAATTTATTTCTCATCTCCCATTCTTCAATTTTTATTACCTAACTTTAAATGCTACCTAACTTACCTAATACAAATTTCAGACCTACAACTTCAATTCACAACCTTAAACTTGTCATTTTTCATTTTGCTTTCACTTTCACTTTCATAAAAAAAAAAAGCTTATACTTGAGAGTCTCAATATCATATAATTTTGTTTCTTTCTTTTTCGAGGTGTCCCTTTGATAGATCAGGTATGTAAGTTCTCTTTGACCTTCTTTTTCATTCATGGGGGGTCATTCACTTGAGGTAATTGTTGTTTGTTTTCTATTTTTGTTCTATATAAGCAAATGATTTTGAAAAAAACAGTTTTTTTGGTGGGATGGAAATGTTTTTGTTGCAGTCTTTTCCAAATCATCAAATTTGTCAACTCTTCTCATTTGAATAAAATGTGAAAATGGAAAAGGAAGCAAGGTGTAAATTAAAGAAAAAAGTATGGAAAAAAGGTCATTCTGTAAGATTTCCTGTAGACTTCCCGCAAAGTAATGTACGAAAAATCTTACAGGAAACCTTACCGAATAAATTTGATACAAAGATTCCTCATAGGTCAACCCTACGGGAAATCTTGTCACTACCAAGATTTCCCGTAAGTCACAAGATTTCTCGTAAGGTTGACTTATGGCAGAATGAGGATTTTTTTTTTTTTTTTTTTGCATTCTTTTTCCCTTGCTTGTCTGGTTTGTTTTCTTCTTTCTTTCTTCTTTCTTTATTTTTCTTCCTTTAATGGTAATAAATCTACTTGCAAAATGTCTCACATATTTGTTTGCTATGGTACTATTTGGAAGGAGGACGAACGAGATTACATAGGGGGTAATCTTGGAGGTTGGAAGTAAGACGTGACATCAGGTATGAGGAATTTTTGTTAGAGTTGTATGAAATAAGTGAGACTGACCCAAACCATCATGACCTTATTCTAAGATGTCTATACAACTTTGGATCGAGAGTTCCTACCTATTTGATAAGAAATGACCAGTAGGCCTCCTATCTATTTATCAACGAACGTCAGGTACAATGGTGGATTGGAAAGTGACATGAAAAGCCCTGATTGCTCATACTAACTAAGCTTTCCATATAACTTAGCGCAAGAATACCCACCTCTTTATCACCCGACACCACCTCCCGTTGATCAATATTTTTCCGAACCAACTCCTTATCACCCCGCACCACCTTCAGTTGATGAATATTTTCCATCACATAATGATTTCTATTGTCATGTATCTTCACTAACCCCTTAACCAATAATGTAGTCTCGTACGACCTAGATGACAATAGTTTGTACCTTGATCCCTACAATTTTGAACAAGATGGTCCATCGTCTTCAAGATATGGTGCGGGACAGGGAAATGTTGGTGGAGGTGTAGGGGTGCTAGGGGAAGATGGTTATATGGATGAAAATGCATTTGAGGACGACGACGAAGACTATGAATGTGACGAAGAGCATGTAATAGGTCTTGATACTTATCAATCAGGTAGTGATACTTATTAATCACCTACGGATGATGAGAGAGATGGTGTTGAAGAGTTTGAGGACAGAATTGAGGAGGATGGCGATCAGGTATGTCGGTGATGACTCACCGTTTGTTGGAAATAGTTCTGCACAACCCAGGATGTCTATGGTTGAGATGCCTATCATTGTGACAGAGAAGGTATTCGGTAAGGATGCTGTTGAGACTGAGCTTGGACAGATAAACCTTACAAAGGAAGAGCTTGCGTATTCTCTGTCGCTCTTTGCCATGCGTCAGAATTTTGAAACTCTGGTTCACAAATCCACAAAGTCCTTGTTAGTTGTTAAATGTAAACATGAGACGTGTGGATAGAGGATTAGGGCTCAGAAGCTTAAGGAATCTACATTTTTAAAGATAAGTAGGTATATGAATGTTCATACTTGCTTTCACCAACTAATGGATCATGACCACTAACAGGCAAGGAGCAAGGTAATAGGACATTTAATTAAGTCCAAGTTCACGAATGTCAGTAGGGTGTATAGGCCAAAAGATATAATGCAAGATATTCGTGAAGAGTATAGTGTGAGTGTTGCGGTCATAAAGTACAATGCATAACTATGATATACAATGCGTGCTTCTCCACTAATTGGCTGATATGTGTAATGTCATGCGGTGAACACAAGCTTTATCTAACTTGAATCCAAGTGTAAATTCAAATAAGAAACCTGGTGAGTCTAGGGTCGAACTCAGGGACTTTTATGCTTTTGTGATCTTGACCTTGTGATGATAACTATGCGATGAATGTTTATACAAAGGTGGAAGATGTGATAACTAATCTAAAATGTAATTACAATACAAGAGAGTTAAGCGATGAGCAAAGGGGCATATGATGTCTGTCAATGAAGTATTTTTCTATTCAAGTAGCATGCCACGGTGTTTGAAAATTAATCTTAATAATAGTCAAGAATTTCTACAGCATGCGTCTATGCACAATTCGCGGTGTCAATCATATATTTTTGTAGCAACCTCTTGGTTCATAACCCACACTTTTCCTTATCTCCAATGTGCATGCGATGACTGGCTTATTAAATGTATCACCTTATATCTAAGATGATAATTCTCACTACTTAATGCTTTTTACACTTTCTTTACCCTCTCAAGCAAGAACTCAGGCTTAAACGTATCTCTCAATAGTTTAAAGCAAGGATTAATGATATATTAACTAGTAAAACTGCTAAACATGCATAGATTCACACTTTAATTAGATCTTCCAACATATCAAAAAGAGTAATATGCAAACAAGCAAGTAGATGAATGAAACATATGGACTTGTATTAATATTTGAATAAGAAATCTCTCAAAATCAATTCAAAATACATATACAAGTAAGAGAAAGAACTAGAATTAAGATGTCGGGCCGTTGAGTCAACCTCTTGATCTTGCTGGTTTTGGAATGGCTGCTTGATGAAGATACTTCAAGGTTGAATATGGCTCTTGCTTTTCTAAGAAGTATTCTGGACTTTGCATTCAGAATTCTACAGAGAAAAACTTGAGGAGATGATAATGGTGATGCTCTTCACTCTCTTGGGAAAGTTGATCTCTCGATTCAACCAACCCCTTTTTCAGTTTTTTAGCTGACTATTTATAAGCGTCAAATATAACTTCTCTCTAATGATTTCCTGACGCATGCATTAAATTTCATACTCTGCTGCGCCGTTTGCTTTGTCGCAAGTGCATTGGCTCTGCCATGAATTCGTCTAATCAGCTACCAACTTGTTATGTGGATTTGACAGTCGCCGCCTGAGCATGTCAGACCTTTTAGCGTTCATGTTGGTCGCCTCTTCTATGATTATGCGATCATGATTTCAGCTGTTCTTCAGCTTTTGTACTTTTTCTCTTTATTCCTGCATTAAAACAAGAAAATTTTCGTGAATTCTCATTTTATGGTATTTGTAAATATCTGATCGCAAAGCATGCTTATTTGCTAAGATTTATATCATATTTCTATCATTTCCTTGTGAATTGCTCTAATTGTTTTAAAGAAAATAATAGAATAACTTATATTTCTACAAGTTATCAGTGAGCATTAGCTACAAAAAGGCTTGGTGGTCGAAGGATGAGACTTTGATAATTGTTCGAGGTAGGTCGATGGAGTCCTTTGGCCACTTACATGCATATGGGGAAGCACTAAAGATAATAAACCCTGGTACGTTATATGAGTTAAAGCTTGGCGACGGAAAATAGTTCAGGATATCGGCCTCCCTTCTAGGTATTTTTTGGCCAAATTCTCTTTCTTGTACTTGTGCGCCATTGTTGCAACCTTTGAATCAATGTCGTTTTGGATCTGTGAGAATTTCAATTTATACATAAAGTTTTGATTTTGATATTTTAGAAAAAAAATTTATCAATTTCAAGTGGATGATTGATAAAGATATAGAATTTAAGATGAAAAAATTGAAGTTCAATGAATCTTGAGGAAGTTAATTGCATTACAAGAAAAATGGAGGAAGAGGAGGAAGACGATGAGGGAGAAAGGGGTTTTGGAGGAGAAGGATGAACATGATGAGAGTGTAAGGAATTGTTGCTTTTATTATTAATTTTATTGTTTATTACCCATTAAAAAAGAGTAGAAAAGTTAGTTATCTGTCTTAAGTAACTAGTGTTTTACGTGCACGTGTATATTTTTTCTTATTAGTCTAAAATCACTTTTTTTTTTTTTGAAACAAAAGAAATTTATTAGGCCACAAGGGCAATAGCATAATACACTTCTTTTTCCACCCTCTGTGAAATAAGGAGAGGGAAATCAGACAGCCAAACACCAGATAAAACATTTAACTTTGCACACTTAGCTATTTCATCAGTAATAGAATTACACGATCTACCAATATGATTAAAATAAACTTCAGGAAACAAACACCAGATTTCATCCAACCAACAAGCACCTTCGCTCCAGACTTCCGATCTTCCACACACAAGCTTAATCGCCTGAACTGAATCGAATTCTAGGATAAATTTGCTGTGGGGAATCGCAATCATTGCCAACTTAATACCTTCCAGGATAGCCTTTAACTCGGCGAGAGGGTCAGGGAAGCACCACTCCACTCTAGACGCAGAAGCAGCCACCAAGACTCCAGCAGAATTCTGAATTACCACCCCAAAACCAGAGGAATTTGAAGGAAGATCCCAAGCAGCGTCCACATTTATTTTGAACCAATCTGGAGTTGGAGGAGACCAACCCTGAGGCAGAGCTGTAGAGATTAAGGAGAGCTGCTCAGAGTGGACCAACTTCCGGCTCAACGCTGAGTAATATTCCTTTACAAATTGTAGAATCCAATTACTTTTGATATCAGCAGGAGGAATGGCTTTATTATGAATAAAATTGTTCCTGTCATTCCAAATCGCCCAACAGGTAGTAGCAAAAAGATCCAGCTCATCTTTGTTACACACCGCATTTATTTCAAACGATCTATCAATAAAACTGTTGTTATAATTCCTCATAGGAATAGGATTCGAGTTCACCAATTTCCAAACAGATTGAGCCCTATAGCAAGAGAAAAGGACATGATCCGTTGATTCATAACATCTAGAGCACACTGGGCACCAAGGAGAAATTTCCATACCTCTACTGACTAGATTCCCATTGGATGGAATAACATTTTTAAGAGCCCTCCAAAGGAAATGCTTGATCTTGGAAGGGGTTTTTAGGTGCCAAACATTCTTCCATACGGACTCCATCATATTTGAACTGGAAGAGTGGGCACAAAGTCTTGACTTCTGAAAAACTTTATAACCACTTTTAACTGAGTAGATTCCAGATTTCTCGAAATGTCAAACCAATTTATCTTCCATTCTTGAATTAAGAGGAGTTTTAACAATGAATTCATAGTCTTCTGGACTACACGCATCCTTGATAAGATCAATATTCCAGCATCCACTTTGATCAATGAAATCTGCAACCATACAATTCTGAAACTCTTGGTTAATACACCGAAGTTTAAAAGTAAGCTCTTTCGAGATCCAAGGATCGTGGAACGCCCTTATATTAGATCCATTTGCCACTCTAAAATGAATACCTTCTTTTAAGAAATTACCACCCCACAATAAGCTTCTCCATAGGTAAGAAGGGTTAGGACCCAACTCAGCTTCCATCAATGCACCATCTGGATAGTAGAGCCCCTTCAAGACTCTTGAGACCAAACTGTTAGGAAATGCTAAGAGCTTCCAGAATTGTTTAGCAACAAAAGCTAGATTGAAGCCTTCTAAATCTCTAAAATTTAAACCACCCAAAGCTTTAGGAAGGCACATATGATCCCAGCTTTGCCAATGAATTTTCTTTTTATTATCAGAAGAACTCCACCAGAACTTAGCAAACATACGAGTAATAGCCAAACAAAAACTCTTGGGGAGTTTAAAAACACTCATACCATAAGTCGAGATAGCTTGACCCACACTCTTTATAAGGATCTCTTTGCCACCTACTGAGAAAAAAGCTCTTTTTCATCCATTCACAGCTTTCCAAACTTTGTCCACCAGAAATTTGAAATCTCTGCTTTTACTTCTTGAGAGAAAGGAAGGGATTCCAAGATAAAGACCAAGATCATCCACCAACTGAACTCCAAGAATGCTACTCAAGAATTCCTTTCTATCTTTGTTCACTCCTGGGGAGATGATCATAGCAGACTTAGAATAGTTGATAGAGGCACCAGAAGCTGCTTCAAATCTTAAAAGAATGCGCTTAAGATTTGCTACTTCTCGTTCATTTGCTCCACAAAACATAAGACTATCATCCGCAAAGAGAACATGTGTAATGACCGGGCTTGAGGAAGAAAGCTTCAAACCTGAAATGTCATTGTTCTCCATAGCAGTCTGAACACTAAGAGAAAGGCCATCAGCAACAATAAGAAAGAGATAAGGAGAGATAGGGTCACCTTGTCTTAAACCTCTTTTAGGAGTGATATGACCCTTAGACTCTCCATTTAAAATAATAGAAAAGATAACTGAAGAAATGCATTTGATAACCAGACTTATCCAACTAGAACAAAACCCCAACTTCCTCATCATAGCTTCAAGAAAAGGCCATTCAACCCGATCATAAGCCTTACTTAGATCGAGTTTAATGGCAGCTCCACCTTTTTTAATAGAATTTTGGTTCTTTATAGAGTGAATGCATTCATGGCCTATCATGATATTATCTGTAATAGCCCTACCAGGAACAAAGGCCGATTGAGGTTCTGATATCACCTCATTAAGGACCTTTTTAAGTCTATTAACAAGTGCCTTCGAAACAATTTTGTAATTCACATTGCAAAGACTTATAGGTCTAAACTCATTCACAGATTGGGGCTTAGATACTTTAGAAATTAAAACAAGATTTGTTGCATTCCAATCTTCAATACTTTTGGAACTATTTAGGAACTCCAGACACTCATCTATTGTCTTTTGTTCCACCACATTACAGTATTTTTGATAAAATAAAGCTGGAAAACCGTCAGGGCCAGGAGCTTTTATAGGGAACATTTGCTGAATAGCCTCTTCGATATCAATTTTTAAGAACTTTGCAGTTAGACCTTCATTCATTTTTTGAGTCACACAAGGCTTGACCCATTTAAGGACCTCATTCATAGAATCATTGCTGGGATTAGTTGATGAAAACAGAGATCTAAAGTGTGAAATAAAGGTTTCTGCAATGAGGTTCTCATCCTCTGTCTATAGCCATTCTTTGGTCAAAATGCCGTGAATCTCATTTTTCTTCCTTCTAATAGAAGCCTTTTTATGAAACCATTTGGTATTTTTGTCACCCCACTTTAGCCAATCTTCTCTAGAACGTTGCTTCCAGTAGATATCTTCTTGCTCGAGTAGATAATCTAATTCAAATTCGATCTCATGAATTCTGTAAAAATCAATATCAAGACTACTGTCATAGGCTGCTTGAAGAGCTCTTTTACATTCGTCTATTTTAAACTTTAGATCCCTATTCAAGTTTTTCCCCCAATTAGAAAGATTTTGAGAACACTCAGATAAGTTTCTGTTTAGATTTACTCTTCCTTCGTTTGGATTCCAGCACCCTGAACTTTCAATAATCTCCTTGCACTCCTTGTGGTATGTCCAGAATTCTTCAAATTTAAAAGATCTTTTTTGAGGAAAGGGCTTCTTTAGAGACTTTGAGCAGTATAATTCCACCGGGCGATGATCAGAAAATAACCAATCCAAATGTTTTACAACTTTCGAACTAAATAAATCCCAAAAAGCATCATTTCCCACAAACCGATCCAACCGTTCCCAAATTGTTGAGTTATTTCTAACTCCATTCCAAGTGAAAATAGAGCCAACAAATCCTAGATCAACCAAACCACAGTCGCTAAGGCAGTCCCTAAATTTTTCAAGGCAACTCTCATCTTTAGGAGGGCCCCCCTTTTTCTCATTGTCATTAAGAATTTCATTCAGATCACCACCCAACACCCATGGAAGATCATAATCATCATAAAGCCTTCGAATAAGATCCCAAGAAAGGATCTTTCTATTACTTTCAGGGTAACCATAAAAACCGGTGAATCTCCACTTTAGGCCCTCCCAGAAGACATCTGCATCAATGTGATGAGATGAAAAAGATTTAATATTTACTGAAACAGAGTCCTTCCAAAATAAGCACAAACCTCCTCTAGCCCCATAGCTAGCAATTGGCAAGCAGCCAGCAAAATTACATTTAAACTTGATTCTCAAACAAACATCAGGACTACACTTGGTCTCCGAGACGAACAAAATATCAGGCTTTCTAGAATGGACAAGGCCATACAGGGAACGTAATGCTCGGGGATTTCCCAGACCCCGAGCATTCCAACAGATGGTATTCATATCTCCTGGCAGGGCTGATTATCAGCCTCTGCCACCACATCGTTATCAGCCCTGTATTCAAGATTGATATCAGGAACACCCTTCCTTCTTTTAGAGGGAACATCAATTATAGTGCTAGGACAATTTCTTTTTTTCAGTATCATCAGTTCCTTCTTTGACAAGAAACCGAATCTAATCTTGCTTTCCTTTTCCAACCTTTAGTAGTATGACCTTGAGAACTCATCCCTTCACTTTCTAAAGACTGACATCTTCCAACATCAGACGAAAAATTTTTGTTCCAAGGATCTGAACTAGCACACGGAAATAACAGCTCTTTGTCCAGCCCCACATGAAGAACTGGTGATGAAAAAGAGGATACTGCAGACAAAACTGGCTCAGCTTTCCTGTACCCCAAACAAGAATTCTTTGCAAGATCTTGGGCTTGAAATTCAAAGATCTTTTCATTAATCTCAGGAGTTCCCCTACCTTTTTCCACTTTATCCTGTGGGTTTGGCATTACTTCTTCCACCGGGATCTTATCAGACGGAGAAACTTTCTTTGCAGGGCTCTTAGGATCTGGAGAATTTCTTTTCCTGATATTGGGGCTACCTTGAAAACATAACCAAGGTCCATATTGGTAGGATTTCTTTAAGATGGGAGAAACCAAATCAGCAATTGTCTCACAATCTTTCGCAACATGTCCAATACATCCACAAACGTAACAAAAGTCTGGAAGACGTTCATATCTAATATCCACCCACCCAGTCTTGTTATGGAGAAAATGTTGAATTTTTAAACCTCTTCGCAGAGGTTTATTTATATCTATAAGAACCTTAATACGCAAAGATTCTCCCCAACAGAAATCATTTTGATCACAGTCAACCTCCAAGAACTCGCCAATAGCATCCCCAAGTTTTATGGCCATCAACTTATTTTGAAACCCAAACGGAAGATCCAAAAATCTCACCAGTTTTATTAAAACTCAACGTATGTTAAAACTCAACGTAGACGGCTTCATATCAATCTTGGGCTCTTCCAAAACCAACAGAAATTTATCAAACAGCCAGGGACCTGCCTTAAGAACCCACAATTATCTAGCTTTTTACAGAACTTAAAAAGAAAAAGATTTTTGCCAATGTTTTCCACACTGAACCCAAGATTCATCCTCCACGCATTTGCAAAGGCACGCCTTATCGCCCCCGCCGTGATGATTCTTGAAGACAAAAGTTTACCAATTACGCAGAAATCTAGTTCTCCACTAATCTCACCAACTAATTTTGGAATAATTCCAATCGGAGAAGTATCTTCCTCCGTCGTCAAATCAAAATTCTTCCATGCCTCCATAAGCTCATCAGTTTCCATCTTTGAGACAGACACCCACTAAAAATACTAAAAAAAAACCACAGCCTAAATGCTGACTAAACTCCACACAGAGAGAATCCCATAAAAAAAAAATTATCCTTAGTCTAAAATCACTTAATTCTAAAATGCTTTAGCTAAAATGTTAATAATTTTCATTCTGTCAAAATTAATTTTAATATGTTATTGTGTCTTTTCTTCAAATATCTTTATGTTTATTAATTCATTTACTAAAAAAAATTTATTAAAATTCAAAAACATTTTGAAATTTAAGTAACAAAATATGTTAATAAATAAACATCATACTTAAACTTGTGTCATGTACATATAATTATGCAGTCACTCCATGTATATATTTCATCCTTAATCCCATGAGCAACGACATTTGAATTATTATTAATTATTTTTTTCTACCAATAAGTATATACTTATTTCACAATAATAGTTTGGTTATTTATTATTATTCTTTAATATTTTTATTATTATTCTCTTACTTTTGTTTACCCTGCGTGGAAGGATTATTGTTCTCTTATTTCACTTTATATATTTACAATTTTTGTCATTAATCATTAAATATCAATAATAAATTTATTATTGATTGTTAATTAAGAAAAAATGAAATTTAATATCACCATTATTTATAATCTATTAACAATTTCTTTAGGCATGATGTTAAATGATTAAAATTAGTTTACTAATTTGATTTCATATCATATTTAAAGTGTACTTTTAGCTTTTAATTCTCACATTTTAAATTTTAATCTATTGTGTTGATGTTTAATTAATTGATTAATTTACTTTTTATAACCGATTTACAATTTCTTTAGGCATGAGGTTACGTGATTTTTTATTTCAACCAAAAAAATAAGCATGCAATTGATTGATCAATAATTTATTTTCTAACATATAAAAGAATTTAATAATTTCTCTTTTAAAAAAATGAAATTAACAATTAACTAATTATAAAATAACAATAAAAAAATAATGACCCTCTATACACATTTCTTAGATTTGCTCACTTCTTGATAATTGCAAATCAAACTCTATTTTTCAACTTCATCAAAGTGAATTCTTAAAGTAGCAAGCCTAAGATCTGAGATTTTGATTTGACACGTGCATTCTTGCGACTTGAACATAAACACGAATATCTTTAGATGCTTTGGAGATTAGAAAAACTTTGAGAACAATGAATTGAGAGAACAAAAATGAAGAAAACTTGAAGCTTGAGTGTTGATGAAAAAAATGGGGAAGAAACCCTTTTTATAGTAGTAGAAGGTGTTAGTTACAAAACTATTTGAATTCTAAAACTATTAAAATTCTATAAAAAAAGGAATATAATTTGTAAGTTGGAAGAACCTCTACATTCCAACATTTAAGTTGTATAACTCATTATTGATTAAGGATTAATGAATTAATTTACTAATTGTTAATGGTATCTATGTAAATAAGTAAAATAGAGAAAGGATAAAAGTGTCCAAAAATGTTTTTACGAGATCCTCACTTTTTAATATATTATAGATGTTAAAATTAATTCTCGTAACCATTTAAACTTATTTTTCAAAATTTAGAGACTAAAAAGATTCATTTCAAAAATTGAGGGACCAGATAAATTTATAGCTAAAAACTCAGGAACTAAAAATGTTGTTTTCCCTTTTTTTCTCTCTCTTTAAAAGTACAATAGAAAAATTGAAATTGCGCTAATACATTCATATGGTATTTAAGGCTCCATGTCGATAAGCATTTGTAGATAAATGGTAAAAAAGTTATTAAAAATGTAAATATGCTCACTATATATATATATATATTAAATCTGATCAAAATATCGATTCACTTCTTTTTAAAGGTAAATGTCTTTGACTAATTTAACTGTTTAACTATGTTCAAGTTGATGATATTGGTTGCTGTTATAAGTGGTTAAAGTACACATTTTAACCTACATTAAATGCTTGATGCAAGGCAAAAAAAAGTTGAACACGTTGATTTCGTTCATTCCCATCCTTCACTTTGGGGCATGTCCTACGATGTGGTTAATACTCCATACTATAGGGAAATGAAGTTTATACTCAAACTAATTATGATGGTTCATCAGGGCCTCTTTTGTCCTCTTCTACTTACTCGTAGAGTTTGAAGCCTCACAAAGGGGTAGGACGACATCATCGCTTTGTAGTGTTGTCACGTAAGATAAGTACATTGCTTGCCTGTTGGTTAGGTGAATCAAAGTTTTCTCTTTTGGTCATAATCCACCTAGTCAAGTGCGAAAAACATAATACAATCACACTAAGCCCGCAACTGGTGTGCTTCCTACCAGCGAGAAAATAAAAAAGAGCAACATAGTTGAGTTCATTTTGGGTGTGTTTGGGAGTAATTTTGGCATGGCCAAAATCACTTTTTCTCTTGTCAAAATCATTTTTTTATAAAAAGTTGATGTTTGGCACTCACATAAAATTGATTTTTCAAAAATTTGAAATCACTAAAAATTGATTTTGTAGGTATCAGTTTATTGGTGATTTGGTTGGGGGTGATTATCAGGGAATCAGATAAAAAATTTAGAACACCAAATTTGCCCCTCATATTTAAGGATAGAATTTAGCCCTAATCCATTTCTTCCTTCTCTTTCAGCCGATACATCCTCTCTCTCGTGCCCGTCACTTGGTTCCATTAACTATCCGTGGTAGTGCTGATTTCAGTAAGTTTTTGTTTTTTGTAATTTTCTTTTCACATGGATGAGCTTCAATTTTTAGCAGTTTTTGTTGCTTTTTCACTGTATCGTTCCTTAGTTTTTTGTTACTATTTACTTTGTTCATTTCGTGGCTTTTCCTCTCTATATGAACAATTTTTTTTGGGATATTTCAATCATTGTCTTCGATCCTTGTTATTTTTTTTAGTCTCTTTACTTTTCTGATGGAGCGGGAGAAAATTGCAAGACTTTTTATATCTCATTAATGTTTTTGTTATACAGTTTGTATTTCAATAGATAATATCTAGTTTAAGTATTTTGTGATGATACAAAAATTTCTAGATTGGATGAGATATATGTTTTGAATTTTCTTTTGTTTTTATTATGTGTATTTTTCTTACCGCACATATCAATTATGCATACAATAATTGAACATTAAAATAAATAAAAAATAAATTAATAAAATTAAATATTTTTATAATTATTTTTTAAAACAAAAATCCAAATATAAAATACCATTTTTAGTAATTTAGTAATTTTAAAATTACTTTTAGAACCAAACATGATAAATTCAAAATCACTTTTATATATTTGAAAATCACTTTAAAAGTTTGGAACCAAACATAGGTTTGATTGTTTAAAAATCAATTTTATAAAATCAAATTGTTCCAAAATCTCTATCACTAAAATCACCACTCCGACTATCACTCCCAAACACACCCTTTGACTATTTGCAGCATGTGAGCAAATTACTCAAAAGAATCCCCATTTTATAAAGTATAATGTTTTTTTTTTTAATTATAACCTTATCTTAAAGTTGATACACAGTTTGGAGCATTGAATTGAATTATGAATTTTGGAGTTAATATGTCTGTGGAGTTAGAAACTATTGGGATTTGTGCCCTAAAGCAACATCAATTATTAGTTGATTAATTTAATTATGAATTATGCGATATTAATTTATCCATTAAATCGTAAAAATTCAAGGTTGTTATATAAAGTCTTGAACATGTATTTAGTTAACATACAGGTGGATCATGTTTAAGAAATAACCTAAAGGTCTATACTATATAAATAAGATTGGGTGTCTTATCATGATAACACTATGGATATAGCCCACTTTGTAATAGTTACAAATGGTTTGACCCAAACCATTCATGTGGAGACATGTGAGTGGAGTATCTTATACAAAGAGTTTGTATAAGACTGGAGTTTGTATAAGACTGGATCGCAAATTATTTAATATCTCTTTGTAAATCTGTTAATTGATGAGATTAATATTTCATAGGACGATCATGTGCGACTTGATCTTAATCTTGAGTGACTTATGAAGTCCCGTTTGTGAGGTTAATCCTTTGATTTGCACAGGTGAAAGTGGCCTGAGTTGCTGACTCAATAAGTCTACAATGTTGGGGACTTACTAAATGGGGAGTTGGGAACATAAGCTTCACAAGATGAAATTCACTTCTTCCCACATAGGGTAAGTAGATGAGTAGTTCCAAGTGTTGATTTCGGGTCTTGAACAAGGGGCTTCACCCTCTCATTCGCCCAAAAAGGACATAGTTTATGATTGGACCATAAACAAATTGTTCATTAAAGGAATCAGTGGTACTTAAGGAAAATAGGTAATTACAGGGGTAAAACGGACATTTGACCCAGCTATAATTATGAACAACTTGTGAATGATTGACTTGCTTATACTGATTATATTCATGGACACAACTTGTTCTACAGTGCATAAGAGTTCAACTATGGGTCCATGAGGTCCTTTGCTAGCTCACCACAGACCAACAAGAATCAACTATGTTGAAAGAAAATTTGAAGTATTCAAATTTTATGAGAAAAAATATTAATTGTATTGGATACAGTTAGTTACATGATTTACTATAAAGTTTATTTGAATCATATTCAAATTATGACTTTATAGTATGGAGAATTAATTTATTTGAATAAGATTCAAATAATTAATTATTTATTTGGATGAGATCCATATAAAAATAAATTATTTAATTTGAATAAGATTAGAATTAAATAGATAATGAGAGAATTAATTTATTTAAATATGATTCAAATAATTAAATATTTGGATGAGATCCATATAATAAAGTTATTTAATTTAAATAAGATTTGAATTAAATAATTTGAGGATATTAATTTGTATTGGATTCAAATAATTAATTATTTAATTTGGATTAGATTCAAATTAAAGATTTTGTCGTAAATAAATATTTAAATATTTTAAACCATTTAATATGAGATATTATTTGGGTAGATATTTATTAATATTTAATTTAAGAATCTCTGCAAGGTTATCTCGATAATTCTATAAATAGGACCCTTGGTAACCCTCATATAGTTCACTCTAAGATACACCCTACACACTCTCTCCACAACAATAATCAAATTCTCCCAATTTTCTTAGAAAATTTCTAAGAAAATTCTTTCTCATTCCCTCTATTCTTAAACCAGATTCGAGGGGAAGATTTTCCTCCGTGGTGCTTAACCTTTGCTGCTTATTTGTATTTTTAATTCTTTCAAGAAATCAAAGAACGTGATCACACACTTCCACCGGGATTCAATTCCCTTCAGAAACTTTATGTTTAGGTCGCAGAATTAAGTTATTAAGACATTTTTTTTGTAATATGACAAAAAAATGTGATTTTATTGTGATTGTTTTTGTTTACTTAATTTTTTATTCAACCCTTCAATTGTACACATGTATTTCCAAATTTTTAATACTTAATTGAGATGTCAACTTAAAACATTCACATATATTTCACAATTTTTTTTCATATACTATTGTACTTGAGGTAAAAAAAAAAAAGACTCGTGTTTCATACCAACAAAAAAATTATAATATACTTTTACATGAATGGAATGTAAGAATGTAATAATGCACAAAATAAAAATACAAATGTGTTTGGTTACATTTTCTTAAAATTGTTTTTATACACATTTTGTTTGGTTTGGCTATATGCTTAAAGTGTTTCTATTAACCTTAAATTATTATATAAGGTGATTATTAACACTATGAACTAATCATTTTAATTTTGCATTTAAAAACACTTTCATTAGCCAAGTATTCCAAGTTTTTTATATGATCGGTTGAGTTGGTCACTAGAGTTAGTCGTTGGAGATGATGAATGAAGTTAGTGGTCAGAGTTGGTCATTGAAGTTGGCTGCCAAAGGTGGTAGTCGAGCAAAGTTTGACGTCGGAGATGGTCACTAGAGATGACTGTCGGAGGTGGTTATCAGAGTTTGTCAATTGAAGGTGGTTGTCGATGTATGTCGTCGAGGTGAAGCGGCGATAGTTACTGATGCTGGTTGTTGTTGGAGTTGGACATTAGAGGTGATCTTGCGAAGTTGATTGTCAGAGGTAGTCGCCGAAGTTAGCTACTAGAGGTGGTCGTTGAAGCATGTTGTCGACGATAATTGCGCTAGACTTGGTCATCCGCAGTGGGTAGCAGGCAAAGTCATTAAAAACATTAGAGAAGGGGAAAAAGTAAGAGGAGAATATAAAATTCTTCTATAAATGCGAACTTCAATAGTGAACAATATTAAAGTTGGTGAAGTTAAGTTATTAAACAACGACTTACGAAGTTGGTGAAGTTAAGTTATTAAACAACGACTTACGAAGTTGGTGAGCCAAACATTGAATTAGGTTAAAAACCAAACTCAATGTCCCAACACACCCATAGAATTTAGAATTTAGAATGTTGATAAACATATCTATCGTATTAGGGTATATATATGTAGTACTTCCTACTATTAATAATGATTGTCAAAATTTTATGACTGGCCAAAATATTTACTTGCATAGTATTGTTGTTAAATTGTACTCACATTGGACAATCTAATCAAAGAGATTTAAATATTTATTTTTTAAAAAAAACTACATTTTAGCTCGAGCTAAATTTAAGCTTTATTGAGAGAACAAAGACTACATTTGAATATTTGGAAGTACAAAAACTAAAATGGATCGTTTTCACATACCAAAATGATATTTTAACCTAAAAAATATAACATAATAAATTGAACAAAAATTGAAGCATGGACTAAAAATTTAATTTAACAGTTACAAATATGAAGTTCACAGCTCAAAGAGCCATCATAACTGACTTAACAACATATGAATGAATATAAGGGTTCATCATCATCATCATAGCAAATCATGAATGCTTATATAGATCAAAGGGCTAAAAGCTAAGATGGAGAACATTTACCATAGAAACCAAACTTGTAACCAAGATTTTTTTTTGGTAGAAGCTAATAATGATGGACACAACAGCAACCACAAACCAATCATGTGGCTCAGGTACTCTTCTTTTTCTGTAATACAGCAAGATTCAGCGTCTTGGGGATATATCTTCCTCTTTCTTAACCATCTTCAAGGGGAAAAAAAACAAATATTACAGTACATGAAATCCAAAATCACCTAGACAGATTATTACCAAAGTTAGCTTGAGCAACATTTGATTCTGTTTAAACCCGATTCGTCTTTGATGTTTATTTTCTCCCCCTGGGCAGGAACAGAGGAAGCAGATCCATTTTCTCCTCCTTCAACGGCCTTCTTGCTTACAATGTGATAGATCTGAGTTAGGACCTCTGCGAATGCTTTCTCGACATTGACTGCTTCTAGTGCAGAGGTTTCAATGAAGTACAGTGATTCCCTCTCGGCGTAGGATTTTCCATCTTCGGTTGGAACAGCAACAAGGTGGCGAAGATCAGATTTGTTTCCAACAAGCATCACGACAATGTTGGAATCTGTGTGGTTCTTCAATTCTTTTAGCCACCGGTCCACATTCTCAAATGTCGCATGACGGGTAACATCATATACAAGGAGTGCACCGACTGCTCCTCGATAGTAGGCACTAGTGATGGCACGGTACCTAGAGACAGAGAAGCCACACAGATCTGAACAGCTCATTCAATTTAAAGAAAACCTGAGAGATTGTAAACTAGATCGTACAATCAATCTAACAAGACTTGTATTGGTGAATAATGAAGCGATCTTATCAACTGATTAGAAAAAGAATTGTAACCCACCACAGAAATTGCAATTTACTAATCAACATTCATAGGCATCATTATCATGTATAACAAAAATAAAAAGTAAAACCATAGTTAATAGAGACTTGGAAAACACATCAAGAACTGCAGATCATTTTATTTCCTTTGTCAGATGCTTATTTTGTGGAAGGAGAGTGCTGAGGAATGATAGTGATGATTCATAATTGTTAAGGAGTGAGAGTGACACCTTCGTTTCTTCTAGGCAATCCATATAAAGAAGCTTCAGCTTTTATGAGAGCTTGGGCTAATTTGGAAAAAACAATAAAAGTTCATAATAGTGAGACCAGAAGCCACGACAGATCTATTCTATAAGTTGTACAACGGTATCCTTGAGTTCCAGTGAGAATAGAAAGCCCAAGAACTTATGACAAAAGTTCCACACACAACAACATTCCAGCAAATGACATAGTTTCACTTCTTAGTAGGATACTCTAAAACTACTTCTAAGTAATTATAACAACAGTTTGAGCTTCTCTTAAAATAGGGAATCAATGGAACTAATTGTGATCAAGGACCCTGCTAACCCAGAAGAATAGAAATTTCATTGAAATGTTATGCAATCTTGGTTTTATTTTTTCCTCCACCAGACATTTTAAGGAACAGATTTTTTGAGAAGCTACAATGCAAGAAAGAGAATTTTAATATGTCCCTCCTTGGAAAACAGGAAACGAATTCCTGTAGAAGGAAGCTAAATACCTTTATACTTTCTCGGGAGACAGGAGAAAGAATAATTGGAAGAATTAAAACGATCTCTGTTGCTAATATAAATTATAAGAGTTTTTTTTTTTTTTTAGAAAATAAAAAAAAAGAAAAAAAAAAAAAGAAAGGAAAAGAAATGGCTCAGAGCACACGATCTACGAAACAGACGAATCCGAAGTCTTCCTCAACAAGGGTCCCCAAGTCCCAACTACTTCATTAACATCTAATAAATGAATTCTTCAATGCCATCTGAATCTAAGCTTGTAGCGCAATTACCCTTACAGCCATGGAAGTTGAAGAACAAAGCCGCAACATAACACAATAAAAGAAGATATCAAAACTAACTTCACGAGCATTAAAACACTCAATTGAAGCAGAAGAACACAAGATTGAGAAGAAAACAAAGGTTCCATCAAACAGATCTAGGCTATTACAACCCTCACGGCAAAGCAGAACATGCTAATTAACCAAACCCCAGAAATCAGAACACTCAAATCAACAGAGCAAACAGTAAGCAGAAATCAGAATCGAAAAGGGGAAGCAACAAGTGAGAAGGAAATCAAGGGAATGGAAAACGAAAGAGAAGGCAAGAAAAGAAGAGAAATCCAGAGGAAAGAGAAGAAAGAAAACCTTTCTTGGCCAGCAGTGTCCCAAATCTGAGCTTTGACAACTTTACCATCGACGTTCAAGGTCCTGGTGGCGAACTCGACACCAATGGTGGATTTGGACTCGAGGTTGAACTCGTTCTTAGTAAATCTGGAAAGCAAATTGGACTTACCGACGCCGGAGTCCCCAATCAAAACCACCTTGAATAGGTAGTCGTAATCATCATCAGCTCTGTAACCAGCCATTGTTGCTTCGATTTACCTCAAACTTTATGGAGGAAGAAGAAGAACAGAGAAGGGGAAGAGAGAGAGTTACTGCGAGGAATGTGAGAAAAAGAAAAACGATGAAATGCAAAATCGAGTGGGGGGAAGAGTGTGAAATCAATAAAGGAATTATGTTTCGAGAAAATACCCCTAAACTCTGTAATATTTGTACATATGACCTTAAATGTTTTTGAAAAATGTGAAACTTGATCCAATTTTTCAAAACAAGGTTTTCTAACCCTCCATTGAAGTTACCAAGCCTTTTTTTCAAAAAAATTTTTGTTCGGGTTTTAGTTCACTTCCTAGCTCTTGTCTTGGTTCTTGCGGTTCTTTATAAGATTTTCTAACACTTGATTTGTTTGTTGCTGTTGATCATCGTGCATTACAAAGGAAGAAGAAACAACTTTATTCGCTTCTCAGTTACCGTCATTGGAGGCAAAATACAGAGAATGGAGCATTGTCATTTTGGAGATGAAAAACAAAGTTTGAAAAGGGTTAAAAAAAGGTTAAAAAGTCTTGTTTTAAGGAAAAAAAAGGTCAAATAACATTTTTGGCCCAATTTTGTAAGCTAATCGATCAAATAATCCCCTAGAGAGTTTGGTTTTATTTATACCCCAAATCTTTAAGGTCTTGTTTGATAACAATTTCATTTTTTAAATTGATGTTTGTTTCCTCCAAAAATTTCAACTATGGTTTTCACTTTTATCAAAGAAGCACTTGAATTCTTAGTCAAATTATAAAAACAAAAACTATCTTTTTAGTGTTAAAAACCTGGGTTGGTTTTTAAAAACATGAGTAAAATGCATATAACAAAACACATAAATTTATGGATGAAAATAATGTCTATAAGCTTAGTTTTTAAAAACCAAATAATTATCGAATGTGTCCAAGAGTTCTATTTTAATTTAAAAAATACTTATATAAACAAATATGAACACATAAGATAAAATAATAATAATAATAAATAAAGACACATGGGTGTTGCCTCTATAGCCCATCCTTTAGGCGTTGATTTGTTTGGGTGATTGAGCTTCCTCCTCCTTCCCATTCCTTTTTCTTAATATTTCATATGAAAACGCCATTGAACCACCAAACCCCTTGACAAAAACATTCTCTCTTCTTGATGCTATTGTTACCTTATAAAGAAATAGCCATAAACATAGCAACGCAGGAGAACGCCAACCAAAAAGGTAAAAGTTCGCATAAGATTCAAGTGATATTTCGACATTTCCACATTTTCATGGATTCACAATATCGACATGAGAGGTGAATCGATATTTCCTTTAATATCGTAGAAGAATTCATGAAACATAAAAAATAAGTAACAAAATATCACTAACGTAAATATAATGTAAATAATTGACATGTTAACTTCTTTAAAAACTAAAATTTTTTTATTTAAAAATTTTAATTTATTTTTATAAATTTTCTAGAAATATATGTTGTCATGACTATTTTATTGATATTTTCATCCATTTATGTAAAACTAAAATATCGATATTTTTGTCAACATCGACATTTTAAAACGTGGATAAAAGGAAGGATGAGAAAGTCACCCCCCCAAAAAGATCCACAAACATAGGGAACAAAGAGTGAGGAGAATGAGATAAAGAAAAGATGAGAAGAAGATTAAATAATATGTCAAAAATATTATTAAATTAATTATTTTTCCTAATCAACAAGCATAGTAATCAACATTTAATCACCCCATGATATTTATGTTAGTTAACTATTGGTTAAGAGACTTCATGGACTATTTATAATTATTTTCTAAATTTCATAAACTAAAATGGATCTTTTAAAATTATAGAGATCAAACAAACACCAACATCAAACTTCAGAAATCAAATTTACATTTTACCATTTCTTAAAAATTATTTTTGGATTGTATAATCTAAGGTGTAAACAACATTTTATGTTTTGGAAAATTACAATGGGGAGGAGAAAAACATAAGGGTATTTACAAATATAGCAATGGTTTTTCTAAAATTACAAATATAGTAAAAGAAATTTAAACCTGATTTTCGATTTTTTTATTTTTACGATTTTACGATTTTACTCTCATTTATGTATCAGCAAGTACATCTGATATACTTTATATTTTGGTATATTAGTCAACTGATATACATTTTATTTGGTATATCGATCAATTGATATATTTTATTTAAAGAATATCATTTATACAACTGATATATCATAACTTCAATTGTGTTATGGTCAACATTGTGTTGTTCGATTATGATATATATTATTTTAGGCAAAATACACTTTTGGTCCTTGAGGTTTCAATTACGTGTCTATTTGGTCACTGAAAGTTTTATAATTGGCATTTTTAGTCCTTGAAGTTTGAATAATGGTTTTAAATGGTCCCTACACCCATTTGACGGTTAGTTGACTTAACGGATTGTAGACGGGACTGTTAAATGATGAGGTATACTTGCTTATGTGTCAATTTTTAATATAAAATTATATGAATTAAAAATTTATTAGGTTAAGACTAAAATTTTCTATGGTTAACAAAGATTTAAAAAAAAATAAAAAAATAAAAAAACAAATCTTGTATATCACGTTGAAGACCAAAAATCACGCTGGGAGAATATCTTTCTTCACAAGCATCGAAGGCAACTTTCTTCGACAAGCATCAAACGACAAGCATTGGAAGACCAAAAATCTTTCTTCAACAAGCATTAGACGACAACTTTCGAATACTTCGCAGCAATTTTCAACGGTGTATGCTTAGTCCTGCAACAACAAGGTTTTTATTCATCTTTTCTTTAAAACTTTGTTCAAGCTTCTTTGCATTTTAGAGAAAAGATAGACAGAAAATCCAATCTTGAATAAATTTTAAAAGAAAAGATGAATAAAAACTTTTAGTGTTGCAAGCCTAAAAATACTGTTGGAAGTTGCTGTGAAGTGATCGAAAGTTGCCGTCTGATGCTCGTTGAAGAAAGTTATTGTCTAATGAAAGATATTCTCCAAGCGTGACTTTTGGTCTTCAACGTCATATACAAGATTTGTTTTTTATTTTTCTGTTTTTTGTAAATCTTTGTTGACATCTAAAATTTTATTCTTAACCTAATAAATTTCTAATTCATATAATTTTATATTAAAAATTGAATACATAAGCAAGTATACCTCATCATTTAACAGTCCAGTCAGCAATCCATTAAGTCAACTAACGATCAAATGGGTGTAAGGACCATTTAAAACCATTATTCAAACTTCAGAGACTAAAAATGCCCATTATAAAACCTCAGGGACTAAATAGACACCTACTTGAAACCTCGAAGACCAAAAGTGTATTTTACCCTATTATTTTTAATTTTTTCATGTTGATATAGAGTTATTTTCATTCAATTAGTTTAATTTTCATGTTCATGATATATGTTAAATGCATTAATTCTGCCAAGTGATATGCCACGTAAAAATTATATTTATTCACCTATTTTATTTTCAAATTTTTGATGTGATTTTAGTGGTATATAAGTTATATTTAATTTGGTATATCAATTGTATAACAAATATTTCATATTTCATATATTAATTGATTGATATACCTTATTTAGAAAGAAAAAAATGCATACCAATGATATATTGTTGATATACCAAATATGAAGTATATCATTTAGAATGGTATTTCAAGTTTAACATTTGCATATCAATTGTATATTATTACTAATTCAAAATGAATTGCAAGTAGATCATTAATGTATTAATGGTATATCATAATGAGTTACTAAGTATTTGATGTATCAGTAATTTATCAGCACTAATTCAAATTTTATTTAAATTGTAACATAGATGTATCAAATGTATATCAGTAGTCATTAAAAATTTATTTTTGTACATTTTTAGTATATCATAGCATATCACTCCTGATCTAAATCCATTTTAAGTATTGTATTGGTGTATTAATAGTATATCAGTATTCATTCAAAATTCAATTTCAAGTGTATATATTATTAGTGTATTGGTAGTTATAGTTAGTCACTTATTCAAAATTCAATTTCAAGTATATATATTATTAGTGTATTGGTAGTTATAGTTAGTCACTTATTCAAAATTCATTTAAAGTACAAATTAGTTTATCAATATTGTATCAATGCTCATAAAAAAAACTAATTTTAAACATATCATTAGTGTATCAATAGTATATCAACATTTTTCTAAATAAAATTTTAAGTATAACATTAGTGTATTAGTATTATATCAACATTGACTCAAAATTCATTTCCAGTATAAAACGTTGGCATATCATTAATATATCAATACTTTCTAAAAATATTTTTTTTAAATATATCAATTATATATCAACACATGTTCAAAATTCAATTTCAAGTGTAACATTGGTGTACCAATAGTTTATCAACATTCATTCAAAATAGTTATTAACATAATGGATTAAACAACTGATTAAAATGTAGTGGAAAAATAATATTTGATAACAGACGAGTAAAGGGTTGAAATTAAGTCCACAATAATAGTAAATGAACCACAACTTCTTGACGGATAAACATGGTTTATGAATGATAAATTTGGTATATTCATTTTATAATTCATACATTTTAGGTTTGGTATACCTGATATACTACTAATACATACGTTGATACACTAATAAAGGTAAATTTGGAGTAATAAAATCAGAAATCTGCTTTTATGTTTTTCTACTATATTTGCAAAATTTGATAAACCATTACTAAATTTGTAAATTTAACAATATTTTTTTTACTATTTTTGTGAGTGCCCCTTATGGTTTCTTATTTTAAATGCATAATTTCACTAAAAAAAAGGGGGACACACGCTATAAATTTATGTCATTTTTGCTGAAGTTAAAATATACGTAACATAATATACTATAATTTCTATATAAAGAAAAAACATAATATACTATAAAAATCTTATAACATTGTAAAATAATAAATATAAAAACTATAGCATAAAGTATTTTAGTCGATGTTAAGTTAAATATTAGTTCGTAACTTTCAGTTTATAAATATATAATTGAATATATATTGAATTTTTTAAAATTAAAATTAAAATTCTAAAAGTTTGCTACCAAAACAATAAATATATAGAATATACAACTCTATTTTTACTATGAATCACTCTCCAAACGTACCCATAAAGATTACAATAAGAATTAAACCTAAATTTTATTATAATTATTTTATTTCATCAAACTTGGATAATTGTTACAAATTTTCCATTTAGCTCAACATATTGATCCGGTTAATTTTGTTAATGATTATTATGGTGGAAACGAAATCGATAAACAAAAGCATAAACAGTAAAAAATGACATAGAGATTTACGTGGTTTACTAACATATACTAGCTATATCCGTGTACGTGGTTCACTAACATGTACTAGCTATGTTCACGGATAGAAGGGAGCGAACAATTTTATTATTAGAGATGAATATCATATAATACATATGCATACACACCAATGACATTAGAGGATTTATACATGATACCTATTTAGACCCTAAACTCTCATGTTAGACCATTCGAAGCCCTAAATATCTTATCCAATCACGGAGTTGTTAAGGTCTTGTTTGATAACCGTTTGGGTTTTTTTGTTTGCAGTTTTTGAAAATTAAGCCTACAGACACCCTATCACTCTTACATATCTTGCTTTCTTATCTATTTCTTACCTGTGTTTTAAAAAATTAAGCCAAATTTTGAAAAGTAAAAAAAAAAAATAGTTTTTAAAAAATTTGTTTTTGTTTTTAGAATTTAGCTAAGAATTCGGCTTTTGTACTCAAGAAAGATGCAAACTATGTGAGAAAATAAGCTTAATTTTCATAAACCAAAAATAAAAAACAAAATAGTTATCAACCATTTAAAATTACCCAACTGAAAGTCTTTTTTTAAAAAACTTAAATCTAATTGCATTGGAGTTACTTAACCCTAATCAACCAATGATTTATATATAGTTTATTTACTAAATTACAATGTAATTATAACTCAATCTTAAAAGGATTAGAGTTTCAAAAACTTAAGTCTATATATAGCCTTCAATTGGCTAATACACTTCAAATCTCAACCTTTTTCCTCTATCATAATTAAATTTACAGTTACAAAGAAAAGAATATATATTATACATTTGGGAAATCCTATAAACAAGAATACTAATTACAAATTTTTATTACTTAATTAATTGTCACCAACATCCTATAAACAACATCTTAAAGATATCAACATTGATGTTCTATTATTCATAATTTTAGAGGAAAAAACATGTTTAGTCTTCAAAATTTGAGTATAGTGTCTAAAGTTTTGAGTGTGATATTATTTATGAGATTTGAAAATTGATTATAAATAATCAAGGAGTTAATTTGATCATAGTTGGTTAAAAAAAATAATCACATGTGTACATATTTATGCATATATATTACTCACTTGTAGTACTAAAAAAATATATCACTTACTTATAAGTACATATTTATGCAAATAAACAATTATTGAACTTCTCTAAAAAAATTATTAAAAATTTCTTTAAAATCCACAATTTAGCAAGGAATTTACGAAAATACATACAACTAACTTCAAATGATAAAAAAAAAAAAAAAAAAAAAAAAAAAAAAAAAAAAGCTTCAAAGGACCAATTCCCTAAAAAAAATAAAAATAAAAGGACTAACCATGCAAACAATAAATAAAATAATTCATGAGAAAGAAAGAAAGTTGGCATTTATGGCTCTAAATTTTGCCAACAAAAAAATGTGCGTCCTTGGATTCTCTATCAAATCAATCACCAAATTTAAGTGTCATTTTTAAATAGTTAATTGACTTAAAAGTTTAAGTTAATGGATGAAGACAAATTTACTATCATATCATCTACTAGCCATCATTCGAGTATTTCTACTAATTCTTAAAGATTGTTTTTAAATATAGAAAAATGAGCAAAAATATTTACAAATATAGCAAAATTATATTGTCTATCTGCAACATATCGCGATAGAGTGGTCTATCATGACGTGGATAGTAGTTTATCGCGATCTATCTCGGTATATCGTAGATAAATAGTAAAATTTTGCTATATTTATAAATATTTTCAGCAGTTTTATCATTTAAAATAATTTTCTCAATTCTTAATCCTTTCAATACTAAACATAAGTTATCTTTCCAAAAAGTATTAAACATACGTTTGCAATCAATTTAAAGTGATCAAACCTAAATAAAGAATAAACAGTAAACACTCACGAGTGACAAAATATGGTTTCACTAGAGCAATAGGGTCCAAATAAGGCATTATTGTAAATCTCAGCTTAATTTAAAATAGTTATTTTATTCTGAAAAATGAAAATGAAGAATAAAAACAAAGATTAAGGTTACAATAATATAGTGGAAGAGCCTTCCGTTCCCAACAAGTGGATACCATAAATGTAAAAATATACTTAGAAATTTGTTTAATTTTAATCTTTAATTTTTTGTTAAATCTTAAATTTAGCATTTAAAGGGCTGTTCGGACCTAAATTTTAAGTGGGTGGAGTGAGCTATTATAGTCCACGACTTCAATTATAATAGTTGGTGTTTCCAACAATTATAACTCACAATTAATTACAATATTACTATTTTAAATCTCTATTTGTTACCGTGTTTACTACTTTCAACTCATCCTCTCCTTCCCTCTCTTGTTACAATGTTTACTACTATTTCCTACCAAGACTAAAATAACTCAATGCACCTTCTTAAGTGTTTATCGTTACATTGTTATGCTGCTGAAAATTCTGCAGTAGTAGAGTGAGTTAGTAGAGTTAGTCAAATTTTAATTTTAATAACTACGTATTTTGCACTATATTAATTTTCCTTGTTATCATCATCAAGAAATAGAAACTTTTCAATGCATTTTTTTGTATTTCAGTATTCGATCACTCTAAAGTTGCGATGTTGTTTTGGTTAGAACTTGAGTTGTGTGATTACTTTGTCTTTGTGAACAAACATCCCCTTTGGATTTCGTTCCTATCTCTTTCGAAACTATTTGTTTAGTTTTGTTTATCAGTCACTATTTTACGTCGCCAATTCTTTAACCCAATGCAATTTTTTTTTTTTTTTATATTATATATTATTTGCTTATCATTTCAAGGTTGCAACGAAGGTTTAAAATATCGATGTCGATGGAAATATCAAGGTCTTAATTTTACAGAAGTTTTGATGGAAATATCGATAAAATATAGATTTCGATCGATATTTCTCGAAAAGTTAAAAAAACAAAAAAATTTAAAAATAAATTTAAATAAGTAAATAAACATTTTATTATTTTCAAATAAGCAAACATGTATATTATTTACATTATATTTATATTAGTGGCATTTTGATGATTATTTTCGTGTGTGTTTTGTGAATTTTTCTACGATATAATGTAAATATTAATTCACCCATCATATCAATATCGAACCCATGGAAACGTGGAAATATCGACAATACTATGGTTGCAACCAAGGTTCGAAATTGGGAATATCGGGATCCCAATTTTATAGAAATATCAATATCAATAGAAATTTTGGGAAACTTTATGGAAATTGATGTAAATTGTTATAATTAGATAATGAAATTTTGATTGTGACTTAATAAGATTCTAATTGACCATTTATAATCATCATTTCTATAAAGTAAGACAACATTTAGATGTATATTGTAAATATTTATGTAAATGTCGATACGGGAGCAGAAATTTAAAAAAGAAATGGAAAAATAGTTACAAAATAACATTAAATATCGGTAATTAATTATAAAATTTAAAGACATGAAATATTTGCATATAAAATAATTGTAAATTGTTTATTATAAAATAAAGTAAATACAAAAATCATACTATTAAACTTACCTAACATAACATAATAAAGATATAAAAATCATAACATTAAATATAAAAAGGATATAAAAAACATAACATAACATAATGAAAAAGAAAGAAAAAAAAGAAAACTCTACAAGTTAGATAGAATTGAGAGAAAATAAGAGAAGTTAAGATTTAAGAGTGGTGTGGAAGAAGTTGCCCCACCTACTTTATTTAATAGCGGACCTAAAAGCAATTATTTGGGCCTTGTTTACATGGGCTTTTGCCCAAATGGTAAAAAATTGAAATGTTTAGTTTGTCGATGAAATATCGTCTATTTTTGTCGAAATATCGTTAGATATTTTAAAAGGTTGAAATATCGACTATATATCCTTGATAAGGGAAGAACATCGAAATTCGATCAATATTTCGATCTTTGGAACGAAATTCAATACTATGGTTGCAACTAATTCTCCTTATAATTGTCTAAGATTTGTTTGATCTAAGATTTCAAGTAGTTGACATTTAAAGGAATCACATGCGGAAGTACTTTAGAAAGAGATTTTGAGATTAAGAAACAACCGTTAATAATTAATAAAACTATTGTCCTCTTTATACGATTGTTTTTTCTCTTACTTTTTGCTGCTTTGTTTTTATTTTGTATTGAGTCGTGAGGACATTGAACTCTATCATTCTAATGGATAGTCGCTATCACATGTTTCAATTTTCTCCATGCTTAATGGCTTAAGGGGTTTTCAAATCTAGTTTGAGTAAATTAGATATAACATGGATTAAATTAAGATATTAATGTTAAATATAACATGGATTAAATTAAGATATTAATGGCGGCTTAACAACTCATAAATTTGTTTGGTTGGTTATATATCAAAAGTGTTTTTTATTAATGTGTCAAATTGATATAAAGGATGATTATGAAAGACTGTGAACTAATAGTTGAAAATAATAGTCGTCGAAAGTTGGTTGTCACCGAAATTAGTGGTGATGGTTGCTAAAGGTGGTAATGGTCGGAGGTGGCTGCCGGAGTTAGCTGACCGGTAGCGATAGCCAAAGTTGACTGGGGGAGGGGGATGATAGTCACGCTAATATAGTGGAAGTGAGGTAGATGACTTTTGGTGCGTTTTAGTAATTTTAAGAATTACATAAACTATGAAGGGATTAACCATTAAACAAAGTCATTTTTCTAAAAGTTGATTTCAAGTATTAATCCTAAACCAATTTATTTCACAAACTCATTTTTTCAAAATCTATTTTAAGTGGTTGACAAATACCCCCTAAGTTTTTGAACTTTGGACTAGAGATTTCAAATTAAATCTCAAATCCATAATTTTGAGAATTTAAATATATACATTGGATTGTTGAGATAAATTTGAAAGACTCAAATCTTATCTCCTATATCTTTTAAAGATTGGATCTTATATTTGTAATGGTAATTAAAGATTTAGTTAGAGTTTTCAAAAAAAAAAAAAAAAAAAAAAAGAAGAAGAAGAAAAAGAGTAAGAATTAAAAAAAGAAAGGCAAATATCAATTTACATCCTTGAACTTTGAAGGTTATACTAGTTTAAGCCCTAAACTAATAATTGTACTAATTTAAACCTTGAATTTTGGAATTTGTATCAATTTAAACCTCAAACTAATAATTGTATCAATTTAAACTTTTAACTTTCATAAGTATTGTAGCCACCTAATTTTGTCCGGCCTATTTAAAATAAGTTTAATTATTAAGTTAATTTTGTCTTAATTTTGTTAATTTGATTTTTGTATTTATCCACCTTTATTTTGAAAGAAAAAAAAAGCTTGTTTTATTGTTTGGTTAGAGTAACTAGATTGATTAGTTAAGGTAACTAATTTGGTTAGAAAATTTGCAAAAAAGACTAAACTTTTCAACTAGGTTTATTTTCAAAAAGTTTTATACCATTTTGGGTGTGAGCTACATTTGGCATTTATTTTCAAAATTTAAAATTTAGCCCGTTTTTTTTATGAAAAATAAGGAAATGTTTTTTTTTTTTTTTGGCTTTAAAGCCTTCTTTTTCTTCAGCAAAGAGGGGAGGATACAAAGAGAAAAAAAAAACCTAGAGGAAATAAAGAAAGAAAAACACACAGAGAAAACCAAAAACAATTAGAGAGCTTCCAAAATCCTTCCCAAAAATCTGAAAATCCAACACCAAGAGGAGTCCGAGCTTTAGTTAGAGGTTGCATTTGTAGGGCTTTTTGTCCAAGGATCCGCACCTCAAACAACTTCTTGTTCGGATTCAAACCTTCAATCTTCTTCTCTCTTAGATCTAAAAAAAATAGAGAGCAAGAAAATGTTATAAGGAAGATTTATTTTTATTGCTATTATCTCTTCCATTTTTCATTATTTTACTTTATTATCATGTGATATTTATCCATTTTTATATGCATTGATCTACTATTACTGTTTCTTCCTTTATTTACTATTATTATTTTTTTTTCCTTTTCATGTTCATCTTCTTCTTCTTCTATGCCATTTTTTTCACTGTTTGTTTTATTTTTTAAAAAAAAGAAAGAAAAATGTGAAGCAAAAAAAGAGAGATGAAAGTTAAAAAAAAAAAAATGAGAGTTACATACCTTAAGATGACTGAGTTCTTGCTGTGATTACAAAAAAATTAGCTAGCTTGCTAAAGAGAGGAGAAAGTTTGAAGTTGAAAAAGAAGAGAGAAAAACTTAAGTTGAAGAGGGAGAAAGAGAAATATGGTGAAGAAGAAAAAGAAATAGGATTTAAAGTGAGAAGGAGATAAAAAATTGGAGTTTTTTTTCAAAGTAAAAAGAAAAAATTAAAAAATATATTACTGTTATTATTTTTAATTTTTTTAAAAAAATAGTTGGATGGGATGGGCCGCCCATCCCATCATTTTCAAAATTTTAAATTTTTTTTTTAGTTATGTGTGTTGCGTCAGTGGCTGACGCAAAGTGCTTATTTATTTATTTATTATTATTATTAATCTTTTTAATTAGTTTGTTGTTAATATCTTTTCTTATTTAATTTTATTTCATTGTTACATTATATCTCTTTTAGTATATTCTAATTTATTTGTAGGTATTATTTTGTTATTTTATTTGATATATTCATATACTATCATTTTAGTTTATGTTTGCTAATTTATAAATTTTATTGTTCGTTCGTCTTTTAAAATTCATTTTTTTTTCTTCAAATTAATCCGACGACGGAATCTAGATAATTTGGGAGTCCGATTTTCTAGAATTCTTGAGGTGAGGAGTCGATTATTTGGGAGTCCGAGATCGATCTCCAATATGTTTTTATTAAATTTTTAATTTGTCATTTTATGTTTATTTAATTTATATTATGCTTCTTAAACTATATTTGCTTATTTAATATTTACTTTTAAATTAATTTAAATTTCTAGCTAACATTTTTAAATATTTTATTATTAAAACTCTTTTAAAGACATTTAAATATATACTTTTTAAAATACATTTTTTTAAACCTTTAAAAAATCAATATATTATTTCTAAAGATTTCCTAATTAATTCTTCTAAGAACTTGTTTTTGACACCGTTTTTCTTGAAAAAATTCATAAGACGGAATCTAGGAAATTTGGAGAGTTCGATTTCCTAGAATTCTTGAGGTGAGGGATCACATCTTTGGGAGTTCGAGATTTGATCCCAAGAAAAAATGAATTTAATCAATGTTTTAAATTTTTTATTAAAAGACTATTCCTATGATGGATTTTGAGAAATTGAAATAATTTCTCAAATTCTTGAGGTGAGGAATTTTTCCTCAAATTTTAATATAGTCAAATTGATGGAAAATTTTCACTTATTTTATGGTATCATTACTTCAAATATTGGAGTCATGAGGGGTAAAATAAGACATTGGTTTTAAAGAAATTTATTCCCAAATGATTTTATTTAAAGAATATTTTTAATTCAAGATAAAATGATTTGGCCACCGTTTTCTAAACGGGTGTTGTGGGGTGCTAACACCTTCCTCATACACAAATGACTCCCGAACTCAACTCTAGGTTTTTCGCAAACCATTTTTGTTGATTTTTATTAAAATTTATTCACTTTATTTCAGTGTCCAATCACACCGTAAAAAAGATTGGTGGTGACTCCTTTTTTATTTTCTTTTAAAATTAACCCTTTTTAAGGACGTCGGCCGCTCCGCGTCATCTCGGGCACGTGACGACAAGTATATCAATTTAAACCCTGAATTTTCATAAGTTTATCAATTAATACCTTCTTCAGATTTAGTTTGAAAAATGTCATGCAAAACATATAATTTTTTCAATTAAACTTATAAATTGTTATAAATGAATCGATTTAAAATATTTATAAGGACTATTTTGAAAATTGTCACTACATAAATTCTTGTATGTGTGTAGCTACAAATGTCAATTTAACAAATTGACTATTAATATAATTTGAATGAAAAATTTTCAAATAAATCTACGTTGAGAGTTTAAATTGATTTGCTTAGGTAAGTTTAAAGGTTAATTTGATAAAATTACAAGTCTCACACAATATTTATCCAAATAAAACATAATAGATGGTTTCAATTGATACACTTATGAAAGTTTAAAGTTTAAATTGATATAATATTATTAGTTTAAGGTTTAAATTATAAAATCCCTAAAGCTCAGGATTTAAATTAATACAATTATTAATTTAAGATTTAAATTGGGAAAATCAATTTAAATGACCAAACTGCTGAAAATATTGTCACCACGTGCCCGAGACGACGCGGAACGGCCGACGTCCTTAAAAAGAGTTAATTTTAAAAGAAAATGAAAAAGGAGTCGCCACCAATCTTTTTTACGGTGTGATTGGACACCGAAATAAAGTGAACAAATTTTAATAAAAATCAACAAAAATGGTCTGCAAAAACTAGAGTTGAGTTCGAGAGTCATTTGTGTATAGGGAAGGTGTTAGCACCCCACAACAACCGTTAAATAAAACGGTGACCAATTTATTTTTATCTTGAATTAAAAATATTCTTTAAAGAAAATCATTTGGGAAGAATTTTTTTAAAACAAATGTCTTATTTTATTCGTCGTTACTCCAATATTTGAAGTAATGATTCCATAAAATAAGTGGAAAATCTTACATCAATTTGACTATATTAAAATTTGAGGAAAAATTTCTCACCTCAAGAATTTGAGAAATTATTTAAATTTCTCAAAATCCGTCATAATAAAAAATTTAAAACATTGATTAAATTCATTTTTTCTTGGGATCAAATCTCGGACTCCCAAAGATGTGATCCCTCACCTCAAGAATTTTAGGAAATCGGACTCCCAAATTTCCTAGATTCCATCTTACTAATTTTTTAAAGAAAAACAGTGTCAAGTTCTTAGAAAAACTTATTACGAAAACCTTTTGAAATAATATATTGGTTTTTTTTAAGGTTTAAAAATACAAAAGAGTGTAATTTAAAGAAAATCTATTTAAATATCTTTAAAAGAGTTTTGATAATAAAAGATTTAAAAACTTAGAGAAATGTTAGTTAGAAATTTAAATTAACTTAAAAGTGAATATTAAATAACAATAATAGAACATAATATTTAATAAACATAAAGGGGCATATTGAAAATTTAATAAAAACATATCGGAGATCGACCTCGACTCCCAAAGAACGACTCCTCGCCTCAAGAATTTTAGAAAATCGAACTCCCAAATTTTCTAAATTTCGTCGTCGGACATTTAAAAAAGGAGAATTTTAGAGAGACAAACAAACAAAATTAGCAAGCATAAACTAAATTGAGAGCATGTGAATATATCAAGTAATATAATGAAATAAATTGTCTACAAAAAAATAAATAAGTTAGAAAATACTAAAAAAAAGAGAGATATAATCTAATAATGAAGTAAAATTAAATAAGAAAAGATATTAACAAAAACAGTAAAGCAAACTAATTAAAAAGATTAATAATAATAATAATAAATAAATAAATAAAGTACTTGCGTCACTACCACTGGCCCAACACACATAATAATAATAATAAAACAAAAGTTTAAAATTTTGAAAATGATGGGATGGGTGCCCATCCAACTATTGTTTTTTTTTTTTAATTAAAAATAATAACAGTAATATATTTTTAAATCTTTTTTTTTTTTACTTTAAAAAAATTCCAATTTTTATCTCATTCTCACTTTAAACCCCATTTGTTTTTCTTCTTCACCATTTCTCTTTCTCCCTCTTCAACTTAAGCTTTTCTCTCTTCTTTTTCAACTTCAAACTTTCTCCTCTCTCCAACAAGCTAGCTAATTTTTTTTTTTTGTAATCACAGCAAGAACTCAGTCATCTTAAGGTATGTAACTTTCATTTTTTTAACTTTCATCTCTTTTTTTTGCTTCACATTTTTACTTTCTTTTTTTTAAAAAAAACAACAATAAAGAAAATGTCATGGAAAAAGAAGAAGATGAACACGAAAAGGAAAAAAAATAATAATAGTAAATAAAGGAAGAAACAGTAATAGTAGATCAATGCATATAAAAATGGATAAATATCACATGATAATAAACATAAAAATAAAACGGGAAGAAATAATAAAAGAAAATCTTCCTTATAATCTTTTCTTTCTCTGTATTTTTAGATCTAAGAGAGAAGAAGAAGATGAAGGTTGGGATCCAGAACACAAAGATGCCCGTTTCTGAGGTGCAAATCCTTGGGACAAATGCCCTACCAAATGCAACCTCCAACAAAGCTACGACTTTCTTGTATTGTGGATTTTTGAATTTTTGGGAGAGATTTGGTGTGTAACTGATTTTTCTCTCTAAGGTCTTTTTTTCTTGTATAGATTTATGAGGTTTTTTGGTTGTGTAAAAAATTTCTCTCCTCGAGGGTTTTTCTCTCTGTGTATGGATTTTCTCTCTGTGTGTTCTCACTGTGCTTTCCCTTTATCTCTCTCTAGGATTTTTTTTGCTGGACAAGATGGCTTTATAGCAAAAAAAAATTCCCCATTTGCCAAAAGAATTTACTGGCTAGTTTTTTCAAATTGAAACAAGGCCAAACATGGCTCACACCCTAATAAGGAAAACAAGAATTTGAAAATAAAACCTAATAAAAAACTTACTTTTTTTGTAAATTTTTTTAACTAATTTAGTTACTTTAACTAACCAAACAAGTTACTCTAACCAAACAATAAAACAAGCTTTTTTTTTCTTTTCAAAATAAGGGTGGATAAATACAAAATTAAAATTGGCAAAATTAATACAAAATTAACTTGATAATTAACTATTAAATAGGCCGGACAAAATTAGGTGGCTACAAATATTTACAAATATAACAAAATTTCACTGTCTATCTACATAGACCGCAATAGACTACTATCTGTATTGCAATAGACTACAGATAGACACGAATCTAACTAGCAGCATGAGACCCACCTTGAAAAGCTTCATAGCAATGTTTCTCACCTGTTTGACGAGCGTCGACATTGACCCACACCTCGATTGGCTGCAAATCAGTTAACCCATAAGGTTTAAGGTCCAGATTTGCAACTTCTGGCATTTTCGGACACCAACCAGCAAGGTTCAACGCCTCTTCAGTAAGATTTGATAAGGAGTGTTGCTTTAATTCTTCTTCCGAATTGGATATAAGTGTTAAAATGCTATTCTGAACTCTTGGAACTCATTTGTTGTTATGTTGGGGTAAATTTTTAAGTATTCGGTTAAGGTTTAGTAAGGTTGAATACATTCAGACTAGTTTAAACTCGATTAAGGTATGTTAGAGCAGTTGATGTTAACTCGTGAAAGTTTGTTGGTCGTAGTTTTGGATTAATTTGGAGTGATTAACTAAGGTTTATGGTGGATTTGGGATATGAAATATTCATGTTGAAAAGCCGCCTAATGTTTATTAAGGTTTCAAACTAAGTTCTAACACTTAAACATTATGTTTATTGTCTAGGCGTCTAAAAGTTGATGTAGAGCAGTTGATGTTAACTCGTGAAAGTTTGTTGGTCGTAGTTTTGGATTAATTTGGAGTGATTAACTAAGGTTTATGGTGGATTTTGGATATGAAATATTCATGTTGAAAAGCCGCCTAATGTTTATTAAGGTTTCAAACTAAGTTCTAACACTTAAACATTATGTTTATTGTCTAGGCGTCTAAAAGTTGATGTTCGTTCAATGAAGTTGATTTTTGGATTGAGAACTGTAGGTTGTAGTTTTCACATCCCTTCGGCGATGTAAATTTTTTATAAAGATATATTTTGAGGGTTGTGATTTGATAAATAGTTGAAAGTGTCTTTCGGATGTTTGAAAGTATGTTTTGTACCATTTGAAATCGATTCAAGTTATTTTGCATGTTCTAAATGTTTTCTCAACTAAAAGTGTTTTGTATATTTTTAGTTGGTGTCTCCAAATGAAAATATGTGACTGTTGTGAATAATAGTTGGGGAAGTGTTTTGATTGATTTGAATTAGAAGTGTTTTTGTTTTGATTTTTTTACTTTTGAAATTTTTTGAAGGTTGAATAGTTTTGATTTGATGAGTTTTGCTGCTGAAATGAATCTACATGGTTAGTTCTAAATGTTTCGAATGATCGTAGGGACTATCCAGGTATGCTAAACTTTGTGTTTTAGGGATTGTATGGTAGTTTATTGTAGCCAAATTTGGAATTGACAACATATGTTTTGATTGAAACTTATTTGTGAGAAGACACATTTTTGTGATTTGTTAATTTATTTTTGGAATGAAGATTCATGTGTGTGTTGCCTCCACATGCCTTACACTTAAGTAATTTGACTGTTGTTCTAGTACATTGTTAATTGACATCTCTACTCATTTTTTTTCCTCCTCTGTATCTGCTGGGCTACTTCAACTATGCATCTTTCCTCCACTGTACTTGAAAGTACTGCATGATTGAAAGTTTTGTTTGTATGAAATTATTGGTTAATTGAAAGTATTGATGGATTCAAAGTTCTGTGTTGTTTTCAACTTGAGATGTTTAGTTTTGAAAGCCTATTTACTTGAATGATTTTGATTTTGAAAGTACCGTTTGTAGAAAAGTTTTGCAATGATTTGTATTTTTATTCCCAAAAATTTGGAAAGAAAATGAATTTTAAAGCTTGATATGGGAATTGTTGGATATATACATATATGGTCGCGCGGAATTCGTCGCCCAATTCCGGACCAAATAATTTAACTGTATGTACTAAAATGTAGTAGTGGTAGCACAGGTCGAACACAGGAGCATATAAATTTTCTCAATTAAATGATTTACGGCTCGAGGTAGCCGAAGGGGGGGTTTGGAGTTATTTTGGTTGCAAGAATTATTAAATTGCAAAAAGATAAAAGCTAGTGCAAAGTAAAGATTGACAATAATATATGAGAAGAACCAGGCTTGAGTTGTAACAGATTCTCCCTATTCAAGATATTTGGTCATTGAATTCTCATTACCAAAATTAATTGTTTGCTTGCACCTAACCAAATTTGTTTAGTTGAATTCTAAACAACTAACTAGTCCGAATTGATTAGATGAAAAGCATGCATGTTCAAATTGACCTAATAGCATTAAGAGCTAGGGAACGTTAGATGGAATGTTTAATTTTCAAGCGCCTAATCAAACATTCGTTTAGTTCAATTCTAAGTTGGTTAGATCAATACTCGTCTCATTCGATTCGCAAGCTAACCTAACCTATCGCTTTCTATGGACTAACATACAATCAATGTCACAAATTGAACGTCAATCAAAAGCAATATCATATATAATCTCCAAGCGTACAATAATATGATCTAAATCTCATTAGAACAAAATTGAGTGTATTGTTTCTAGTTGAGGTGTAATCCGTTTGTTAGTGTATTTAGTTCATATATATCATTTTCCTTAACATGAATTACTTATTGAGTATTTTTGTACTCATCTTTGTTTTTCCAAAATGCAGACAGATGAAGGATCAAGTGATAATTCTGAAGGAAGTGAAGTTTGGAAGTTCTGGCGCAGAACATCAAAGGATGTTTCTCTTCCGCGAAAGTTTGTAAGTTGTAAACGCTTCTAATTGTTATGTTTGTCGCATTTTTGTTATAGTAGCCATATTGGAAAACACGAGCTATTACAGCTGGTATTAGAGCAATGGTTTAACGTTTTGTAGACTTTTAGTAACTTAAGATTTACCGATTGATATAAAACTTCATGCCAGAATAATATTAAGTTTGGAAAAATCCAAAAGGTTATGGATTCCTTTCTAAATAGCATGTTATATGGTTATCTCATATGAATCATAGTTAAACTATATAGTCTCTTTTGGTAGGTGTTTAGGTTGAAAATATTTAAAGGGTGTTATAAAGATTGCTTTTGGAAAAAGGATTTGGTCTCTTTTGTTCTAAGAGATATTTGGTACTAAAGTGTTGACATGAGAGGTTAATAAGTATTACTAGTAGAAGTGCTCTTTAGCACAAAGTGAAAATTTATATTTATGTTCTTAAAAGAAAAGAACTTAAAAGTAGTATGCTTAGAATAAACACTCATAAAAAGAACCTTGACTAGTTGTTTGGTTAAAAAGGCTTGAAAATGAGTAATGAAACTCTTAGTTTATTAAAGTACTTTTTGAGTTTGTCATGTTAGTGGGACAAGGCAAGAAGTCTTAAGTTTTTTTTTTTTTAATTATGTTGGTATTTTGAGTTAAGTGAGGATGGGATCAACTTATGTGAATAGTTTCAAATTGTCCATTGTGTCATTTTTTAGTTGAAAATATATATCTCAAAGGGCTTTTCGAAGGTTTTGTAGTTGGAGTAGATAAAGTTCATGTTCTTATTCTTCAACTTATCAATGTCTTTTTATTTTATTTATTTATTTATTATTTTTTTTTTTTTGGGACGATTCAATGTTGGATGTTCTTATGTAGACAGTCCAAGTGTTTTTGAAAGGTTATCAAGCTTCAAAATTAATTGGCAAAAATCTTATGTTTGTGGTGATGACTCTAAGCTTCTTGCTAAGCAGCAATGTGTAATTGTAGATTGGAGAGTTTGCCTTAGATTGGAGAGTTTGCCTTTGGGTGGTCATGATCGTTGGAGGAGATTCATGGCAGGTTTTGATTTTAAAATCGTTAAAATCACTTTTGTCATTATTAAAATCACTCAAAAACAGACTTTAATCACTCAAAATCAATTTAATTTTCAATTATTTTACACTTTTAAATGCAATTTTCAATCATTAAAATTAGTTTTGAAGGATATTTCATGGTGATTTTGAAAATGACAATAGTGATTTTAGCTATTTTAAAATCACTACCAATTTAATATATTAAATTTAAACCATACATTATATCTCATATAATATATAACCTATAGTTTATTATATCATATATAATATAACCTATAGTTTAAATTCTCTCATATAACTTGTAGTATTAATATGAATCACATTCATATTAATTTTAACCCTATAATTTATATATATATGAATCATATTCATATAAATTATATTTGAATCAAATTCAAATATATTTCTCTCATTAAACTTTATAATCTATCACATACAAATAATAATTGTATCTAAACAACTAATTCCCTTTAATTAATTTGAATGATTCAAATCAATCCAAAATTAATTTGGTTCTCATTAATCCTTATTGAGCTACCGAGGAGACCTTATGAACCTATGGATTAAAGCTCTAATAATACTTGATTAATTAATTAAACTCTTAAATTAATTTAATCAACGTTCATTAATTGCCGATCATTCCACTAAAGACTGACAGAGCTGCACTCTTCGCACTATAGATATATTTTTGTGTCCATTTGATATAACAAATCAACAGCGCTTAAACCCTACACAAATTGCTCGTAAGTACAGCTGGGTCAAAATTACCGTTTTACCCCTGTAGTTACATCTAACTCCTTAAGTACCACTGATCCTTCTAATGAACAATTAGTCATAGTCCAACTATAACCAAACCTCTCTCTGGCCAGGAGAATGTGGCGCTATATTGTTCAAGCCCTGGAATCAGTCCTTAAGAGAGCAATTTATCTACTTACCCAAACAGTAGGGGAGAAGTGAATTACTTCTTGTGTAGATGCGCTCCAACTTTGCAATCAGACGAATCCTCAAAATGGTAGGCTTATTGAGTCGGCGAAACTGGTCACTCTCACTCATACAGATCAAAGGATCGCCCTCATAGGAAAGAGTCCACAACTCACCCAGGATTCTAGTTAAGTCACCTATGGTCATCCTGGTGAAATGTAAGTCTCTTCTAGTAACGACATTATAAAAAGAGAGTTAACATTTCGTGGTCTAATCTTATACAAACTCATTGTATAAGATATCCATGTTCACATGTCTATACATGAATAATTAGGATCAAATCATTTATAGCACTTTACAACACTTGTAACATCTACAAAACGGGTCGTATCGGTAATGTCACTAGGATAAGGTACCCAGCCTTATCCATCAACTACAGACTTTTTAGGTTATTGCTTAAACACAATCCACTTGTATGTCTCCACATACATGTTTAAGTTACAGCTTATAACCTCGAATCTTAGTTCATTTGTTTTGGAGTAATGCAATTAAATGTCAAATAAAATAACACTTATTTTATTAAATAAATAATTTGTTTGTACAATACAAGTTTACAAACTACAAGAGCACGGAATTTAAGACATCAATCCCAACAATATTTTGGTTGGTGTTGTTGAAAGCCTTTCCATTCCATTGATGATTTCTTCTTGTTCAGTGTGACCTGCTAGGCTATTTGGGAAGACAGAAATCGGGTTTTACACAACACCCAATCTCCTCTTCATTTAAAGGTTGATTGGATTTTGGGTTATATTTCTGAGATCATATCTGCTGGTGGGAAAGTCTATCCACTTGCAGGTGTGCTTGTGTCAGGGAGAGTTGGGAAGATGGAAGCTCGCTGAAGATCTAGTTGTTTCTTCTTTTTGAGTGAAAATCGATGCCGAAGCAGTGTGAAGAGGTTGCATTCATTGAGTTTTGCTTTTTTTCCTTTTAGGATTATATATGCTGAAATTTATCATTTAATAATTAAGATTAGAAGTGCGAGTCCTAAGATATGTTTGGAATATATTTTCAAGTGTTTAATTTTAAAAATAAATAATTAAATTGAAGTGTTTGGCAACCTTTTTTATCAAAAGAATTTAAATAAAAATGAGTTTTTTAAAAAAATATTTTTTCCTCTAGTCAATCCGAACGGACTCTTAGTTTTACCCTTAGATCTTATAATAGAGTTGCCTATAATATGACAACCCATGCTATTAACATTTAGGCTACTTGTAAATGTTCTTTTCCAATTTGGCTCGACCATCTTGTTGGAGGTGAGCAAGATGGTATTGGACATTTGATTTTGAATTAATGTATTGATGCTTGTCTAAAAAAAATCAATGTGATTAACCATATTTATATATTATATTTAAATTTTTTTCTAAAAAAAATCTTTAGTTGAATTGGATAATATATATTCGATTTATTTTCAATTGAAATTTAGAGAGAAATCTTCCATTTATTTTATATTTCTAATAGTAATTTACTATTTTGTATTTGGTGAATTTTCTCTCTATATTCCAATATATATATCTAATGAATTGATTCTTTAATTATTTTATTGTCAATTATAAAATTAACATTAGTTTTTATATATTTCAATTTTTTTTAAAAAAAAAAATCACAAACTCATATTATTCCTCTGAAACCTTTATGTATAAATATAATACCATTAAAAAAAACAACTTCAACTTTATAATTGATGTCTTTTGGAACAAAAATAAAGTATTTCAAGTTAAAATAGAAATTGGAATTTAAAATTAAATATTTTGTTTAAAAAACTATCAAATCAATTTAAATTAATTTGTTTAACAACATAGCATACACAATTAATATAGATAATATTGTTATAGAAATTCAAATTCTAAGAAATTAATATATTAATGAACCTCACGATTGATAATATATTGGTGGAAGAATACATAATTTTAAGATAATCCACTAGAGAAATCCTACTTCAACCGAATATAACTGTCTAAAAAGATTTGTATAAAATTTACTCTAAAACGAAGATAGTTATCCAAAAATTTTCCAAACACCATCTTATTCCAAGCATCCACATTTTCTGAACATTCAAGAATGATCGAAATTAAAATCTCTAATGTTTTAGTCAATGCTACATTGACATCTTGAATTGTATTTAAAATTCGTGAAAAGTTGTCAAAGTGAGCTTAACAAGTAATTAATTGACATTTATTTTGTCTATTGAGATCAGAAGTTCAATCCATCATCTCGTAATTATTGTACTAAATATTTTTTTATGAAAAGTAATACTAGTCATAGAGGAACTGTGAAAAAATTCTCGTACTACCACAATTATAGGAATAATTTTTCATATTACCTTCATCCATTGTTTGTCATGATAGTAAAATTTAATAATAAGGTAAGGTCTACAAAATAAATTAATATATCATTTATTGACATGTAAAATTATGAATATGAATAGTAGGCGTTATGGGTAATTTTGGACCAACAGATAAAATCAACATAGCAAAGATGTAGAGGCACTGAGCCAAGAAAATGACAATAAACAGACAAGGAACAATGCCCAAAGGATGGAATGGGCCTACGAAGAAGGGTTGACTTGGCCTAAAACTAAATTAACCCGATCGTCCACGGCCAAGGTCGAGGCCAAGCCCATCATATCATGCAGTCATACATGATTTGACCCAACATGGACTCAGAGAGGAGAGTTGACTTGGCCCAAAGCCAAATTAGCCTTGTCAACCTCGATCAAACCCCCCAAATCACGCAATTCGCGCATAATATAGCCCAACAAGGAAAGGTAGGAGGCGAAGAGCAATAAAGAAATTAACTTAATCGAAGAAGGAATAATAGGTCATCCAACCCTATAAATAAGCAAGCAAGGTGACAAAAGAGGAAAGTTAACTCTCCACTAGAAATTTCATAACAAATTTTATCTTTAGACTTTTGCGTGGTCTACACTACATCGATGTGCAGTTTTTGTTAACTTGCAGATTATCTTCCTTTTTTAAATATAAATTTATCATTGTTGTCATACAAATGTTTAGACCACTTTCTATATCTAAATTTAGACATAAACAATAGATAGTACTAAATATTTTTTCGAACAACGACAACCATAAATTAGTATCCCAAGGAAAAGAAAAAAATAGTGTGTGCATTAATGCATGGGCAAAAGCAGGTACGTGTGTGGACCAATTTATCTTTAAAAAAGTTAGAATATTGTTAAACAGTGATTGACGTGAATTAATGCACGTGTGATCCATTGCTTAATACTGTTTATCATAAAAGATAAACTTCATGCTCAACTTTTTTAATTTATGTTTCATAACTTTAAAAAGATTGTGTCAGATACCAAGTTTTAAAATTATCTAATAAATTTTAAATTTTCTATAAATAGGTAGACTCATATGGCCAAAAAAAAATGTCTTAGAATTTTTTTTTTTTTTTTTAAAAAAAATGTTGAATATACATTATAAAAATTTTTAAAAGCTCACATGGACTAAACATGTAATTTAACCAAGTTATAAGTTTAGGCCTTTAATTTTAAGGCTTCGATCTAAAAGGTCTATGAAATTCTAAAGTATGTCAATTTTATGTCTAATAAATATTTCAAATTTAAATAAGAGTTGTTTTCAATATATAAAAATGAGTCAAACTTTTTACAAATATATAAAATTTTTATCGTTTTTCAGTAATAGACCGCAATAGAATTCTATCGTTTGAGTGATAGACAACGATAGAATTCTATCGTTTGAACGGTAGATAGCGATAGAAGCCTATCGTAGTCTATCGCTGATAGACATTGAAATTTTTCTATATTTGTAAATAGTTTGATCTTTTTTTTGTTTCCAATAATTTCCCTTATAAACAAAGTATTTTAATTTTTTAACTTTGATATAAATATTAAAAGATTAGGTTAGCATAACAAGAAGCCCTTATAGCTCAGTGGTAGAGCGTCAGTCTTGTAAACTGAAGGTCCGTAGTTCGATCCTGCGTGAGGGCATATTTGTTTGCTTTTGCTTTTGCTTTTTTTTTTTTTTTAATCATTTTTTAAAGAATATTTTTTCCTTAAAACCATTTTCAATTTTTCCGCTGTATGTTATATCTATCTTCTTTTGGATTTTTATTTTTTATTTTTTATTTTTATTGCAACGTCGTAATGTAACATAATTGCAACCTAGAACAAGTAACAAAATATATTGTCATCTTTACAAATGTGTCACGCATAATTAAAAAAAATGATAATGAGTAGCAAAATAGATTAGGTGGTTTGCAAACATGTTATTATGATTTCTGATTTGACATATATAGCAAAATATTTTTATTTTTATTTTTATTTTTTTCCGTATTCTAACTTTACCTAAACTGTGTTCCTTATTTTTCCTCTTGCATTTCTTCTAGTTTGTTTTCTTGCAGGCACGAATTTTGCATTACATATCGATGATAGATCAAATGAGCATGCAAAACAACCACTAAAGAAAAATGGTCAAATATCATTGATAATAACCCTTTTTTTTATCATATTAATATGGTGTATCACTGATAAAATTAATACAAATTAAGCAAGTTAGCTATCACAGTTTAAAACCGAAAGCTAAATGTCACTAAAATACCATATATATCATTTTTTTTTGTTATATCGTAGTTGTTTTTTTATTTTTTTTAAAAAAAAATATTCAAATTCAAATTAATATTTATTATATAAAAAAATCTTAAATTAATATATATTATTTGGTTGAAAAAAAAACCTATAAAAATAAAATGTACTATATTAATTTTAAAAAAATTCAAATTACTAAAAACAAATATGCTACGTAAGTTCAAATTATATTAAATTAATTTTAATTAATAGTCATAAAAGTGTTCTTGGAACATTATGTTAATATAAAACATTTTCGAGTAGAAATCGTACTAAATAAATATAATTATCTAAATATTTTTAAATATCTAAAAAAAATTCTACAAAACAAATATGATTATTTAAAAATATCCAGCATCTATAATTTTATATATTTTAATATTATAATAAAAACAAACGACTCCCTAAATTTAGACGAGAGTCTATTCTCTGTTTCGTTAGTCACACGTGGCTAAATCAAAATGAGAGAGAAATAATTAAAGAAATAGGTGGTTGATTTGAGAGTAGCGATTATATTATTGAATAATTAAAGAAATTTTTTTTTGAAAAATTCCAACAACCCAGGAGGAGTCAATTAAATTGTAATATCAGACAAACTTGTACACGCTTTAGCAAAGTGTTGCTGTTTGTTACGAAAGCCCACCCTTACCAATCACACTACTATATGTGCACACGTGCGCCAATAATATCTTTTATTTCCATTACTTTTCTATTTATATCTTTGATTTTATGCATTAAATATATGTAGTTTCTAATTCAACCTAATTACATATATTATAATTTTTGTCCCTAAACTTTTGATGTTGTATATATCTCATCATCAAATTTTAAGAGGTGTATAATAAATTCCTAACTTTTTAAAGTTGACCTAGTGATAATGAGAAATATATATATATATATATATAAAAGGTCAAATGGCTAAAGAGTCATATGGGTTCAATCCATGGTGACAACCTACCTATAATTTAATATTCTACAAGTTTCCTTGACACCTAAATGTTGTAAGGTCAGGCGAGTTGTCCCGTGAGATTAGTCAATATGCACATAAGTTGGCCCGAATACTCACAGATATAAAAATAATAATAAAAATAAAATTTCTAACTTTTGAATTTATTTTTTACGATTTCTTGAACTTTTAAAAATTATTGTCCAGCATGTCCTTAATTTTCAATTTTGTGTCCAAATAGGTTTATAGATTTTTAATTTTATGATAATAAGACAATAGACATATTCAACATTTTTTATTTTCATGGACATAATAGTCAAAAAGATTACTTAGGTCTTAAAATTTTGAGCAAATATCAATGAACTTTAGAGATTATATCAATTTAAACCCTGAACTAGGTGCCAATTCATATTCTCTTCTATATTTCATTCTAAACTTTTATAAGTCAATCATTTCGGTAGTAATTCTCGAATATGTATAGACTTTTTCACACAAATGTGACTTGGTAAGTTAAGTGTGAACTAAGGGCAAAGTTGATAAATATATGAATGAAAATAGAGGATTTAAAGATAAGCATTGTTAGTAACGCTTGACCTAATATTTGGGTTGTTGGACAAACTAAAAGAGAAAAAAGCAAATCCATTGCCGTGTTTGACTTTAAAATAAACCTTATTTCTAAAAGTAAAACCCAATAATTATAATAATTATAATTACAATAATTTAGAGAAATCAAGTAACTACTCTCACTTTCACTTCTTAATTTCTTTTCTTTATTAATTACATAATAATATTGTTTATTATTTAATTTCATTTCCGTCTTCTTCCTTCTCTCTCGCTAACGAACCTTCTCTTCACTTTCTTACTGCAAAATCTCCCGTTTTGATTATGCCTAAAAATTTCATGATCTCTTGTATATGATCGGAACTACCGATTCTTTCTATGAAACCGATCGGCGATTCTCTGGTTTCGAATAACGATAGCGATGAGACGACGTACGGATGCTGATGATTTGAGGCCTGTTAACAATACTTTCCAAACCATTACTGCCGCCGCTGATGCGATCGCCACCGTCGATCATCGTTTTCCTCGGGCTACTGCCGTCCAGGTATTGTATTCTTCACATCAATTCACCTTCTATTAAATCATTTGGAATTTTTAGATTTTAGTGCTGGTTACTTATGGATTGAGAATATTGACCTTGTTTTTGGAAATTACTGTTCATTCTTAATTCCGCTAGGTATTAAGATGTAGTTGTTTTTCGAGGGATGAGATGATATTATAGCGCAATGGAATCTGTGTTGTGTTGTTTTGTTGTAGATTGTGGATTGTGGAATTCTATATAAGGCTTTTAATTTCCCCTTGTTTCCCTTCTCCTTCTGTTTGTTTGCTTAGAAACTGAGAATCGTCACATGGATACATGAAAAAAGGCAATCACGAGCTGAGCTTCTTTTCTGCTTTTTCTGCTTTTGGCTTTCTTCGCATGATTATTAGATTTTTAAGGATTGGAAAATACCAAGATTGGTGTATTGGGTTGGATGACTGTGTCAGGAAGCAATGTGCTGTTGTAGCCCAATGTTATTTGTCTTTTTGTAATAACACTGCCCTTTTTAACCAGAAAAGCATCTCTCCATTCTTTATCTTTTCAAGAGAGAGAGAGAGAGAGAGAGATTATTCTTAAATTGCATTCTATATAGAGAAAGAGTATTGCTTTTTATATAAAGATTCCAACAAATAGGGCTCTCATTTGTCCAAAGCAAACTCTTCCCACTGTTTTGTACTGATGTCATTATCAGTTTCCTGTTTTTCTTTTTGTTTGGTTACTCACAGAAAAGAAGATGGGGTAGTTGTTGGAGTATTTATTGGTGCTTTGGATCTCTCAAACAGAGGAAAAGAATTGGGCACGCTGTTTTGGTACCAGAACCAAGTCCTTCATCTGAGTCTCATGAAAATACATTGCAATCACCAGATATTGTGCTTCCTTTTGCTGCACCTCCCTCTTCCCCTGTTTCCTTCCTTCAATCTGAGCCAACTTCTGGTACACAATCACCTACAGCTTTGATCTCTTTCACTTCTCTCACTGCTAACATGTATTCTCCTGATGGGCCTTCCTCCATTTTTGCCATTGGCCCATTTGCTCATGAAACACAACTAGTTTCTCCACCTCTCAATTTCTCCACTCTCACCACTGAACCATCAACTCCCTTCACTCCTCCTGAGTCTATCCACTTGACAACCCCTTCTTCCCCTGAAGTTCCTTTTGCTCAGTTTCTTCAACCTACCCTTCAGAAACCTGAGTCTGATCATCAATATCCATTTCCTAATGATGACTTCCAATCTTACCAATTCTATCCAGGCAGTCCTATCAGTCACCTCATATCACCACGGTCTGTCATTTCTCGTTCTGGGGCTTCCTCACCTTTGCCTGACTATGATTTTGCTTCCTTTGGTTCTCAATTTTTGAATTTCCCATTAGAAGTTCCACCTACTTTGTTGAACCTTGACAAACAATCCATTCATAACTGGCAACAACGACAAAGTACTGATTCTTGCACTCAAGATTCTATAGAATTCAAATCAAGTAATGATTTTGTTTTGAATCCCCAAACTTCAGAATCTATGTCAGATCACCACGCAACAAATGAATCTCAAAATATTCAAATTCTCATTGATGGAAGGCAAAAGGAGGAGGAGGAGGAGGAGCCAGCTGCTACTAATCATAGGTTCTCATTTGAGTTATCTGATGGAGATGTTTTATTGCAAAGCGTAGGAAGTAAGCCACTGGAATCAAATGAACTTGCAGTTGCATCGTCTCCAATACATGAACCATTTGAAACGGCTAAAGAAAATTCTCCTGTTGGTGACCATACTCCAAATGTTTCAGAAGAAAAGACAAAAGCAGACGGTGAAGAAGCACAGCAGCATCAAGAACATCATTCCATAACTCTTGGGTCTGTGAAGGAATTCAATTTTGATAATGGCAATGGAAGTGATACACATAAGGCAAATATAAATTCAGAATGGTGGACTAATGCAAAGGATGTTGACACAGAAGGCACGACCAACGGGGCCTGGTCATTCTTTCCAATGGCGCAGCAAAGATGAGCTGACTGGTGCTTACTTATACTCTGGAATTTCCTCATGCCCATCATCTTTTGCAGTTGCAAATTGATAGGCGAGAAAAAGAGGAATGATGGGCTTTGAAGGTATTAAAGAGGTCGTCAAATCATGAGAGAGCCAGACCAGAAGCCTTTGTTTTTTCCCCCAACAATATGACCTAAAACAAACAAAGCCAGATATTATTAGAACGATAGAGAAATTTCTAGATTCGATAGGGCCTTATTAACAAACAATTGTGGCTCCACTTGAATTGTAATAGATATTAGTAGTCTAATAGAAATTGGAATTGTGTAAATATGGTAATAAAAAGTTTTTTTTTTTTCCATATTCACAATATTTCGTTTATTGATTTTGAATTAGTTGGAACGTAGTGAGTTGGGATACCCAAAAATTGCAAAAAGTTTTTGCAATTAGAAATGTTTCATGCTATGAAATTAATGAGTTGCAAATAGAATAAGAATTACGATCTAAAGTCTCTTTTTTCATCCTTGAAGCTAAGTCATATGTATGAGTTTGGCAATGTTTCTTTAACCATGTTCGTCGTTTGAATAATATTCTCAAAAGAGAAAAAAAATTTTGCTCCTTTATTCTTCTTACCTTGAGTGGTTTTTTTCACTTCTTTATTCTTCTTACCTTGAATGGTTTAGGCCACTTGTTTCTATCTATGTAATTCTATAGTGAGAAAATTGTAGAGCTTACCTAATTTTGGAGGCTCAAAATGAAAAATGCCCTACTTTTTTAAAACTTAAGATTTTTTACCTCTTACTGACATCATCCTCAAGAAATTTTAAATATGTATTATTTTCTTCTTCTCTACCTCCATCTTTTCGTGTTTTCTTTCTTGACCAGATCCGGTGTTCTGGTGTTTGCTTTTCTTCTCTAACGAGCGATCAAATTCGACGTGTTGTAAAATGAGACTGAGCTCCAAAGAGCAAGAAAGGAGGAGAGCGAGATTGTGAGAGAGGAAAGCAAGGTGTGAAAGAGGAAAGGGAGCAAGAGCCAATTCGCGTAGAGGAGGGTCTCGTTTTGGTAATTTCACTTGAGTTTGAATTTGACGTCAGAAAAGGAACAAAAACCCTCATTTTCAAAAAGCAGAGCAAATCTCTTTTTTTTTTTCCTCCAATTTGGATCATCTGTACAAATTACCCTTGTTATTGGTTGTTTCCTCAAAAGAAATAATATAAAATAAACTAATTACTATATTCGAAACTTTCTTGCAATGATTTACATGAGCTGGTTGTGTATACCTTTTCAATATTTGATCACTTTCTTTCATTTCAAAGCCAAAAAGAAGAAAAAACGTCCATTTGGATATCTTATCTTAGATACAAACAGAATAGGCATGTAAGCAAAGCTTGTCTGCAAAACACATAGGTTTCTCTTGCTAATTCTAAGTGCTTAAAAGGCTTTTTGAAGCCCTTGGAAAGTTATTCAAAACAAACCCTAAAACATCCAATACGAAACCAATAGGAAACACAATTGTACTTGTTTTCAAACAAAAGCATTACAATCGTGCACTCGTATTTGTTTCCACAGGCTAACATTAAAATGTCCCCATAATAGATCTACAGAGTGTCTCCTCCCTGTTTTTGTTTCAATGCTAAGTTCATAAAAAACTACAAATAATGATTCATCTACTTCCACCATTTAAACTGTCCATTTATCTATAACATGAAGCCTGAGATGAGAACCCAAGAGTAAGAAAGGCTTCTCTAAGATTCAATTATTTTGGGCTGGTTAGATTCACACTGAAATCCCACAGTTTCTTGGCCAATTCCATATCTTTGGCATGACTGGTTGGGTTGGCTATATTACTATCAACAAAATACTCTCCACTTACCCCTTTGACTTGGGGATTCAGTGCTACATAACACTGAGTTGCCGCTCCCTACATGCAATGAAAACTTAATCACATTACAACCCACCTAAGAGAAACAAAATAAATAATCTTCAAGGAAATTTGGTGAAATCAATCATTAACATACCTGCCGGACATTTTTAAGCACAAATTTAGCAACCGAATTGGTAACAGCTGTAACAAAAGAAACAAGTCATATACAGACACCAACAGATGACAGAACAGACAAGGGCATAAAACAAGCAGGAAATAAGAAAAGGCAAACAAACATATGAAAGCATTATCAGTAACATGGTAGATGTTCATATTTGTTCAGAAAGCATTGTCAAACTAAATATGCCTATATCAACCTAAGCGCAACTCAATTAGTTAAGGCAAAAAACAAACTAAGACATGTGCTCTCGACTAAGATGTTAGAGGTTCCAATCCTCCACTCCTATATGTTGTTGAACTCAAACTAGATATGCCTATGCTGTAGTTCAGAATAAAACACATGAACCTTTTGAATTGTTTTCACCAACTTTTACTTTTTTGTGTTGAAAAAAGATATCAGGGTCCAGGTGCCTAGCACCCTTCTTTGGAAAGGAACATACTTAGACCAAGCATAAGCTATCGCCTTCAGTCCAAATGGAAACTAAAGTGCCCTACATCCTACAATCTATACAAGCCTCTGATTGATGTAAAAACAAAAACAGATTCATGCCCAGTTGAAATAAAAAGGCAAGCCTTATGTTTTATATCTACTAAAGCACATTTTCCTTATACATGTAATGGGCAAGAAAGTTACCATTAATGAAACCATGGAAGCGTAGCAGATTAGTAGCAATTGCTCCAGGATGAAGAGCGTTAGCTGTTATTTCTATCCCTTCTTCCTATTGAAAAATGTAGAGAAATGAAATCGTTTATTAAATTTGACCTGACATGATAACTTGGAACAATAATAACAAACAAAGGGAACTGCAGGGAAATCAGTTAGCTAAACTTCATCAGAGACTATCAAATATATAATATCTTTCTAAAAACAGTAGAAAACATTATCTTTTAACATGCCATCTGTTATTTAAAAATCTACGCACGTCATTGAATAAATTCATGAAAAAAGAAAGGTCGAATCATTCAAAAAAGGCTGTTACATGCACAAGGAACATTATTGTGTAAAAAATATGGATTTTGAACACATATTCAGATAAAGTCTAGAGTAAAAGGATGTGGGAATTTCACCTAGTTCACTACTATAAGTATTCCGAAAACAATGAAATGCCTAATCTATGAAAGGATAGAAGTTTCTAGGTTCACTTGGTTATTCAATCTCCAACTAGCCCCAGTTATCCTACATTAAAAAATTTTGTGTGTCGTTTAAGATTCAAGTTCTAAAGCTCCGGTTGTAAATTTGATTAATTCAATAAGCACCTTTAACCGTCTGGCAAGCTCTTTTGCATGCAATATGTTGGAAAGCTTTGATTGTCCATAAGCTAAGATAGTTCTGTACCTAAAATTTCACATGATACAATGAATTACTAAATCACATTCAAGGAAACTATTGAGGAAGTAATCATCAACAAATAAGCAACTTAGATTGTTACTCTGATTCATCATTGATTTTATCAAAACGAATTCCTTCACCATATGTCAATCGGTGACCCTCTGATGATAGATTGACAATCCTTCCCTCCTTTTTGCTTTCAAGCACAGTTTTTTTCATGGTTTCCATCAGAAGGTTCGTCAGAAGAAAATGTCCTACAAAAGAATATAATTTCCCCCTCCCCCACAAAAAGAATAAAGCAGAGAGAGAGAGACCAAAGTAACTAGTCAAAATATCACAGAAAATAATCTGAAGAATGACCTAGATGGATGCAAGTTTGACAGTTGTTCTTTTAGAGTAACTTCATAATGTAACAAAGTAGAGATCTATATAAAATCCAAATGGTCAGCAATATAAGTGTACTATTGAAAATAATTTTTCAACCAATCAGAACCGACAGTATCCAATTAGATTCTGACAACCATTTATGTTTAGCTAAGAAAATGCACCTCGTCAATGTGAAGGAGACTTTAGCATTGAAGATGCATAAACATAGACATCATACAAGGGAATAATACAACTCCAACACAATGACACATCACTGCCTCGAGAACAATAAGCAATGTGTCTAAAATGTCATAATTATATTATGATTTTCTAAATATTGTTTCTTATTAAAAAAAAATTATGATTTTCTAAACATATTAATATAGCTTACAGATTTCAATAATAAATTCCAGTTAAGTTAGTGTTTATAAACACTTTTTTTATACTCATAAACACTTATTTAAATACTTAAAAAGTCAATCCAAACACGCCCTTATACTATTAGTATTACTATGAATTTGTGTTACAACTTTATCATGGGCAAGCATTATCAGAATTATAAAGCATAAAATGAATATATTTAAGCACCAAGCTCAATAAAAAGAATTGTACTCTTGTTACAAAGTTTTTATTGAAACATACCTAAATGATTTGTTGCAAACTGCAATTCTATGCCATCATGGGAAAGCATAAAAGGAGTAGCCATAACACCGGCATTGTTCCTTCAATCAAAGAAAAGATGTATTATTATCCAAAGTCATGAAATATGCACACAACAAGCCCTGCAAATAAGCCCATATAATAGGTCAACAAGAAGTTTCCAGGTCCAATAAGACTGAAGGCCCAACTTAACTTAAAAAGCCTACCCTGAAGATAATAAAATAATAACAACATAATCTGTTTGAATATACTCCATCAGATATGTTATTCATCAATATCTAGTTTAGCTGAGTTGGATCTAGATTCCCTCTTTTTGGGGCAATTGTTAACTTTTCAGCCAGTTATCTAATAAAATATGTCATTGTCAAGACATAAGCAGATTTCCTAGACAAAGAATTAATCTACCAGCTCCAACTCAGTTCTTACATGAGAATATTTAGTGCACGGCCTGATGCAATATAATCTGATGCAAATTTCCTTATAGATTCCATCGAACTAAGATCTAACTCCATGACATCAATTTTAGCAGAGGGGGATTCCTTCAATACTGCTTCTTTTACTTTTCTTCCTGCTTCAACATTCCTTACCGCCATAATGACATAGACTCCTCGTAATGCAAGAACACGTGTGGCCTCTTCACCAAGACCACTTGAAGCTCCTGGAATCATGAGGAAGAAGAAAAGGAAAATGAGCTCATATTTCAAAATTGAAAAACTACAGTAATTCTTTAGATTAATGTCCTCTAAATATCAAAATGATACCAGAAACCTCATGAGCAAACATATGAGAAATAAATCTAAAAATTCAATACAAGACCAGGAAATGTGAACATTTTTTTAAGTAAAAGAATATGGTCAAGGACTATCAGAAGAATCAAAATTTTAAAACTTCCACAGGCAACATTGAACTTTGGCGAAGCAACCACAGTTGTGAATGAGAGCTTCCTGGTTATACACCAGAGGCTTCACAATAGTGTGGCTCTTCTTGCATTCTTTTTTTCCTTTTTAATTGGAAACATGACAAAATACATTCGTCGAAAGAGAAGAACTTAGGGATGAAGTGTACTTAAGCCTAATTCAGAGGGTTGACAAGAAAAAACCATCAATCTAAGTGAATGAGGAAAAGTTGTGTACTACAAAAAGAACTGTATAAAGTCAAGGCTGTCAACAATACATTCACCAGAAAAACCAATTGATTAATACTTATCTGAAAATAATCTGCTCTTCCTTTCTTTCCAAATCAACCAAACGAAAGCTCTACAGGCTGCTGCACAAAATCTTTTCTTTCTTTTTAAACCACCAGCTGGACTGCAGTTCAAAAAGGCCATCTTCAATACTTTTAGGAAGGCATCAAGCCATATCAAAAAGGTTAATGAGGAACATCCAATCCTTATATGCAAATTCACACTGAAGGAAAAGGTGGTAGCTACTATAACAACCCGAGTTTAGGAGGGGAACATGAATGAACCGAGATCACATCCGAATAATAGGGATCCTGAGGACATGAACGTATAGTTAAGAAAGGCTTAAAAGAATTGAAAGTTACTACCTATACCACAACAAGATGCGCCTTCTTTTTCGATGGCTCAATCATAAGAATTTCAAAGTTAAGCGTGCTTAGCTTGGAACAATTCTATGTTGGGTGACCTTCTAGGAATTTTCCTAGGATGCATGTGAGTGAGGACAAAGCATGCTGAAAGAACCCGTGTTGGTTTGTGGGGACAACTTTCACTCTTAGATGCATTTAAGACAAGCAAGGTTGACGTAACCGAGTCGCAGAGGATGCAAGAGAATGCTGGGGCCATCAAGTACCGAGTCCAGATTCCGAATCCTGGTCCAAATCCTGGGTCTGAGGCGTTACAACTACTTTCTGAGTTTTTGTTGCAAAAATAGAAAACGTTGGGAGGGAGATTCAAATTTGGATATCTTCCTTGGATTTTCTGAATAACATTTAGACTGTCGTGCGCTTGGGACCCAATGAAGAATTTCACTTTCTTTGGACAGTTTCCTTCTCAAATCAGCTTGGAAAGAGTTTGATTCCCATGAAGTCATTTAGAGGCTGATTTGCTGGAAAATACCCCTGTAGTCTCTGGAAGCCAACACACTTGATCTTCCTCTCCATTTGGCCTTTATCCTTCTAGAATTGTGATGAGGTTATCCCATTCATTCATTTCTCTATCAAGGAGGCCTCTTCTGAGATTTAAGTTCCAAACATATCCCAAGACAGACCCACAGGCCAATTACAGATTGAAAGCCCTTTGAAGTTAGCAATTATATAAATAGATGGAAACTCATCACTAAACAGTCTCATTGTGTCCCAACTATCTCCCCAAAATCTGATTTTTTTTCCCCCATTTCCTAATTTGAAGTTGATGTGTCCTTCAATGATGTGATTCCAGGGACTGAGATTAGATTTCTTCTTTATGAAATTTGGAATGCCAGCTACTATTGATTGCCCAAATTTTCTTTTTATAATCTTTTCCCAAAAGGCTGAATCGTTATAAGCAAATCTCCACAGCCATTTTGAAAGTATATCTGAATTTCTTATTCTCAGATCTCCCATGCCTAAACCTCCATAAGTTTGGGGGGCATAACTTTTTTCCAACCAACCCAGTGACTGCCTCCTTCCTTATTAGCCCATTCCCAAAGGAAGCCCCATTTTTTCAATGGAAGCACTAACTTTGGAAGGGATTCTACAATAACTAGACTCTCATTGGCTTGTTTAGAAGTTTTGCTCGCAAACATTTTTCATTTCAAAAAGAAATTATCTCTCATTTGTTAGATTTCTTTTCTCAGGAAAAAACGTGTACTTAAAGAACACACAGTTTTGTCATATTTACATTTAATTTCTTCGGTAGATTTTGAAATGATTATTCATATAAAGTAATAAAGTCAATAATGTTGTTCTAATTTGTGTTATACAAAAGTTCAAGATGAATGGCAACAACTACATCATCCAACTGGATCTCTTTTGAAGCAAAAAGAAAAAGAAAGCAAGCTTCAAATTCCATGTCAAGAAACCCCTTTAGAAATCCATCCAAACTAGTCAATGTTTTGAATGATACTTGCACAAAACATCAAATCTTCCAACATTTTTGCAAACGATCATTCAAATTCCCTCTGCTTCAGTTTCTAAACTCACAATTATTATGCTAAGTATAGTAACCTAACAGTTAAAGGTCAATCTATACATAAATCTTTATAGAGAAAATCCCATTACTCCATAGATTTCTGCATAGTACACATAAAAGAAGATTAGATTGGGAAAAGAAAAAAGAAAAAAGAAAAGAAAGATAAAAACCGCATTCGCCTGAATGAGACTGAACAATCAAAGAATAGCTACAGAACAGCCTCAATAAACATATTCATATTATAGCCAAGAAAATTGCAAGCTGTCTTATGTCAACTAAACATGGCATGGAAATGCATTAGATCAAAAACAAATAGCAATCAAGCTGTGAGTCAAAAACTAAACAACCAAAGTCCACTCAAACGACAAGGTAACAAGCTTGGTATATACTATTTCACCATCGACTATTGAGAGTGACGAGACAAGAGAGGTAATAAATAACAAAACCCATATCAAAGAAAGGATTAAAATAGAGGGGAATGAACATAAAAAGGGAAAAGGATGAAATGAAACCTGTAACAATAGCAGTGAGGCCACTGCCATCAATTCCTTCAGTGACTTCTTCTGCTGTAGAACGGGCTGAGAACCCAGATGGTCCTTTCCATCCAAAAATCCACATATTTCAGATTTCTACAAATTGGTAAATCCGGCAAGGACGAGACCAGAGACTCCACTCTCTGTGGCTTCAATAATATGAATCTGGGTCGGTTAGGGATGCTGTTTTTCAGATGATCTGGGATTTGTTGGCTTGATTCAAAGGAGTTGAATTGGATTGTTTATTATTCTAAACGAATGTGTAAGAACGAGTAGGGAAAAATATTATTTTAAGAACTTCATCATCTGATTGCATATATAAAATGAAAAAGACTTGTTTGTGTACAATGGAGAGATGATGCAGATGCAAATGCAAAGCTCTCCCATACTCCATTGTGTATTGATACATTGTTTTTTTCTTTATAGAATTGAACTGCTGGAGGTCCATACGAGAGAGCAGAAATTGAGAAAAATACAAAGAAGAAAGCGACCAGCACTAGGGTTTGTTTATTTTTCTCACTCTCTTATCATCATTTCAAATTAATTTTAGTTTCAAACCCAAATAGAAATTTGAAATCATTTCATTCTTTTTAAATCCTAAAATGCATTTACCAGGAAGAAAAAAATTAGTGAATATTGTTATAAGAATCTATGAAAAAAAGAAAAAGAAGGATAAATTTTGGAGATGTATCAGTGTTATAATATTGTTATTAAGATAATACATATATAATTAAGAGAAAATTAATTATATCGTTGCTATAAAAAGCTATAACATAAGCTTTAGCAATTGTGTTAAAATTTAAGATACGATGTATATAATTATGAGAATATTAGCTCGAAGATTTGGCCTTTCAAACCTATCTGACGTGGACTGGATGATGCTGATTATTAATTGCAATTTAAACGACATTACAAAACAGTACTTTCATTGCTCATAGCCTTGATTTGACTAACAACATTAATTGTTCTTTCACACACTTCTCAGTTTAGTGTTTAATGAACTACTTTTTGTTAAATCACAAGTTTGATTTCAAGTTTATGTATAGTTAGTACATAAACTGACTTTTGATTTTATATATAATAGATTGAATTTTAAAAAAAAATTACAAAAAAAAAATATCAAACTATTTATAAATAAACTGTAATAGAATTATATCTATAGTTGTCTATCGTTCAAGCGATAAAATTCTATTAAAAAAAATTTATATTTATAAATAGTTTAACTCATTTTTCTATATTTAAAAACAGTTCTTTTAAAAATATTTAATAAGTTTTTGAAACTTCTATTTTGTATCTAATAAATATTTAAATAATAATAATAATAATAATAATAACTAATTTATCTAATTGGTATAAAGAAGACTAGTTTTTTTTGCTGGTAAGTCCATGAATTATATATATATATTAAATAAGCACATGAATTATTGGATACATAATTAAAAATTAAGATTTATTGGACCCAATAAAAAAATTTAAAGGGTTAAATAGATATTTTATTTTTTGAAAAATTTTTAAAAATAGAGAAATAAAGAAAATTATTTACACAAAATAACAAAAATAGTGTAATAGACGGTAATAGAAGTCTATCAGAGTCTATCAGTGATAAAAATGATAGAGAAGTCTATCACTGATAGATGTTGATAGAAATCGATGTCTATCAGTATTTTTTTTTTTTTTTTTTTTTTTTGCTATTTTCTGTAAATAGTTTGACATTTTTTCTATATGTAAAAATTTCTCTTTTTTAAAAAATTTAGAACCTTATTGGACACAAAATTAAAAATTCAAAAATCTATTAAATATTATCTAAAATCCGGGAACTTAAGAGACTAAACTTATAACTTAATAATCATCTGAGTAAAAACTCTCAAAAGCTGAATAGCCTCAGAAGAAAAGGGACAGTGATTACTATTGATAAATCCAGTATATTATTAATCGCTCAAGAAAATCTACTCATCCCTATAAATACATCAAAGAGCCTGACAAGCAATGAGATGCTTCCTAGAGTAAAATGTGAAGGAAGCTATGGAATGAATTTCTTTTTCTTCATGAACTGTATTCTCGCTGTTTGGTGAAAACAAAAATCCTTGAGCTTGCAAGAACTACGCTCATGGAAAATTTAGGAGCTTGTTCACGGCCAAGTCTAGTTCATCCACATTCTTCCTCAAAACCTTTCTAAGCAAGAATTAAGGAAGTGGGTAATGCAGAGGAATGAATAGAAGGAAAGGACAACCACAAAAAGAAACCATTAGTATGATCAAGTTCTCAATTCTAAAGAGCTAAAGCATTAGAAAGATCTACTAGGCATGTACCTAATCCGAAAGCATGACAAAAAAGTATAAAGAAGAAATGAAATAGAAAGGATACAGCTGAGCAGCTAGACTGTCCATGCCTTTCATTTCCTGATTCAATCTGTAAAACAAGAAAATACAGTCCAAAGTTACAGCATCGACCAGGCCATCCACACAACGGTTACAAGACAGATATAATTCAACCACAGTAATTATCTACAGTTATGCATGTACGCATGCACTCACATATACAAGTCAATATTGTGGACTTCATCAAATACTAGGCCACTCTAATCATGATCCTCATGATCGTTTAAAGGTGATGAAAATCTTCAAAATGTAAAATTGTGTTTTACTAATCATCGTCAGATAGTATAGAAGTGTATAAGGGAAAATAAGGGAGTACGAACTTGAAATTTAAAAGAGATCTTAATGGTTTTGAATCAGAGAGATGAACTAGACTCACCCTATTGACAGAGACGTTCGATCAAGTAACTTTAGAACTTGTGCCCCGAAAACTCTGACCTACTCTTTTGCTCCTGCTCTTACTTGTTCAAGCATTTATATGGCAGAATCCAGTATCTTCCAACAGTTATTTCAAAGTTTGTCTGAGTGTGGAAGATACCTACAAAAGGTTAGATTCTTTCTTTTGGACAGTTTCCAAACACAAGAGCAATACTATGGATAGATTAGAAGAGAAGAATCCAAATTTGCTTTCTTTTCTCCCTTACTTAGGATATTCTTTGCTAAAAGGGTGAGAGAACATTGGATCATCTTTTGAGTTTGTTTCTCTTGTTCTTTTGCTTCTACTTTCAGGTTTATTTGTTTCCAAGAGCCAAGTCTCTAGAAATCATCCTGTATTGAATACTTTCTCACCCCATTTTCCCAACGAGCAATTATAACTCTTTTCGCCAATGGGGATGTTTCTCCTTCCCTTTTGTCACCCTCTTTCTATTTGATGCATTGATTCATACTAGATGAAAAAAAAACATCATCACTCATCAGTATAACTTCTGTTTTCATTGTAACTATAACCTTAAAAGTAAAGTTAGTAAAAGGCTAGTTGCCTTTTTGAATTGATTTTAAAATGGTTAAAATTATTTTTGTCGTTTTCAAAATCACTCCAAAAATGCTTTTAATCATTCATAATCGATTTCATTAGTATGAAAACTGCATTAAACGTATATGATTACATTAAACTGACTTTGAGTGATTGAAAGTGTATTTCGAACATGACAAAATTAATTTTAACCATTTCAAGATCACTCTCAAACATGCACTAACTTAAAAGTTACAAGTGAAAGTCTTCAGGCTAAAACTTTGTGTCTCGCCTTAAGGTTCTCAAAGCCTCTTTTAGAACAAGGTAACTTAAAAGTTGACTAACTTGACTTGTGACACAACACATTTGACTCACAATTAATAGGTTAAATTATCAAAAATACTCATGAACCATGGAGTTGGTTTTAATTATACCTCTGAACTTTGAAAAGTGTCATTTTCATCTTTGAAATTTGAAATTTGCTTTAAAACGACCCTTGTAGGCTTTTTGCCGCTAAATTCATAAGCGAAAAAGTTGTGTTTGCTTATGTGAACAAATCTAAACATATATAGTAAAAAAGGCATAAACATATGGCATCTATGAACTTCCTCTTTTCAACCCCACGCTCCCAATTTTTTGTTTTTTCATTTATAATAGATTTGCAGATAAACAATACATAAGCAAATACAAACTTTTTCATCCATAAATTTAACAACAAAAGTCTCGGGAGTTGTTTTGAAACAAACTTCAAACTTCAAGGGTTACATTGAACCTTCCCAAAGTTCGGGGGTATAATTGAAACCTGCAGCGTAGTTCAGGGGTATTTTTGATGATTTAACCTATATACAAATAAAAAGACACTGCGATGTTTTATCTACTAATCTCAGATTTATCACTGATAGGAAAAACACAACTCCGCCGATATATTGAACTTGGCAAGTAGAATGGCCAAACTATAAATCAAAACCAGAAGAAATGTTGCACATAACAAAAATAGTGCCGAAATTATGTCAAACCCTTGTGGTTAAGGAAATAATAAATTTCCAGAATCTTATGTTGCCATCAGATGACAATAAAGAGAGCTCTATACGACAGCTATGCAAATTTGTAGTCTTAGACTGACATCCAACATCTATTGAAGCAACCACAAAAAACCTTCCACACTTGAACACAATCAAACTCACAGAGGACTCATCAAGGGACCTACTCCCCATATAACAAAGAGATACACCAGATAGTTTCTCAAAGCATCCAAATTGCAATTTTGATTACTACATTAATAAATATTTCTCAAGACTCGGAACCTTTCTGACTACGTCATTCTTTCATTTCAATCTATTTTGAATAAAGATTTCAGTTAGTTTAACTACCAAGTATTAGTTATATTTATAATTACTTAGATCCCGTTTGGTAACCATTTGGTTTTTAGTTTTTTGTCTTTGAAAATTAAGCCTATAAATACCACTTCCATCTATCGATTTCTTTGTTTTGTTGTTTACATTTTAGGAGGGTTATCCAAATTAAGGCCAAATTTTGAAAACTAAAAAAAAAAAATGTAGTTTTCAAACAATTATTTTTGTTTTTGGAAATTGGCTAAGAATTCAAATGTTTACATAGGAAATATGAAAACCATGAGTAAGAAATTGTGAGAAAACAAGCATGACAGTTACCAAATTATTACCAAATCAGGCCTGCAACATATAATTTGAGCATCATTACAATTTCCGTAGAACAAAGGAGATACCAGAAGACATTGAAGCATACCTCAAGGAAGAATTAATGTATCGATTGCCCTTCGTTGCCGCATCAAGCACTACAGGGTTGAAAGAATAAAAAAAACTCGTGTGTCAAAGATCATCAAATAAAAAAGGTGTTTGTTAATATTATAGAGCAACCTTAGACAACTGTGGATATGACTAACGAAACTTATGAGGTATCTAGAATGACCTTTTGTATGCTAGAATTCACAAAAGAACACAATCTGACTAAAGCTATGTAATGCTAAAAGTTTGTGCACCTTGCTTGCATATATGTTTTGTATTAGAGAAGTTTTATGTCTTCACTAGTCTGATTGCAACCAACCACTTCCCAAATTTATTACGAGAAAACTGGCACAAAGGTCAGTAACACAGAATCTCAAGGCAATCACTAAGTTCAACTACCACATCTTAAACAGAAGAATGAACATAAGGATGAACAGATCGAATTCTGATTAATACAGAAAGAAATGCTTAGATGAATATAATAAGTAAAGTAGTACCAGTAGGATACAATGACACATCTAAACTGCCATATACATTCCTGTCAATCAAAATCATCCCTTCTTTGTTTCACTTACCAGATTCTTGAAGGCGCCCTGCAGCATCGTTGAAGCAATGCATATGATCAATAGAGTTGCTGGTGACCTACAAGATTATCCTAATTCCACTCAGATAAACTGCTTGACAAGATGAATAAAATCAAGCTTGTACATTAATAATCAAATTTAGTGAAGTTGTCAGACTCAAAAAATTTTAAATAGTGTTTATATTCGATCTTCAACATATTAAAGCAACCCAATTAAAGATGGAAAATACCACAATGATAAGACATATTTACTGAACTACGTATTAATTCAGTTAGTTTTGTGGGAAATCAAACAGGAAAACGGTGTAATTCAATTCAAAAACTTCAGACTGCATGCCACAACCACACAAAATGAAAACGGGGCATAAAGAAAAAGGAAGTGAAAACTATGAGACCTCGGAGAGAACCAAACGCAGGGAAGCAAAGAGAGAGGTGAAGCTCTCAGCAATGGCGAGAGAATCCTTCTCAACGACTTCAATGGCTTTGAAAATCTCGGATTGGGTTTTGGTGCAATCTTCAATGACAGTCACAGAACAAGTGGTCGAATTTTGGGATGTCCCCGGAATCTGACCTTCAGTTTCGATGCTCGTCGAAGAATCCGCTCGAGATTGCTCCATTTCTCGATGAGTTTTCAAATTCTCTGCAATTCCAAAATTGGGTTTCTTTTCGACTTCCTAAATAGGATCAGACCATTGAAATTCAACACACCCATCAGCAATTTATTCGTAGATAGATTTGAGTTTCTCTTCTCAGTTCAACAAAATGTACGAGATGTTAATTAAATTAGGCTCCATTTCACTCCTGGTTTTCGGTAAATATATGAATTTCTAGTCCATTTTAAAAAATATGTATAAATTTGAGAAATTATTATAAAAGAAAAATATCAAACTATTTATAAATATAGAAAAATTTTGATGTCTATACTGCTATAGAATTCGCTGAAGTGATAAAATTTTGTCGCTGAACAATAAAATTTTTCTATATTTGTAAATAATTTGACTTATTTTCCTATGTTTGAAAACAACCCTATAAACTTTTGAAAACTTATTTTGAAAAGACTCCTAAAATGTATATAAGATTACGAGATAGAAGTATAAACCAAAAATTAAATATTTTTTGTTTTTGTTTTTTTTAAAGTTATATTTGTTTTCTTCCAATTTTCATCCTTTAATAAGAAAACACTCAATTTTTTTACCAAATTCTAAAAACAAAAGAAAAGGTTTTGAAAACTAATTTTAGAAAAATAAATAAACTTATGGTTATTGTAAATTTACCAAATTCTAAAAACAAAAGAAAAGGTTTTGAAAACTAATTTTAGAAAAATAATAAACTTATTGTTATTGTGAAAGTAGTGTATAAGGTTAATTTTTTTTTTTTAAAGAAAAAAAAAAAGTGGAATGTTTTCATGCTGAACAAAATTCTAATTTGGTTTTGAAGTGTCAATTACCAGATTTATTTAAGTTCAAATTTTAATTTTACTAAGTTTAGGTTAACTCGCTCATACTTCTTTACCAATAATAATAATTTTAATTATTTGGCCACAAACACAAAGTGATGAAGAAGTTATAATTTGGTCTCAAAATTAGGGTATGATTGGAATATCTTTTCAAGTGTTTAATTTAAAAAATAAGTCATTTTGAAAAAAATACAAGTATTTGACCATCACTCAAAATAGATTTTGAAAGTCGTTGCTATCTTTATTTTAAAGAATTATTATCAAAAGTATTTAAATGAAAATGAATTTTTAGAAAACATTTATTTTTTAAGTTAATCCAAATGGGCCCTAGTATTAACGGAGAGTGGGTACTTCTAATTATTTGTCTCCCAAGTCTTCTGATCAATTTTGTATGATTTCCATTGTCCTTTCTTTCAAAATTTAAGTATTTTTTTCTAATTATCTAAACTTAAGAACCTTCATCTTTATCATTTGTTAAACAAATGCTTCATATTTACTCTCCACCTTTCATAATTGTTTCAAAACTACTTGGAGTAAAAATTTGAATTGAATGTTGAATGAAAATTGAAATTCAAAACAGTATGGCGAATGAATTTCTACGTCAAGACTAATTTTGAAATATTTATTTATGGTAAGGGTAACATTGCATCGTTAACGATGGACAAAGTTCAATAGTATGAAGATTTACTCTGAACAATGGCAAATTCAAATCATCCCATTTGAAAACCAAACAAATGCTGAAAGAGAACAGAAGGTTTAACAAAATTAATTCTTCATTATATAAATGTGACTCAATAATAAGCTCGCACAAACACTAATGAGAATCGCCTATAAATTTACAAAACAAGTTGCCCATTTGGACTTTAGAAAGTGTCTTGTCATAAGGAGAATGGAATTGCCAATACAGCCACGTTTTGTTTACCACTCTCTTCATTCCTCTTAGCAATGTCCTTCAAACTTGTCCATGATTTTCTATTACGCCTCCTCTTGGATGTGCCTTCAGTTTTGTCCCCATCTGCTGTTGAAGCCGAACAACTTTCAGGTTCAGTTTGATTCTTCGATAACGGTTTCTTCCTCTTTCTCCTCTTTGAATTCAACAAAGTCATTCCGGTCATGGTGGGAGGAGTTGCAGGAGCATCTATAGTGGGAGTGTCCTCAGGTGGAGGAGGAATTGCAGGAGTATCAATAGTTAGACTGTCTCTGGTGGTAGAAGGAAGAATTTTAGGAGCATCCATGGTAAGAATCTCGTTTTCACATTCTTTACCATCCTTGAGATCCACAGATTTCACTTTGCTTACAAACTTCGTGTCATAAAGCCCTTTCATATGACCTTTAGGGGTCCCTCTCTTTATGTTCCTACATGAGCAGTAGTGGCAATAATACACCACAACGTTCTGTGTCAAATCACTACATTTGTTGCGTCTCCGATGTCTCTTGACATTATTCTTCTCTATTCGTATTGAGCAGTTAGAACCAGGTTGAAGAATTGTTTCACACCTAAATGTAATATAATGGAGCAGATAAGATTGGCTAGTTTCGTAGCCAAAGAAGATTGAAGTAAGATGCCAAAACAACATTCAAAATGTGACATGATAAAGTCCTTAACATGGAACAAGGTTCGAATCAGGTGCCACTCCATTCAAGTATTGAATTAAAAACATCGGTGGGTTTTTTTTTCCGAAGTAATTGTAAAACTTTAACAATAAGAGAGCAATCAATAAGCATAAAAAGAATATCTAATCTTTAACTAATATTGTAATGCTCAGGCTTGTCCTATGAGTAGTGAGATCCATGGAAACATTATTTGATTATGAGTTCCATGGAATGATAGAAGTCATAGGAGAAAGAAGAGAATTCTGTCATCAAAAAACAAAACAAAACAAAACACCACCTCAATTAGTACCAACTATGAGGGGAATATAGTGGTTAAACCCACGATCCAAAGAAATATTAAAGAACAATGAGACTTAACAAACTCATGCACTTCACCCAGTCTTTAGCCTTCTGTTAAACACTTTCTGTTTCTTCCCAACTCACATGCTCCAAATAACAAAATTGATTGCACTTAGCTTCCTGGCTTTCTCTTGAGAGATTGCAGAAGGGATATGCACGCCTTCAAAGAGCAACTAAAAACCCCAAAGTATCCAAAATTTTATAATCATGACTAATGAGTTAAAATCGATGCCAAAAGAGCCATGGACGACAAGATGGTCGATTCCTTCAACTCTTCTATGGAAAGTAAGCACCCATAAAGATTCAAGACCACCATAGGGCATCTTTGTTGTAACGTTCTCAACAAACAGACAAAAAATAAGGAGAAAAAAGACCATTTAAGCAGGCTAGATCTTTCTGAGGCATGTTATTTTCCTCACTACCTCCAAAAGCTCTCTTTTTAGAGCTCCTGCAATCATTCAGGCAAAGCCAACTGAGATCACCAGAGCTACAAAAGTTACAGCTTCTTTCATCCACTCCAGCACCAATTAGTCTGTTTTCCAGTAGTCTCGAAATAGTATTGAACTCTTCAATTCTTAACCCAAAAGATTCCTCCTTGTCATTACATTCCAGTTTCTTGATAGCTCATACCAGTGTTCATTGATTGCTTAAAGTTTGGATTCCACCATTGTATTAACTTAGGAAAATTCATTGCTACGGGTTGACTATCCATTCACGTACTCCAAAATTTTGTTCTTCTTTCCATCTCCAACTTTGACCATAGAGTGATTGAAAATGAAATCTATACCCTTCAACATAGTAATATTCCACTAAGGGCTTCTACCACTACCTCCATTTTCCTTCTTTGCATAACTCTCCAAACTCATAGATACTCTGCACTATTTGGTGCCTGATTAAGTCAGGCTCCCTTGGCAGTGCCAGTGCCTCTCCTCAAGTTTCCGATTCCAAAGCTTCCATTTAACAAGGGCAAGGATACTGCCTTCCAATTCACCAGATGGCTACCCTCTAAAGAACCATTCCAAGGAAAGTTCCTCCTTTTCCTCTTGATTAAAGCTACAGTTAACTTCCACCATTTGTCAAGCTTACATAAGACTTTTCCTTCATAGGTTCCCAACACTTTTTTTTTTTGGTAAACATAGGTTCCCAACACTTTAGTCTCTGGGGTTATTTGATTATCACTCAAGGGCATCTGCCCAAATAAGATAAGCACAATACACAACCTTACACCCAACCCTGCTACAATACAAAGTCCTGGACAAAATATGAAATCTAACATCTAATACTCAGTTAAATTGTTGCTAGATGATATCTCCTGCGTATTAGTGAACACGTTTTTTAAAGTACTTCTCAATCACACAATTGTGGTACTGGTAACAAGCCAGAAGGGCCAAAGCATCCACAAACTGTCGGTACCCCTAAAATCATTCACAATACTGACATAATTCCAAGCACATTATCCCATCCCCTCCATATCAATAGTTTGCAGTAAAACAACATTTCGCCCAACAAAGAGCATTCATTCACCATATTCAAATTTCAATTACATAAGATTACTATCACTTAGAACTAATCAGAAAAGTTAAATCAATAGCCATGAACTTACCCTATTATAAACACTACAAAAGCAACAAACCTAGGCATGCAAAGCTAAACGAATGTAAAGGGCAGAAGACATACGAACCTCTGGCAGAGAAATAGAGAAGCGTCGGGAGAGACCGCCAAAGACTCCGCTGCAGCTGCGAGGCGCTGCCCATAGAAAGCAGCCAATGAAGGTATAGAGGGTTGAGCAGTAGCCCAAGTCGCTAAGTTTTGTAAATGGTTCAAATAAACTTTGACATTGTTAGAGACTTTGGGTTTGATTTTCCCAGTAATTTCCTGTCTAAGAGTGATCGAATCTTGAGGACCGGATGTGGGATTAGATGCTCCTTTCTTCGTATTTCCCTTCTTCCTTGCCATGTCAATAACAGAAATTCAGTTGCATCTGCTTATGACTTTACAACATGTTTCCTTGATCAAGATAAACCCTCAGAGAGGGAGAATGGCGAACGACCCAAAGAAGAAGTGAGAATCAGAGACAGGCGAAAACGAGGAAACTAGGGCTGGTTTTTTTTTTTTTTTTTTTAATTTAAAAAATATTTAATTATTATTATTGTTTTTTAAAACGTATAATATGAGAAATAGCACAAAAAGATTTTCATATTTCAATATAGCACTTCTTTGGGCCAATTGTTTTAATAGCTTATATCTATATAGAAAGTTAAACCAAGTACTTTTAAAAATGACATTTGAACCATGATTTTTGTGGTGTGTTTTAATTTTCTAGGTTAGATTTGGAATTTTTTTAAGACATTCTAGGAGTTTTGTGTTTTTTTTTGTTGGCCGAGAATTTCTTTTTGAAATTAAAAATAGGGATCTTTTCAAATATAGAAAAATGAGTCAAACTATTTATAAATATAGAAAAATTTTACTGTCTATCGGATAGACAATGAAATTTTTCTATATTTGTAAATAGTTTGATATTTTTTCTGTTTATAGTAATTTCTCTCAAAAATAAAGAAATCTAGTTTCAACAATTGGAATCTAAATTAGGGGGAAAAATAAAAGAGAATAAATTATTTCCTTAAGAAAATTGAATGAAAGAATAATTTACCAAAACTTTTACTTTTTTTTCTTTCCATTTTTATTCAATCTCAATTGTTGTCTCGACTGATATTCTAATGAGAATTTTGGTCTGAGTATCAATCCTAATCGTGACGCATCAAAACAAATCATTAACCTTTTCTGTGCTATTTCTAAAAATTTCCCTTTTAGAACTTTACCCTAAATGACTTTTGATTTGTCAACCTTCAAAACAACGCTTGAAGGGAATGTTTGGGACGAATAATTGGTTATAATAGTGTGTTGTTATAATTTGTGGTATAATAGTTTGTGAAGTTGAATAAAAATAAAAGGAGAGCACCTTCACAAAGTGCATTAAAACTAGAGAGCACCTTTGTTCGTTGGGTTCATTCAAAAGCTCTTATTTAGGGTAAGTAGATGAATTGCTTCTTTAAGTGTTGACTTCAGGTCTTGAACATGGGGCCCCTCCCTCTCATTGTCCCGAGAGGGATTATGTTTATGATAGGACCATAAACAAGTTGTTCTTTATAAGATCAGTAGGACTTAAGCTGCAAGAAGTAATTACGGGGATAAAACGGTAATTTGACCCAGCTGTAATTACGAACAATTCGTCAATGATCGACTTACTAGTAATAGTTATGTCCATGGACACAAAAATATTTTACAGTGCGAAGATTGCAGTTATAGGTCTTTAGTAGAGTGACCCACATTTAATGAATGTTGATTGATTTAATTAAATAGTTTAATTAACTAATCTCGAATAATTTGAGCTTCTAATATGTAGGTTCATTAGGTCCCTTTGCTAGCTCACTAAGAGTAAAATAAGGATCAATTAGTTTTGGAATAATTTGAATTGTTCAAATTAAATAAGAGAATTTAAATTAATTGTATAAGATACAATTAATATAATCTATATGGATATATTATAATATAAAGTTAATTTTAGAATAAGACTCAAAATTAAACTATATAATATAAAAGAGATAAATATATTTGAGTAAGATTCAAATATTAATTATATGAATGAAATTCATATAAATACTATAGGTTGAAATTAATGTGAATAAGATTCATATTAAAACTATAGACTATGAGAGAGTTATGTATTTTAATATGATTCTAATGTATATATAATTAAATATGTGATATTTGATTAAGTTTATAATTAATTAATTATCATTATTATTTAATTATAAATTAAATTTTGATTTTATTTTTAATTAAAAAATATTCTCTTGCGTTTTGCAGAGGAGTGGAGAGAGGGAGTTAACTCCCGCTCACTTCTATTTATCTGTAGAAGATCTACAGAAAAAGGAGTGGATGCTCTCTCAATCTCCCAATAGTTTTTGCTCTGAAAAAAACTCTCATACTAAAAAGATGTTGTGAAAAGGTTTCTCTGAAAAACTTTTTTCCATTTTCAGAAAGATCTTAGATCCCACAATCTAAATACTTGCAGAGAATAGCAAGGTAACTAAGTGGTAATGTCCTTAAAGTTGCCATCAAAGGAGAAGAAGACTTGCTAAGAAAAAGAATTTGAAGAAAGATCTTCAAATGTGAGTTTTCTCTTCTCTTTGTTTCTATTTTTGAGTTTTATAACATGCTTAATCTTTGTTATTCCTTCTCTGTTCTTTTATAATTTTCGAACAAAATTCATTAGCACAAGAGTTCACACGCTTCCGCACAGAATTTGGTCCCTTCACAAGGATTATAGTCTAGCTAGTTTCAGCCAAAATAAAGTTATGCCTTGGGCTATGCGGTTGCTGTTGGGATTTATTTCTTAAATCTCGTAGTTTGTAATGTATAAACAATGTTCATTTATTCCATAAAATAAAGATTTATTTTATTCTAATTAGTCTTGTGTAACTTAATCCAATAAATTAAGATCCAAGGTTATTTTATGTAACTTGAACAGTATGTGGTAGACATACAAGTGGATCGTGTTCAAGTAATAACCTAAAAGGTCGGCAGCATATGGATAAAGTTGGGTGCCTTATCCTGGTGACACTACGGATACGACCCACTTGGTAAATGTTACAGGAGTTGTAAGTGTTACAAACAATTTGATCTAAATCGTTCATGTGGAGACATGCGAGTAGGGATATCTTATACAAAGAGTTTGTATAAGACCGGATCGCGAAATGATTAACCTCTCTTTCTAACACCATTGGCTAAGGAGATTAACATTTCATAGGATGATCTCAATCCTGAGTAGGTTGTGGACTCCTATGTATGAGGACAGTCCCTTGATTTGTATGGGTGAGAGTGGCCTATGTCGCCGACTTAATAAGTCTACCATCTTGGGGACTTTTTCAAGTAGGGAGTTGGAAACATAGCTACACAAGATGAAATTCACCTCTTCTCATCTTTATAGTAAGTACATGAATTTGTAGGATCGATATGACAATCCTAGATGGAGGTGAATAGGGTTTAATTAAGCTAATGAAAATTTTTTCCTAATGTGGGCCCAATTAAACAAATTAATAAACTTTTTGCTAATGAGTAATTTAAACAAAAATTTTATGAAAATAAAGTCAACTCAAAGTAGCCAAGAAAGTAAAACTAACACTTTCAAGTACCCTATTTAATTCTAATAATAAGATTAGTAAAAGATATGCAAATTTAAGAACTACCAATCAAAGTAAATAAGTATGACCAATTAATTTCAAGGATAAATTTTGCAATTAATTTCAAGAACAAAAATTACAATTAATTTCAAGGAATAAATTTTGTAATTAATTTCCATGTTTTAGATGGGTCGGGTCAGTCTGACCTTTGGGTTGTTTCACGGTTTTATTCGTTATTTAAGTTGTTTCAATATTTTAGTAGGGGTACCCCGAACAGGAATTTACGTTTCATTTTGTTTAATCATTTATTTATTTATTTGTTTATTTAAGCTTCTTTTTTCCTTGAAGTGTTGACTTCACTTTTTTGCCTATGTTGCGTAAGGTCGATTTTGTTTTTTGTTTTTTTTAAACAAAAGTGTATGTGTGCAGTAGTGCCCTGTTAGTAGGTGTCAGGAGTTGTGTCGTTACATGATGAGTTAGCATTTGCTCAAGTCATAAGATCTTAGGGTATCCACATAACTAGATCCCTTAGAAATTTAGCCTACAACTAAGAAAGAATGAGTAAATTCCATTAATTCAAAATTCATGATTACAATATCAACTTTAAAAAAAATAGCGAAATAAGAAATGAAAAGTGTAAAAAGAAAACTAAAGTAATGCTAGAAAAATACAGTAAAAGGACCCCTGGAGGCAAATTCTCACTCTCTAGGACTCTCTATGACAGTTTCTAACCTTTCTCAAGGATGAATCATCTCTCTACACATGCTCTCACGGAGTATGGATGACCTAGACCTAGGGTTCTCCAGAGGAATTCTCGTTCTTGAAGAGATTCTAGATGAAAGTAGTAAGATTTCTCCTTAGAAATGATAGTTGTTGAAGAAGGAGGCTTCAAATCCTTTATATAGGCCCAAAGTTGTTAAATGAAGGTCGAAAATGGTGCTCTGAGCGTTTACCAAGTAATTCTAACGTTGAATAACGGCTGAGGACTGAAAAACAACCAACCACGAACAATTGGGCACTAATATGAAATTTTAGGGTTTTGATGCGAGCACATTAAAATGGTAAATAACATGTATAGTACGACTTTCACCAAGGAAAAGTAGCGAAACATATGTCAAAATCATATATTTTATAACATTTATCATATATCTTTATGTGACCGAGCAAAAACATATGCATTTTTCCTAAGAAATTTGATTAGGCTCTTTCTTTGCTCTGCTCTCATTCTCGTTCTAATGTTTACCCTTCTATCTTCTGATGTGAGAGGAATGGATTCCAATATTTTTGTTGGTTGACTTCCTTGATTGGCCTTAGCCTCTTCCCCAGGGTTGGGGAACTGATCATTCCTAGGGTCGGCCTCGACTAGACGAACTTGTTTTGCTCCAACTTTGTTTGCTTCATCTTCTTCCTTGCCTGTTGCTTTAGTATGCACCTTCAAAATCTTTGATTCTTTTGGTTTTGGGTTATAGGGATCTAATATGACCACTCCCCTTCTCAGGTCTTCAATCTTCTCCTCGGCTTGACCTCCTCTAGCCAAGGTCAAAGTGACCTCTTTTCTCTAACTCTCCGTGGATGCCGATCTTGATCCACCTCCTCATCATGTAGGTCCATATTCTGATATTCTTGACTCATCTTTGTACATAACCTTATTATCCTTAGATAACTCTGAATCATCTTCCCCACAGACGACGTCAACCGTTGATGTCAAAATTTGGATGAAGTAAATACGTATATAATCCCCTTATGGCAACAACCGTGAATTTATAATTTAAGTTAGTAGCGAAATAGTGTAGTAAGTATAGTAACTTAGAATGTTTGTAGACTTACTTTCCTTAGTGCATCTGTCCTCTATTTATAGTGTTTCATTAACCTAGTCTCCCCTTTTAGGGTTTTCGGAATATCATCTGGGTTAAAACCCTTCCTTGGGATCACCTCCTCAAACGACCCTCGTTCAGGGGTATATTCATTGTGAAAGAATGGATTTTCTCAGTGGAATTGTTTAATCGCTTGTGTCGTTAATTTTCGTTTTGGAAAATTAGAAAATACAAAGAAGACATTCTAGGATAAACACAACATGCTTTAAAGGGGTTTTAAAAGGAGAAAAAAATTAACCTTTGAAGACAAACTCTTCTTCAAAAAATTTCCAATCAAATTCCACTAATTGGTCACAAATTCTTCAAATCTTCCTCGAACTCAACGGACTTATCGGATGAACACAACCAAGAAGGCTTCCTCGCTAGTCTCAGGAATAAAAATCAAATGAGGGTGTGGATTTTTCAATTTTGGTAAAGGAATCAAACCTTAGAGAGAGTTCTTCACAAGAAAAATGCATAAATCTCATTCACTTCCTCTTCTCTACAATAGTGTATATATGAGAGAGAGCAAGAAGTGGTGGGAGTTACCACTCCCACTATTAAGCGTGTGAAAAATAAATCTCAAGGGAGTTGTTTTCTTAAATTATTAATTCAATAATAATTAAATCATATTTAATATTATCAAATTAATAATATTAATATTATTAAATTATATTAAATCACATTTAATATATATATTTAAAGAAAATTAATTAATTAAAAATTAATGAATGAATGAATTAAATATCACATATTTAATTTAATTTGAATCATATTCAAATAATACTCTCTCACATAACCTATAGTTTTAATATGAATCATATTCATATTAAATTTAACTTATAGTTTTATATGAATCTCATTTATATAATTAATATTTGAATCTTATTCAAATATTTATCTCTCTCATAATATAAAGTATAATTTTGGATCTCATTCAAATTAACTTTATATTATAATATATTTATATACATTGTATTAATTGCATCTTATACAATTAATTCCATTATTTAATTTGAACAATTCAAATTAATCTAAACTTATTTAATTATTATTAAACCCTTAATGAGCTGGCAAGGGGACCTTATGGACCTATAGATTAGAACTCCAATAATATAAGATTAATTAATTAAAATCTTTAATTAAATTAATCAATATTCATCAACTGCAGGTCACTCCATTAAAGATCTACAGTTGCACTCTTCACACTATCGATATATTTTCGTGTCCACGCATATAACCAATCAACACTAAGTCGAACATTCACAAATTGTCTGTAACTACAGCGGATCAGATTATTGTTTTACCCTTGTAGTTACATCTAACTTCTTAAGTACCATTGATCCCTTTATCGAACAAACAGTTTATATTCTAATTATAAACTAATCGTTCTCGGGCCAATGAGAGGGTGCGACCTCATTGTTCAAGACCCGAAATCAGCCCTTAAGGGAGTAATTATCTAGTTACTCTCAAGATGGGAAGAAGTGAATTTCTTCTTGTGAAAATATGTTCCCAGCTCACTAGTTTGACAAATCTCCAAAATGGTAGTTTTATTGAGTCGGCGATCTGGCCACTCTCACCCATACAAATAAAAAGATTGCCCTCATAGACATGAGTTAATAACTCACTCAGGATTAAGGTCTAGTCACCTATGGTCATCATGTGAAATATTAATTTCTTCAATTAACGGTGTTATAAAGAGAAATTGAACATTTTGTGATCCAGTCTTATACAAATTGTTTGTATAGGATATCCCCACTCCATTTCTCTACATAAACGATTAGGATCACATCGTTTGTAACACTTTACAACAATTATAATAATTACAAAATGGTTTGTATCTATAGTGTTACCAGAATAAGGGACCCAACCTTATTCCTATATTATAGACCTTTTAGGTTATTTACTTAAATATGATTCACTTGTATGTCAACCACATACATGTTTAAGTTTACATAAAGTAACTTTAGATTTTAGTTTATTGGATTTGAATTAATGCAAGAAGAATTAAATAAAATACCTCTTTATTTTATTGAAACAATAATTTGTATTTATATAAATTACAAACTGCGATAAAATAGAGATTTAGGACACCAATCCCAATACATTAGGTCTACCCCAGCATGGGCCGAGACCCATGCCACTTCACACCTCTTGGTTCTATCTTACTTTGGGTCTGGTGGTTTGGCCCGTAGCATCACTATTATAGTCCTTCTTTTACCATTTGGTCTTTAGGTTCAAAAGTGCTCATAAGGAGAAATATCATTTACAAAAAGTAATCACATATACACTTATGTATGAGACAAAATTAATGAGGCTTCAAAGAAAAAAATATTAATTAAAGCTAAGTTCTTGAAAACTGTAGCTTTCACAAATCATTTCATGGTTAATCTGTACGTTTCTAATTTTGTACAAAAAGTTCATTTGATTGGAAGTTAGTAACTTCATGAAGATTTTCACTCTTTTTTTTCCTTTTTTTTTAAAAAAATAAAATTAGCGGGGCAAAGAGGCATAAATGTTTATAGGATAAACTTTCACAAATCATTCCATGGTTAATCTGTACGTTTCTAATTTTGTACAAAAAGTTTATTTGATTGGAAATTAGTAACTTCATGAAGATTTTCACTCTTTTTTTTTCCTTTTTTTTTAAAAAATTAAAATTAGCGAGGCGAAGAGGCATAAATGTTTATAGGATAAATATTGTAATAAGCATAAAGTTTTCTGTCGAATTTGATAAAATTAAAAATTTAGAGTGAAATCAGATATAACTTGAATTATTTTTTTTAATTTCTAAAAAAAAAGTTAAATCGTAAATTTAGTCTTTATAATTTGAAAAAAAGTTAGAGTTTAGTCCCTATAGTTTAAAATTAGATTTTAGTCTCTATTATTTGATAAAACCCTCATAAGTATCCTTAAATAAAGACTAAATTCTAACTTTTTCCAAATTATAAAAACTAAATCTTAATTTTCTCCAAATCATAGACTAAATTATAACTTTTAAAACTATATAGATTAAATTCTAATTTTCCATCTAACTAAATTCGTAATTTAACCAAAAAAAAATTATTCTTTTTCTCTAATATATAAAAATAAAGAAGCAATGAGGAGATCTTTTGAAGATGAATTAATGACTTTGAAACTTCCACGCTACCTGTTTCTTGAGGGGTCTGCAAATAGTAATCCAACCAACAAAATGTAGGACCCCCCACTACAATACAATTAATTCTGTCCTTATTTCCAATTTCCTACATTAATTTTTTTTAAAAAAATAAAATAATAAAAATTAAAAATTAAAAACATGGATTACGCACTTCTCTCATGTACATTGCATTTATATCATGTTTTAATTCATTTTTCATTCTTTCCCTTCCTTATAATTTAACCATGATTTCTATTTATCCCTATAATATGTAAGTGTAGCTTAATTTTATAGCTTTTAAAAGTTTCAATTTAGTCCATTATTCTTGTAGTTACTATATTGATACATTCTTCAATATAATAATTAAATAACGAGCTAATATTTTCTATTTGAATAATTGTATCAGTTGATGTATGAGATTATAAATATGAATAAATATAAAAAGAAATAGGTGAGTTTTTGGATGAGTAAACATAATTTTAGATTACTTATAATGTTTAATAAAATTTTAGAGATCAAATTTAAACGAAGTTCGATCAAATTACAAGGACAATGTTTGAATTTTTAAAATTGTGAGAGCCGTATTGAAACTAATACCAAATTAAAAACCCTAAAATGAAACTTTAGAACTATAATGATCTATTTGCTATTTAATATTTTTTTAATCAAATTAAATATAGTTTAATTAGTCAAACTTTTAGTAACGTTATTAAAAAGTTAGAGTTTCAATTTTCCATCCACCTAAACCACCTATTTGAATTATAATACTTTCAACCAACAAAAATTCAACTCTCTTTTTTTTTTTTAAGATTTAAATCATATTTTAGTCTCTAAACTTTCAAATTTGTTCCATTTTAATCAAAGTAAACTCAACTCAACTCAACTCAACTCAACGATAATTGATATGATATTTCACTATAAAGGTTGGAGATTCGATACCCCATTTTCATAGTTGTTGTATTAACAAAAAAAAAAAAAAAAATTGTTTGATTCCTAAATTTCAAAATGATTTTTTTAGTCCGGAATTTAAAGAAAATAATTATTTTGGTTCTTATTTTAAATTCAATGTATAAATTAATGAGTTCGCTTCAAATATATGTATTAGTACGTTAAATACATGCATGATTTTCAGTTAAATGAGTAAAAGATAAGCATTGGACAAAAATAAGTTGAAAGTAAAAAAATAACATATAAAAAATCAACATTATTATTTTTCAACGGTTTAAGAACTAAAATAGCAGTTTTGAAAATTTAAAGGCAAAAGTAGATAAAACTTAAAAGTTTGAAGATCAAAACAATTATTTTAAATGTTTAAGAATTAAAATATAATAAATTTAAAAATTTATGAACTAAGATAAAATTCAAACTTTATTTTTATTATCCATATTAAGCATCTTTTGTCAACGAAGTTGTAGATATACTAATTAAATTTGAAGAGGGCCTTCTGATTCTAAAGAAATTGCCTCTTTCAAAATACCTTTATTTTGTCCGGCTTTATGGGACATTGCAACTTGAATAATTGTACTATAAAACTTAAAAAAAATATATATATATATATATATTTTTAGTTAAATTATTCTTTTAATTTTAATTTGTACGATAGATTAAAATTTTTATTTTGAAAGATTTAAATATCTAACTTATCGTCGAGAGTATTTGTCACGACTACACAAATTTAGATTTGTAATTTAAATTTTTTTAATTTAGTTAAACACTACATTTTGTTTTTATACAATCTAAATTGGTTCGAAATTCTCTCATTTTTACCAAAATGATCAAGTCAAATTCGTAGTCGTAAATACTATTTAATTTAAAAGGTTGAATTATAAATTTAGAATCTAAATTTTGAAATGTGTGTCTATTTAGTTCGAAAACTTTAAAATTACAAAATTTAGTTTTTGAATGTTGAAATCTATGTCTATTTAACTTCTTACTTTTAAAATTTTAAATTTAGGCCTTTAATATTTTATAAAATTCATGGATCTATTAGACACAAAATTAAAAATTTAGGATTTCATTAGACATAAAACTCAAATTTATATATAACAGGTCAATTGATTTTTTAAAGTTCCAGATTTGTGAGGGACATATTACACGCAAAATTGAAAGTTTAAATCATGTTTAATAATAATTTAATTGTTGAAAATTGTGCTTGTTTTTTTATTATATTTACAATAGTTTTCATCTATATTAACCAAACATTTGAATTTTTAGTCAAATTTAAAAATAAAAATAAATTTAAAAAATTATTATAAATAGAAAAAATGTCAAACTATTTACAAATATATAAAATTTTTATTGTCTATCCGCATTGCTCGGTGATAAAAGTTTATAAGAGTCCATCATGGTCTATCGCTCATAGACAATAAAATTTTTCTATATTTTTAAATATTTTGGCTCATTATATTTGAAAACAACCCAACAATTTTTAGTTTCAATTTTTAGTTTCAAAAGTTTGTTTTTTATTTTGGATTTAATTGAATACTATATATACTAAATTAAAAAATACCTCAAATTGGAAGATTCAAAATTTGAAACCTATGTCAAAATCACAAATTGACTAAATTCGTAATAAAACTTTATTACTTCCTAAAAATAATTAAAATCACATTTTGGATTTAAAATGTCATATCTTTATTTAAAATAATTGAAAAAGATTCTGCAAAATCTTTTAATCTCATTCCTAAAAATTAGAGGAAATGTAAATATTTTTAAAAAATTACTTCCTATCCTATTTTGAAGGCACCCTTTTCCTTTTTTTTTTTTTTTTTTTTTTTTGAACGGTACTTTGAAGAATTATTTTTATTTTGAAATAGAGATTAGGGGCGACAATTTAGATGCAAGGATGAATGATTAAGAATTATGTTGTTTAATCTTATCTAGAAGGCACAAGGCAGTGGCAGAAACGTAATAAGAAGTTAACGACGAGGGCAAATAGAGAAAAATGGAGAAGGTGACCGACACGCGGCCTTCCAGCCGGTTGCCCTGGTCGGCGTGCGCGACCAGTCTCCTCACGAAGATGGCCACCGTGTCGTTCTTTCTTTCCTTACCCTCTATTCCCTGATTATAAACCACAAAACTCTTTCCTTTCTTCTTCCTAAATCCATTCCTTATGAGATAGAAAGACATACAGAATTAAAGATTCTTTCCTTTCGTGTTCCCCAATATAACCCCTAATCAGTAACCCCTTCTCTCTTTATCATCAATCCAATTCCTGATTCTGCTTGGTAATTGCTTCCTTCTTCTTCTTCTTCTTCTTCTTTCTGATTTTCAACTTTTTCTTCTTTTTTTTTTTTTTTTTCCTTCTTCCAGTTGGGTTTTGGTTGGGAGTTTATATTTGGTTGATTTCTGTAAAGGGGCTGCGTTTTGTTTAAGATTTGGGGGATACCCACCAACCCTTTTTGGTTGTTTCGCATGCCCCTCTTCCCTTTTGGTGTTTTGGATTAGTGGGTTTTTGTGGATTCTGCTCTGTTACTTGGCATGGTGGGAATGTTTGTGGCAGTGCTTTGAAATTTGGTGTTCTAGAGAAGTTGTGTTGTGTTGTTCTTTTCCCTTTCTGTCAAAAAAGACAGTTTGGGGATCTGAGGAAGTTGGATGATTCAATTGAAGTTGCTTCTTGGACACGTTGAAATTGATTACCAGGAATTCAGGTGGGTTGTTTTTTTGTAAGTGTAAATTTGGTCAAGTTTGGCTGTAATTTGAGAGCCTGAAGTATCAAATTTGTAGTTGGGTTGAAGCATATAACTGGTTAGAATGGTTCAATCGATTGCAGCAGCTTCTCTTTTTGGCCATCAGCTGCTTTGTGGAGGAACTTTTGTTAAGGACACGTCCTACAAAAGGAAGAACACCTGGTTTCCAACATCCAAATTTGTTGGTAAGAGGCTGATTTCGTCTCCCCCAATTTCTGGATTGAAAGTGGATCGATTAGCACTTTTGGCAATTAAAGCTTTATCATTGGAGGTGACAAAAGAGGCATATTCATTCAGAGAGGATAGAATACCAAAGCATTGGAACTATGATATTGATGCTGGCTTTGATCGAAAGCCAGGTTTATGGCCTCCTGAAAACAACGCAGATAATCCTTCATTACAGAATCCATTGCTTCGACAAGAAAGAATGGGGTGTGGTTGGTTGGGTGCCATATTTGAGTGGGAGGGTGTGTTGATTGAGGACAATCCTGAAATTGAGAAGCAGGCCTGGTTAGCTCTTTCTCAGGAAGAAGGAAAATCACCTCCCCCAGCTTTTATCCTCAGAAGAATAGAGGGGATGAAGAATGAACAGGCCATTTCTGAAGTCCTTTGCTGGTCAAGAGATCCTGCCCAGTTGAGAAGAATGGCTGCTAGGAAGGAGGAAATCTATCAGGCATTGCAGGGAGGAGTTTACAGACTAAGAGCAGGGTCAAAAGAGTTTGTGAATGTCCTGATGCATTACAAGATTCCCATGGCTCTGGTTTCAACACGTCCTAGAGAAACTCTGGAGTCGGCCATGGGAAAGATCGGTATTGATGGCGATTTCAACGTGATTATAGCTGCGGAGGATGTTCACAGGGGAAAGCCTGATCCAGAAATGTTCGTTTATGCAGCACAGCTTTTGAACTTCATTCCTGAAAGGTGCATTGTGTTTGGGAATTCAAACCAAACTGTTGAGGCTGCTCATGATGCTCGGATGAAGTGTGTGGCAGTTGCAAGCAAGCATCCTGTTTATGAACTTGGGGCTGCAGACTTGGTTGTGAGGCATCTTGATGAGCTGACAGTCGTCGATTTGAAGAATCTCGCCGATATTGAGTCATCTGAATTTGGTTCTGGAGAGCCAGAGTTCGAGATGGAGTTGGAGGAAGATGATGAGTCTCCATCAACCATGACAGCAGTTGATGATATTTTCTGGTGACAATGGCTAAATGTACATAATTTATTGTTATGATTCTTAACGTTAATAGTTCATCTGTGTATAAAAAGGGTGGGAAATATTTACTAAAAAAAGGAAAAAAAAAAAAAAAAAAAAAGAACAGAGGTGGTCTGCATTGGACCAACTTAATGGTATATGTATGTATTTTTCTATTTCTGTGTCTGAAAGTCCAATGTTTCCTTTCTGCTTCTTCAACACAAATTCCTCTCAAAACCTCCAAATATTTGAAGAAATGGAATTATAAGCATACTAAGTCGAATTCTGAAACATGATGTGGGGTTTCCTGTGGCAGCATCAAGGAAGATGGCTTTAAACTTGATATGGATTAATAATATTATTCAACATTTTAAAGATTGTTTTTCTACTTTCCCTCCATTCTGCATTGAAATTTCTAAGTTACCAAGAGGTTAGCAGGATTAATCCGAATTACAAATTACACAACATTTAAAAGAGCATTGATTGATTGAATGTATAGTGTTAACAAAAGATATTTGCCCATTTATCTGAAAAAACATACATAATAGCCTAACATAAATTTGACAGAACCTTGCCTACATAAGCTAACAGTACTATACAGAAATTACAAGCATAATTCCATCCTTCCCTCCCCACATAATTTAAACAGTAAACTCCTTTACAGAACCAAATTAATTTTCTAAGTCCTAGTTTTCTTGGCCATGTATCAGAAAACTGACTAGAACATGAGCCAGCCGGTTCGTGCCACGCCCATATAAATAAAGTGAATCCATCAGAAGGGGCTGCAAGAGAAGAGTTCTTAAGTTGCAGCTCAGCATTATGGATGCATTTGAGGACAAAAGGATCAGTTTGAACAAGTTTGGCATGCCTGTCTCCGCAGTTAAAGCTCAAATTCTGCAATACTAATAATTTAGACATAAGTCACCATTTTACTTATTTGGCAGTTGTTTTGGTTTCAAGTGCAAATCCATCTCTTAGAGCTGCTTGTGCCTCATTGTTGCTACCAAGTGCAAAAAGTGCAGCAGCTTGCAAATAAGATGCAATATGCCAGACAGGTGATATAACTTGAGCTTGCATTGCATCGTTCAGAGCTTCTTGTGGCATCTCACATGCAAGATATGACAAACTACGACGTGCAAACATTGTTGGGGAAAGCACAGCTCCGGCATCAATGAACTGCAAGAGAACAAAAATATGTTATCTAGGTGTGCTTAGACTTTCAAATCAGAACTTCCTACGAAAGCATTTGTTCCCACATCAAGAGCGTCATCATCGGTTCATACGCTTTCTTTGAGTCTGGAGTAAACAAAGATATGGACAATAGCCAATAAGTTTTTCCAAAAATGTTCTACTCTTCCCAAGTTATATGACACATTATCATGAGCAAGTTTGCTTATGAAATATAAATCCCATCAAAGTTTTCCTTCTAAAAACAAGGATAATTATAAATCACAGCCATGTGTTTTAACAAATTCCTTCTACATACTCTGCAAAAAATGCCAGAGATACCGATTCAAGTAGTAACCCCATAACTTGGATTGAGAAGCAAAGCCCTAATTGAAGCTCCTGGTCAACCATGTTATTGGTGGCTAATTTAATCAGGATTTAGAAATTAAAACTTCGTTCAGAATGTTCCTTCAGTTGCTTAGCTGATTTGGCAGTTTGTGGCCTCTATAGACAACAATCAGCTTTTCAAACTCTAGTATTTCGTTTGCCTTGATAATACTAATTTCTACCCCCTTCTATCTCTTCGTTCTCCTCTATTTCCTTTTTTCAAGTTCTCCTACCAAAATGAAGCCACAAGTCTTGAAACCGCAGGCATTGATTTGCAGAAGTTTTAAATGGAAACAAAACATTACAGACCTGTGTATAGGAATCAATTGCAGCTCTAAAATCCTTATGCCGAAAAGCAAGATCTCCACTTTTCTTTGAACTCAATGTTTCCTGCATCTGGTTGGTCCACATCTGGAAGGAAAGCTGCATGCCAGAATCAATCAAAATTAGCAGCAAGAACCAGGTACCTCTAAGTTTTACAATTGAAGAAACGGTGCAGTAATTACAGAAGATGTGTATGGAAGAACAGGATGAAAACATCCATGATTGTAATAGAATCTCCATTTAGTTGGATGATATTAAAATTTGTGGCTTTATAATATGAGGGACTTAATTGTGTACGCAGCTGCATGTAAGCGGACTTGATGAATGAAGATTGTCAGAGTGAGAAATCCAATTACATGATTACAGAAACAACAATAGAATAAAAATCCATGTCAATGTTTGTTCCTTGAAAGTGAAATGCAATAACAAACCTCAGTTGCTGAACCTTCATCATCCTTGTAATTTATCTTTTCCAAAATCTCGTGAATGACAGTCAAATCCATTCTTAAGCAAGCTTCTCCAAGTGGTGTAAGAGGTAAATCTGAAGCATCATGCGGTACGCCCAATAATACATGTGAAGGAACCTGCAGAACAAACAAAGATAGAAATCAGCATTGGAGGGTGTCTTTTCACTAGCAGCAGGTTAAATCCTATGAATTCGAATAATAAAAAGAGGTTGCTATTACCATTGTGGCATGCAAAATCAATAAATATTCAACTAGTGGAATGGCAAGAAAATATACCTCAGAGTCCGTCTGAAGAGGAGTTAGAGAAGAAACTAATGATTTTGGATTAGGACGCTCTCGAGGCTCATACTGCAAGCAACGAGAAGCTAATCTCACTAATTCAGTCCCTTCATCGTTTGAAAATTGTCCTTCTAAACAAGAATCTGTCAGCATTTGAAGATTCCTGTCCCTTATTAAGTCAAGAGCCTAAAAGTTATCAAACAGAACATTAGTAGAGCAATTATTTGGTGCAATACCAGATTCAATGGTGCAGTGTATTCTTCCATTTCTGAAAATACACCTTTCAATAATCTCATAGCATGATAGAGAAGTGTTCGGTGAGAAAGAAGACTTACATGGCTAGGTGGGATATGTTTTCCGCTCAGGAGGTCAAGCAATAGAGTGCCAAAGCTGTACATAACACTTTCTGGAGTAACTCTTCCTACAGAAGGAGATGATGATTTTCAGTCCATCACACTAAAGGGTATGATAATTGATCAACAAGGAAGTAATGCATAAGAGTAGCAATGAAAAACAACAACAGGCAGCAGAGGCAAATTTTTCTTGCATATCTTTGAAATTGGAATATACGTCAAAATCTGAGAGCTCATACAACATAGGCAGTGTGGCTCATCAAAAGCCAAGCATACATGCTTGGTGCATCAGCACACAAAAAGCATTGTGACAACATAATAAGGGAACTCCACGAGAGCATATTTAATAAAATAGACTTCCACGGAAGAAAAGAGTCCTTTGCTGACAAAACTACACATTCTTAATTACTATGCCCATATTGAAAGTGATCGCATAAACAAGCATCCCTTGAAAATTTGACATCTATATAGAGAACAGGACACATATAGGTATTGACTTCCATTACATTTATTACACGTGAATGCTTTAAATCAGTTGAACTATATACTCCAAAACCGCTTCCATGTTTTATTACACATGCAAAAATATCAATATATGAAAACCTGGTAAAGTTGGGATCAGCAAAACAAAAAACTCTGGTGACCAAATACTACAACTCCACATGAGGGCAAATAATTATTGTAATCGGAAAAGATAAGAAAACACAACCCCGCTAACTACTTATTAATATTACAGAGACGACAAAATAACCTGGTCCAATGAATAATGTCTAAAGGGTGTACCTGTTTTGAGATACTCCGGAGGACAAAATGCCAAATTTGTGCTGTAGCTTTTACCATCTCTGCTATTTTTCATCATACCAAAGCATGAAAGCCTGGGGTTTCCATCCTGAGAGAAGATATCAAAATTTTACACAGAACCAACAGATCTGTCACCCCAGAAAAATAAGGGGACAACAAAAGATTGTACAATTTAAAGATGCTCACGTCATCAAAAACAACTCTATAGGCATTGAGATCATGATATAGGGCACGCCCTTTACTTGTACAGTACTCCAAAGCTTGTGCAATATATAAGGCCACTCTTAACCGCATGGTCCATTTCAGAGGTTGAGAATCCCCTGAGTAAGTATCATATTAAACTTCACTTTAGAAAACAACGACCTGCTACAAGACCAAACAACAAGGGAGGAAGAAGAAATATGGAAATCAAATAGACTCGTCTTTCACATTATCAAATGTTAAGTCTTTCAGCACTTAAAAATGTTGAAAATTTTTGTGAGTTCCTCACAATGTTAATGACACAACTATGTAGGGGTAATCTCTGCAAGAATTTCACAAGTTTGCTTCTACCAACAATGGTCATAAAAATTGCAACAGCAAGCCGTGGCCTAATTACCAATAAGGAGTTGTAAAATCAAAATAACAGGAGTGAAGGATGAGAAACGAAAAGGCAAAACAGAATTCATTCACATCCACCACCACTACCCATGGGAACCTCTAACTTGTGTCAAATTAACATGCAACTCAGTTCCATGCTGAAAATTCAAACAAATGAGTACCACAGAAAGGTAAGTCAAGGAGAACAAAGTATTGATAATTCTACTAAACTTACAATGAAACAAATGCTTTGCCAATGTTTCATTAGGCATATATTCCGCAATTAGTAATCTCTCATCACCTTCACAGCAACAACCAAGCAAATTAGCCAACCTTAGATTTCGTAGCTGACCGACATTCTTGGCTTCTTCCTGAAATCGAAGGAAGTAACATTTGAAAGAGTATAATACAATTTCCATTGGAGAGAATAGGAGGCCAAATACACATATATCTCAAAATATAAGATAAAAGTTTCTGATTTTAGTAAATAATTATTGAAATCAGTTTATCCAGTATTTGTCGAAGCTACAAAAACTTAAAATCAAATGTCTAGACTTATCATAACAGATGAAACCATTTACTGCCTTTATAACACGTTGTTATAAAGTTAATTTTGCATTTTCCTTTTTCCTTTTGATGTCTGAATAAGTTAGTATATCTTTGTGCCATTTACAACTTACAGAAAAGTAATGAAAATGTTTTTGCATGTAATCATGGTGAAAGATGTATAGTTGACCATGCTGGTATGAATGTTCTTAAATATAAGTTTACCAGAAATTGCCTAGCATCTGGCCAAGCTGATCTGTTGAACCGTTTGACAGCAATCCGTTTCTGGTTCTCGAGCTTCCCCTTATAAACAACATTTGGAGCCTTTTCCCCGTGTTCTGAAACTATGTTCTCAACAGCAAATCCAGATGTAGCAATCCTTAGTTGCTCAATGGTGTATTCACGAAATGCAGGTATGTCAAGGTCACTACTCCCTTCATTTTCTGCAAAAGTAAAAGATCTATCATAGTAATTGCTTTCTGAACCGTGGTCGCGAATACACATCAAACCAGAGCAGTAGATTTACACTTACCAACATCCTGGAGGTCAGGAACAGGCTTGTTATGATCTAAAGTCCAACAGCTCCCTGAGAGTTTTGAACATCCACAACCCATCCTACTTGAACTCAACGTAATTCTCTAATCAATAGATGCAATTACGGTTATAAACCTCCATCCAGCTTCCCATGCCAATCCAAATTTGTCCTTCCACCGAAGAGTAACTATCAAACATAACATTCAAAGTATTATTTATTTTAGGGTAATAATTGGGGCATCCCTGACAAAGCTCAAACAATCACCAATAGTAATGGGGTATGTTGGAAACTTCAAATTAAGAGATATTTCCAGTGTACCATCCACCAGGAGGCCAATTGAGGTCCTATAAACTAGAAGTATGCAAGAATGATATATGTATTGTTGGTAAGAAAGATGGATGCAATTACTGAAATCACAGAGATAGATAAGACACTGTCATAACAAGACAATTTAAAGCTTTGCTGAGAAATAAGATTCTCATACCAACAATAGAATGATCAAAAAGTGGATCAGGATAAGCCATATTCGTCACATTCCAGCATTTGAACCCAAAAAAGGCAAAGATGAGCAACAATTCCCATCTGGGTTATCTTGATAACAACCAAAAAAAGCAATTTCCTCTTTTTATCTCATTTTTTTCACCAAAATGAAGTGAGCCTACAGAATGATATAGCATAAGAAGAAGCAAGAATACATGGGTGTTTTAGCCTACCCAATAAGCCACTTAGAACAAATCAAGGCTCACAAAATAATAAAAGTAAAAGAAGTTAACAAGAAAACTAAACAACCCCAAAAGGAAAAACAACACCAAAAGCAGCCAGTCAAAAAGAGAATCAAGCTAAACAATTCCTCACCCTTGAATCATTCGTAAAATAGAGAGAAGACGAAGAAAAAAAAGAAGAAAAAGTCAGAAGAATTGCAAGTCTCCCCCCTCTTTAGCTTGCTTTGCTATGCAAAAATACTGAGAATTCAAACTAAGAAAGAGTCGCTCGAGATCTTAACGTGCATCCAGAGCACCCCTTTTTCTCTCTCCCCCTCTCTCTCTCTCAATCAAGGGGAAAATTTGACAGCTTTGAGATTCGGATTAGAGGGATAAAATAGAAATAGAAAATGTAAAAATTAAATAATTTATAGATATTCTTTCCCGAATCTTTTTCGACAATCGCTTTCTTCATTGCTTGCTGTAACCCTGTAAACCCCTGTGTGGGTTTGGTCCACCATTCTCCCTTGAACCCACCGACATCACCACCCAAACAAATTCCATAACCATCTTAATGCAAAACTCATTTCAACTTAATCACTTTGGGAAGTCTTTTATCTGCTTCTCTAGTATTTTCGGAATGCTACTAATCTAATTGCAACCGTTTACTCACTGATTAAGATTTGCTTAACATTTTATGCAGTGTATATGTAAAAATGGAATTGGAATCTACAACCATAATTGAGGAGTTAAAAACTTATTCTCGACCCTTTTGATGTAATTAATCATCTTTGTCGGAAAAATTTCAAGTACTAAGGGATTATGGATACTATTAATATAAATATGATAATGATATGGATTCCACCAACGTTCAAAGAACGGTATTTTCTTTAATGCTTGAAATTTTTTCAACTTTATCTTTTGTGAATTGTGGATTTAAAAAATATGTTTATGAGACAAGTTTAAGAAGTTTGAGCTGATAAGAGCTATTGTTTATGTTTATGTATTTTTAGAAATTAAGCTTATCATCAAAGTTCTTTAGAGTGACATATTCGCTAATTTTTAACTTTTAAATCATAAAGACAAATATAAGAATCAATTTAGAGAATTTCTAATCTTATAAATATTTTTTATATATATAATTTGCTTATTTTTAAAATTGAGAGAAAAAACTAGATCAATTAGGAAAAAAACTAAACAAAATATATGAAAAGAGAAATTAGTTAATGAAATATTATGAGTTGAAGAGAGACTAGTAAGAAAAGGTCCCTAGAAAAAAAAAAGGTTATATAAGAGACTTTAGTTAAAGAATTTGAGTACACATAAATAAGTTAGTAAAAAATAAAAGAGAAATTAGTGGTTAAGACATTTTTTACATATATATGATTTATAAATTATAATTTAAGACAAACAAAATTATATACTAAATATAAGCTTCACTTCTTAATTTTATGTGCTCAATTTGTGCATAATTAAATAATTAATACACTTATTGTCTCAAAAATTGATAGTTGGATCTCCCACTCATAATTGTTAAACTAAAAGAATATAGACTTCTTCATATGTGTTATAAAAATCTAACACAGTAAGCTAAAATATCTAGTTAAATTGTACATCCTTGTTAGCAAGCATATATTTTTATTTTTGTGGCTTTAATTCAAAATTTGATAGAGAATATTAGATAATATGAAGTTTTATTTCAAAACTAATTGGCAATGAAAACAACAGCTCATCTATATTATAAATATTACGAGATTTTTTTATTTTTCTAACGTGGGATCCTCAAAATTTAGTGGAGAGTATTAAATATTTGTTACTCTAAATTTTAATATTTCATCTCATTCATAGTTGACTTCTATACATGTTTATTCATATATATTTTTTGGTGATTGACTTTGTAAAGTAATTGAATAAAGTCAAGTTGTTGTATATTTTTGTAGGCACTAAGTTACATTCATAAAATATCGATTTAAATGTGTAAGAGATCGAGATTCTAAATTTTTTGGTCCATTAAATAACTCTAATTCATAAAATAATATAATTCTTTTTAACAATAATGTTGGTCATATTCATATTATGGTTGCACGTGAATACACACATTCAAAATCATACAAATTAATAAAGAAAATTACTATAAACAGAAATATCAAATTATTTATAAATATAGAAAATTTTTACTATCTATCACTGATAGACAATGAAATTTTTATATATTTGTAAACAGTGTGGCTAATTTTTCTACATTTAAAAAAAAAAATTATCTTTAAAGTTTAAAAATTGGAATAGAAATGTTGAAAATTTAAAATTTAAAATAGAATCAACCTAAAAGTTTAAGAATTTAAACAAACATTTTAAAGAAAAATTTGCAAAAATTATCCTTGAAGGTTTACTACATCAAACCCTTAAATTCTCAATTTGATCACTTTCATTAGAAAACACATAAACCAGTTGTTAACTATAAAAAAAAATATTACAAACAAACCTGAACACTTACTATTGTTACAATTTAACTCAATAAAATTTGAAAAATATAATATTAACTCTTAAAAATAGGATTGTGTTTTCAAATTGATACTAAATTCTCATCTCAATTTAAGGGAAAAAAAAAATAAAGTGTTTGATTTTGATTGTAACCATTTTAAATTTTAGGTTCGTTTTTTTAATTTTTGGATTTTTGTTTTTAGTTGAAAAACGGGTTTGTTTGGTATCTAATTGGACTTTTTGTTTTTTCAATTTTAAAAATGTTTTTAAGATTATTAAGGAATTTTAAAAACAGAAAAAGACTGTTTTAAAAACCTGTTTTCGTTTTTCATACCATAGACGAGCACTTGCTCCAGTAGTGATGGAGTCTGTCTCCACATGTTCTCGACCCTTATAACTTACAAAATTTTCCATTGTTTTTAAAAACTTTATCGCCGCTCCGGGCTGTACTGAAGGCTTATCTTTTAAGCAGTCTCTCGGGGTCAGAGATAGTCGAAGTACGCGCACCTATTAGAAATATTAAAATGGCTTTAGTTTAGTGGTGATTGTATGTCTTTTAATATAAGAGTGAAGTGTTCGAACCTCAACTTTGACTATAAATTTTAATTTTATTTGGGTCAAATTAATTGTTTTCATTATTTTCTTATTCTCCTAAAATTTTCTTTTAAAAAAATAAAATTATTTTCTTGAATTTTGTAAGTATATTATTTTTGTTATTTTTCTTCAATTTATTTGAGATTTATGAGTACATTTAAAACATTGATATTATTTTATTAAAATGAAAACTTTTAAAAAGTTAAAAATAAATCTGTGATTGGGTTGTTTTCAAATATAGCAAAATGAGCCAAAATATTTATAAATATAGCAAAATATCATTGTCTATCGGTGATAGACCATGATAGACTACTATTATCCATCATCTATCAATGATAGAGATTGATAGAATGTGACATTTTACTATATTTGAAAATATTTCTAACAATCTTGTCATTTAAAACAATTGTGTTATAATAATTTTATAATTATATATACCAAATGAAAAATATTGCAAAAAAATAAAAGTATGATTTTATTTTTATAAAAAAAATATAAAACTAAAAAGGTCATAAAAAATATTTTGAATTTTAAAAACAAAAATAAAAAACACAATTATCAAACATGTTTTTAATTTTCAATTTTTAGAAAACAGAAAACAAAAAATAGTTTCCAAGCATGTTTTTTCGTTTTTTATTTTTTAAAAATAGTTACCAAACAAGTGAAAAAATTTCAAAATGTAAAATCAAATATTAAATTAATTTTGAAAGATTAAAGACATGTTTAAGGTAATTTCAAGTTCTCATACTCCCAGCTGTTGTACTAAAAAAAACTCGTTAAAATTTTATCTAGAATGTTGCCATTTTTATTTTTAAAAAGAAACCTATATTTTTTTAAAAGTTGTAATATTAATCTTTTAACAAAAATGTTTCAAAACTATTTTGGAGTATATGTTTGTAATATTAATTTGAAGGTTAGCGATTTGATTATAATAAAAAAATAATATGAATAAAAATGGAATAGAAGAATGGAACTGAGGTTAATGCAAATTGAAAGCAGGGCTCAGAAAAATCTGATCAAACATCAATCTAAATCCGATCCTATCGCAATTGGGAAGCGTGACAAGAAAGTCTTAATCTTGAATTCTTGATCGTAGTCTTAGGATCATTCACATTCCTGCAGTTTAATCTCCGACGAACAGATAAGCCGTACGCACATCGCTTGCTTGCCAGAGGAATCGAAAAATGGCGCTTAAAGTCTATGCAGATCGAATGTCACAGCCATCTCGCGCCGTCCTCATCTTCTGCAAGTAAAATCTCTTCCCTCTTCCATTAATTTTGCTTGCCCTCGTAATCCCTTTTTGGTTTTTATGAGTTGTGTTAATTGGGTATTTGAAATTTCTTCTTCTTCTTCTTCTTCGTTTAATGACGTTTTAGGGTTAACGGGATTGCTTTTGAGGAGGTGGGAGTAGCCTTGTCCAAACTCCAACAGCTAACTCCCGAATTCAAAGGTGGGTTAACAGAGACGTGAGTGATTAGTATCAATCTGTTGCTGTTCTTTATACTTTAAGATGTAATTGACTTTTAACGTCGTTGTGAATTCGAATGCACATAAGAGCTGAGTCTCTGGAATTAATACCTTGGTAAAGAGTGAGGACAAAATGTTGTTGGTTGGTTGAAAAATGAAACCATAAGTTTCCTTGGATTACTTCTATTCTTCATCTCTAATGGAATTTTGGATTTTGCTTGTAGAGGTCAACCCAATGGCAAAGGTTCCAGCCATTGTTGATGGAAGATTTAAGCTGTTCGAGAGGTAATGAAAGTTTTGTCTTGAACATTTTTGTAGATACTGTGACCTCGCAAGAGCTAGGAGAAAAATCTTACTAGTTTATCTCAATTATTTTAAAGATTTATGCTTCTCCTTGTGGATCCCTTGTTTTTGCAACTTCTGTATTGTATGCTACAAGCCTGCTTCCCAAAATTTGATATGGTTACTATGTTACTTTTGATATTGTGCATTGCTTCATTTTCTTTTGGCAGTCATGCTATTCTTATCTACCTTTCTTGTGCGTTTCCTGGTGTCGCAGATCACTGGTAAGTGGTTGCTCATTTCTCACTACTGTTTTGCAGCTTTCTCTATTAATACAAATCACTCTTGGAGACTTGTCTTTTTATAGCATGCGAGATTTCTAGTGGATGTTCATTTCCTAATTTAGTGTCCAGCAGAAGGAAGGACGGGTATATTTGATCTCTGTTGGTATTTGGTTCACTGACTCCTTACTTGCTTTGAGTTATGATCTTATACTTCGAGTGCAGATGATTTAGTGCCTTAGTTTTTATTTGTTCTTGTTATGTTTCAAGAAAAGGTAGTTTAGTACTTAGTTGGACCCTAAGAAGCACATATATGGATACGAGACATGGATATGATACGACATGGACATGGCGAAAAGTTATATGCTCAAAAAATTAGTTTGATGTATTTCACCCCTAAAATTTATTATTATTGTCATATATGTGTCTTTTTAGTCTACTCAACAAGTGTTCCATACATGTCTAACACATTTGTCACACTAACAAGTGTACAATACGCGTCCGACACGGACACGTTAGCCAAACTAAAGTGTCCGTGCTTCTTAGGTTGGACCTAACAACTTATTTCCCTACAGAATTGCCAAGTTATTATTTATATATAAATTCAGTTAACCGTTCATATATATACATACATATATATACATACATATATATATATATATATAGCACCCATGATTTTAAGCTTAAGCGCTTTTTTTTTATTTTATTATTATTATTTTTTTAATTTTTACAGTTGGGGGCAATGAGATTCGAACCACAAACCTTGTGATTACTAACACACTCATATGTCAATTGAGCTATGTTCAATTTGGCTAAGCTTGAGCAATTTTAATAGGCTCAGATCTTGTTAACAGAATTTCTATTCATGTTACTAGGTATCCAGCTGATCTTTTCAGGAGGGCTAAAATAAATTCAGTACTGGATTGGCATCATTCTAATTTACGTAGTGGTGCAGGTATGTTACTCAAAACATGTTCTTTCCTTTCTTATAATTCTAAATGCATTCCAACTTCATATCATAGTGTTTGTATAAAGTAGATAAAGCTTTCTTTCATATTTACAATGGTTATAATGGGGTTTCAACTTTTAAGTATAAGAAAGACTTACCACAAGCAAGGAAATAATCCCACAAATATAATCGCTTGCTAATTACAACTTATATAATAAAGTAAATATTCAAAAAACCAATATTTAATCAAATGTATAAAACCAACTGATTGTTTCATATTCACATAGATTGGAGAGAAGTATGCCACTGGTTTTGTCTTTTCAAACGAGCAATGACTTATTTTCTCTTGTTCTTTATCTTTTTCAGCTCCTTTTGTATTCAATACTGTTCTAGCACCTTTGTTTGGCCGTAGTTCGAATCCTCAAGCAGCTGCTGAAGCTGAGATGCTTTTATCCAAGTCACTTTTGAAAATAGAGTCGTTTTGGCTGAAGGGGAATGGGAAGTTTTTGCTAGGTGGCCTTAAACCATCCATAGCTGATCTTAGCCTGGTTTGTGAAATTATGCAACTAGAGGTACACACACCGGTGCAAATACTTCTAGTCGTTTTTTGAGATCACTTGAAGACACTCAAGAACAACCAATTACATTGTCTTGCATTATCATAATTTTCTGAAGGAGCTCGTAAAACCAACCAGAGGGGGTTGCACTTGGCCATTAAACTGCCGGGCCAGCCCTCTTGCTTCAAGATTTCTATTCCTTCCTTTTCATTTCTTATATCTACAAAAAATTGATTCCACGTTTAGGACTGAACTTTATGATGTTTCTAAACATCCCAGATTCCCATGTATTATTGTCTTCCCCCTAGTGGATCTATCTAATGGTGGCATGGACTTGTTTAATATGCAGCTTTTGGACGAGAAGGATCGCAATCGTATTCTGGGTCCGCACCAGAAAGTGAGGGAGTGGGTTGAGAATACAAGAAATGCTACAAACCCGCATTTTGATGAGATTCATAAGCTTCTCTTCAAGCTCAAGGAAACCCTTCAAAAGCGGCGCTCAGAGAAATTGACTTCAAAGATGTGAAGTTTTGGCTGTCTATTGCGTGGTTACTGCAATAGAATAAATGCCATAAAAAGAGGTGTGAAGATGAGTTTCAATGTAAGTAATCTGTGTTACTTTTATCAGATGGGTAAGAACTGGGCTTGGTCTGTGTAAACGCCCCACAATTTCATTAATAGACTTATTTATACATCATGGTAAATTATCCATTTTCTTCTTCCCTTTCGTCATGCATAAAAACTCTAAACTCATAAATGAGAGGCCAAATTCTAGAGGCTGTGTTTGTGGGGAGATGAAAATTTTAGAACTGAAAACAAAATCAAATAACTTTATTTTTTCCAGAGAGAGAAATGGTTACCATATAAATATTACATTGAAATCATAGGCAAAGTATACTTTCTAATCCCATTTTAGTTTCTAAAATTTGAAAAAATGGTTCTAAGGGATGGTTCTAAGTGTGTTTGAATTTATTGTCTATTTGGTCAAGTTTCAAAATGAACATTTTAGTCCCTGAAGTTCTAAATGGTTTCGTTAGTTAGACTAATGAAAAAGGGTGTGGAAGTTAAGTTGCTAACTGTATTTGCTGAATTGACAAATATATTAATTTAATAAGTTTTTTTTTTGTTAGTGAGGTGGCATACTATCTCTCCTCCTTCCCTAACCTCCAGTAGCACATGTCACCGCCATCTACCGCCCTCCTCACCAACAGTTGCGTTCCTCTCTCTTCTTTCATCGTCGTCTTTTAAGTCCATCATCATTACCTTGATTGAAGATTCTTACATTAAATTACAAGATCTGAGCTTTCTTTTAATCTGAAATAAAAACGAGAATGTCTCGAATTTAAATCGAAAGGAGAATATGTCAAGTCCTATTTCTAGCCGACAAAAATGCATAGCCCAATTTTGTTGCTTGCCTCCATTCTCTTCTTTGCGACTTCCGTCATTTCTTTGTTCGATAAGTTTTTTTTATCCTTTTTTATCACCGACTAAGGGTAATCGAGGACCATTCTCTTAATTTTCTCAAAATTGAGTTCAATATAAGGGGGCAATAGCAATGGTTTCAAGGTGGAGGTGAGGAAGAAAGATGAGCAGAAGGAACTTTTTTTTTTTGGCTTTTGGATTATTCTATTGCTATATATTTAGGTTTTGATCTAACTATCGTTTATGTTCTTTTGTTTCTCCATTCTTAAATTGAGATTTGGTATCGATTTCTATAGGATATTTCTTTGGTTCTATTATTTAATGCTTTACTTATTCGTAGATCTATAAAATGGTAACTTCTTTTATATAATTAATTTCTTTCTTTCTGTTTCTTTGTTCCTGTAATTTGATTTTTTTTTTATATAGACTTTTTTAAGGTTTTGTTGGAAGGAAAGCAAGGAAAGCTTGTGTTTTGTGGCTTTTGAATTTTTTTTTTTTTTTTTTTTTTCCTGTTGTGCGGCGCTAGGTTGCAGAAGGTGAAGAAGAAAGGGAGGGGAGAAGATGGAACAATAAGCCACTTCACAATGAAGATTATATTAAATTAATATATTTGTCAATTTAGCAATACATAGTCAACAACTTAATTTCCACATCATTTTCCGTTAGTCGACTAACGGTCCAAGGACCATTTAGAACCATTTACCAAACCTCAAGGACTAAAATGTTTATTTTAAAACATCAGGGAGCAAATAGACATTAAACTCAAACCTTAGGGACTAAAAGTGTATTTTGCCCTATAATTTAATACCATCTTCCCATCAGTCATCTAATAGTTAAAATAATTTATTAACTATTTAGAACTATTTTTCAAAACTCAAAGAACTAAAATATATTTTTTAAGGACAAAATGGAAATCAAACTCTAACTTGAATCAAAAGTGTATTTTATCCTAAATTATATAGGAGAGACATAGGGGTTGGAGTGTCGAGTTAGTTATTAAAGTTAGTGGTTATTATAGTTTGCAGTGGGGTGTTTGGCTCACCAATGAGTTGAGTTGATAAAAATTAGCAACTCAATGTTTGGCCCACCAACTTTAAATGTTGGTAGAGATGAGTTGGTTATTTTTATCAACTCACCCTAACTCAACCCAGTTCTTCCTCCCTCCAATGTTTTCAATGATTTCACCCGTCGGCCACCACCGATGACTATCGTTGCCACACTCCGACGACATACTCCAACGACCAACTCTCATAACCACCTTCGCATGACCAATTTAGGCGATCAACTCTAAGCTCTAGCAACCACCTCTGATAAAACTCTGGCGAAAATTACCTTTGATGATCAACTCCGGTGATAACCACCACTAATGACCAACAATGATGTTTACCTCAGGCGACGAACTTTGACGATGACCACCTCTGATAAGCAACTCCAGCGACGACCACCTCTAGTAGCCAACTCTAAAAATCACCTTAGGCGACCAACTCCAACCACCAACTCCATCGTTCATCTCCAATGATTAACTCTAATGACCAACTCAACTGATCATATACTAAAAGAAAAAAGAAAAAAGCCCAATTGTCGAATGTGTTTTTTAATTCAAGTTTGAAATTATTAGTTTATAATGTTTAATAGTCGTCTTTTATAGTAATTTGACAATGAGGAATCGTTCGAAGATGATTGGGTCATCCTTATAGACATACTTATGACAAATATCAAGAAAACTGATTGCTTCTAAACAGTCTCACCACAGCTTAGGAAGAGATATTGTTTGCGTCTTCTTGGTACGACGAACTAACTTGACTATCTTAATGAACAATTTTTTTTTGTATGCAAGAAATCGACCCATTCTTGGCCATGTTTATATTTTTTTGTGAACATGAATATAGACCACTGATGACAACCCTATTTTTTGTGCTTGTTCGACTCATATGTTCCACGATTATTAAAGTATGTTTTAGAATTGTTGATTATATAAATAATAATATTTTGTCTACATTATGTGTAATAGTTACATATAGAAAATTGTAAAATACACATCTCAAATGAGTTAAAATTTTGAGAAAGTATGTGTAGTTGAATGGTGTAACAAAAAATTAAGTAAACAAAAGAGAGCATACTTTTGTAGGTTACAAAAAACTGCACTAAATACCAATAACTCAACTCAACTCAATTTTGCACCCTAACACAAACAATTATTACCAACTCAACTCCACCCAAAACACAGACAATTATTATCAACATGAACAATTATTACCTACATACAATTATTATCAACTTAACCCAACTCTGCGCACCAAACTAGTTTGTGTCTGGGGTGCAGACTATTTTAGTCTAGATAGGAAATAACAAACACTGTAACAAAGGGAGGATGAGTATGAAATAGTAAACACGGTAACAAATAGTAAACACTATAACATAAAAAAAATTTGAAATAGTAATATTGTAATTAGTTGTAGATTATAATAGTTGAAAACACCAACTATTATAATCGGAGCTCCAAATATAGAGTGGGCTATTATAGCTCACTCCACTTAGTTGAAGTTAGTGGCCCAAACACCCCATAGGAGTTCTTAGACAGAGCTGAACATAATCATTTGTATTAATTATGGCAAGCAACAAAGAGAGCAAACCTCCTTAATGCTTTCATTTAACTATTTCAACATTATGGGCATCCTTCCTATATCATCTGATGCATTTATGCACGAACTTCATCTGCTCTGGCGCTCATAGCATATACAAGAACAAAGAAACAAACTCAAACCAGAAAAAGTAGTATTACATTTTTGTATATATATATATATATATCTATATTTATATATCTGATTATCTATGTGTTAGCTCGAACCTCATCTATGAAGAAAGTGCAAGTTCAGCCCAAGCAAGAGAAGATGCCTTCAACTCAACAGAGACTGAGGTATCAATTCTGGCCTCTAACATGTTGCATAAGTCCTGCATACAAATCAGCTTCGCGGGCTGTGGATGAATGCAAAGATTTACCACCTCGCATATTGTCCTCAGATCTTCATCTGCAAAATGCTTCACTTCTGGGTCTACCAAGCGAAACATCCCATCCGGCGATTCGAGGTATTCCTTGGCCTGATGAGAAAAAGACAAGTTCTTAGTTTCTCTACCCTCTAGAATCAGTGGTTTAACATTATTGTAAGTTTGTAACAACAAAGTTTCTGCCAAAAAGCTCAAAGATGATTGATTTTCTTACCCAGTCTACCAAGCATTCTTTGTCCTTACAGTATGGAGGTCTCCCACTGACTACTTCCAGTAAAAGAACACCGAACGCGTAGATGTTACTTTCTATGTCGAGATGACGTGGTTCGAGCGAATTTGGAAGAATACATTGATTGACTTGGTTTCCAATGGAGCCTGAGTTCTTTTCTGACCTTGAAAGAATGGTCTTCCAGCTTTCAAAGTCGACCAGCTGCAGTTGAAGCCAAGAAACCTCTCATTAAGATCCAAGGATTAAAAGAGATCGTTTGTAAGATTGTATATAGGAGACATATTTCAGCAGTTTGTATTCTGGCAAAACCTTGGGTGAGAAATCATCTGTAAGATATACAGCACCAGAATTCAACTCTGATATAGTAAAGGGTGGTTGAAGTTCACTATGAAGATACTTAAGTCCACGGGCCATGCCCAAAATAATATTCATTCGTCGTGTCCAGGATAAACAACCTTCTCCATCTGCAAGCACACAAAAATTAGCTACAAAGTAATGAATTTGGTAAAGGAGGTAAAAGAAAAAGGAACTCGACTTACAATGAAGGTGCTCATATAACGTGCCATTTGATGCATATTCAAAAACCAGCATCCTAGTAAATGGACTGCTTTCTTTACAATAGCCTAGCAATTTTCCTACATTCTGATGATTTAGTCTTGCTAGATCTGCCACCTGAAGGGGAATTGAACAAAAACAACCATTTAATTGATTTAGCAGCCCTCCAGGGTTCAATCATACACGCGATGGTTCAAATGTCTTCCAAAATGAGTACTTCAGGAAGGAATTTAGAACTTCAGTTGTAGATGATCATACCTCTCGCTGAAAATAAAGTTCAAGATAGTCTGTCCAGTTTTCTTCTTTAATGCATATTGAGATAACAGCAATCTCAGGTCCACCTTTCATGGTGCCCTTGTACACTATACTGTCCGGTGAGGAGCCAATAATATTACTGAAATCTTCACATGCTACTTCAAGCTCTTGCCTGCTGATGCTTGGCACATCTTTCAACATCTCAGTGTCTGTCAATAAATCACAAAAGTTTAAGCAAACATTTACGACAAACAAAAAGCTAATTACATTGGCACAAACAAGTTGAAGCTATGAAACATACCAATGTAAAGGCTAACATGGTCCTTCCCACTTGAGGATTTCTTCCACGGGATGATGATCGAGGATTTGCCATTGCATCTCCGAAGAGAAGTGATCACAGCAATTATAAATAAAGAACCCGTCGTGATTCCAGTGATGATTTCAAGGGTTATAAGCCAGCCAGGTTTTGAAGCTCTTTGGTGTTTGGAAGAATGTTGAACAGGTACATGCTTCGAGCTGCCTCCTGGATGTGATTCAGCAGGAGGAGCAACACCACCTACAACAGAAAATTGTAATCACAAACTTCAGTTACCAGAATTCAGTTGTTAATAGCTATTGGCGATGAGCCAATAGCTCATTAATCAGATGTAAGGTAGAAAGTCTAAGAAATGAACCAGTTGCATATTTAAGTGTTCAAATCCAAGACCTTTGCATAAATATATTAAACCTGCGCCCGCCCCAAACTATTCCTTATGGACCACTTCCGCTTGTAGCTTAGAAACCCAAACATAATGGTTTAACAACTTGGAACCAAAAAGAGCTGAAATAGTTGCATATCTGTGTGTTACTTCAAAATATTGGTCTACAAAATTCAGTTAATATAAACTTAAGGAAACAACTAGAAGCCTACTGTATATCCGTCCGCACAGGCTTACACACATAAATACATTTAGGATTAGGTTTTCACGGATGTTAGATTTCTTAGCCATCAATATCATTTGTGGTTTTACAAATAGCAAAGAAGCTATTACCCCCCAGTTGTTTCAGTAAACCATAATAAGGAATTAGTGGGTGATTTCTTGTCTTCCCCACACACTTTTCCATCTGGTTATTTGACTTAATTCAACGTTTCCAATATTCAAAAGAAAAAAAAAAAAAAGAACATACATAATATAAACACAATAAGAAACAAGGTCAGTCTTACCACATTGAGCTGCAGTACGTTGTTTAGGATAATTGTATTGAAGACAGTTCCCTTGAAAACTTGACCTGTAACGGATGTAATCAGCAAAAGTAAAGGAATGAAGTGAATAGTATTTATGATGAAAGAAAACCTGGAAAGATTACTTTGGAAGATGGTCCTCCAAGCACTTAGGTATTTTCCCAACAAAGAAATTGTATGAAAAATCTGCAAACTTGAGCTCAGTTAAGTGACAGAATCCAGGTGCATTTGAAGCATACCTGAAACATGATGACAAGAGATGAGGGACAGAATACGAAAATAGATTATTAAAGGAAGGGACCTAAAACCTAGAATTGAGTTCCAAACAGGTTTATTCAGTCATTAAGAAGACTCTCAAACTTTGAAGAGGAAACAAATATTTAAGGATGAACATAGAATCTTTGCAACATCATCATGATCTCAACATAATGAACATAAAGAGAATTATTTTGGGGACCTAACGAATCCACTGGTGGTAACCACAACTCTGGACACTGAATTAGAATTACTTCACAAATTATAACTGAATGCACTAATGTGCATAAGCCAAATGAGGAGCATTCATACAGGCATTCACTATGCCTTATTAGTCATCCATATTTAACAATACTGTCGATTATGGATATTGACCACGAACTTATGGTGTTGACCGTAGCCTTTCCTGCCAGATGTCCATTGGATGATTCTAAAGGTGATTTTATTTATATTTGGTGAATAACCATCTCTGCAGCCTTACTAAGAGAAATCTGCAAAGAGAAACTAATGGATCTTCAAGGAGATATCAGGGCTGGTGGAAGAGATAAAACTTCTTCTTTCCTTTTGATGGAAGAGATTAAGCGTTGTTTTTCTTCTAGCCTCTAGACGGTGTTCCCTTATCATTTCACAAAGAGTTCCATAATTATTCTCCACTTTTCATTAATTTCAACTAGAAAACCATTTTTAGTCACCATTTTGGTTGGCTTTAGATGAAAGTATTCCTACTCACTATATTTTTGCATCTCCCTTTGGATGAAATTGTTTCGTATGTAAAAAATTGTAAAAACTCAAAGTACACACACAACTGCTTCCCATTAGACATGTATGTAAATACTTACATTCTATGCATATTGGATGTATACTTTGAAGTGTCACCATCCGGAATGGATCCTTGAAGTTTATTCCTATCTAACCTAAGTTCTCTGAGGTATCTCAAATTTCCCAGCTCAGGGGGTAGCCTCCCTGTCAATCCGTTTGATTCAAAGTTGCTGCAACAATAAAGAGGAAACTAAAAGCAGTGAGAAAAGTTCATGGAGAAGCTTGTTCAAAGCTCAATCAAAAGAAAAATAAAGTTATTTGCTTTCACATTTTCAGAATATCTGTTAAACTCCCAATCTCTGAAGGGATCGGGCCAGAGAGTCGATTCGTCCCCAAATCAAGGACCTTAAGATTCTTTAATAACCCCAGCTCCTTGGGTATTGTTCCAAGCAGATTGTTGTCATGAAGATACAGTTCTTGCAGGAAGCTGAGTTGACCCAAGCTTGGTGCTAGAAATCCTTTCAGTGACGCCCTAGAAATGTCACTGCAACATCGAACCCAATCCAGTGTCTTAGGTTTAAGCTATGATAGCTGAACTCAGAGAAACAGAAAAGGAAAAGAGCCACAAAGCACAAGAAACGTACTCACAGCTTTATAACATGGCCTCCATCTGGAGAACAGGCAATGCCAGACCAGTTGCAGGGATTTTTTTCAACTTTTATATCCCAATTTGAAAAAATTCGTTTTGGGTCTTCATATATTTGATCTTTGAAGGTTTTAAGAGCCGATGCTAGAGAAAAGTAGAAAACCAAGAACATCCCAGTCACAGGCTATACATAATTACATTAACCAAATGTAATTCTAAGAGCATCTTCTTTTTCTTTCTGCTCAGCAAATTGTATAACTTGAGCCAGATATAGAAACATAATTAAACAAGTATAGTAAACTTTGATCTAAAAGCAGAAACAGAAGCATGATTTGATCAAGATCCGGATCCCACTACTTGAGTAACACACTAGAACTCAGCATCACTTCACGACACATGATTTGCTCATAACCTTTTATTTTCACTTACCATTTCTGAACCGACTGTCTTTATGAAGCCAATTCTAAAACAAAACTAAGCATATCATCTCTTGAATTTTCCCTTCTAAAGAAATTTAAAAAATATACCGAGAAAAGATCAAGATCTGGCAGAGAAGTTCATCTACCTTCATTCGACGCGAAGGATTCACTGGTCACAATCAGAACTGCAGAGATCAGACAGAAAATCTGGACAGAAGCAAAATATCCCATTGTCTCTCAGTTTCCCCAAAGATGAACAAAACCCAGATAGTAGATAGCTCAATGAACCCGCATTGCCCAAAGAAACGAAAAAGAACCCAAATAAAATGAAGAAGAAGAAGGAAACAGCTGAAGGAAATCGAAGAAGTAGGAGATGTACTTCTTATCAGGAAAATAACTCTGCATCCTACTAAAAACTGTAATCTACTAATTCGAGAAATGGGTTCAAGTTCAATACAGAGACTGAATCAGTACATTAGAAGTAAATGAGATGAAACCCAGAACAGAGAAGACTTCGTTACTCGCAAAAACTAGCAGAGCATTAAGCAAACCAAGAAGAAAAAAAAAGAAGAGAAAAGAAAGGAGGATTTGAATTTGAAGAACCCTTAAGTTAAGCGGCAGGGAGAAGTGAAACTTGGATTAGAAGAGAGGTTTTGAGGAATAGTAAAACAGAGAGAAGGGTTGTTGAAGAAAATGAAAAGGGTTGCGAAATTGGAAGAAATGAAAGCGATGGATTAAAGTGGGAGTGAGATTGGAAGATGTTGCCTTCAACTTTTCAGTGCCAAATCTGGAGGTTTCTGCAGTTCCTCACTTTGATTCGGCGGTTGCTATTTGCTTTTTCTTTAGAATGAAGCCATCATATTGATTTTCCCATTCTTCTTCTTCTTGTTCTTCTTCTTCTTGCAGTCACAGTGGCTTGTTTGGAAGTGGATGGCGTAGAGTCCACAGACATCATCTTCTTCTTTAACTATTCTGCTAATGATTGCATTACAAGTGAGATTTGTTTAATTTTTCTTCCCTTAATTAACTCTCTATGGAATTTTCTTTTCATAATGTGATCATTGCCTTAGCTTTTCATGTCATTGCAAGAATCTCATAAAATCAATATTATGAATTTTCTGATATTTTAGAGAAAATTCAGGAGACCTAAAAATTAAATAACTCATGTAAATATAATATAAATAAGAAACCTTTTAAAATGCATAAAATATATATTTATTAATTTAAACACTTTTTTTAATTTTTATTAAACCTATTTTCATCGATATTAATATTTATCGATATTTTCATCCGCATTTTCATAAAATTGAGACTTCGACATTTTCTTCAATATTGACATTTTAAACAACGGGTAGTACATGGTTATTATTCACCATAATTTTTAGGTTAAACAACACTTTTCTGTCTAATTTGATTCTTATAATTTTAAATTTGTAACATTTTAGTTTATGAACTTTTAACATGTAACCGTTTAATTTTTATATTTTTAAATTCATAATTAATTAATCTTTACAGTGAAAATTTTCTTGAAAATTAAATGTCAAATTTTATTACATAATAACTTCATTATAAGCAAACTAAATCTCTAATAAATTTATCCATCAATATGTATTAAAAATTTTGTTAAATCTTACTAATATTTTTTAAAAATAGATAATAAACTATTACAATATAGGAACTAAATTATTATTTTTAGGAAGAAAGTTGATTTAGTATAGATGTTGTTTATTCATTTAGTAATAGGTGTTGTTTAACTAATTTTTAAATTTTATCAAAAAGAAAAAAGAAAAGTGATGGTATTTTAATAAAAACTGATATGTGCATATTTATTTTTGTTGGCTAAATATACCTTTTTTTTTTCTCCCTTTTTTCCCTTTTCCCCCCAAAATTCTCGAAGTTTTTCAATAAATTATTTTATAAAAAAAAATGTTAAAATTTTTATGTCAATATATCATTAGATTATTGTTTAATATTTGGTAACATGGGCATAATAATGCTAAATATACCCAATATTTTAGGAAGAAATTCTTTTTTTTTTTCTTCTTCTTTTTTATGGGTTATACTTTTTGAATAGCATCTTGACATATTGTTTGAATAATTGTAAATATAAATTATAGTATTATTAATATTCATTCAAATACTCTTAATAATCAAGAGATCGGAGTCTTAAATTTCCCGCCCTCTATATGTATAGTTGAACTCAAACAATAAACATTAATTTACAGCCCTCTAATTATTTGAATTCAATTTTGACTATATTAAAAAATTTACAAGTTGATAATAATTATAATTATATATATATATATATTATTTATGGAGTTGTGATGGAGGAGAAAGAGAATAATATATAATATATAAATAAAAATAAAAATAAAAAATAAAGGAAACAAAGAAGAGAATAATATATAATATACAAATCAAAATAAAAATAAAAAATAAAGGAAACAAAGAAGAGAATAATATATAATATATAAATAAAATAAAAATAAAGGAAACAAAGAAGAGAATAATATATATATATATATATATATATATATATATATATATATATATATATATATATATATATATTTAAATAAAGGAAACTTCATATGAAGTATCAAGTACAATATTTAAATGTATGGTTGTTATTTGATGGAATATATAATAATAACTTAGCATATGATATGACCCACTCATAAACATCTTCCACAGTTTGGTCCTCCTTTTCCATAAACCAAACAAACACCGCCTACACTAACCAGATATTTTAATAAAGGATAAATTTATTACTAAAATAAATATTAAATTTAACAAACTCAGTAGATAAGACATCTATTATAATCTTAAATGTTGATAATTTAGACTCCGTTTTAATAATTGTGTGGTTATTTTTGTTTTTCAAAATTATATTTGTTTTCTTATAACTTTTTTATAGTTGGTTTTTATTGGGTTTTTGGCAAAATATTAGAAATGCAGTCATCCCACCTCGGTTATGTCTTTGGTTTTCAATTGTCCCAGTTAGAAACACTTTAAGCTTAGTGTGCTAACTCTAATTAAATTCCTTTTATATTCTCTAGTTTGAGAGTGGAAAAAAGGTGTGAGTAGTATAAAAGCTTTGAGAGAGTGCTCTTGTAATTGAGATCGGGAGAGAGAATTATTCCGTGTGATTGTAACAATTTTTCACATAGTGATTTTTTTTTTGTCCGTGGTTTTTCTCCAAGTTTGGAGTTTTTCCACGTTAATTTTTGTGTTTCTAGATTTATTGTTTTCTTTTAATTTCTCATATATTTTTCTGCTTATTCCTGCGGTAGAAGTGGGAGGTTTTTCCCAACAGTTTTATCTTCTCTAAGTAAAAACTTGAATTCTTAAACAAATTTAAAAAATAAAACAAGTTTTTAAAAACTATTTTTTTTAATTTTTAAAAACCTAAAACCATGAAAAATTCAGGTCATGTTTTGTAACTATTTTGTTTTTTGTTTTTTGTTTTTGAAAATTAAGCCTATAAACACCTATTTCATTTTTAAATTTCTTGTTTTGTTATCTACTGTTTACCGATGCTTTCAAAACCCAAGTCAATTTTTAAACTAAAAAGTAGTTTTTATTTTTTGAATTTAGCTAAAAATTCAACTCTCTTACGTAAGAGAAATGAAAACCACGGTAAGAAATTGAGAAAAAATAAGTTTAATTTTTAAAAAAAACTAAATGGTTATTAAACAGAGCTCAAATTCTTATCATACAAAGTCTTAATTTTCTATATTTGTAATTGTTAAATTAAAAAAAAAATTGCTAGATAATATAAAAAGATCCTAATTTATATAGTTGTCTTTGAATGTTTTTTTCAAAGAGAAATATATTAAAACCGAAAACAACTAAGTAGAAGGAAAGTCCTCAAAAAAAAAAAAAAAAAAAAAAAAAAAAAATGACTCTCCATTTCCCCCCACAACTGGAAGAGAAGCCTCTGATGATACTAGGGCATGAGCAACCCTATTGCAAGTTTAAAAGTTTTAATTATAACAAAAAAAAAAAAAAGATTTTTTCTTTTGTAATGAAGACAATAAAGATTATGGTAAAATTCAAAGTTTTAAAATATTATTGAGATGAAGAATAATATTTGGTATCATTTAGCTTAGCATATATATCTAAAAGGAATTATATGTTAATAAAATTATAAGAATAAAAGAAGACAGAGTGATTGCTTGCCCAAACATGAAGCAACCCTCTCAATGATAATGCTTCTAAGCAACACAGTCTTAAAAAAGGCAGCCACCATAATTAAAATTAATAATAATAATAACAATAAATCACCCTACTTTGCCTAACTAGCTTTTCTCTTTTCTTTTTTTTTTCCCCACTAAAATTAAATTAAATTTATTTTGATAGATTCATTAGATTTGAGGGATCAAAATCATCTTAATTTCATATATACTAACTCACCAACTACTTTAATATAAACTTTCAAAGAAAAGAAAAGAAAAAGGCAAACTTTAATATAATTTATATTTCCTTAAATAAAAATTAAATGGTGAATAGTAGAAAGCATTTGAGATAAGAGAATTGGATAGAGAAAACTATCATGAATAGTGATAAGTAGAGGAATGACATTGTTCAATTTGAATAGTTTGAGAAGAAATGATTTGAAATAGGAATAAATACTTTATATTATAAAGTTTTATGGATTGCTAATGTCTCATTGGGCCTAGAGAGGAAGAAAAGTCAAAAGTTTTTTATTTCTTTTTTTCTTTTTTGGAGAAATAAATTAGAAGACATATTGGGAGGTGGTAGGCCATTTGTATTTTAAAAAGAGCCACCAAGCCATGTTCATTTTATAAAAGGCCTTGCTTTTGTTCTTATTATTTATTATATATATATAGTCCCTATTTCTATTTTGTAATTATTTTGAAATATATCTTTATTTCCTTCTAGATTAAGAACCACCATTTTTTTCCCTTTTAATATGGGATTTTGATGGATTGACTAAAGTTAACATAATTGCTTTTTTTTTTTTCCATTATAATGCGTGTTTCTCCTACTTAATAGCCAAAATATACTACTATTTTCTACAATATTTTCAATTACTAAAAAAAATCTCCCCAACAAAAAGTTGAAAATATTGTTGTCCTGAGCTTTTATAGAAATAAAATTTATTCCATAAATTTAGTTGGTAACAATTTAGTCAATTTACGTTCAAATCTACAAAAAAATTACTTTATTGTGATAAACCCCATCAAATTATTAATCGTCAATTTTTATTACACAATAACTTAATTTTTATGGTTTCTAAACCAATTTGATCCATAATCAATTAATCAATCAATTTGTAAACTTTCACCAAATCTAAATAATATTTTTTACAATCGAAATTTTAAATTGTAAACTACAAAATTAAGTTGTTACTTATTAATTGTGACGAAAAAGTGTTTTTAACATTGTTTTCTATTTTTAAAAATAGCACATATTTTTTTTTTCAAAATATTTGGTTTACTTTTAATTTTTTTTAAAAATATTTATTAGTGTTTTGAGTTTTTTTTTTTTTAAAAAAATCAACAATAATTTATTTTGGGTTGTATTTAAGTTAATTTATGTGCATATTTTATAATTTCACAAAATAATCGCATGCTGTTGCATTTTTGATAAATTTAATATTTTATAATTTAGAAGCATATGGGACACATAATGTCAACTTTTGAGTTGTGATCCTGTGGGTGTGGTTTTCAAGGTAAGCTGTCTTCTTCACAATCAATTCTTTAAAGTAATTTTCAAAAGCAAGCAATTTTCAAATGTTTGGTGAATTCACTACCTTCACTTTATATTTTGATTTATAAATAAATTAAATATATTTTACCTACATTAAATTCTTACATGATTCAAAATTTCTCCAATTATATTATTTCACCATATAATAAAACACCAAACATAAAATATAGATTCTAAATTAAAATATCAATTTTTCTACTAAAATGAGCTTAGCTCAACAGTAATCAACATAACATTTTTCTCTTAAGATAGAAAGTTCGATCTCCATCTCCACAATTATTGTATTAAAAAAAAAAAAAAAAAATCAAAGTTTCATTAGTTACCATACTATTAAGCTTTCACCTATTATCTTAGCCATTTTTTTTTTAAAAAAGAAAGAATTAGTAAGGACATGGAGATAGAACATATTTAGAAAAACTCTAAAAACTAAGATGAAAAGAGAATAACAAGTGTGTGCAAATTATATATATAATCACCTGAAAATGCTCCAATAAAAGAATTAATTAAAAAAAAGGAAAATTTTCTTTTTGGTAATAAAATTTTGAGTCAAGTTTCAATTTGGTACATAATTTCTAAAATATTTAATTTAATCCTAGCTTTTAAATGTAACATCTTTTATTCTTTAATTTTGAGTTTAGTTTTCGTTCCGTCTATAGTAATATTTTATACTTTTACCCATAAATATTCATTTATACACACTTTTATTACTTGATGCTTAACTTTCCATTTTTTCAATTAATTAGTTGTAAATTTTTTTAATTAATTTTAATAATAATGAAAACTTAGTGAAAATTAATTTAATTACTTTAAATTAATTAATAAAAATTAACATTAATGACTGTAAATAAATATTTAGGCAAAAATTAGGGATAAAAATGTAAACATTGAAATTTAAGGACTAAATAGAAAAAAAATTAAAAAATTCAACTATAAAAATGTTAAATTTTAAAATCTAATAACTAAATGAAACTAAACACAACTCAAAAAAAAAAAAAAAAGACAACCAGGACCAAATAGAAATTATATTAAGTCCTCACGATTAAAAAAAAATATATATTTTCCCAATAAAATAGGTTTTATGGTGGGAGGTATAGGTGGAAGTATTTGTATTAAACTTTTGTGATTATTATATATCATAAATAGTAGAAGTAAGGAAGAAAGAAGCCTTACAAATTTGTAATTATTTTTTTATTATTGATCTTTTTTTTTTTTTTTTTTTTTTTTTTTTTTTTTTTTTTTTTCATAATTCTTATGAACTAGCTTGGAGGAATTCCATTTTTAGGCAATAGATTTGAAGATAGAGCAGCCCAAAATGTTTTGAGTCTACCAGTCAAGATACAGCCCAAAAAGTTGTTGTACCAAACAAACAGCCTTTTTGTTTTTTCTTTTCCCTCTATTTTTCTAATTAAATTGAATTTTAGAGATATAAAGTTAAAGAATTTTCAAAATAGTTTTATAATTTTGTACAACAGCTTTTAGAATGGATTAAATTGTAAATACGATTAGTTAAAATTTAGTTTCTATGGTTTATTATTAAAATTTAGGATTCGTTTAGATTGACTTTCTAAGTGTTTATAAACTTTTTTTTATCTCATTTAGAAACACTTATTTAAATACTTAGAAAGTCAATCAAAACATACCCTTCGTCTCTATGGTTTGATAAAACTTTCATAAATAGTCCCTACCGTAGAGACTATTTATGGAGATTTTATCAAACTATAAGAGACTATATACGAGTTTTTATATGGACTAAATTCTAATTTTTAAAACCATAGAGACTAAATTCTAACTTTCTCCAAACTGTATAAACTTAATTGGCAATTTAACCTTTGAAATTTAGTTACGAAAGATGGAAAAAAAAGTATCTTCAAGATGAAAAAAATCTATGGCTTGATAAAACCTTCATAAATAGTCTCAATTGAATTTTTTTTTTTTAAAAAAAAAAAATTTAAATCACAACCATACAAAATTGTAAAGTAATGGATACAACACTCAATCCAATCGTTTTCATACCAAAGTCAATTAACATGTAAAGTAATAGATACAACAGCTAAAGATTTTGGGATGACCAACTTATGCAAATATGGGTCGTGATTGTTATAAAAAAAAAAGTGAATCCAATGACATATACGTTCTACATTGACCTAAACACGTCAAATATTGACATAACAACCTAACATATTGTACTACATAGTCGTGTTGAAGTGCTATCAAAATCTTGCATTGATTAAATAAGGAAAGTCAATCGTGAGCATATAAATGCTAACAATTATTTTTGCATAAACAAAATTACGAAGATGTATGTTCACAATGGTAAAAATATTTGGAGAGTTGAACTCTCAAAAGAAAGACAAAACAATGAAGCATAATTTGTTTTAATATTAGTTGAAAATAGCATTTTTTTAAAAAAATTTATTTTTTACAATAGTTGAAAACTGGATGTGCTTTGTTTAATTAAATGGATTATTATTTGAAAAAAGGCAGGTCATTATTTTGCCATTCATGACATTATCAAATATTCAAATTAATGTGTTCAAAAGTATATTCAAATTAATATTAATTCAATAATGTGGACTAACCTTCCCCATTATTGGGTACAGATGCAGACCAACCAACCTTTTGGGTATTTTTTTTTGTTTTTTTTTTCTTCTAAATTATACAAAATGCACTTAAATTTTTTACTATTAAATATTTATGGACAGTCAAAAGTTTCAAAACTATCTTTAAACTTTTAAAAAAATAGTTTAAAAATACTCTTGTTGTTAGTTTTGGATGGAAATCGTTAATGTTTTGTTTAAAAAATACCTTTAAACTTTCAAAAGTTTCAAAAATACCCTTAAACTTAAAGAAAAGTTCAAAGATACCTTACTGAATAGAAACCGTTAATACCTTGTTACATAAATACCTAAAACTTTCAAAAGTTGCATTTGTACCCTTATTAAAAAAAAAAAAAAAAGTTAAAAATACTCTTATCGTTTATCTACACCTCATCACCTCTTTCATTTTCTTTCTCTCCCCTACTTCAATTTATGATCTATCACTTCTCTATTTTCTCTGTTTTTTTTTTCTCCCCTCTTACTCTCCTTCTTGTTAACCATTTAACCTTTTGCTTATCTCATTAAAAAAAGAATTTCCCCATTCAATTATGGTATATAAATTATAACAAAAAGAAAGAGAATAATGGAAGCACCAAGGGAACCTTCAAAGTTATATGTTTTAACAAGATTATAAGTTAGTTAGTAGTTGAGTGTGTGTTAATAGCCAAATACGTTTCTTTTCATATTTGGCTATTTATAATTTTGGTAAGTTTTAAGGTGAGATTTTTACTTTTGGAGTTTGGTGAGATTTTATGTTTTAACTTGAAGTTATGGTTTATATTATTTTGTGGCAAAATTGATGTAAGAATTGGAGAAATGAGATAAAAATGAGAGTATCCAATATGAAAAAAAAAATATATATCTACATAATTTGTTTTAAACTTGGTCATTTTCGAATTAAAAAAAAACTCCAAACAAATTTATCACTATATTAATGGTAAGAACATTTTAAAACTTTTTTTCTTTCGCAAGAAGAGTATTAATGCAATTTTTAAAAGTTTAAGGATATTTGAAACAAGTATTAACAATTTGTATAACTATTTTTTTCTCCCATTAACCAACCTTGCAAGTTACATTATGAAAAGAAAACAAAAATAGAAAAAAATATCAAATTATAAGTTTAGTGCTCATGCATTTGTTGTATTGTTTAAAAATTAAGTGGTAGACTGATTTAAGATATTTTAGGCCTTTGTAGTTGAATGAAAACCTACTAAAAACTGGAAAACAAAATACATAATTAAACTCAAATAATATTAGGTAGGTTAAAGAATATTTTCGGTACTACCTACTTTTACGTGGAATAACATTTAGTTCCATAAGTTAGAGCATATTTGGATCAGGAATATATGTTACCTGATACAATTTAAGTAAAATTAAATGTCCATTTTAGGTATTTTAATTTTAGATTTATGTCTTTATGATCTCTAAACTTTAAATGTGTGTAATAAATTCTTAACTTTCTAATTTTGTATGTAATAGAAATACATTATATATTTATAAAAATAAAAAAAATTTCATTGTCTATACTGCGATAGACTTGAACAATAGAAGTCTATCGCGAATAGACAGTGAAATTTTCTATAGTCGTAAATAGTTTGATATTTTTCCATTTATAATAATTTTTCAAAAAAGATTCTAAAAAAAATAAATTATTACACATGGATTTTAATTTGGTGTTTGATAAGATTTTAACATTTTCAATATATTTTAAGATTCAAGTATCTAATAGACATTGTTTAAAGTTTAAAGTTTTATTCGATCTAAAATTAAAAATAATTTAAACGTCTATAAGAAATTGTTTAAACTATTAAGACATATTCCACACAAATTTAAAAATGAAAGAATTGAACTTATATTATTACCTTCCTATAATTATAATTTTAAATAAATATGTTAAAGTAATATTTCTTCCAAAATTATAACAAACCATCATAGGACACGTAGAGCTACCTCAATCCGTGCACCCCCGACTAATGATCTATGCATAGATTTTGGTAATTCATTAATATGAATTTACCTATATATATTATTAATATCTATTACTTACAATTTATATAAAAGGTACCAAAAGCAATAATTTGGAGCACGTACTCTTGGCACCTATCTAGATCATCAATTTGTATATTATTTTAAAATAATTAAAATTACTCTAAAATATGTTTTAATTTATGTAAAAAATTTCTATCAATAAAAGTGTTAACAATTTTTATTATGTTTGCCATAGTTAAGAAACAAACATACTTTTGAAGAATTAAAATGAATCTTTAAGCAATATTTTAGGATTATTTTGATAATTCATTTGTTTTTTTTCTATAGTTTAAACTCAACACATTCATGAATGAAATCCATTTAACATATTTGAAATGTTTGCTATAAATAGAACCACAAATTTCAGAAATCTATACTTTACATTATTATAGAGAGACCAATTGAGAATTCAAACACAGAAACAGAGAAATGGAAAAGAGAGTTTGATTCTTTCAGAAAGGTATCGACATAGTTTCACTTTCAGCAAGGTTTCCGGCGGCGGAGGCGGTGGCGGCGGTTTCATTGAAGATCAATCCGATCAGAAAATCGAAAACATCAGTGGCCAAAATGGCGGAAGCCACATCCTCTTTGTGAAGCATCCTCTTCTTGCTCTGCATCGCAATCATCCACGATCTCCTCGTCAATTCTTCGATGAACAGTTCACACGCCTTCGAGAAAACGATCGGAGCCTCGCCGGAGATCATCTTCACCTCCTCTCCGGATTTCTTCATGATCTTCTTTATCCTCGCCAAAGGCAGTGAGTGCGGCCCTGTCTTCCAGTACATCACGCCGGAATATGCTCCCGCTTGCCTCATCGGAATATTCCTCCGTGCTCTGCTTTTGATCGGAAACAGAGATTCTTCGATTCAAATTGAACTGAGAAAGCTTTCTCAATGGACGTATGAATTTATAGGCGTTGTGGAAATGCTGCTGCAGCCGGCCAGCCTGCTCCGATTAAGGTTACTCAGTCCATTTAACATATATTTTTTTTCCTTTTCTCAAATGGATTCATGATTAAGGGAGGGTTTATGATAATTAATTACACAAAACTTATAATTTTAATGTTTAAACACATATTAGCCGTCGTTATTGGTTTCAATTTAAATATTGGTTTTCGTTGCTTAAGATAAATTGTACCTTTTGGGTGATGTCACTCCCATATATTAATTTTTCAACCTACCGTTTGAATTTGTTTAAATTGTAAATTTACAGCTTGATTTTTATTTTTTTTTATATCCGTGAGTGTCCGAACCAGCTTACACGCACATCGACTAAGACAATCCATTTGATCCTACAACATTTGAGACAACCCGTCCTTAAACCATTTGGGTGTCAAGGAAACCAATGTGATATTGAATCCTAGGCAGATAGTCACCATGAATTGAACCCATGATCCCCTATATTTTATGATGTTTCCACTACCATTAGGTCAACCCATGATAGTCGTTAGAGAGATGAATTCTTAGCCAAATTCTAAAAACAAAACAAATGTTAAAAAACAAGGGCTCTTTTCAAATATAGAAAAATGAGCAAAATTATTTATAAATACAGAAAAGTTTTACCGTCTATCAATGATAGACCGAGATAGAATTCTATGGCTTTCTATCACTCAAGCGATAGAATTTATTTGTTTGAGCGATAGAAAACGATATAATTCTATCGTGGTCTATCATTGATAGACAGTAAAAAAATTTTATATTTGTAAATAGTTTGATTATTTTTTATGTTTATAGTAATTTCCCAAAAAAAAAAAGCTATTTTTTTTTAATTTTTTAAAATAGATAACAAAACAAGTAATTTAGAGGTGGGATGAGTCTTAATAGGCTTACATTTTAAAAATTAAATGGTTATCAATCAGACTCTTATGAACTAAATTTTTAATTTAAAAAAAGTTCGGAGAGCAAATAGACTCAAATTTCAAACTTCATGAAATTAATAAATCTATAAATTTATGATTTTAATCTAGGTTTCTAACTTGGGTTTAGACCATGCTTATAGGATGATTAATAGATCTTAACACATTAATCATATTAATTTATTAGTGGGACAGTTGATAATGTCATATGAATATGTCATTGTTAATTTGAATATATGTTATTGCTTAAAAGATAAAATATACCTTTTAGGGTTGGAATATAAATTCATCTAACAATAGTTGAGCTTTTAGAGAGTCTCATAACCTTATGATTTCAACTAATAATTTGAGTAAAGTGTGGGAAATTTCTTATTCATTGGAGAGCAATATGTGAAATTAAAAGAAGTTCCTTTTTTAATGGTTTTTTTTTTTTTTTTTTTTTTTTTTCATTTAATTTGGTCTATAAAGTTTGTTTCCTCTCAAACAGATTCTTATGGCATATGCCAAAATCCCTAAACTAATGCAAATTAGTAGCCAGCCAGTTTAGACTTTGAATCTAATTTATTCCTCACTTCTCTCTTCAAGTTGTTAATGTAATGTCATGAAATATTTAAATATGAAAGCCATCACATATAGCTTAAGTCATCAAAAAGTATATGCTTGTCTCATGTGTATTTGTTTATTTGATTTAACACAAAAACAAATGGATCTTACATTATTTCATGTAGTTTCATTAGTAAATCAACCTTTTCCATCCATTTTAAATAAATTAAAAGAATTTCAACAAAAAATTGACGTTTTATCAAACTTGATTGAATGAGAAATGATTCAAAATGTTTGTCAGGATTGTCTCGAGCTAAAAAATTGACTATTAGGGGGTGTTTGAAAATTGGATTATAATCAGAATTACCGAAAATTAGAAGAGTATTGGAATGTGTGAGGTATCAAAGACAGAATATAAATAAGATCGTGAAATGTGAAAACGGTGGGAAAGAGTGTTTAGTTAAAAACTGTAAGAATGAAATGAGTTTAATATTACAAATTGAGCCTAAAACGCTCAATCTAAACATAGGTTTTAGATTACATTACAATCCAAACCTATTTTATTAGAGACCGTACCCCAAAATAGTCTCTTAAAGTTCTTTATGAGTAGATATGGTTGCCACTAACCGGCCAGCCTGCTTGGCTAAGGCAACAAAATATAACTTTTTGAGGTTAGATTAGGGTAATGGAATAAATACATATACGAATATTGGACTATGGACTTTTCAAATTTTCATTTGCCTATAATATATTAAACTTTGGTCAAACTCTCTTAATGGAATAATTAAGCATTATAATATGGTATGATCAAGTAAACAGAACTTGTTGATTGAACAAACATGAAGATCTGGTCTACTGTTTTCATGGGTATGTAGGAAACAATTCCTAGAAAATTTCAAATTCATTCATCTGAAGAAAGTTGTTTATGTACATGTTTTTTTTTTTTTCAACAATGAGAATAATCATTAGCTAATAAACTCTCATTTTCTTCATGGCAAGTTTACAAGGATTTAAGCAAAGGATCACATGGCTAGACATTAATGGAGATCTAACATTGAGCTTTTTCTGTAACCAAACAAGGCAGGGGATAATTTTTGAGGGAAAACAAATACAATATACAATTAATTTATTCACTTTAGTAAAATGAGCTCCTCAACTATACATTATATATGGGTATTCAAGTACAAGTGTGTTAGAGAAGAGTTAATTCCTCTTTGCATTCTTGAGATTGCGCACAGTCATTACCAGCTGCTGCCTTTCACCTTCTACCTCTGCAAATTTAAGACTTATCTCTGAATATCTCTCTTGCATATCCTTCAGTTCACTTTCCATTGATTGGTTCTTCTCTTTTAATGTTGACAATTCTGTCAACAGTTTATCAAGGTTTCTATCGCTATCGCTGACCGTGGATAGTTTCGGTGCTGTTTCAAATGAATTCTTGTTGCTGCAGGGAAAGACAGGAAATTGGATTCCAACAAGTAGAAGCAGAAAGGGAATATAAGAAAGGAATTCAACTTTGGTTGTTTTAAATTAGTACCTATTGACTGATAATTTATTGCTTAAGTCGTCTGCTGTCTTTCTCGTCTCCTCGGATATTCCCCCATGTGAAGCAGTGTCGTTTCTACCGTCGGTTACCTGTAAAGGAGATGGAAATTGTATGATACATAACAGTAGACTTTGTTTAATCTAATGTATAGTACTCTGGGTTGCATTTACATATCTTAATATCTGAAACGTTTTCTAACCTTTTGAGATGTTTCCAAATGGTTTAGTTCTTCCAATCTGTTCTCCAACTCTAAGATTCTATTGCAGAGTTCCTCTTCCTTTTGGAGAAATGAATTCTCTGATGTTTCTAAGGAGTTTTCATTTAGTTTTATCTGTCTCTGCAAGACAATAAAGTTATCTATTAGACAAGTAACATCATCAGAAAATTCATGAAGAAAGTCAATTAGCATGTACTATGTTGTCACAGATATAAAACTCCAATCGAGTTCCGTTCTGCTCAGAAGATCACATTACCTCGAGCATTTTGATTTTCTCCCTCAAATTTGCAACTTCTGCAGAGCCATGAGGAACTGGATTTAATTTTGGTTTCGGAACGGTTTTGTTTCCACCAATAGTTGCCACACGTCCATTGTTATGCTTGAGCTTTTTCTCAGAATTATTACATGCCTCCTCCTTCTTTAGTTCACCTTTCAGTTGCAATACCTGCTTTCTAAGTTTCTCTTTCTCTATCTCATCCTCAGTCAAAGAATGCTTTAATTCATTGCATTCAACTTTGAGCTTGTGCAACTCTGATTGTAGAAGTCCTAGCGAAGTCTCCTTTTCGTCTTTCACATTCCTCAATTTCTCCAACTCATCCAGCAATATATCCGATTCTTTCTTCGCCAATACAACTGTACTCTCCAGCTCATTTCTTTCTGTATTTCTTGTTTGGATTAGCTTCTCGGTTTCTCTAACTAATGTCTTCATTTGATCTAATTCTACTCTCATAGTCTCTACCTGTCCAGCTTGTTCTTTAAGATTACTATTCTCTCCATTGAGTCGGTCAATCTCGGATTTGAGCATTTGGATTTCCTGAGAGAAAGATTCAGACTTCATATCCTCATTCCTCTTCTGATGTTCGAGTTGTTTGGACTTGGTCTCAAGTTCTGATATCATTTGTTCTATCTGACTTGAGTTGCTCTTGATTTGATGAGAAAGCTCCTGCAATTTTTCCTCATAATTTTCTCTCACAGATCGTAGCTCTTCATTTGCTTTCTGGAGAGCTTCTTCCAAGTGACTTCTCTGTGAGCGAAGCTCACTAGCTTCTGCTAGTGCTTTCAAGGCCACATTCTCATTTGCCTCAAATGTAGAAGCCATCTGCTTGGACAGTCTTCCAAATTCCTCCTGAAGCTTTTCTGCAGTATTGGCATTTCTCAACCTCATTTTTCTTAAAGCTTCTTCTGCTCGGATAGCCCTTTGCTCTTGCTCAACCTTGGAAAGCGTCATTGCCTCCAAGTCGGCTTCGAAATCTTGCCCCTGCTTCTCAAGTTCTTCCTCCAAACTTCTGACATGGGATTGAAGTTCCCTGATTGTAGCCAAAGTATTAGAATATTCGGTCGACTGCTGCTTAAGTTCATTTTCGAGACCCTCAATCTTCTTTTCAAGCTCATTTATCGTAGCAGCGGAAGAGGAGCACTCATGCTGTATCTTCAGTTGCTCCTGAAGTTGACTTTGCTCCAGTTTGCGGGAAAGATCATGGCTTCCCTGTTTCAATATCTCAAAATCAAGTGCAAGCTGCTCCATTTGCATCGCAAGCTCATCCTTATCTCGCATTTGCAGTTCTATTTCATTGTAAAGTTCCATCACTTTTTGCTCCAGCATATATGCTTTTCTATCGTTCTTTTGGTCATTCACAAGATCTTCAAGTGCTTTTAGCTCCTCATCCTCATCGATTTGACATTTTGAACAAGTAATTTTCATCTCTTCAGCCTTCTTGGACTCTGACTCAGTATAAAGATCTGATATTTCAAAGTTCTTCTGTTCCAGCATCTCCTCAAGATCTTGTACTGCTAAAATTAACTCGGTATTTGATTCTTGCGTTTTCTGTAGCTGTAACCGAAGATTGGCATTCAAGTCTTTCTCATAATTCAGTTCTTGTCTCATTTCTTCTAATAGAGCCCGCTGATCTCCTCCTTCAAACTGCAGCTTGTTTTTAACTTTTGCATCATCCATGTGCCTTTGAAAGCCCTTCAACTTCTCACATTCTGCTCTCCATTCATCTCTCTCTGCTTTCAAGCTAGAAATCTCACCCATAAGATCCTGGCTCCTCTTATTTTCTTTCGCAATCTGTTTCCGAAGAGTCTGCAATTCCATATCCGACATGTCTGCCCGTCTAGTCAAAACAGAAAGCTCAGTCTTTAGTTCCTCAATCTCAATATCAGCTTCCTTTTTGGACCTTCCTAATACAAGGCCATTGAATCCCGAATCATCAGTTGTTGATACATGATCAGATTGCATCGACCACTTCCACGGGAATGTCACATTCTCTTCATGAGCAGGTGATTTGTGAGAAACTGGGGCGTGGTTTAATGGAGAGAGAAAGCCATTAGGTTGCTGATGGATGTTATTCCTAATCCCATTTTCTATTGGACTGTCAAGTCCAGAGCTGCTCTCATAACTTGATAAAGTAATGTCAGATCCACTTGATGTTCTATGATCACCATTTATTTCACCATTTCTTTCAGCTTCATCACTTAACCCATCCTGCAAAATAAAGAGAGGAGAGATTTGATTCACAGTATATTATAACAAATCCAATCATTTCACAAGTGTTCCCTTCTAAAATGTGAGACAGAAATCGGAATTGATCATTTCATCAATTCTAGTTAAAGTTAAGCTAAATGTAAGTAAAAGATGGGAAAGAAAAGTGAAAATTACATTTTTGGCGTACTGGGGAAGCAATCTTACTTCAGTTTGACTGTTCTTGTTTACATCCTCGTTGTTCAAGTAGCTGCTTAAGCTCTCATCTTGAGATCTAGTTTTTAAACCCTCATATTCTTCCATATCTCTGAAAACATTCCCCAAACAAAGCAGATCAATCCCCATATTCTAAACAAAAACAGTCAACAAAAACTTATGGACTCTAATTCACCATCTTATATACCTTTGATCAGCATCTTCCTGAATCCTCTGTATCCAAATCTGTAAAGAACAAGAAACTTTTAACACGTACATCTTTGAGCAAATAAGTACAGAGACAGAGAGAGAGAGATAGAGAGAAACTAACATGCAAAACTGCAGAATTTGAATTCTGGAGGGGAAGAGAAGCAGAGAAAGGCTTGGTGGTCTCAGCATATTTAGCAAAATCAATAGAAACTTCACCAAGTAAACCAGCTTTGGTCAATCCCTGTACAAAACCCATAAGTTAAATCTCTCACACAACATGACATTTCGACAAACACATTGAAGGCCAAAACAATCCTCATACCGTAGAGACTCGAAAATGGTAGATTTTCTCGGTGAACTTTCCAGTTTTCTGGTCTACATCAAACTTAACTGTTACATAAGCAGGATTCTCCCACCGACATTTTCCTCCTCCCACTGTGGCCTTTTCCAGTCTCAGCGTCGGCTTCCCCACATCACCAGGAATCACAGATATCGTCAATGAATCCCCACCAAATTCCGATATCTGAAAACCACAAACAGTTTATTCAAACATCATTTTATTTTCCCATTTCCTACATTCCTTTAGAAACCAAATGGAAAATTCCAATACAATCAGAAAATTCAGATTTCACAACCCGAAAACCCCCCAATTCCCAAACAACCTGAGTCGCACAGAATTGCAATTTGAACTCAGCCTTGATCCTGTTCTTCTCACTCCTCCACCTCGCCGACTTGAACATCTTCACCAATCTTCAACTTCACTGGAAAACTTCACCCGCCGGAGCTCCAGCCATTCCCCGAAAACAGCAACATTCAAGCCACCCCCAGATGGGTTCAGTTCAATTCAATGGAATGAGTTGGAATTTGGGTCAGTGGGTCATTGCCAAAAGAAGAGAAGACAATGAAGGAACAGTAGTGGCTCGAATTACGAGGAAGAAGAAGAGGCATTAGGCCATGGAAGACGGGAAGAGTTGCAGAGGAAACAGAGAATAGAAGGCGGGGGAAAGAAACAGAGAAGCAGATCTAAAGGAATTTATTTAGCAGTATGCTTTTGAAAAGAGTGGTGAGTGAACACATGGAAAAAGGAAATAAAAGAAATGAATTAAAGGTATTTAGAGAATAAACTTCTGATTAATTGTGATTATTAATTTTGTTTTAAATATTAATTAGGTGAATTCTATATGTGATTAAATTATTGGGGTAGTTTGCCTTAGGTAGAGGGAACAGTAAAAGTGTCTCTTTGCATTTATACCCCTGTTATTTTTATATTTTCATTTTGGTGCCATCTTCTCTTTTCCTTTTTCTTTTCATCTTTTAGTTTTATTGGTATAGAATTCAACTTATCAACACATGAAATTAAATAGAAAATGCCACCATCTTTTTTACTATTAGCTTGATTTTGAAACGTAGATTTGATTGATTTAATTTGTTTTTAATATCACCTTGCAAATGGTGTGATAATTAGATACATACAGTTACAAATATAGCAATCAGTCATAACAAATATAGCACAATGCAAAAAAATTTGTAAATATAGAAAAATCTAGATTCAACTCTCAGAATGTATTGTTGATAGAGTTTTTCAGAGTTAATCACTAATAGATTTTTGCTATATTTATAGTTCTTTGAAAATGTTGTTATACGTTTAATTATTAATATTGAAAGTGTTATCGATTGCAATTACCCATATTTTAAAGGAAATATTATGAAATAGAATCGTTTACTATATCTTTTGCAAAAAGAAAAGACGTAACTTTTTTCTTTCTTTTTTTTTTTTTTTTTAGTTCAACATGTAGAGTTTAAAGCAATCGTACATCTAAGATTGTCAACTCTAATGAAATTGTGATTGGAATATGCTTAATTGGTTTAACATGAATTATCCATAGAAAAAAAGTTTGAATCTTTACTCCCACATTTTATATTAAGAAAATGAATAATTTACCATGCTTTATGAATTAGGATATATGACTCATTTTTTTGTAAGTTAAAAGATGCCGACGAGGGTATTTTTGTCACTTTGTGATTTCAAAAGAATCCAAAGAGCTACCCAACGAACCCCTCAACGGTCAGTGCAAATCTCACATTATAATAAGTAAAACGAAATTAAGAAGACTAATTGCCATATCTAACACATAATTTTAATAAAACTAAAATTCTATCTTAATCTCAAACTACACAAACTTAAAAGACCCATTTGAATTCATTCGAGAAAAAAAATATTTTTATTTAAACTCTTTTAACAAAAATTGTTTTAGAAAAAATTTTGAAAATAGAAAAATAAGAAAAATTATTTACACAAAATAGCAAAATTTTTAGATAGTTGGAATAGATGCGGATAGAAGTCTATCAGTGATAGAAATAGAAGTTTGTCACGGATAGATGCTGATAGAAGTCTATCCGTATTTTTTTTACTATTTTATGTAAATAGTTTAACATTTTTTTCTATTTGTGAAAATTTCCTTAAAATCTATTTTGAGTGGTTGCCAAACACTCTATTTTTTTCTTTTCAAAATGACTTATTTTTTAAATTAAACACTTCAAAATCTATTCTTAATAAAACATTACACAAATTTGATTGCTCTCGTCTTCGCTAAATTAAAAAAAAAAATTACTTTAATATTTATTTATACACTCGTAAAAGTATTTTTGTTTGCATTTTTATTTTTAGTCAAGCACTTGAATCAAACAAACACTTCACTCAACACTATGCTACAAGTATTTTTTTTCACAACACATTGCATCGTCTAATGGATGGAGTATATATTACCACTCTGATGACTCTTAAAAAATGTCTACAGGGTAGAGTGAAGTTGGAAATGGTTTTTCCATCTCTGTTCTTATTTCTCATTTTATTTTTCATCTCTGCAAAATTTTCTAGGAGGTCGGATTGAGGATTTCCCACAGAGAATTTTCAGGGATTGTTCCCCGAGGGGAATTTTTCCCCTTTGGTTTTTTTTTTTAAATAAAAAAATAAATTAACTTAAATTAATACTATGGAAAACTTTTATTAAAATAATTAAATTTCTTACTAATTTTTTTTATACAATTAGTTCCATATGGATAATTTGAATCTAAAGAGAAATTAATCAAATTTTCTAATAGAAGGAAATAATTACCAGTCAAATTATTTATATATATAATCTAAATTTAAATGTTCAATTCAAACATTGACTATTAAAGATTAAAACTTGAAGTTTAAATATAATATTTATATAATAATAATAATATAACATTAAATTATTATAATAAATAAAAAAGAGACTAACGAGACAGGGACGGGAAACATTAAGGAAAGTAATTAAAATAAGAATATAATGTGTATAAAATAGTTGGTTTGAAAATGGTAATGAAAAACACATCAAAGTTTGGTGTTAAATTTGGAAATGAAAATTGGTAGAAGGTAGCTTGCAAAGGCATATAGAGAGTACCGTACAAAAATTAGTGCCATAAGGAGTTGCTTTCAAGAACAAGAACAAGAACATGAACAAGAAGAAGAGCCTCAAAATGGAGAGTATTGCTTGGCTTTAAAGTGTTTTCAATTCAGGTCACCTTAACATTAACAATATTTCTCTTTGTTTATTTCTTACATTTCCTCTCTCTCATTTTTCTATTTCTTTTTCTTTTTCTTTCATACTATTCTTTTTTATTCAAAGATTAAAAAAATAAAAAGAAGTTATTTTTATATTTTCAGTACAACAAAATACAAAGATATGAGATTTAAACCTCTAACTTCAAAATATATATATATATATATATATATATATATATATATATATATATAAAAAGTAAATGTTAATTACCGTTAAATTCCTATATATGTACTTAGAATTTTGGAGTGAATTTCACTTTTTTTTAATTACTCTTTTTGATATTGTTGTAATATTACTACTAGTGATGGACTATTCTCAATATTACTTTTTAGTTGCTCTAGAATTTAGAGGTTTGCTTCTTTCCAAATTTAGATAGAAGATTTTTGTAGTGGCATTGTCTCACTTCCTATGGGTTGTTTGACGATGTTCTTGTTTCTGGTTTTCTGTTTCGTGTTTTATTTTTTAAGAAGTATAAGAATTTATGTATCATTTGATAATCATTTGATTTTTTTTTTATTTTAGTTTTGAAAAGTGTACTTATTTTTTTTCACATTTTTTATTTGTTTATAATAGTTTTCATCTTTTTTTAAAAAAAAAAATTTTGAATTCTTAACCAAATATAAAAAACAAAACATAAGTATTTAAAACTACTTTTTATAGTTTTACAAAATGAGCTTAGATTTTGAAGATATTTATAAAAAAATAGATTACAAAACAAAGAAAATCTTTGAGTAGAAATAGTTTTTATAAGTTTAATTTTAAAAAATAAAACGCCAAATAACTATCAAATGAGACTTAAATGGTTGTTGTTGTTCTTTTATGTTTCTAATTTGTAAGAAACATTCCCGTATTTGTGTACAAATTTTGAAAAAAAAAATAAAATCTATTCTTTTGGACGGTTTTTAAATATAAGAAAATGAGTCAAACTATTTATAAATATAAAAAAATTTTATCCCTATCGCTATCAGCAAAAATTTTCTAATTTTTTTTTTCCTTTTTTCAATCATACAAAAATATAAATAAAAAGTCAGAAAAACATTAGTTTATCATTTTTATTTATAATTTGCATAATAGATATTAACAACATACAGCACAAAAACATGATTATTTTGTTTTAAGAAAATAAATTTTCATGTTAACTTTTATTTTTTTAAAATGTAAAAACGTAAGAGAACAATAAAGAATAAATGATTACGAAATAATTACTAAATGCACTTCTGTTATTCTTTAGTTTGTAAGTATCAAACTTTCTTCTTTTAATTTTATAACAATTTAATTTTTTTCATAAAAAATATTATTAAAATTTAATGAAATTTCTATCTTAGTCTCAAGCTACACAAACTTAATGTCTATTTTGAATACACTTTCAAAATCAGTGCTTTTAGCAAAATAAGTTTGGTTAATAGAATGCTTAATAACAAATTACATTAATAAGACAGTATACTAATTTGATCGCCCGTCTTTGCTAAATTAAAAGAAAAAAAAAATCAGGGGAAATTTTAAAAATAGAAAAATAAGAAAAATTATTTACAGAAAATAGTAAAATTTTTAGATAATTGTGATAGACGCAGTGATAGAAATGATAGAAGTTTATCAATATTTATCAAAAAAAATTTTTTTTTGTTATTTTCTATAAATAGTTTGACTTTTTTTTATTTGTGAAAATTTTTTATTAATAAATTAATTAGGAATTAAATGTTTTTATAAACTACACAAATTAATTCGTTGCATATAAACATGACATATGATTTTGATGAAATTTTTTACTTAAATTGTATAATGGATTTTTTAACCTAATTAATATCAACTTTACCCAAAAAGGAAAAAACTTGTATAATTGGAATGACATTATGAACCTAATTTCTTAATCCTTGTTGGGGATTTTGGTAGCAGAAAGATAAAATACATAAAGACGCATTGATGATATTAAAGTTGAATAAACTTAATCAATGTCTCACTCCTCACTTTCATAATTTTATACAAAAATGCCCCCACACATAGCTGCCTCTAACCCTCTTACTTTTTTTTTTTTTTTTTTTATTTTTTTTTTTTATTGTTATTAATTATTTTTCGTTGCTAATATATCAATTATCATCTCCAAAGTTCAAAGTTAATGATTCAATTATGTATTCTCACAATTGTTGAATTTGAAAAGAAAAAAAACTTCAATAATAGCACAAATAGGTTAACAAATATTATAGGTTCAAATTTTTACTTCAAGTTGATGATTCAATTCTTTTCCGGTTGTTAAAGATTGTGACCATCTTTCTAGATTGGATTTCGCGCTGGTGGCTCATGATCCCTTGGATCATATGAAGGATTCCCATTGGTTAACTCCTCCGAGTGGCTCTTTCAAGGTGAATTTTGATGCTGCTTGCATGGATGGGGAGGTGGGGTTGTTGTGCCATTGTTCGTGATACGAATGGAAAAGTCATACTTGCGATGGAGAGTCACTCCTTTCTATTGGGTTTTGTGGAGCTTGTTGAGGTTGTTGCTATGTTTAATAGCATTTCTAGAGCTTTTGAGGCTGACATATCTCCTCTTTGGGCTGAGACGGACTCCAAAATCATTTGGAATCTCCTAGTTGGGAAGACAAGATATGCAAATGAGATTCAATTATTTGTTAATGCTATCCGGGAATTACATCTTGATTTTTTGTGGGCAAATAGGCGATGTAATTCGACTACTTATGTTTTAGTTTCCCATATGAAGGGATTGAATCCCAATTGCGGAAGCATCACTTTGTCTTTGATTTGGAATTAGAAATTCAAAATAAATTTTACAGAACAATTAGGTTAAGCAAAAATACCTTTGAAAAACACCACCAAAAATGGCTTCTTTGTTATATGAAACTTTTTAGCTGGGAGCTTTCACAAAGAGAAGTAAATTGAGAGAGTGATCCTTCAAAACTAGGTTTATGAAAAAAAAACTTCAAAAAACCCTTTTTTTTAAGAACAAAAAAATACGTGAGGGGAATAACTTCTCCCCACTCCACTATCTCCACTCCCCTGCAATTATGCAGGGGAGTTATTTTAATAATAATAATAATATTATTATTATTATTATTATTATATATTAAATCATATTTAATTTATATAATATAATTAATATTTAATTAATTAAATATAAATAATAATAATAATAAATTTATTAACAATTAATTAATTACACATTTATGCATTTAAATTCATAAGTAAATGCATGTCTCCCTCATAAACTATAATTTTAATATGAATCACATTCGCTCTAATTTTACTATAAAGTTTTAATATGAATCAAATACACATTAATATTTGAATATTATTCAAATATTACCTTTTCTCTTAATATCTAGTTTAATCACAAACCATATTTATGATGACTATAATATATCATTATATATTATACTTTATATTAATCTTTATTAATATATAATTTCCTTAAATAATTTGAACAATTCAAATTATTCCAAAATAATTTAACCATATTTTATCTTTAGTGAGCTAGCAAGGGGACCTAATAGACCTAAGAGAAGCTCTAATTATTCGAGATTAAATTAATCAAACTCTTTAATTAATTAAATCAACATTCATTAATTGCAGGTCATTCCACTAAAGACCCACAACTGCACTCTTCGCACTGTAGATATATTTATGTGTCCAACGTATATAATCAGTCATCAATAAGTCGACCCTTTACAAATTGCTCGTAATTACAACTGGGTCAAAATTACCGTACCCCTGTAATCACTTCTTTTTCCTTAAGCCTCACTGATCCTCTAATGAACAACATGTTGATGGTCTTACCATAAACAAATTCCTCTCGGGCCAACGAGAGGGTGGACCCATTGTTCAAGACCTAGAGTTAGAACTTAAGGGAGCAATTTATCTACTTTTTCTAAAAGCGGGAAGAAGTAAACTTTATCTTATGTAGCTATGTTCCCAACTCTCTACTCGAATAAGTCCCCAAAATTGTAGGCATATTGAGTCGGCGACTTAGGCCACTCTCACCCATACAAATCAAAAGACTGCCTTCATAGACAACAGTTCATAACTCAATCAGGATTGAGATCGAGTTATTTTTGGTCATTCTATGAAATATTAGTCTCTACAGTTAACGGTGTTATAATGTGAGAATAATCATTTCGCGGTCCGGTCTTGTACAAACTCTTTGTACATGATACCCCCCCTCCGCATGTCTTCACGTGAACGATTTGAATCAAATCATTTGTAACACTTTACAGCTCATGTAACAGTCACAGAGTGGCCGTATCCGTAGTGTTACCAAAATAAGACATCTAACCTTATTCATATATTGCAGACCTTTTAGGTCATAACTTGAACAAGATCCACTTGTATGTTTACTTCATACTATTCAAGCTATTCAAGCTACATTTAATAACCTAAGATCTTAGTTTATTGAATTGAGTAAAACTGATCTAAAGATTAAATATAATACATCTTATTTTATTAAATGAATAAATAAATATCATGTACACTTTATAAAGTTGTGAGACCCATGAGATTTAGTACATAATCCCAACACCATACTCGTTCATATTGGCATTATGCTATCTAGCTTGAAGACCACCCTCCATAGGCGAATTTTTCTATTTGCTCTGATTTTTGTTGTCGTTAATTTTTTTTTGCTCGTTCATTGTACTAAAAAAAATTTACTTGTTAAACTAAAGATTACTTAACTAGTTAAAGTATATGCTCTCGACCAAAAGGTAAGATATTCAAATTCTCCACTTCACATGCCTATCGAATCATTAAAAAAAAAACACACACACATATTTTCACCAATGCATGTGATAATCCAAAAAAGGATCAGACTTTCCCAATTAATGACTTTGCTTTCCTTGAGATACAAATGTTGCATTTAAAATTACAAAAAAAGACGTGCTCTGCAATAAATTTCTGGAATAGAAAATTAAAAGGAATTCAGTATTCATTTCATTTAAATGAACAAATGTAATTAATAAATGGATGAATAAGAGAAAATGGTGTGATGAATTATCACATTTATATATGGTATAAATAGTTATATGAAAACACTAATAAAAAGAATAAATGAAAATAGATGAGAAAGAAATATGGTTGGTTTCATGCAGTCCCTCTCTATCTGCATGAAAGATGAAGTGGGAACCATAAGGAAGATGATAGCAATTATCAATTGATAGATGGTCCCCTTCAACAACTTACTACTTAGTCTATGGATCCAAAACCCTACACCATTATTTTAATAATATTAAATATGGAATGTGAAATTGATGACGGTGAGAAAAAAAAGACGTGCGTTAACTATCCCTATGTGTAAATTAGCTTTCGTTGATGCGTGATTTTGATGACAGATGTCCTAAGTTTCATGTGTACTTGTAAAGTAGATACCTCGACATCAGTGTGGTGCTTGACCCTATACACTCCGATGATTAAGTTAATATCGAGCAAAGTTTGTGTCGAGCAACGCATTCTAACACCCCATGATGTTCTTAAGTAAACTTTGTTCGTGTTAGTAGAATGCAAAGGTCGGTAGTACAATCGAGCGCATAGCGAGGGTTTATTACTTCTTTTGAAAGTTGAGCTTCTCCTTGGCTCGGCTATGAAAGTCTTGGGATCTTTCCCTTTCCCTTTTGGCACTTGAATCCATCAAACCTTGTAGGTCGTGATAGATGGTTCTTAATTCAATCCATATCTGTTTTAAATCTCATTTTAGTTTCTAAACTTTCAAGTTTGTTTCATTTCAGTCTCTAGACTTTCAAAATATCTATTTTTGTCTCTAAATTTAAAAAATAAAAAAATAGGAAAATTTTTACAAATAGAAAAAATGTCAAACTATTTACAGAAAATAGCAAAAAAAATACTGGTAGACATTGATAGACATTTATCAGCATCTATCAATGATAGACTTTTATCATTTCTATTACTGATAGACTCTGATAGACTTCTATCAGTGTCTATTACAACTATCTAAAAATTTTGCTATTTTGTATAAATAGTTTTCCTTATTTTTCTATTTTTAAAATTTTTTCAAAAAAATAACTACTTTGATCATTCACTTTATTTTGTTTTAAATGAATTGATGACGCAATTTTGAATAAGAGTAACAGCATCTTTAACATTAGTTGATTTCAAACCTTGATTAAAGATGTTCTTAGAAAGGTGGATATTAGATAGAAAATGATAAAGTTAGGACAAAAATGATTTATTTTTTAAAAAGTTAGAAAGACTAAAATAGAAAATTTGAAAGTTTAAAAATCAAAATAAAACAATCTCAAAAGTTTAAGAATCAAATTAAGATGTTCAACCTATTAATTATTATAATTACACTTTAATAAAACTTTCCCTCAAAATTAATTACTAACTTTTCGCAATTGGATTAGAATATTAGCTCAAATTATATCAAGTTGAAAGTTAAGAGATGGGGAAAAAAAAATTCTCTTTCTAAGCTTTATCATGAAGCTAATAAATCAAACTCATGAATGATGATGATCTCTTTATCTGAAAGATGAAGATTATTACACCCTTTTTTGGGTACACCAAAACCCATTAAAATTACAACCTAAAATTTGACATAAAATGAAAGTAGATAGCAGCTGGCAAAACCCAAAAGAAAAGATATACCACCAAATGTTTTTTTTTCCCTTTATTTGGCAGATCAAACTTCAATTATTTCTTGGAGTTCTACTTGTCAATTAGAGGTGAGATTGAAGCTTTAAAATTAAGTTGAAACTTTTTTTCTTGGTAGCTTGGGACTCTGTTTTTCAACTGCATCTGTCCCATTCAGGCTGTTACATATGGAGTTTTCTTTACATTTCCCTCTCTGTATCTGTTTTGTGTGGTCTCTTCTTCACGTCAAAGGCTGGATACCATCAGAGAAGATCTTATTAATGCACACATTTCATCTCATAATGTTGTTTCCTCTTTGACCAAATAACAAATTTTCATTTAAAGATTAACAAGATGAGAAATTTTAATATTAATGATCATGTGGCTTATTGGAAAGACAACGTCTCTGTTGGTTATGACGTCGAGTCCCCAAGGTAAACTACATGAACAAGGAGATAAATGGGCAGTCTTGGATGAAATCCTTCAAACATTGAACAAGTGGGGTGAGCTTGTTCGTCCCAACAAGTTACATAATTTGATGGAAAGATCGTCGGGGGACACTCAATAATCCTGTTGTTTCAGAGAAGATTGTTGAGAATGCAATCAAAAGTAGTCGACACTAGCTATGATGCCTATATAAGGGGTTGAGTGCTTTTTTAAGGATAACGCTATTGAATATAAATGCAATCGAAAGTTTTTATTAGTTATAAGTACGGGAGAATTATGGTATAAGATTTATAGATATAGAGTGTGTGAAAGCAAATCCATGCCGTCTTAGATCAAAATAAACTTAGATTCCTTAAGAACAAACACTTTATTGCTCTTGATTCCATGACATGTGAAAACTCTATTGTTCTTTAAAGAACACCAAGCAATTTTATTAACTTCAACCATTTATTGCGTTTAGAAAAGAAGAGCATCAATCAAATCTCTAGGAACTTTACAGATTTAAATGGACACTTGGAAACCCAAAACTTACATCTACCCTTATCTAATTAATATGCTAGTTATTGCTATAATTAAAGTCTCGTGACGATGGCCACTTCAGACTTTTTTTTTTCTTTTGTTTTCTTTTCTTCACTTTATCGTGACCTTAATAACTGATGAAAATGAAAAAGTAACATAAAGAGTCTGTCTTACTAGTTAGCTTGTGGATCTAAAAAGATGATAAGGGCAACATATCTTTCTTTTTCATAGTCTTTTTATCTATGGTTTACTATTTTTATCATTGTTTTCATTTCATCTTCTTTCATATTTATAAGCTACTCAGAACTGAGTGGTGACAAAGGAGAGGAAGGTGGAAAAAGGGCCAACAGAAGATGATGAAGGGAAGGGACAATGGAAAGTGGGCAATGTGTGTGGAAATGGTCGGCCCCCATCTCATAATAAGTTTATAAGAAGAAAGACTGAAAGACAGAGAGTGATCAGAGAAAGGGGTCCCAAAGAAACTTACTTGTGAGCTTCCTCAGACACTCCCATCTGGATTTGTTTTAGGCCCTTTTTGCTTCCATCCAAAGAGAGAAAGATGTTGAGAGAGATTTATCCAAAATGCCAGCCAAGAAAATTACAGCACATCATACTGACCAAACAGAAAACAATAAGAGAAAGAGAGACAGAGACAGAGAGAAAGAAGATAAAATATCTACTGAAAATAACAGCAATGAAATAAAGAATTCATATGCTTTGACAGCCAAAAAGAGTACATCTCTCACGTGGATATCAATGAAATCTTAAACTTCACCCCTTACACTTTTTTACCTGTTCTAGGATGTAAAGAGAAAAGGGGTTTCTGAGTAACTCAGAAATTATCGAAATTTCATAATCATTCTGCAGAAAACATATGGGCGTTGGATCTGTTTCGGGAGTTGAACAAAAAGAAACAAAGAAATTCAGTGTAGCAGAAACTTTTTGGGCGTGCACCATGTGTAGAAGATGAAGAACAAAATCAGTAGGAAGACGGAATTCATCGGCTGCTTTTTAGATGAAGAGGAAGGAGAAAACGATCGACAATAGCCATATGGGCATGGGGTAGTTAATTAATGGAAAAAAGAAAGGTTTTCCAGTGTTCGTGGGGGTGGGGCAGTGGGAGTTCCTTGACCAATTGATAGCAAGTTGTTACCATTAAGCTATTTATATTCTAACTTGAACTTGCAATCACAATAAAATGAATTGTTAGTCAAAATGTTCATCAGGAGCTTAAACAATGTAGAGATTTAGGAGGGAGTCTTGTTTTTTGATTGTTGGGTTACGAGCATTATTTGATCCCCAGGTAAATCCTAAATATTGTCATCATATAAGTGATGCAGTAAACGAGGTACCGTAAGAAGTGAAAGAATTTTCAATCTACATTACAGAAAAGAAGCAAACTTTATGACAGATACTGCTACAAAAAGAAACTGTGTAACAGCATTGACCAACAACCACGTCGATACCAATTTTCGGAAGTTAAGCCTACAGAATTCAGGGAAATCTTAACATAATGTAAAATGAAATGTTATTGACGACCGATCCTGCTAAATCCAGAAGAATGTGATTTCCTTTCAGGTGTATGAAATATATATCACATTTGCATGAAGTTACTTCAAAGAATTGCATTTAATAACAAGAAAACTAATAGAACCCATTCAAGATTTAGCAGCAGCCTGAGTATTGAAGGAAACTGCCTGTTTCACCTACTTTGGTCATTTCATTAGTCCAGAAAACAACTAAGGGCATATATTCCCCGGGTGATTTTTCTGTATTTGCACAAAAATTAAGTAGAAAACCTCAACTCTCACTCTGAGGGGGAAATGTGTACCAATAAAGGTAACAGTAAGCATAAATGCAAATATCGAATTGAATAAGAATCGGTATACAGATTTTTCTCAACGCTGATTGAATATCTCGAGTTACTATCATATGAGTTGTACAAAATAGCATCCAGAACATGTATAAAATGGCCGCACCATCCAAGTGAGTGGGTGTAGAGAACGTAACAAGCTAGAAATCAAACACGAGAATCTGTACCTCCTGATTCCGCCCTCATGTCAGATTAATGGTAGCCAAACCTGGACAATGAGATGGAGTTCAAGTCATTTAAATGTTGATTTAGAAGAGTGAATAAGAAGATAAATAGTTAGTTAAGTAGTTAACAAAATGAGTTGCAGTTCTGCATTCTATTGTTTTTTCCTATTTACTATTATGAGGCAAATCCCCATGATTTTAAAACCAACACACATAAAATTGCTTAGGTTATATTTTAAATATTGAAAAGATACATAAATCAGGCATCAGTGGGAGTCATTCTCTATGATAGATCTCTTTGGCAAGCATTCAACATCAGTAGAACCTCCTCTTCAAATTTGATTGTCTATATGCAAACATTTGTTATTTTCACCTAAGTTGTCGTATTCGTTAGTGACAAATCCAAGTCCAGAACCTATATCAGGTTTCCATAAACATAGAACAATTTTTAGAATATCATAAAGTCAACCTATTTTCCAGATCAAATATGAATCATCACGATATCCTAATTCCTTTTAGAGATTCAACAAACCAGAGAAAAAATTTAGGTCACGTTCTATGGAGGAAGCTACCATTCAATTTCAGAAATTCACATACTCCTATCAAATTGAAATGCATAAAAATTGACTAATCGTGAGATGAACAAAGATAAAATAGAGTCCATTAGGAAATTGGATATCAAAAGTAAACAAGACAATATACATGCCTTACGCTTGCTAAGATATAAAACCAAATCTGGTGCCAAAACCTGCAACAAGTTTACTCAAATCATATCAAGCATACCATCTTCTAAAGGTCACTTGGGATGGATTATGTATAGGGGAACAAACCAAGAATACTCCTTGCTACATGATCTCCGTCCCTACTGGGTCAACAGAGAAGTGAAGAGACACTGTTTTCTGGATGATCGGTTGGAATTTAGACTTCCACACCTACTTTCAAAATGAAAACTGATTAGGATATCCACTATAAATACAACAGCTGCGGTGTCATCTTCAAGAAAATTCTCAGGTGATTCAGAGAGCAAATACACATTCATAATTTGAGGTCAAAACACTTATAAATTTTAGTGCATACAACTAATTTTTTCAGAAAAAAAAATTAAAATAAAAGAATTGGTAGTACGTAGAATCAGGAGGCTGGAGGAGATATAAAACCCTGTGGGCGTATTAGAATTCAACAATGAAGGAAGATATTTTAAAAGCACAGCAAATATGATAACTTAATCAATGGGGTTTCTTACATCTTTGTAATCTGAGCTGCCTGTAAATATCTCGAAGGCTTTGACTGCAAAAGAAGTTACATTGAGGTGAGGCCATTTAAGGATCCGTTAATGGATATAAAAGAACACAAAGTCATACACAAAGTCATACAAGTGCTTACTTGACCGAAATCTTATAACAACTCCATGTGTGAACTCCTTACAACTGGGATTAAAATTTAAACCTGGTATGAATTCAAAACATAAAAATCCCACTACCTGATATCTGAAAAGAACAACTTATTCGTACAGATTAGCCAAAGACGACCTCATCATGTATATTCAGATGCATGTCAATAGTAATTTACATCAAAATCAAACTCAACAGCTATAATAATACACGTTGATGTACCTCCCCAAGTTTCAGAATGAATAATTCAATATAGAAGTATACCTTGCGTATACTGGACGATTAAGGACGGATTATCAATTGTCAGTCTCTCGAGAGAATTTAGAGCATCTTCTAAAGGTTTGCCAAATGAATCTTGAAGAAACTTAATGAGAAGCACAAACTCTACACCGTAATTGAACTCCTGACATCAAAGCATTTTGTGACTACTAAAATTTTTTAAGGTATTATCAAGTCTGAATTTCCAGAGATCATCAGAAGACAGAGAACTGATAGGGAAATAGATTCTACTTGTCAACACTAATTTGCCCAGGAAGGCAAACTCCCCCTAAGCTTGACATAGTCAACATCTCAAAACAACAACTTTACAAGACCTCAAATTGACATTGAACACAAGAAATCAGGCTTTTAATGCGACAGATAACAGAAACCCAGATGATTGCGATTTAGAGGATTTATCATTCCAAAAACATTCTGCTTTCGGGCATTACCACACAAGCACTTCCTTCAAACACCTAGTCCTTAGTCCCACTATTCTCATACTAACTTCCTTGAATTTCAAATTTGGCATATGATATATGACAAAGAACATAATAATAAGAAAAGAAAAATCAACAAACTAACTTCATTATATTTTTCCTGAAAGAAGTCTAGTCAACAACCCAATTCAGCTCAGTATTTCAAGATCAAGGTTCTCCCCTCTTCAAAGATTTTGATACTCCCCTTCCCCAAGTCTAAAATAAATTCTCACCAAAAAGTACACGATTTCAAGCCCCCAGAAATCCAGATATTTAAGAAATATAAAAGCTAAAGGAAAACACATGATATCACACCAACCTAAGCAACATTCATCAAAGAACCAAATAATGACATACATCACAACGGAACCTAGAGATCTGCATTTTACCCAAAAATCCTAGGAAAAAAGTTAAACAGGGTCCAAACCTCTCCTTTCCGAAATATGGGAAGCATGTCATCTTCCACCTCTGATTCATAATCTACATGAATCAGTCCCTATCATAGACAGTTAAACCCATCCATAAGTTGGCCAGATATGGCAAGACTGTCTTGGGAAGAAAAAGAAGATAGATTGAGAGTATTGGTAGTTACATGTTGAGGCATACATGACAATAAGGCATCACATGCTCATTTAGTACTCGAGAGTAGAAAGGGTTCACATAGAATTTTTCAAGGTCTTCCTTTGTTTGGAAACGCATATACACACCATGGGTATAGCTTTCATTATTATGATCACAAGCACGTCCTGCAGAATTAAAAGGAAAGTAAACTTCACACGAAGTTCTGAACGTTCCATAGTTTTAAAAAGCAGAAAGGCCAGAAACTCGCCTAATGAAACGGCAACAATGCCCCTCATTTGATACTGCGTGGTATAGAGATAATCAAGCATATTGTTCTCTTCTTCTTCAGAAATATTTTCCTTCGCTTTGAGCAGAGAAATGTGTTCGAAAACCTTTCTACGTACAATAAGAAAAATATAAAAAACTTGTACATTAAAACCCTAGGGAAATGGATATCAAATTTTGGGCAAGAGCAATTTCAAAGGCTTGAACCTTTTCTTCCCCAAAATGATGGTGGGACTGTGCTCTCCGGAAGCTGAAATCCTTGACATTGATTCATTTCGTCGCCCCATCGGCGATTTGAGTCCACGTGAATGAGAAACTGCAGGAGGAAGCAAAAAATTCAATTCAAAACAGTTAATTTGAATTCCCAGAGCAAGAAAAAAGAAACCCATGATTCTTGACTGATAGACTTCGATAGACATTCCAAGAAGAAACAAAATGAAGGGATGTATCTGACCATGGAAGGAGAGGTGGGGAGAAATTGAAGGGTTTTGAGGAAGAAAGAAGAAGAAATGCGGGTTTTGGGAGTAAGCTTGAATCAGCATTGCGATGGTAAATGAGAACTGAAATTCCTTGAGTTAGTTGAAGTTTGAGCCTCAAGATCTTTCATTTCATGGACACTGAATTGATGAGAAGCTAAGCTATGGAGCACAAGAATGGGTGGACTACGAAAATCAATCATCACAACAACAAATTGGCGCCTTAAGTTTTCTACACTACAGTCATCAAATCAGGACCCTTTGATTTTGGGATAAAGTGCAAAGTGGGGTTGATTTCAAATCTATTTGCAAAGGAAGTTTAGATTAAGTATAAACATAGAGTGATTTTGAAAGATTGTTTTGATTTGGTAATTCGAAAATAAATTTTTATTTCACGTTTGATTTTTTAAAAATATAATACTTTGTTAAAATTACCTATAATTCAACAATTATTCCATTCCTTTAAAGTTGATTTCCATATAGAGGAAAGCTATATGGAAAGCTTAGGTGTTGGCAAGCCCACGTGGTACATATTTATTGGGCCACGTTGAAAAATCTTTATCCTTAAATGCTACTTTTGTGTCAAACAATAATAAAGATAGCAATATTAGAAATGTAACTTTGTAGTTTCCAAATTTTTAAAAATAAGTGCATTTACCACTTAAATTTTTAAAATCTAACTTTTTAGATATTGAGTTTTTAAAATATTTTTAAAGGTCTCTCAAATAGTTTATTATCATTATTTTACATAATTATACGACATTTTTAGATTAAAATAATAATTTTTAAAAAGTATCTTTGTCTCTATCATAAAAGTGTTCTTTTCTAATTTTAGATATGATATATTCATTTAAAATTATTTCAAAAATCTTATAGACCTATTGTTAAAAATTCAGGAAGAAAAAAGTTACATTTTGAAAAAGAAAATTATTATAAATAGAAAAAATATCAAACTATTTACTGAAGGATACGAAAGCGAATCAGAACAAATTACACTCTAACATCCTCAATTTCTAGAATAAACATGCATGTAAAAGAGGAGAAAAGTGAGAATAAGAATTACAATAAACATGCATGTAAAAGAGGAGAAAAGTGAGAATAAGAATTACAATCTTTGAAGTTCGAAGTTTCTTTGATTTCTCCACAAAATTGATCACCAATTGCTTGTAGACCACCACAAAAGTCTTCTCTACTATTCTCTAGTCTTAGATTGGATGGTGGGATCCAATTTTGTGGTGAATTTGTGAGGGAAATGAAGATAGAAAGTCAAAGGTGTTCTTGAGAGAGTTTAACAAAATTAACACTTAATTTGTTAAAATCTCAACCCTTTCCTCAGTCAAATCCTTCTTGTTTTATAAAGAAACAACATGCAATGTGAGTTAACAACAAATTGACAATAAAATTATCAAATTGGAAGTGGGATTAGTGGCAACAATTGGAGAGAACATTATCAAATTGGAAGTGGGATTAGTGGCAACCATGGGAGAGAACACCAAGCTTCTTGGTTGTGGAAAAATCCAAGTTTTCCAAATTTTGATTTTCCAAAAATCAATTTTTTTAATATTTTAATTAATAAATTTAATTTAAAATTAAATTAAATTAATAATTTTATAAAATTAATTTTAAATAATTAAAATAATATTAATTTAATATCAAATATTAAAATAATATTATATTCACACCAACCCCGATTTTTCGAAAGACGATTTTTCGAATATGAATCCCTATTCACATTTTTAATATTTAAATCGTATTTAAATATTATTCTTAACTCTCTTTGTCCTTTTAATTCGTAATTAAACGTCAATACGTCTAGACATATTGCATATATCCAACATTCATTCCCTAAGCCGAATTTGAACGTTTCAAATTCATTCACCACACTATCTAAGGTTTTATACGCTTGTGAACTAATAGAGAGACTTAATGGACCTACAGATCATGAACTCCAATGATTCGAGATTAACCAGTTAAACTCTTTAACATAATTTATCAACCTTCGTTAACTAACAGGACACTCTACTAAAGCTCATAGCTACACTCTCCTCACTATAGATATATTTATGTCCACTTGATATAACCATAATTGATAAGTTGATCCTTCACAGATTGTTTGTATTCATAACTAGGTCAAAATTACCATGTTACCCCTGTGAATACATATTGTTCCTTAAATCCCACTGATCCTTTAATGAACAATTGGTTTGTGATCTTATCACTAAACCGAGTCCCTCTCAGGCCAATGAGAGAGTGGGGTCCCTTGTTCAAGACTTGGAGTCAGTACTTAAGGGAACAACTTATCTGCTAACCCTAAATCGGGTAGGAGTGAATTCTCTTGCAGGACTACGTCCCCAGCTATCTACTCGGTCTTACCCCTGAAATGGGAGGCTTATTGAGTCGGCGTACTTATGCCACTCTCACTCATGCAAATTTAAGGATAATCCCGAATAAACGGGAGTTCATAGTTAGCTCGAGATGAGATCGAGTTACCTAGGCCATCTAGTTGAAATAGTCAGTGTTAACAATAAACAGCGTTATTGTTGGGTTTGATGCCCTAAAACTCGTAGATAGTAAATGTTGTATTTTGACCGTCATTAATAAATGATTATTCATTATTATTCAATAAATGTTATTGATTATTTTATCTTGTTTTAATAACCCTAAAATCCAATAAACTAAGATCCTAGGTTGTTTTATGAGTCTTGAACAATATGTAGAGACATATAGAGATCAATGTTCAAGTTACAACCTAAAGGGTGTATAGTATAAAGATAGGGTTGGGTACCTTATCCTAGTAACACTATGGATACGGCCCACTTTGTATTTGATACAAACGCAATGATCCAACGCGTTCATGTAGGAGACATGCGAGTGGGGGTATCCTATGCAATGAGTTTGCATAAGACTGGACCACGAAATAGTAATCACTAGATGTAACTCCGTTGACTGGTTAGGTTTCTATTTCAATAGGTTGACCTAGGCAACTTAGTCTTAATCTTGAGTATATTGTGAACTCCTGTTCACGAGGGATTGTCCTTTGATTTGTATGGGTGAGAGTGGCCCGTTTGTCGACTCGATATGCCTACCATTTTGGGGACAAGACTGAGTGGGGAGTTGGGAACATAATTATACAAGATGGATTTCACTCCTTCTCGACTGTAGGGTAAGTAGATAAGTGTTCCCTTAAGTGGTGTCTCCGGGACTTGAACATAGGGCCCTACCCTCTCACTGGCCCGAGAGGGGTTTCTGTTTGATGGTTGGACCATAAACAGATTGTTCATTAGAGGAGCACTGGTACTTAAGGACTTAGAAGTAACCCAGGGGTATAACGGTAATTTGACCCAGCTGGTGTTACGAACACTTGTGAAGGACTAACTTGCTGTCATTGGTCTATATCCGTGGACACAGAAATATATCTACAGTGAGAAGAGTGCAACTGTGGGTCTTTAGTGGAGTGTACCCACAGTTAACGAATATTGATTAATGTGGTTAATGAGTTTAGCCCGTTAATCTCATATCGTTGGAGCTTTTGATCTGTAGGTCCATTAGGTCCCCTTCATAGCTCGTAAAGAATATTGAGGTTATTATTGGTTGAAATTTGAATAGTTCAAATTTTCTAAAGGAAAAGTATAATGTATAATGATACATTATAATATAAAGTTTATTTTACAAATTAAACTTTATAGTATAAATATAATTTTGGATATGATTCAAAGTTAATTTGTAAGAGAATTAAATATTTGAAATTGTTCAAATATTATTTTATTAAAACTATAGGTTAAAATTAATGCGCATTAGATGTACATTAAAACTATAGGTTATGAGAGAAATGTATTTGAATTTGATTCAAATGCAGGTTAAAATTAAATATTTGATATTTAATTTGGTAATTAATTAATTGGAGAATTAATTAGTTATTTAATTTAATCTAATTTAATTAAATTTGATTTAATTAAATTAATTGAATTAAAACTATAGGTTATGTGAGAGATGTTCATTTAAATATGATTTAAATGAATTGATTAATTAAATTAGATTTAATTAATTATTAATTATTAATTAATTATTAATTTAATTAATTATTGATTTAGTTAATTAATTTAATTTTAATTAATTAAGTTTGTTGTAACTCCCACGTAGGGGAGTTACTTAAGACGTGGGATAACACCCACGTTTCCCATTTTTCTCTCGCTTCTTTATATAGTGCAAAAACAGAATTTTGTTTGGTGTGAATCATTCTCTCAACAAAAAACAAAATTCTCAGCGTTCTCTAAAAAAAATATCCAGAAGAGTTCTGTATTTTTTTTTCTGTGCCAAAAAGGTTCCACAAACCTTCCCTCAAGATTCAGAGAATAGGAAGGTCTCCAAGTGGTGGTGACACAACACGTAAGAGTTTTTATTCTCTAATTTTTTGCTTAACCTAGATTAATTTAAGTCTTTTTTGCCAATGTAAAAGTATTTCAAAATTATTAAAATTAATTTTAAGATACGGTTCTGATACGTTTCCGCTGCGTTTTGGGTTTTAATCCCAGCAGTTATAAAGTAATAGTGACTATTTCATGGTCCAGTCTTTATGCAAACTCATTGCATAGAATGCCCCCACTCTCATGTCTCTACATGAACGATTTAGGATCACATCATTTTTATCAAATACAAAGTGCGTCGCATTCAATAATATCCCCAGGATAAGGTACCTAGCCTAATCCCTATACTACAAACCATTTTGGCTATTTACTTGAGCCCGATCCACTTTTATGTCTCCACATATAGTTCAAGTATTCATATCAGTCATGAGTTCTTAATTTATTAGATTTAGGATTATATTAACAACAATTCACATATTCAATAACAAGTTTATTGAATAACCTCGATAACAACTTTATTGATAATAGAATGTATTTTAGTGTTTACAAACTACGAGTTTTTAGGACATAAAACTTAACATTTACAAATATAAAAAAATTTCATTATCTATCAACGATGAACCACGATAGAACTTCAATGCTCAAGTGATAGAAGTTCTATCATGGTATATCGTGGTCTATCACTGATAGACAGTAAATTTTTTTATATTTATAAATAATTTTTCTCATTTTTCTATATTTGAAAACAATCCTTTTAAACTTAGGGACCAAATGCACCTCTTCTTAAAAACTTGAAGACTAAAATGTGATACATTTTTAAAATTTAAGGACTAAACGCATATATTCTTCAAAACTTGAGGACTAAAAGGCAATTTTCCTTCTTAAAAAATGTATAGTTAATTAACTTTCACTATTTTTTTTATCACTATAAAAATTAATTTTAAAATTTTACTTCACAAAATAAATACGAAGAAGCTTCCCTTCATGTACATGTTCGGCCACATCATGAATAGCACTTACATTTTTTTTTAATTGAGATCATTGCTTAATAATATACCAGAAACTATAAAAGAAGATGAAAAAAACGAAAAAATGTAGGATCATTGGTTACTATTATTTTGGAGAGGTTTATATACCTATCTTATAAGAAAATTACTAAAAAGAAAAAAATATCAAACTATTTACAAATATAAAAAAATTTAATTGTCTATTTGCGATAGACCGCAATAGAATTCTTTCACTTGAGCGATAGACTTCTATCGTTGTCTATCGCTTAAGTGATAAAATATCTATCACAGTCTATCGCTGATAGACAGTAAATTTTTTCTATATTTGTAAATAGTTTGGCTTAATTTTTTTTATATTTGAAAACAGCTCAAATGCAAAGAAAAAACAATTGTAACTTTTCAGGGATTAGAACGAGAACTTTAGAGATTGCATAAACATCAATGTTGGGAGGAGTAATATACATCTACAACAAAGATATAAAATAGAAATCTAAAATTATTAAGGTGAATGAATAAAAAAGAAAAGTCAAGGTATGAAAAGAAAAGAGTAGATGGTCTAGCAAAACCACTTGTAAATATATCAAAGATTTAAACAAAAATATAACATTTAATCCACAAAACAAACAATTTTATTAAAAATCTACCTTTTCCATAAATAAAAGGGACAATTGCAAAAATGTCAAATTGATTTGTTAAAATTATGCCCATATACAATGTTTTATGATTTTGTAAAAAAATCAAAATATTTAAGCCCAACCCAATTGAAATGCTCGAATGACCAAAATGCCCCTCACAGTTTAAAATGTGTGATTGGATCTGATTGTCCACTAATTACCATTTGATTGCTATTTGATTACCATATAATTGCCAATAATACCAATTCCTATCTTATTGTTGTCTTATTATTGTTTGATTGTTATTAATTATTAATGATACTTATCGTTGTTAACCTAACATTCATTCCTAAGAAAACACTAGTAATGAAAAAATTGGAGAAGATCTTGACAAAATCGAAACCAGTAAAATTGTGAGTGCAATCGTGAATGAGAGAAGGTGAAGACGAAATTCAAGCAAAAAAAAATAGAAAACAAATCGTGACTTCAAGAAGAGAAATCCTCAATGAAGGAGATTTTGAAACCGTGTGTTCAACTAATGAAATCAAAACAAAATTTTGAAAAAAAAATATGCACAATCGTGTGCATCAAAAGAAATTTTGTATTTCAAATCTTGGAGAAATTGTGAATATTGGAGTAGATCGAAGAATCTTAGGTTTGTTGTAGAAACGTATAGAATATTGAGGAAGTAAACGTGCGGAAGAAGAATATCAAATTTACTAATTTTCTATTTTTTAGGAGATGAGGGTAGTTTTAGAATATTATTTTCACATAAAAATCAAATAATGTGATTTTTTAACTATCTATATTATTTTCAATATATTTTGTCATATTTGTAATATTTTAAAAGTTGATGACATGTATGCTAATATATAATCAAAATTTGATACCCAATGCAATTCCCAACTTAATTTTTATAACAATCCAATCAAATCAAAACTGCAACCTAACCTAATTTTTATAACACACTTTGAAGCAGTTTGTTCACCCTTTCCTTATGCAACTAAAAAAAAAAAGAATTTTCACATATAAAAAAAATGTCAAACTATTTACAAAAAATAACAAAAAAAATATAGATAGACATGGATAGACTTCTATCAGTATAGATGTATTTCTATCATTTCTATCACTGATAGACTTCTATCAATATCTATCACAACTATCTAAAAATTTTGCTATTTTGTGTGAATAGTTTTTCTTATTTAACTATTTTTAAAAAATTCCCCAAAAAAATGAAATCTACAAAAATCCAAAATCATTTTTTAAGAAAACTTCATTCTTTATCATTTACTATTACAAAATCAGTAAAATCAAAACTCCAAATTAACATAATCTTTAGAACACGATTTGAATGATTCATTTAGCATTTTACTTTTGAAAAAAAAAAGTAAATCCAAGAAGATCCTCAATTCAAACAAATTATGCGGCAAACTTCATTCTCCATCATTTACTTCGTAAAATTTGACCACTTCTCATAAGAATTGAAGGCACATTCGATTATCAAAATACCTTGTAATGAATATGAAAAAACTAAAATTGCAATGAAATTATGAAACTAAGTTGAACGACCCCTAACCTTTTAGAAATTTTGAACATTGTTCTTGGGATCTGAAGACTCTTTTTAAAAAATCCACGAATATCCTCAATTCAAACAAATTATCCCAAATGAAAAAAAAAAAAATCAAAATTTTCCTTTTTAAGCAAACTTCATTCTCCATTATTTACTTCAGTAAAATTTGACCGCTTCTCATCAGAATTGCGAACACCTTCGACTATCAAAATACCTTAAAATGAATGTAAAAAAACTAAAATTGCAATAAATTATGAAACTAAATTAAACGACCACTAACCTTTCAGAAATCTTAAACATTGTTCTTAGGATCTAAGTGAAGAAATCACAATGAAACAAGTTAATTTCATGAAACTTCTCATTCATAAAAAGGTGTCATTGTGTTGAAACTTCCTTTATACTTGAGAGACCTCTTGTAATGAGAATCTGATATTTACTCAAATCACTGTCATTTTATATGCATCGAAAATTTTTACTTTTATCACTTAAAGTTAAACATAAATAGTTCACTTTATCTATAATTTAAATTTTAAGAATAAATAAATGAATTATGTAATGTGAAAATTGTCTAAGTTTAAGATTTTTTTTTTTTTCTTTTTAAAGAATTGAGTTTATCAACAATATATCATTATATTTAAATGATAGATTGACGAAATTTTAGGAGAATAATAATTTTATTTATTAATTAATTTTTCATAAGGGTTGTCAATTTTTCCGGTAAGGTATATTCCAAACGCCCAGTTGTCTCATGGCCTATATTTGTCTCACTCTTGGTGAACCAAGATTAAAATTGAGAATTAGCATAAGTTGCACGACAATGGACTCAATTTAATAAGATGTATTATCCAATAGATGGCATCTCATTATGATTGCGATGAATAAGCTCGAGTCAATGGAGTGTATGAAACATACATAAATCTAAAAGTTCAAAAACGAAACTAATAATTTGAACTCTAAAATAAGAGTGGTAGGGAGAATTCTTCTTGAATTTATAACACACTAAGTGTTTGTTGAAAAATTTGTACGGATAATCCAAAAATGCCAAATAACCCTTTGTTGACGTCAATATCATATGAAATTACCGAAATGAACTCGCGCACGCAAAGAAGCTTATCTCGCTCTCGCTCTCTCTTCTTTCTCGCTCTCTCTTCTTTTTATCACTCACAATCCCTCTCATCTCGCTCCCCCTCTCCCTTTCTCACTCTCACTCTCACTTCTCTCTCTCTTCATTTTCTCTCACAATCCATCTCATCTCGCTCTCTCTCTCGCACTCGCTCACGCTCACTAGAACTAGTCGTGTCGGAGCTGCTTGTGCGAGAGAAGTAGAAGAAGTCGCAGAAGAAGAAGACGAAGAAAAAAAAAAAAAAAAAAAGAAAAAAAGAAGGGGAGTCTTGTTGGAGAGAAAGAAGAGAAAAAAGAAGAAGAAAATCAAGGGCAATACTGTAAATTTACATAATCATGACATCATCTAAAGGTCATTTGACATTTTAAAAAAAAAATTAGGTTCAGTGAAAAATACATTTATATCAATGTGATAATTTAAAGTGCAAAAACCAAAACCAAACTCAACAGGAAACCATCAGCAGTACAACCTCCTTCAAGCAAACAGGCCTGCAGCAAAGTAAGGAATACAAGTGATGCTGCACATATCAATTTCTTCTAAAACCAATTCAACTTGAAATAATGTAATTCAAAAGTTGGTATATATGATAAACTTCTAATATCATATATCTAGTTTATTGGAAAAATAATATCAAAATGTGAGAAAATTCGAATGCATAAGCATCATGAAGCAAGCAAATGCCATAATTTCATCTCCCAAAAATCATTTATCTAGTTTAATTGAACCTGTATCTTACATTTCAATTTGTTCAATTAATTGATGTAAAATCAAAGACATACACAAAAGTAAACCACAGGAGCATTTCATTCTATGATGATATCATGGGAAAGAAAAGGCAATACACGAAACAGAAGGGATAGTTGAATCCTATATACAGAGTCCATGAACTATCCATATAACAAAGATTGTTGCATCCCAGCCTATATGGTTCTCTAGTTTTTGAAGAGCTCGGGAAGATGTGCATTGGTGAGCTTAGTCCTCTTGCTGATCTCTTGCTTCTTTTTCTTTGGCTTCGGTTTCGAGGATGCTACATGTTGTGCATTGGCTCGCCTCTTCGCTGTGTTGGTTGCAGGCTTCATCCCATTCTTCTGCAGATCCTTTTCAACATCAAGCATGTCACGAGGTAATTCAATCTCCCAAAAGAGTTGCTTCAGATCATCGTCTACCTTGATTTGAATTCGAGGGTCGTTTGGATATGCAATATCTTCTTGTGAATCGAAGTTGGAGAGAAGCCAAACCTGGCCTGAGGCTTTTAGGGCCTAAACAAGAGGGGGAAATAAATATAACGTAATTCAAAAAGTAAAGCTAATGGACTGTGTTTTCCATTCATTATATAGTCAAAGAAGAGTACAGCCATGTGCTTTCCATTCATTATATAAGCAAATTAGTTGTAACAAGAGGGGGAAATAAATATAACGTAATTCAAAAAGTAAAGCTAATGGACTGTGTTTTCCATTCATTATATAGTCAAAGAAGAGTACAGCCATGTGCTTTCCATTCATTATATAAGCAAATTAGTTGTAACAATACAAGGGCCGGTTCCGTCAAAGAGAACTTTATATAGTTTGGGAGCCCAAAAAAGGGCAATCAACACGGTATGGAAATAGATAGACATCACTTCTCAAGAAACATAACCTCCAAGCCGGTCATCCTACTGCAGCTGAATATCATGTCATTACCAAAAATAAAATAAAATAAAAGAAGTACAGGAGCACTAAGTTCAATGTAAAATTCCCACGAATCACTCCACATATCTTTATTAAATTAGATGCATAACCCAAAAGCATAATTATAAGTAAAATTCCTAACCTATGAGATATTATGTTATTTTTATATAATAAATATGGACATCTTGCCTAGTTGAAAACCCTTTCTTTAGGAGGTTTTTTTGTAAGCCCTCCTTTTATTTTTTTTCCTCAATGACAGCAGTTGTTTCTATCCAAAGAGAGAAAGAGAGGTTCTTCATCTTCGTACTGGCCTCAATTATTTTATCATGGTTACCAAGATTACTTGAAGGAATTGAAGTCGTGGATGACTTGGATGTTTAGGCCCTACCACCCGTTCTTTTTCAAGCTTAATGTATAGGTTATTGCCAAAAGCAAACGTTTCTTGTAGATTTTTGCAAATTCTCAACTACAATTTAGGTGCAACAAAGTTCAATGCTTCTTCTTGTACAATGTACATTGGTTTCCAAGAATTGTAATTATTTGTTAGACCTTATAATTTTAGATTTGAGCCCGTTCGTATGGTTAGTCTCGGATTGGCTCCAGTTGTTGAATTGTCCTTTTGTTTCCACTTCTAAACTATTTCATGTTTCTCAATGGAAGTTTGGCTCCTCATTAGAAAAACAATTTGTTTTGACAATGACTAAATCATGGGGTTAAATCCTTCAATTTAAATTTCAGCTCCTAATCATTAACACTATTCTCTACGACTTTTGGGATAGGAATTGTTGGATGAATAAAACCTTCTAATGTACAAAGGAGACACCACAGTCTAACCAGGAAGAAAAGTAAACAGACTGACTTATGAGGTATAGCATGAACAAGAACCTTGAAGGCTTGAACGTCAACATGAATAGTGAGCAAGTCATACAGGCATCAATCAAATTTCTGCAGGTAGGAACGAGCTTGCTCTAAAATCAGTCTGGTACTAACTCCTAAAATGGGGGATGGCTAAGAAGCGTGGATACAGATACAAGGCATGGATCGTCACTACCCAGACACGATGACACGACATTTTTTAAAAATTTAAGACACGGACACGACAATGACGTATTCATTAAAACATACATTTTTTTTAAAATATATATCATTTTTAAACCAGAAGGAAATTTAAAGTCAATGAATTTATTCATTTATATGCTTAAAAAATTAGTTTGATGTATTTCATTATCAAAATTTATTATTTTTGTCTTAATGTATTTATTTAGTATATATAACAAGTGTTTGATACATGCCTAACAAATGTTGGTTCTATTTTGACTTCATACAACTAGTGTCTAAACAACTATTATACTAACAAGTGTCTGATACGTGTCCCACAAGTGTCAGAGTGTCGAACGCTAGTCAAACTAAAGTGCCCATGCTTCTTATCGGATGGAGAGGAGGAAAAACAGGGAGGAAACACAAGGGGTATACTAGCAAAGGAAATTGGGGGCTTTTCTCACAGCTACTTAGAACAAATCTTTCCTTTTATTTTCAAAAATATTTTTAACAACAGTTTTCAGACCATATGGTTGATTATCTGAGGCTATTCTCCACATAAAATCACCATTCACCAGCTATCAGAGAAAGATGCTTCTCACAACATTCTCAAACTACCCCTTTAATAGACAAATCAAAACTTAATAACTTGCCGGCTTTAATTTACACTGCATTTATATCCATATAGAAATTAGAATACAGATCCCGACAAACTCTTGTACTAATCTCTGAGGTAATTAGAAATATAAATGAACTATAATTCTGATCCGTGTGCAAATAAAATACACGACCTTAAAAGCTCAAGAATTACACAAGACATTTGATGTCCAAAATAGCCAATATGTTGGAACATCACAAAGGTTATTTTGCCCAAGCAGTTCAAATAAGGATAGCATCATTCTAAGAAGCACGGACACGGATACGAGACACGGATATGACACGACACGGACACGGCGACACGCCATATTTCAAATATCTAGGACATGACACGGCAATGACACGTTTACTAAAATATACATTTTTGAAAATATATATCATTTTCATACCAAAATAAAATTAAAAGTAAATGGGTTGATGCATTTATATGCTTAAAAGACTTAGCTTGATGTATTTCACACTCAAAAGTTAGTATTATTGTCATATTGTCATATATGTGTCTTTTTGGTCTACTCAACAAGTGTTCAATGCATGTCTAACACATTTGTTGCACTAACAAGTGTCCGATACGTGTTCAACAAGTGTCGGAGTGTCCAAGTGTCCGACACGTGTCGGACACGGACACGCTAGCCAAACTAAAGTGTCTGTGCTTCTTAGGCATCATTCCAGGGTCATTTGTTATTTTGCACTTTGTCGCATTCAAAATGGGAAAATCACATTAAAAAATTCTTTATTATACGTACTTGCAAGTCCTCCATAACGCTTGGATAAGCATCCTTGAGATCAATGACAGCAATGCCTTCTGGAAATTTTCTAATCAAGTAAAGAAGTTGACTCTTATCCTTCAGGTCATGCTTGGACTGAATACACCAAAAACAGAAAAAAGAGGGGAAAAAATGTCATCCTGAAGGTTCAAACTTTTAAACTAAACAAGTACAAGTCGATGCAAATTATTACAGGTGTTTGAGAATATAAATTACCTTGTATGAGAAACGCCTCCCATCATAGTGCACCTTTGGGTTATTCCGCAGACTATCATAGACAGCCTTGTTTGAATTTATATCAACATAACATGCTTCATTGATTTGCTCAGGTGTAAAGGCTTGCCTTGTCTATTAACATGCACAATAAGCAAGCTGTAAGATTGTAGCATAACCCTACAGTTCTGATTTACTACGAATAGAGAAAAATGCATTTCAGATGGACTTTTCTTTAGCTTTTTCACAGCCAATTCAAAATCCAGAGAGCACGGGGAGGGTATTAACATATGTAATTTGCCTGTAAAATACATTTTTTTCCCCAACAAAAAGTAAGGAAAACGACCACACAAAAGCCACTGAAGAGGATCCTAGCTCCTCTTGCCATCTAATGCCAATCACAAGTCTCACTACCTGAAGAAGCCCCCATGCCCGCCAAATCTCCCGGTTAAAAGAGTATCCATTAGAAACAACACATATTGAATTTATGGAACTTGAACAGATTAATAACGCGAAATTTCAGCATATGCTCTACACAGTTCAAATCAATAAACGGTTCATTAAATCCTGTCCTATACAAAGCCTTACATTGAAGAATTTGATCAAACACAAGAAACCAAGTAAAGCAAATAAGGTGGAAGGAAGAAAACAAAAGGGGAAAAAATAAGAAAGATGGGTGATGGGTGTGAACCTCCAGCAGCAGGTCAATAACCCTCTTGATCTGAGCCCCGACTGGGGATTTCCTTATGCTGTTAATGTGTTGAAGTCTCTCAGTATCATTTGAAAATTTCACAGCAGGAGCCGGAGGTCTTGCAATGGAAGCAGCTGGTGCAGGCGTAAACTTGGGTGTAGGCTTGGATGCAGACTTGGAAGCAGCAATGCCAGACAAAGTAGTCTGACATCTTTCTTGCTGTTTCTTAAACCTATCTAGTTGTTCTTGCAACGCCATTGAATCCCCTCACAGTTTTCAATGATTCTCAACCCTAACAATCAAAATAACAATAAAAATCATCAAAATAGATTCACCCAATAAAATCAAATTGCCGAGCATCCCATCAAGCCCAACCCACGATTGAAAATACCCAGAAAAGAAAAGGATAGTTAGTAGAATACCACAAATTGCATCGGTTAGACAGACCAGAATTGACCGCCGTGGATAAGACGACGGTGGGATCGCTGGTCGATAACTTTTAGTATACGTAATGGAGTTGATTGTTGAATCGAGTTCAGTTCGTGCGGCTATGAAGGTCGAGAAGAATGAAGATGGAAGATGGAAGATGGAAGCTGGAATTGGGAAAGCGCGAGGGGGAAAGAGAGAGAGAGATGGGGGACGACTTCTTTGAGGAAGGTTAAAATGAGATATGGCGTCGGTCCATGAAGAAACCCAACCAATTCTCGGTTTGGTACCTCAGTTTAGAATATTTCTAGTTTGACCCCCTAGGTTTTAAATTATTACATTTTTAACGATGCTTGGAAGTGATTTTAAAATCATCAAAATCAGCACACTTTTAATCACTTAAAATTAATTTAATTTTCAATTTTACACTTTAATGCAATTTTCATATCATCAAAATTAGTTTTGAAGGATTAAAAACATGTTTTATGGTAATTTTGAAAATGACAAAAGTAATTTTAACCATTTTAAAATCACTCCCAATCATGTCCTTAATGAATTTTGAGTTCAATTTGATTTCTAAGGTCTTGTTTGGTAATTAGAGTTTTCTGTTTTTGAAGTTTATGTTTGTTTTCACCCAAATTTCTTACCATGATTTTCACTTTCTTTTGAAAAATATTTGAATTTTTAGTCAAAATCTAAAAACAAAAATAAAATTTCAAAAACTATTCCTTTCAATTTTCAAAACTTGGTTTGATTTTTTAGAACGTTGGTAGAAAGTAGACTACACAACTTTAAAATTTGTTAGTGAAAGTAAAGTTTAGAAACTTAATTTCTAAAAATCAAAAATAAAAAATAGAATGGTTTCCAAACAGAGCCTAAGTTTTAAAATGTTGCGTCCTTATTATTGGATTTAGATTTTAGCTTTTAGTTGGATTTTGATTCATAAGCTTTAAGATCTTGCATTTTTACTCTTCAATTTTCACTTATATTCACTTTTAGCCATTTAGGTTAATTTTCAATTGACTGATTTAAAACCATTAAATTAATTGTAATGAAATTAGTTTTCATGTCGGTCACTATTAAAGTTAATTGAAAAATCCACATCCTAATTACTTTTAATTAATTAATTAAAAATTAACACTTGGATTCAAAGCAAAAATTACTTACGGCTAAAAGGAGCATAGCTCAACTGACATTATGCTTGTACTATCAATCAAAGGTTTGATTCTCCCACCCCACATATTGTAAAAAAAAAAAAAAAATTAAAAATAAAAAACAACCATTACTTAATCTAGGGTAAATGTAAAATATAGAAATCTAGGGATTGAAATTTGTATTATAAAAAGTATTGGTTGATTGAAAGTTCAATTTGATTGAAAGTATTGAAAGATTTTTCTTAGAAAAAGTATGAAAGTTCAATTTGATTGAAAGTATTGAAAGATTATTGAACATTTTGGTTTTGTTGAAAGATTATTTGAAAGTTTCATCTTAAAATATTTTGTTTTGAAGTTTAGTTGCTTGAAAGATCTTGATTTTAAAAATATCGTTTGTAGTAAGTTTTGACTAAAAAGTTTTGCAATTCAAGATGCACAAAAACATTTTAGGCAGGATGGGGTTAAAAAATATCCACCTCATTAATAAGATTATTTTAGCTAAACACACCTAACGAATTTTAAATAGGGAAGACTCTCTCTTAACTAAAACTCTCAAGGCTAAATATTTTCCTCATATGAATTTATTGTATGTAGATCTTGGCAGTTGTCCATCTTATATTCAGCAGGTCATCTTATAGGGTAAGAAATTAGCTATTCAAGGAGGAAGGTGGAAAGTGGGTAATGATGCCACTATTGATATTTATGCAGATTAATTTGTGCCTCGAGAGCGAATGCCCAAAATTCTCTCCAGTCCATGACCAATGTTAAACCATTCTTCGGTAGCTTGATTATTAGCAACAATAAGAATGACCAAAAAATTGTGGATCTTTTCTTGCATGAGGATGCCACATAGTTAAATTCTAAGCATTCCTTTAGCGCACACTCTCTCTATGGATTGTTTTTTCTATCACTATAATCAAAATAGAGTTATACACTGTTAAAAGTGGATACAAGTTAGCTTAAGATCTTGATTGCAAGGTTTCTATGTCAACAGAGTATCAAAGCAAAGAAATGTGTTGCCTACTGTGGAATATAAGCGTCCCTTAAAAAACAAAAATCTTTTTTGTGGCATGCTTGTATTGGAACCCTTCCTACAAGGGCAAATTTTTATCATAGTAAAATTTATGTTTCAGGCTATCACCCTCTCTGCAAAAGTGCTCTTAAAATAAAGCTCTGTATGTATCTGGTATTGTAAACAAACGAGAAAAAAATTGGAGAAGTTGATCCTCTGTGCTATCATATATGAACACAAAAGATGCTAACTTTGCTTCTCTTTTTTATAGAATCTCAACTGCTCTAAGTTTGAAGACAATGTTAATTTTCACATTGATTTCTGTTGCCATATGGAACCAATATTACTTGATGGTGTTTTATTGATATGGTCATGAGGATGCAATTTGACCCTATCCAGTGGGCTTGGAAGTTTTGTTGAGGAGATGGATATGTATGCTACTCAAAAGAAGATTGAGTTTGTCATAGCCCAAATGGCCTCTCTTTCGATTATTGATGACGTTTGCATTATCCGTTGGAAACCCTCATAGGGTAACTCGTATAAGCTTAACCTTGATGCTTCTTTCGCGATGGGAGCAGTGAACTTTGGAGCCATTGTTCATAATTCCAATGGTGAACCTATGATTTCGATGCGAAAGAACTTTGAAGTTCATTGATATTGTTGAGCTCACTGAGGCTGCGACTATCCGAGAACTTTCTTGAAGTTCGGGATTGTTTCAACAATAAAGTCCAAACATTTGTTTATGACATTCAAGTTTTTCATCAACGAGGCATTTGTTTTAGGCTTCTCTTTTTTTCCACAAATCTATAATTTCATTGCTCATATTCTGTCGTGTAATGCACGTCAAACCAAACTCTCGTGTCTAGCTTATAGATCACTCCTATAAATCAATGTTGTTGTGTCTAATGATTTTATCTCTTTAATTTCTTATTTTTTTACATGTAAAAGAAAACAGGTTATAGAATTACTTGCTTCTCTTTTTAAGCTTAATGATTGTGGAGATGAAAATCAAATTATCAACTTTTTAAATAGTCATTGATGTTTTATCTACATAACTATGCAACATTGGTGAAATTAGTCTACTCCTTTTCTCAAGTTATTTGCATTTGCAATTTAAATACATACCTACTTTAAAAAATTCCATTTTGGTTGTTGTATTTTTAGACTAATTCCATATAGTCTCTATATTTTTAAATATTAAGTTTAGATTTTCAAAATATTAAAAGTAATCATCCTTGTTAGTATAATAATAACTTGGTCAAAATATTATGTTGGTCAATCTACTTTTTAAACTCATTCCATTTTAATCATTTATTTCTAACATCCAAATTTAGTTTTTTCACCTTAAGCAAGTTAATTTTTATCACCTTTTTGAATTCTTTTTTCTCAAACTTGATTAAATAATAATAATAATAACCCTAGAAATGAAAGAATAATGACATTATAACCTTACTTCCAAATTTTATAGAAGACTAATAAGTATAATAAACTTGAAAGTTAATAATAGCATCAACTAATTTTAAAATTTATTAATAACTTTCATAAAAAAAAACATTAAAAAAAGGTACTTTAACCTAATCGTTTTCATTCAAGAAAATAAACATAAGCACAATAATCCATAATGTCAAGCATACAATTGATACTAAAAGTCATTTATTAATTACAAAAGTGTTATGTTTATTAGAATAGTAATCAATAATAATAATAATAAAAAAAAAAAAAAAAAAAAACACTTACAAAACCATTAAAGTTAAATTTTAAACTTCAAAAACCTTGATGAAAATTTCAATAGTGCATCTAATAATTTCTTGAAATTTAAATTCTGGAAATAACAAAAATCAAATACACATACAATTGAATGTGTCCAATATAACTCTACACCTTCAATTTTGTATAAAAGGTTGCAAGGACCTAATAAAAACAAAATCAAAATTAAAACCTATTATACATTAAAAATTTAAATTTATGGGCCAAATAAAATCTGACTATTAGGAAATAAATTGAAAGATTAGTTTGGACGAAATAGAACCAAACATGAAGCCATGGAATACCTTAACTTTACATAAACTATTCCGGATGCATCATACAAAATAAAATAAGGTACGGATGGAAAAAGTAGTTTAATTATAATTATAAGAATTTGCTTAAAATGTTTGTTCCCTCCTTCCTCAGATAATCAGACTTCAAAACATTAAAATCTCAATATTGCTCACAGGGTACGAATAATAGTTAGGCCCTCAAAGATAAGAACAAAATTTATACTTGCAAAGCAGTAGTTCCAGTAAACTTCAATTTGCACAATGAAAATTTGAATTTATAAGATTCCCATAAGCTAAATGAAAGGAAAAATAGTTAACAAACTCTTTAATCAAGCTGTGCTAACTCATTCCACTGAAAATTCATTGAACTGCTTGTAAGACTTTTCAAGGAAGGTTTGAGCTTGCTGCAGCTCCTCCGCCATAGCTACCAGCTCCACGGCCAAAACCTGGCCTTCCACCAGGACCCTGAAAATTTTTTAGGTATGACACAACAACAATCAATAAAACACTCGAGAAACAACCATCAAAAGACTATCACAAACTTCTTTTATCGAGATCACACATATATGACTATCATAAATTTCAAATTCATTCAAAATAACTTCAGCACCAACCATAAAATACCGTAATCAGAATGTCATTGTGCACAAGGATGGCGTATCATGGGACTCAAGAATTCCAGTTCTTATAACATTTCTAATATTTCCGCTACCCATTTTTCTATTATGCCACTACCCTTCATGTTCACCTAATACCTAAATAGTGAATGGTTTAAATCACGTTGAAATCAGTAATCACTTGGGCCCTAGAAAATCATTATATTGAAAGTGAACAGACCATGGCACGATGCCCAAAAAAAAAACTACTACTAAACATTTTAACTAAGTTACTAGCAGAGCAGACAAACTGATTAGGAAGCACTTTTGGAGGAAAGCTTCAACAGATGAAGAGAGTAATCTATAAGTATAAGATGTCATCCAATTGACTCATGAATGAATCACTTAAGAATCTCAAAACCTTTCACCATCTCACTGCACAAGTCCGTTAACTTAATAAAATTCTAGTTAGATACATGAACAGCGATTGTATTGCTTTTTATAACGTTCCCAGAACAAAAGCAGTAAAAAGCAGCATTTTTATGTAGAGAGCATCAACCATATTACAGATAGCACTATGACGATTATATAAAAATTACCCCAAATGAAGGCCTGTAATCTGCAGGAGCTCCTCCCTTGTCACCACCAAATTCACCACCAGGTCCACGAGGACCTCCACGGTAGCCATCACGGTCACCGAACCTTCTCTCACCGCCCTCAAAACGAGGTGGACCCCTGATTCATAAGAGTCACCACAACTCAATAAGAATGCTAACAAGAATAGATACAACTTACTAAATAACAAAACAGATGCAAATTACAAAACAGATGCAAATTACACAAATAGCTACTCAAATATGCCCTTGCCCTTACATTTTACTATCATATCATACATTATAAATACACATCCATCTTTAAATCTAGACTGTAAAAACAGAATCCTCCGTAGCTCAAGAGCACAGATGAATAAGCAACAAATCCTAATAAATTGATTGGCGCTATAGATATAATTTATACCGTGGGCGATCGCCGGGTGGTCCGCCAAAGGGCCTACCAGCGGGCTTGGCTTGTTTCTTCAAGGTAGCAGGGACAATTTCAGAAGGAAGATTGAGGTAAGTCCTGAGGAACTCAATGCCATCATTGGTGAGGTACCAGTAGTAATGCATCCAAGCAAATGTCTCGCGCACATATTCCTTGGACTTGAAGCTCTGCATCAGCTTAATAACCTGCAAATTAGGCACATCGATTTCTGGGTGCTTGGCCAAATTGTAGTCCTTCTTGGCATAGCAAACCCCCTCTGGAATCATAACAACAACCAATAAATAAAATCACGGAATCATCATCGATTCAGAAAATGGGAAGAAAAAAAAAGAATAAGAAAACGCTAGATGAAGAGTGGTTTGAGTTTGATTATACCTTGAAAGAGATATTTTGAGATTTCCCTACGGTTTTTTTCTGAAATAATCTGAAGAAAAGAATAAAATGAATATAAGAGACCAAATACTAATCCCTAAACAAATATCGCCATCTCAGACGAAATAAAACCCGACATACTACAACAATTCAAAATACACAAAAGGGTAGCAATTCCCACTCCCAGATCGATTCCTTTTGGAATACACCAATACTCTAGGACCCAGAAAAAAGAAAGAAACCATAAATTAGAGGCATTTATAGAGAAGAGAGAGTTGAAGAAGAAAAGTACCATGGTTGAAGCTGAGGAAGAACTGAAGACAGCAGCAGTAGAAGGAAGAGGCGCGAAGAAGGGGAAGGAGTAGGAGTAGAGAGAGAGGGAGTGAGCAGCTGTGAAAAGAGAAGGAGGAGGAGCAAGCGGCTAGGGTTTGTGGGTGTTGAATGGGTCGATGGGCTGCATTTGATTGGGCCGATGGGCTGTGAAGAATGGGATGGATTGGGCCTACTGTAGGGATAAAGTAGGAGATGGGCTGAGATATACACAGCAACACGTGTCGTGTCCAGGTTAAGTTACAAAATTGAATCTGATTATTTTTTAGGATAATTTTAATTTATAGGCTATATTTTAAAAATGTTATAATCTATAATAATGGTATAATGAGAAAGGGAAGGGGAGCCCATTGTACAATGAATGAAAAAGAATAGGTTTGGAAGTTAGAAATACAAATAATTTGAGGCAAAGCCAACAGTCCATATGGTAATGTCAATAGTACTAACACGCATCCACTTCCTCTTTTGTCGGATTTATATCTTTTTTCTTTTTTCTTTTTTTTTTTTTTTTAATTTTTTTTTTTTTTTTATCATCCTTTTCAAAACAAAACAAATTTATATATACATACTCCTACCCCACCAATTGTTTATTATTTATTATTTTCCTATCTATCTCTTAAAAACTCTCATAATATTCATTCGGATACTTTTTACATGTCGGTATCCACAAAATAAAAATAAATAAATAAAATTCCTACACCATTTTTTTTCTTCCTTTGACTAATGTATTATCGAACTATAATTTTAGGTATTGATTGTAAATTGTTGAAATTTTAAATATATATTATATAAAGTTGCGGATATTATAAATATTTAGGGTAAAACATTTTTTCATCCCTAGATTTTGGCTCTAGTTTCTATTTGGTTCTTAAGTTTCAAAATGTTACACATTTAGTTCTTAAGTTTTGATTTAGGTTTCAATTTAGTCCTTAAGTTTCAAAATGTTACAATTTTACCCTTGAGATTTGATTTTTGTTTCAATTTGGTCCCTAAGTTTCAAGATTTTACATTTTTAACCTCGATTTTTCACTAAATACTCATTTTCCATCTTTAGTGTTAAAGTATCTTAATAAATTTAAAAGAATTAAGAGAATCATAATTAATTAAGTTTCACTATTTTTCATCACTTTTTAAAATTAAATTTAAAATTTCACTTCATAATATTTTAAATTAATTAATAGACATCAATAACAATGATTGGAGATGAGTAATTAATGAAAAATTGAGGTTAAAAATATAAAATCTTGAAACTTAGAGACCAAATTGAAACAAAAATCAAATCTCAAGGGTAAAATTGTAACATTTTGAAACTTAGAGACTAAATTAAAACTAAAATCAAAACTTAAAGACTAAATATGTAATATTTTGAAATCTAGGGACAAAAAAGTATTTTACCCAAATATTTAGGTTAAATTACCAATTTGGTTAATCAAACCTTGCAAATTGACCTTATCAAGATAGTATTATTGTGTGAGATTCATAGTGTACTTTTCTATATGGCAATGAGCATTTTTTTTTAATGGATTGTGTTAACTAGTTGTATTGGAGAACAAATGAGAGAGACAAATTGTAAGATAACTTAGCCTAAACCAAAAAAATCAAGTTGAACTTAAGTTCAAATGATTGGATCAAAATAGTAATTTAACATATTTTAGAGGTTGTGTAGACAATATACTTTCAAAAAATTTGGTATGTGATCAATATCCTTAAACTTAAACCACTTTCTATTGATATGTATAATTTGATGGTGGTTTGCTTAACCTGCTTTGATGATTAAGTTAGAGCACAAAGTGATGTTGAGTGGAGCATAGGTGAGGTTGTATATCTTGATTAAGGAGTGGACTTCCATATACTTATACTTGTGATGTCTGACATTATCATAAGACTCCTATGATGGATTAACGGTGTCAGTGAAGGAGATGTTGAGGTCTTTTCTTCAACCTATTGTCCTGCTCAGAGTTTTATTTTATCCCATTAGATAATCGGCTCGAATCTTAACTTTGTTTAATGGCCCCAAGGTCCTCATTGCCTTTTGTTGGGTGCTCATATCGGATTTTTATTTTTGAGTCTAGTTTTCATTTAGTTCCTGGATTTTAAAATGTTATACTTTTTAGTTCTTAAATTTTAGTGTGATTTCAATGTTGTCCTTAAGTTTTAAAATGTTACACTTTTAGTCCTCAAGTTTTGGGTTTGATTCCAATTTCGTTCTTAGGTTTCAAAATGTTACAATTTCACAATTGAGAGATTTTAGTTTTTGTTTCAATTGGGTTCCTAAGTTTCAAAATTTACACTTTTAAACTCGACTTTTCACAAAATACTCACTTTTAGTCTTTGGCATTAACGTTTATTAATTAATTTAGAATAATTATGAATTTTAAAATTAATTTTAATAAGGATAAAAAATAGTGAAACTTAATTAATTATAATTCTTTTAACTTAAATAATAGACATTAGCATTACAGAAAGAAAGTGAGTCTTTAGTAAAAAAAAATGAGATTAAAAGTGTAAATCTGGAAACCTAGGGATCAAATCGAAACAAAACTCAAATCTCGAAAATAAAATTATAACATTTTGAAACTTAATAACTAAAGTGAAACCAAACTCAAAATGTAAGAACTAAAAATGTAATATTTTGAAATTTAAGAATTAGATGAAAGCTAGATACAAAATCTAGAGATCAAAAGATTTCTTTTGACAGATTTTAATTTTCGATGTTTAATTAATGTGATAAAATAATAATAGGAAAATTATTATAAAAAAAAATATCAAACTATTTACAAATACAAAAAAAGTTCATTGTGTATCAATGATAGACTCACAGTGAAAATAGTTTGATTCATTTTTTTTTTATTAAAAGTCAATTTATTATTATATTATATTATAATAATAATAATAATAATAATAATAATAATAATTTAAACGAATGTACGCTTACAAATCATATATTAATCATAAATAAATAGCCAATCAATGGAAAGAAGAAAAAACAAAAGAAAGCATTTGAAAATAGAAGAAAACGCTGTTTTCTTTCCCCAATTATTCGTCAACCCGACCAATTATTTTTAATTTTAAAAAAATTACAAAGTTTAGTTGAGAAAATTTTAAGTTTGTGTCTAGAAGATTCTAAACTTTTAAAACTTAAATATAATAAATCTCTCAATCACCTCTTAATTTTGTGCTTATTAAGTTCGTAACATGTTAATTTTTTTAAAAATAAGTTTAATTAATTGTTAGATTAGTAATAAGATATTAAACTTTTAATTTTTGTTGGTAGGTTTGTGAATTTTTAAAAAATATATATTGAATTGGTGAGTAATTTAGTAGATATATAATTGAAAATTCAATAATTTTTTGTCATTAAATTGAAAGCTTAAGAATTTATAAGACAATTTCGTAACTTAGAGATAAAATTGATATTCATATAAAAATTTATGGACTAAATAGATATATAGATGAACGAAATTTATAATTGGTTTGAATATTATTATTATTATTATTATATTTATTAATATTATTATTATATTTATTTTTGACAAAATTCATTGTTATTTGGCTTCTCTTTAATCTCTTCTACGCGTTTGCTGACAAAGGATGTGTGATGTATCGTATGCCACTAAAATCAGTCAACCCTTTTAGACAATGATTTTTTCCTCATTAATAATATATTATTTGGCTATCTAATCTAAAAAATAAAATAGATATTATGCTGAATTTAAAAATAAAAAAAAAAAACTATATTGGCCACATGCTTATTGTTGATGTCAAAATTCGACTAGGAAAAATGCACTTGACCTTAGCTTCACGTCACATTAACAATAAATTTATTTCAAGGGGAGAAAAACATAGCTTGGCACAGCAGTGTAGTGCTTACCACACACTTCGATACTTAAGTGGGAGTGAAAGAATGTGAAAGTTTAGGGAGTTTTAGTATTGGATTCAAGCTACTTCATATGGAGCTATAATAATGTATTTATAGAAGTGATTGACCTAAGTTATTTGGATAGAATTTTGAAGTCACTTTAGGATAATCATTCAACTTACGAGGCCAATGGCTTGCTTTGTTTCATATTTGGCTAGAGTTGGCCAACCATCTTCTCCTATGCCTATTTTTGTCTTGGGGTGATACTTTGGGTCGGGACATGCGCGTGATATGCCCCATTAGCTATTTAGCTAGGCTCGGCCTCGATCTTGATCGAGGACGAATATGTTAATTTGGGTTTTGACACAAACTAACTCTCTCTCCTAGACCTATTTTGGACCTAATTAAGGTGTCATCTTTGGCCCAAACATTGTTATTTTCTATCTAATTGTTTCTATTCCTGTTTTATGTCGATTATGCTCTGCGGCCCAAAATCACGGATGTGAATATTATTCTTTGATGGTTTAATATAAGTTATATGAAATTGAAAACAGAAGCCTACTAATATTGTTTACTAAAGAATGTTGTGATGTGAATCATAATATGAATCAAATAATTTGTAATTATTAAGACACTCTTTTTATATTTTTTTTAACTAACTAAAACGCATTATTAAATAAGTTGTCAATTTATTGTGCAATAATAATAATAATAATATCTCAATTTAATTCTTTTTAATCTAACATCTAATTGTTGAATGAGAAATTATGATAATTATGAATGTCATTATTTATAAATTAATAATATCATTATACTTTGGACCATAATAAATTGAAAATTTATTTTAAATGACAAAATGCTAAAAATATAAACAAATATAGTAAAATTTCACTATTTATTTGAGATAGAGAGTGATAGACTACGATAGACTACTATTTGTGTCGCGATAGACTATAGATAGACACAGATAGTAGTCTATCGCGATCTATCACAGATAGATAGTAAAATTTTGCTATATTTGTAAATATTTTGATTCATTTTTCTATATTGAAAACAACCATAATATTAATGGTTAATATAACTAAAACTATTATTCCTTATCATATTTATAGTAGTAGAAAGAATTAGGGTTTGTTTGAGAGTGATTTTAAAATCATTAAAATCACTTTTGTCATTTTTAAATCACTCAAAAACACACTTTAATCACTCAAAATTAATTTAATTTTAAATTTTACACTTTTAAATATAATTTTCAATCATCAAAATTAATTTTAAAGGATTAAATACATATTTCACATTAATTTTAAAAATGACAAAAGTAATTTTAATCAGTTTAAAACTACTTTCAAACATGTTCTTATCATAGGTAAAACAATCAATTTTTCATATATGAGCAATCAATTTTTCATATATGACTTTCAATGATTTACATATATGTATTTGAATAATGATATACATATATGTATTTTTCAAATACATATATGCATTAAATGTATATATATATATATATATATTCAAGGCAGACCACCCATTGGGAGTTGGGACCAAGGGGCCCTCCCCCCTCCCCAAGAGTCTCACTTTAAATTAAATAATTTATTGATTATATTTTTATATATTCTTATTGACCCCACAATTTAAAGTTTGTCTATGTTTGATCTTCAATTTAGTTACAATAAAATTCACACTGTTACAATCTATGAGACTGATGTCTTATTTTCAATTATGAATGTTTATTTATTTTACAAAAATCTCACAATCAATGAATTTGTTTTTTTTTTTTGTATTGTTTTTATTTTCTTAAAAAAAACACTAATTCTTATTTAATATTATAAGTTTTTATCTTTCAAATTTATTACTAAAATTTAAGACTATAGTCAAATTAATAAGTTATAAATAGACAGTATTGTCAATATATGGTATAAGGCCAAAAAGGTCATTGTGCAATATATAACATCATAAAAAACGCGGTTTGTCATTCAAAATTTTGTCAATATATATATGTGTGTTAATAAAAAGTTCTGATCCTTTTGACCATATCTCAAATTTTATATTAACAAAACCCAACAAAAGTTTTTCTTTTTCAAGACCCCTTTACCAATGTTTACCTTAATATTTCTTTTAGGTTTAATTGTTAGTTGTTTGCCCTAGATTTGAATTAAATCAATATTCTTCTTATAAAAAATACTTAGGCGCATCTTAGTAAATTATGTTGGGGAAAGTGATGTATGTAATCTAAATACACTAGCAACCTGGTTACACCTCAACTTAAAACAGTATTTTCAATGTATAATATCAACTAGCAAGATAGTATAACAAAACTTAAATTGAAATAACTAGAAACCTCAAGATATTTTTTTTGCACTGGAGGCAAGCAATCTATAAGGATATAACGATTAACTCCGATAGAACTGCAACCTTGAACTACTCGAATCTTGCAGAACTCTTAGATACTTGCTCTAAATTTAACTCAAGACCAAAAGAAAGAAAGAAATAAATGAGAGAATTCTTCAATTTGAAGTGGGATGCCGCAAATGAAGAAACAAGTTGCTATTTATAGGCTAGCAACTTAGTAACTCTAAAAAATACAAAATCAAATCAAATAAATACAAAAATTGAAACATTTGTCAAATTTAACTCAATTTAATTGTTACATGACCAAAATCAAACATAACTCATTCAATTTGAAGAAACTACAAACTTAACTTTCATACATGTTAAATTTGTACATCATCTTAATTTGATGGTTTCAATCCAATTTGAAGTTTCTAACAACGAATATAATCTACACAATTAAATCCATTTTTTTATGTTTCAATATTTAATTGTTTCACTTTCTTTCACTATATATATATCCAACAATCTCCAAAACATTCTTCTTACTATTTTTTTTCAACTTATTTTAATTTATTATCTGTGTGTAAGATAAAAGTAGATGCATAAAAATGGGTGTATCTCAAGTATTACCCTAATTCTTATTTAGAAAAATATGTCTCGAACATTAATATAAACCTCAAATATTTAGTTTATTAAAAAGCTTTTGGTTCCTTTTCTAGTTGGATTCAAATTATTAGCTAATTGAACTTTAATTTGTTGTTTAGATAGATATATTATAGATTAATTTACAAGTTCAATTTGTGAACTTTTACATTGTGTCGACCTTGAATTTAGAAAAGTTTCAATTGTGTGTATCTAGTTAAGATCTTATTTGATAGCTATTCGATTTTTTTTTTTTTTAATTTTTGAAAATTAAGCTTATAAACATCACTTTTATATATAAATTTTCTTTGTTTTATTAACTAATATTTAAGGAAATTTTCAAATTTAAAAATATGCATATTTATAGTTTTTAAAACTTGTTCTTTATTATTAAAATTTGACTATAAATTCAAACGTTCTTCTAATTAAGATAACAACCATTGTATAGGAACTGTGACAAAACAAACACAAAATTTTAAAAATTAAATGAGGCCTATACTTTTTATTTTAATTATAATAAGTGAATTAAGGGTTGCTTGGACTAATAAATGTGACACAACAGAGAGGTTATTTTTTTATTAGTTTATTGTAATTCAAAAAGTATATATAAAATGCATAAAAGTTTGGAAAATTACTATAAACAGAAAAAATATTAAACTATATACAAACATAGAAAAATTTCAATGTCTATCCGCGATAGACCACGATAGAATTCTATCTCTTGAGCGATAGACTTCAATAAAACTTTTTTTATATTTATAAATAGTGCATAACACAAAATATATACTTATTATAAGTAGATAAAATAAGGGCTTGTTACCTAAGTACAAAAATATAGCTTGCAAGCCCTCATTTTAATTCACTGGTTTAATTCTATGTGAGACTCGTTAAACACAATGTGTCAATTTATTTATTTATTTATTTTTGTTACCTGTGACAAATAGTTTATTGTAACATTTTTAATATTTAATACATTTTTTAAATGTTGAGTTAAAGACTTGAGTATTTTTTCATTAAAAAAGAAAAATGTAATTGCAAAAAATGCTTACAACATTCGTACATTTATTACTAAGCTTTTAAATTAAATTTTCAAGATCCAAGGTTCACTATAAATACTTCACTTTCATTCTCTCAATACACATCAACCAACAAATATATCTTTCTCTCTTGTTTTCTCTCATTTCTATCCTTAGCTCTTTTAAGAGGAATTGGAAAAAAGAAGGGTGTTTTAGTTGTGGAGTTTTGAGCTCAACCTTTCAGTACAAAGTGGTTTGAGCTACACAACGTTTCAGTTGGGTTGTTGTATCCTGGAGGGGATAGGCCAAAGAATATCTGTTGCACTGGTGGTTGATATTAAATAATTTCAATATAGACCGCAAAGGGCTTGAATCTCCTTAAAGAGAGCGAGATATCTGCGCCTTAACCTAATTGTTTACGTGTCTGTTTTTTAATATTTACTCTATTTTTTCTCCGTTATTTGTAATTCTCCCATCATAGTTTAGTAACAAATACTTGTTAACTATAATTAACATTAAATCTACGTATAGATAAAATAAAATATGATTTAAATATAAATAAAACTATATGTTAGAAGAAAGTGAGACAATTGACATAAAGAAAAGAAAAGAAAAGGAAAATAGGTTTGAGTGAAGTTTTCAAAGAAAGTTTGATGAAGATAAGAGGAAAAAGTAAGGTAAGAGATTGAGAGGTGATGGGGACAGAAAGCAATGGCTGAAATTTCTTAACCAAAACTGAATTTATTGAGTTTTGAGTTGGGGCTCACAATTATTCAATATTAATTATTAATTTATTTAGTTATATAGAAAATAATATTTTCCCCTTTTAAAATATATATTGTTTTTCATTTTTTTTAATAATTATTATAATTTCCTTATAGTCACTTTCATAATTATCAACAGAATTAATATAGATGCTGTTTTATAAGTCTCTTTATGTGGTCATGGAGTAATTACAAAAACTTGCATTTAATTATTACTATTATTATTATTCTTTTGTATTATAATGCAAAAAAACAACGAGGGGGACAAGGTTGAATTTATCGAAATAATCATATATGATTGCCCCTATGTTAATATATTGATTAAGTGTATTAATTTAAAATTTAAATTTTTTAAATATATTCATTTATATTTTTCTTTAAATTTCATTCGAAAAACATCGTGTGAGACTTATAATGTATCGATTGAACTTCCAAATTATTAAAGATTGCATTTGAAAATCGCCAATGCATCAATTCTTACACATGCATATATAGACTTTCTTCAAACGTTGAATTTACAAAATAGATGATTATAATTAATGCATAGGAGATTTCTTAATCCTAACTAGGAATCTAAATTAATATGGTTAGGAAAGTTTATAGATTTAATTGAGAAAATTATAAATCTCACAAGATATTTTTTTTTTTATAAAAAACGTAATGGACGATATAAATGGATATACTTGCGAAGGTCTAAAATTTTAATGGTTACAATTATTTTTTGATATCATTGAGTGTCTGAGTCAGCTTATGCGCACCTCGACTAATCTCATGGGACAACCCACATGACCCTACAACATTTGGCCACCATGGATTGAACCTTTGACCCCTTAGCTCTTTACCTTTTTTTTTATGTTCCGACTACCGTGAGGTCAACCCATGATGGTTAAATTGATACAATTATTAGTTCAAGATTTTAATTGATGCAACTTCCGTGGATAGAGCATAATTTGATTTTTTTTAATAGCAATTTGCAAAAACCATCTCTAAAATATGGTGATGGGTGCAATTACACTCTCAATCTTTCAATTGTTAAAATTGGACTCTCAAACTTAAAATAGTGGTAGAAATTGGACCCTGATCAAATGATAAAAATTAAACTTTCAAACTTATATAATTGTTACAATTTCTATAATTATGTAAGTTAAATGGTTTAATTTTAATATTTGTATAAGTTTGATAGTTGAATTTTTACCCTTCAAAATATGAGAGTATAATTGCAGCAACTAACTTTTGTAATTTGAAAAAAAAAAAAGAAGAAGAAGAAGAAAGAAAAAGAATGGAGACGACGAAAAGGTTAAAATGGGAGTATTGTTAACGGCGTTAAGGGATATAAGGGAAGGAAGAAGGAGAAGGAGGGCGGCGTTAAAACAGACTGACGGTGACAGGGGAAGAGAGAGAGAAGAGAATTGTGGCGTGGCGTGGCGTGGCGTGGGAGAAGGAGCCTAGTCAAATACCATATTGACTTTTTATTTTAAAAATTAAAATGACATTCCCATTTTGGCCAACTAACATTCTCCATCTGGCGCGCCGTCGACCGCAGAATTGGCTCGGCTCGGCTGACTATAACTATAACACAAGGGAAAAAAAAAGAGTTAAAATACCATTTCGGTGAAATTATTTTGAATTTTATTATATTTTAATCATTCTTTTAATTATTCAATTAATCTTACAATTTAGTCCTCAACAGTTAACTTTTATCTACTAAACAGAGTTTTCACTTTTCATTGAGTAGTGCAGTTTTTCTGGTTAAAATATTAAAAGTAGACTAAAATTGGAGTATAATGACCAAATTAGAACCAAACTTAAAGTATAAAGAACAAAAATATAATTTAATTAAATATAAAAATATATTTGAATTTTAAATAAATAAAAAGTTGTAATATTAGTTTCATAAACATTTCAAAACTATCCTTCAAGTAGAAATCTTTTGGAATTTCCTATTAAAATTGAGACCTAAAATGGTAAGGTTGTAAACCTAAAATAGAAAGTTGATCACTACATTGTTTTAAGTCGCAAATTTTTATCCAAAATTTTAAAGAATTTATACCCTAATGACAGTTTTCAAATTTTCAAGATCAAGAATAGTATTGCAATTTTTGAAGAAACAATTATACTTTTAGCCAACATTTAGGGATATGATTTCTTTTTTAAAAAATTAAATTAGTCTTCTCTTTTCTCTTAAGTTTTTTTTTAACTGAAAATTGAAACCAAGAAATTAAATTTGATATTGCACACAATTCTTATTATTCAATAAAAATTTTTCTCTTTTTTTTATAATCGGAGTAGGTAAATTTGAACCACAAACCTCTCCATCGCCAACACATTTATTATTGTTAAATAAATTTTCAAAACTTGCAAATTGAAAAGTTTATATGTATATTAACTATTTTTTTAATTGTGTTTATTAGAAAGTAAAAGTTTTATACTTATTCAAGTATAAGATAAAAAGATTGAAAAGTTTTTAAAAGTCGGTGAAATTGAAAACTTTAAGGTAAACAAAACAATGAGACAATGTCTATTTTTTAAGGATGGAATTTTAAAAAGCATCCATTATGTCATACCACACTATTTAAATCAACAAGCAACAATTCCGTACAATAAAAGTCAAGAAAGTAAATTAATTTGATATAAGCATACAACTTTTAATGAACCAAATCAAGTCGACATTGAAATTAATAAAACTATTTAAAGCAAAAAAAAAAAAAAAAAAAATTTGAAGCCAAATTTCTTTTAATCCCTTCACATCCTTATTTCATAATACATATTAAATTGTTACAAATTTTATAGAATAAAGATTAAATTATTATAAATTTAAAAATATATAGATAAAATCATTATAAAATAAATTTGACCGACCATATTGTTACTTCTAGAAAGAAACTAAGCATATTTTCTAACCTTAAAACAATTATATGTCAAAATGGATATAATTTTTTTTTTTTAAAAAAAGGAAAAAAATAGGATGATACATACTAAAAAAAGCCGAGTCAAAATAATTTAATTAATCCCACCATTGATTCCGGGGGTCCACAAAGCTTAAGATAACTAACACCACAGAAACAAAAAGCATAAGCTAATAATGAATGGGTAATTAAAAGGGTAATATGGGAAAACAAAAATACAGAAAGTTCCATCCTCACAAATATAAATAAATAAGTAGTAAAAAGAAATGGTCTCCCCCCTTCTTCTCTCACCCCCCGTACAAGCCGTCGCCTAAAACCTCGCTTCCAAATATACAAAATTAATAAAAATAAAAATAATAAATAAATAAATAAATAAATAAATATATATATATATATATATATATATATATATATATATATATAAAAATACTAATAAAAATATTAATTAAATAAAATTCAAAAATAAAAACAAACTGCAAGATCGCCCTTCGCTTTTCATTTCCACTCACAATTCCCTTCCTTGTTCTTCGTCTGAAAAATCCTCTGCAACTATGCCGGCCACCGAATACCCAGGCTCCTTCCTGGGCCGTATCAGCATCCGCAGAAACCAAGTCATCTCCATGGATGGTGCTCACGAGCAGGAGCTCGAGGATCTCGAGCTCTTTCAGAAGCATGTTTCCGAGCGATTTTCCGATTTACTACCTCCTCCCCCCTCCGACGACATTTCTTCCGATCCAATCCTCTCTATCGCATGGCTCAGAAGGCTTCTTGATGAATTCCTCTGCTGCGAGGCCCAATTTAAGGCTCTCCTCATCATGGGCCGCGACCCTTCTCAGATTGTCAAGCCCCCTCTCGATCGTCTCGTACCCGAATTTCTTGATCGCGTCGTTAAGGCTTTGGATATCTGTAATGCCGTTCTTCACGGGATTGAATCCGTCCGACAATTTCAAAAACTCGCCGAAATCGCGATTTCCGCTCTCGATCAGCGCCCGATTGGGGATGGACAGGTTAAACGAGCGCGTAGGGCTTTGAATTCCTTGATTACGTCTATGGCTGTTGAGGATAAGGATTTTACCAGTAAATCCACTGAGAGGGCTTGGTCTTTCGGGCGTCGTGGCGGTGGTGGTGTCGGTACCGGCACCGCCACACCACAGCATAAGGACCGAATCGCAGGGCAATTTCGGTCTCTGTCTTGGAGTATGGCTAAAGGTTGGTCAGCAGCGAAGCAGATTCAAGCGATGTCGTCGAATCTAGCGGCGCCACGCGGTGGCGAATCGTCGAGTTTGCCGCAGACGGTTTATCTGATGAGTACGGTTTTAGTGTTTGTAATGTGGACTCTGGTGGCGGCGTTGCCTTGCCAAGAGAGAGGTGGGCTGCCGACGAACTTTCCGGTGTCGAAGCAAATGAGTTGGGCACAATCGATGATCGGACTGCAGGAGAAAATCGCGGAGGAGTGGAAGAAGAAAGAGAAGAAAGGAAGTGCTGGATTGTTGGAAGAGATGCAGAGGATGGAGAAAGTGAGTCAATCGTTGATTGAATTCACCGACTCATTCACGTTCCCGTTGGAGGCGGAGAGGGCGGAGGAAGTGGCGGGGCAGGTGGGGGAACTGGCGGAGACGTGCAAGAAACTGGAGGAAGGATTGGTGCCATTACAGCAACAAATCAGAGAAGTATTTCATAGGGTTGTGAGAAGCAGGACAGAGATTGTTGAGCTTTTGGAGTATACTGCAAAAGCATCTTCTCCAATTGCGTAAACAGAAATCAAACAAGAAGAAGCCATTAACAAAACGCCATGATTACAGCTAAAGGATCTTCATAACCAATTCCTACTTTTTCTTCAAGCAATCAACTGTGTCGGACTTGGTGGCGACCATGTAGATTTTGTAAGACTTTTTTTTTTCCCTCTCTTTTGGGTATTATTTCTTACTGATGTTTAATTTTTTTTTTTTTTTTTTTTAATTCCTTTTTTGTGTTAGAAAAAAGATTTAAGGTAATCTGCAGATGTAATTGTGATGAAATATAATGCTTTGCTAAAAATGAAATATCGAATTTCTTTTTATAATTTTCCAATTTTGGTATGAAGAATTGGGAAGAGTAATGAATGAGAGATATTTGGAGGGGATAAGGTGAGAAAGGAAATTAATAATTACCCATGTGCCTGCTTTTTCTGTTGCAGATTTTTGTACCTCAATTTCCCTATTATGTTGGATTCTTTTTCACTTTTTATTTTGAAAATAAAAAATCAATTTATATCCCAAACTTGTTAACGGGTATGAGTTGGTTATTATAGTTAGTAATTAGTTTGCATATCATAATAATCTCTTAGTAAGAAGAAATTTAAAATAGTAATATTGTATAATTTGTGCCACCAGCTTGAAGTTGGTAGTTGAAGCACCCCATTATTGTTTCAATCATTTTTTTTTTTTTAAAAAATGAATCAATTTAGATCCTTTATTAAGACAACTTTAGAGTTCTTCAAATATCATATTTTACCAAAATGGACATTAATTCGAAATGGTTACACTCGCGGGGTAAAACTCTAGGAGTCCAAAGGTAGAGGATAGTATAGGATAAAAAGTAATACATGTCTTTAATTGATATAACTTATAAGTTTGTTTCTGCCTTTGAACTTAATTTTGTAGCTAACAAATCTATGATTTATTCGAAACATGTGTCGGTAGATTTTAAAAATATCAACCAAATTTTCATCTCTTATGTGTAAGTTTGATTATGGATAAATGAGAGAGAATTATATGATGGAAAAGAATTGTAGGATATTTATTTATTTATTAGACAAAGAAGATTTGTTGGATTGATTATTGGACATGAATGACAACATGCTAACCATGTTTAAATTATGATTTAGTTTTAATTTTAATAATTGGATTGGCTTAGATACACCATTAATGCTATAAATATGAAAGAATATATATTCTGAAAAAGTCATACAACTTACATTAGTCCTTTATTTTTCAATATCAACAAAATTGGGTTGGATGTACTTGAAGAGCATCTTTATCTCCAATATTCCACAATAAATAAATAAATAAAAATTAAATTACAAATTTAGCCTTGAAACTCTATACTTTATTTCTATTTGGTTCTTAAATTAAAAAAAAAATGTTTAAAACAAAAATTTTTAATTTTATATACAGTGAGTTCTTAAATTTTCAAATTTGAATTCAAGACATCCTTGACATATTTAACATTTTTTGAATTCAAGACATCCTTGACATATTTAACATTTTTTGAAGTTCACTCGCTAAATACGAAATGTTTCATTAGACATAAAATCCATTTGGAAATCTGAAAATTTAAAGATTAGTAAGATTTGAATTTTTGAAAAATTTACAATTTATTTTATGAAAAAGAAAAGAAAAAATGATTATATATATATATAAAAGTTATTAGGATCCCGGTCTGCGTGGAAAATTTCTTTTTCTTCTTCTTCCAGCGTGCGCCAGACCCCCACGATTTTCCTCTCTCCCCCTCTGCAACCACCACCGACACTTCCTCTCTCTCCCTGCCCCGCTTTCGTCGTCTCCGATGCCACCTGCCGCGACCTTTTCCGCCCGTGCGCTGCTGCTAATGTCGCCAGTCCCAGCACCATCGCTGGCTGCCGCACGACCCTCTATCACGCCGCGGCCATTTGTTTGCCGAAAAGTTTGTTGGATAAGTAACTTTTGGTGTTTTTGGGTGGATTTTCTTAAATTATCTTGAATACCCATTAAATTTTGGATTAATTTTTGGTTTGCCTATAAAGTTTGGAGCATAGATTCAAATTTTTGAAAGTCATTGATCGAGCTAAAAATAGGTCGTCGTTATACACATTCAAAGGATCAAATGAATTTATAATATTTAACTTATGTAAACTATACTAAAGAACATAGCATAGATGGTAAGTTTGAGATCGATCCTCGAGGAACTAAATAATTAATCTATTCTAAACTAAACTAATCTTCGAAAAGCAATAAATGCGGGGTTGAAAAAGAAAAGAAAAATTATGCAATAAATTAAAAATGTTTATGATATTTATGATTTTTAGGAATGACAATTTAATAGTTTTGGGGATTTGGCTAAATTGAATTCAAATTCAATTATTGAATCAAAGAGAGTTTGATTAATAGCAAGAATTCACAACCAAAGAGAAACCTCTAATTCATAAAATCAATCCAATTAGAGGTCAATTTCTAATTGCCCTAACTTGTATAATTTCTTCAAGATTAACTCTAAATTCCGTTTATGTATGTATATCCCTCAACGATTTTCAATACTAACCAAAATTTGCATTATGATCTAGGTTTCGTAGTTGCGACGAATTAAAGAACGGATAACCTCTTCCTTAATTCGATTTATTGATCAATTCTAATTAGTTCAACATACATTGATTTAAAGGAAACATGCTTTAAATCAATATATGCATTCCTAATCTTGCAACCTAATTCACAAATTTTATTGCTCAGCACATCATGAATTTTGCTAACTAAAATTCAAATCTAGTCATGACTTCGATTGATTCAAATTCTAAAAATAAGCTCAAGAATTAATCAAGACTTATGCATTTAATCAAAGATTTAAAGAAAGAATCCTCAAAAAATTGAATACAACTTACCGAATTCCTTTAAAGATTTACCATAATCTTGCAACATTTGATGAATCTTCAAAGAATTGGGGAAGGATTACAAGAAATTTGAGAGAAAAGATGAAGGGAGAGTGAAGAACTCTTTGAAAATCGGGCAAAATGGCTCTCTCTCTGGAAATGAAAATAAAAAAATGCTTTTAAAAACTATTGAGAGCGTCTCGACGCCGAGGTAACGTAGCTACGCTCTAGGTTGTGAGCCGCAGTGTAGCGCTGCGTTGTGTGGAGTGATGCAATGCTGTTATGATTTTACTGCATGCTCTTAGGTTGACAGCGTAATTGGAGCGTAATTGGGGCGCAACGATGCTATCCTAAGAGGCATTTTGGTAATTTTGATCATTTCTTCAATTTTGGTGCTTTCATGCTTGTTTTTTGTCCGTTTTTGCTCTGAATGACTCTTTTACTCTTGAATTGATTATTACCTACAAAGAAAGAGAATTAATGCATAAAAATGATTTATTATGGTAGAATTAAGTTAGGGATTTAGGCACTTTGAAGGCACTAACAGCCGTCCAGTGGGAGTAAAGGTCATTTGGTGAATTTTTGGTGAGACTTTGGAACCCTATTTGGATTAGTTATAAATGTTGGAAATTGGTTTTAAATCCTTAATTATGGTTTATGTGTAGACTTGAATCGTTGAGTGCAGTTTGGATTATTTGAAGCATACTGTGTGTTGGGTAAGTTATTTGCAGAGTTTTAAAATGAATTTAAGTTTGTTGTTGCGCTCTAAAAATTGATTTTGAATTGGCTCATATTTATGATTAGATTCAAGGATTCTAAAAGCTAAAGGGAAATTGGCCGCTTGAATAACAATATTTGGACTTGATTTTGAGGTAAGTAATCTTCCTATTGGAACCGCTTTCGTTCTGGACGATACAGTTAGAAATTTATTGTTGGTTCTGTGAGGTCATTTAAATGTTTTGCATGTAATTTATATGATGTAAGAGGACATATGAGCATGATAATGTTTTCGTGAGTTATGTTATGATTCTATGTTGCGGGACCTTTATGTATGTTAGTGGTAATTGCTCTCCTACTTATAGTTGCGTATTCACCAGAGGGTGTGTTTCCTTCGGGATTCACTAGAGGTTGTATTTCCTTCGGGATTTACTAGAGGTCGTGTTTTCTTCAGGATTCACCAAAGGTTGTGTTTCTTTCAGGATTCACTAGAGGTATGATAAGTTGATCAAGTATGCACGTCCCATTAGTATGTTGCATTTAAAGGATATAAATGCATAGCTGACCCTAGTAGTGGGGTTATTTACTGAGTATTTTCATAATCACTCTTTTCTTATAATGTTTTCAGGTAAGGGAAAGGATGCACCGTCTCATGACAAGAAGAATCCCTGAAAGTGCAAGGGACCAGAAGTAGTTTCCGCATAGTTTTCCTGTTTTTTTTAAAAGCCAGTCTATGTCGTTTATGTTTTATCTTCTTATCGAATTTTTGGTGTCTTGGTCACTTTAGTTTCTTAGGAATCTATGTTTTTTTTAACTATTTTTTTATTTATAAATTTTGGAGTACCTCGATCATAGATTTTCAGCTATTTAGAATTTATGAAAAATATTTGATTTATAAAGTCTGTTAAATTTTCTATTAAATTAATGAAAAGAGTCGTTTGAGATGTATGCATGCATATAGTGACAACCTAATACAAGTCCTAAGAAGTCGAGTCGTTAATTAGACACCTTTTAAACTTTAAAAACCAAACATTTACAATTTTGAAAGTTCAAGGATTAAATATAATTTGTAATTCAACTAAAATAAAATAAACTCATTGGATAAAAATATTTGCAACAAGTTAATAAATAAGTCAAAGAAGTTCAAATATCAATATCTAAAGAGAGTTATAGTCCCAATCTCAACATGTCGAAATGTCAATTTAATATCAATCCTTAGCCAAAGAAAGTGAAATGTATATGCGAAGATTGAAAAATTAAACATTTATTTATGAGAAAGAGAGTTTGAATGTGTGAATATAAATTCAAAAGGATTAGTCTTCAATAATATTAGTCTATGTTAATTTTCATTAGCATAAAATAAAGAAGAATAAAAAAAATTAGTTGAAGTAAAAAATATATATAGCAAGTTGTGTTTGAGTGAAGGCATTGAAAAAGCCTAGTTGAAGTAAACAATTTTTTTTGGACTATTTAGATGATAAATGACAAGTCATCTATCATATGGACAACATTTCAATAATTGAAAACAAAGTAATTTCTTTAACCCAATTCTCTAATTATTCAAAATATAGAAAGTCTAATCAAAATGTGAAATGTCATTTTAGTCCTTGAAAATAACATAGTTTTCATCAAATTGCAATAAGCACTATAAATCTATAATTCTATTTAACTTTTTTTTAGATAGTAATGTGTTTTTTTTTTATTTTATTTTATTTTATTGGAGCTAAGGTAATAATGTTTTAAGATGTCCTTTTTTAATTGGAAAATATTAAGAATATTATAAGTATGCTAAAATAAAATTAAAATCATTTTTTAGTTATCTGAATAAGGGATTAGCCTTAATGTTGTTATATACTTTTTTTGAAAAATTGAAATCCAGATAAATTTGGTTGGCTGAAGTGATGGGCCTAATACAAAAGAAAAAACGTTAATTATATTATTTTTGGATTTTATAAAAATAATTTTAACTTTATAATACACTCCCTATTATTTTGTAATTGAAATATTAAAAATAATTCAAAACATTTTCAGTAATAATAACTTGGAAATATTAATTTTATTATATGTCATCATTAATTGTATATCTTCATTTAATAATTTTTTATTGAAAAAATTATCTTTTTAGTCCCTAAGTTTTGAATAATATGTGCGTTTGGTCCCTGAGTTTTAAAAATGTATCTTTTTAGTCCCCAAGTTTATAAGAATAAGTCCATTTCATCCATGAGTTTTCAAAATATACTTTTTCAATCCCTGAATTTTTAAAAATAGGTTTAAAAGGTCCTAAATGTATTTTTCTTTGATTTTAAAAAAATAATTGTATGATATTTAAAATTAGAAAAAAGTAGTTTTTTAAAAATATTCTTCTAATCTAAAATGCCATATAATATTTAAATTAATAATAAAAATTATTTGCTAAAAAGGGACATTTTTAAAACTCAGGTACCAAACACACATATTGTTCAAAACTTGGGGACTAAAAAGGTAATTTTTCCTTTTTTATTTTATTTTCTCTCTCTTATTAAAATTTTGTATTATGTTATAATTAAAACTTTTAAAAATTCAACCCGAATTTAACATTTAATAAATTCGGTTTATATTCTATTAATGCAAGATTTGTCATAATATTATTACTTTGATTTTAAGAGTTTTTGCTTTTGAAGGATATTTTTTCTAATTAGTTACAAATTTATCACAAATTTTCATTTTTTTTTTTAATATTTCGGTTTGGGCATCCTAAAACTCAAAATCTCTAATTTCGATGGTTGTATTTAGCAAATTTTGTTACAATATTCATTTTTATCTATGTTTCATTTTTTTATATATATGCAAGGTTTATTTCAAATATATACGAAGTTATTCAAAATGTATTTAGCTAGTACAAACTTAAAGTTGTTATATACTATATACTGCATATTCTAATTTTAGTATAATTTCTATTAAGATATATATTTCAAATACTTTGTCATGTATACACCCATATATATATATTTGAAATTGAGATGCATATTTAGTTATTTTGCAAATATATACTTTTTTCTTTTTTACAAATTTCAGATTCTGACTTAAAATTTAGAATTCCCAATTTTTGTGGACTACATTTAGTGCCGAATTATGGTTACAAATCTTCGTTTTCATTTATGTTTCATTTTTTTTAATACAAATTTGTGTTTCATTTTTTTTATATACAAACAATGTTTATTTAAAATTTGTACGAGGTTATTCCAATACATTTAGAACACGTACTAATATATGTTCCATATTATAATTTTAGTCTCGTTTCTATTGAGATATATATTCAACATAGTTTGTCATATATACACATGTATATTTAGTTATTTTGCAAATATATACTTCATATTATATAACAATAATGCTAACACGATAAATTAGAGAGAGAAGGGAGAAGGTGTTGTAGGTGGTGGGTGAGGGAGAGGAAAAAAAATGGGGTAATCAAGGAGGAGTGAGAAAAGTAAACAATTTTGGAAAAAATCAATTTAATACACATGATTTCTATATTTTTCTATATTTGTGTATTTTCTTTTTTAATTTTTTTTAAATGGCCAGAAATTAATAGAGGTGTAATGAATTTTTGGGCTTGATTTTTACATAATATTGTAACCCATTAGACCATTCATGAAAAAAAATGGTAGATTTGAGACATTCTTGTAATTTAGCCTATTTAATTAGGCTATTAGTGTAAAAAACCCATTACAAACTTAGGGTGTGTTTGGAATACATTTTCAAGTTTTTAATTTAAAAAATAAGTCATTTGAAAAGAAATACAAGTGTTTGGCAAATACTCAAAATGGATTTTGAAAGCCATTAGTGTCTTTATTTTAAACCGTTTCCTATAAAAAATGTTTAAGTGAAAATGAGTTTTTGAAAAACATTTATTTTTTGAGTTAATCCAAACGGGCCCTTAGATTGACTTTCTAAGTGTTTAAATAAGTATTTCTAAGTGTTAATCCCTAGGGTTGTTTGACACAAAGGGTGGACTTTCGAAATCTAGAGTTGTGAAGCCCACTCCTCGTTTGGCCCATAGATTTCCTAACATTGGGTAGAATACAACTTCCCACAGACTTCAACAGTAATCACTCTTGAAGTCTGAATGTCTCCCAAGCAAATCTTCTCTCACTTTTCATTTTTCCAATTGTAAATACCCCACCGGTAAATTCATTTCACACACTTCATATAACTTTTCTATTAATTTATTATTCAAAATTATTATTGTTTTAAAAAAAATATTATTGATGAAAAAGAGTGTTACAACCAACACTCCTCAAAAGTGTGGTTGCTATTAGATTGGGCCGGTTCGGGAGAAGTAGTTGCTGAAGGAAGATGATCTTCCAATGATCCATCTATCCTTGTCCATAAATACCTCTAGGCCCAAAAGTAGTTCGTGTGTGGGTCAATACGATAAAAATACCTAATTGCTTCTTATGGAGGCCTACATCTGACATTATTGTTATTGATGAAGCTATGGGTACTACTATTGCATGACCAATGGATAAAGTCAAACTATGTAGAAATTTATTAATATTTGTGAATTAAGTATTTATTTAGTTTATTAGCTAATAAATCATGATGATTTATAAAAAGCTATTTTGTTTTTATTTTTATTAGGTGATTGATATGACGACAAACATTGGAGTTACATATATTTGTGGGAGAATTTTGGTATCGCTATAATTTAAACATCTCTTTTGATTGTATCAACCTTTTAGGATTATATACATAATCATTTTATTTGGTTTAAGAATTTGCAATTTTTTCTATTAGGTAAGAACTTTGTTAGAACGTACTTTTGATGACCATTTTTATTAGGTGATTGATATGACGACAAACATTGGAGGTTACATAGATTTGTGGGAGAATTTGGTATCGCTATAATTAAAACATCTCTTTTGATTGTATCAACCTTTAGGATTATATACATAATCATTTTATTTGGTTTAAGAATTTGCAATTTATTCTATTAGGTAAGAACTTTGGTTATAGAAGTACTTTTGATGACCATATCAAACATATAGGCTAAATATAGTGCTTTATTTTTTTGTATCCTAGAAATTTAAAGATTTTGTTTATAATTATGTTTGTAGATGTCGATGAAATATGAATTACATCTTTCTTCGTCTAAACAATAATATGGGCAAGCGACTTTAATAAATATATATGTTTATAATTTGATTTTAGTATAATATTTGAAACAAATTGTTAAATCTAAAAGAATAATGTCATTTAAAAGTGCTTTTAAAGATCAATTATTGCATTTTTTTACTACTACAAGAATGTTATAAGATGTTCAATAACATTAAAAAATTATGTACTAGAAAATGAGTTATTTATAGTTTTTTTTTATTACAATAAAAAATGCTATTAAAAGTTACGACCTTTCGATAACATGTCAAAAAACGCTATAAAACGTCTTTTAGAAACCTTTTTTTTTCACTATAAAAACTTTCAATGGCATTCTTTTTTCAATACTATGAAACGTTTCGATAACATTAAATTACAGCTGTTGAATATAAACTTTCTATATCGTTATTTATAGCTGTATAAAAAAGCTATGGAAAATTGAGGACTTTCAATAACATCGACTACGACAACATTTATAAAACGGCATGGAAACTCTTTTACAGCGATTTTACAATGCCATTAAAAACGCTATCGATTGGTTTTACCAATAGCATTTTTGTGCTGCTTTAAACAACGCTATAAAAGCGTATTTACAAAGCTATAAAAAATGATATTGAAGGATTTTTATAGCATGTTTGTACTACTATAAAAACTATATAAAAGCCTTTTTATAGCGTTTTGTTTTAGGAAAATTTTTAAAAATAAAAAAGTAAGAGAAACTATTTACACAAAATAGCAAAATTTTTAGATGATTGTGATAGACGCTGATAAAAGTCTATCAGGGTCTATTAGTGATAGAAATGATAGAAGTCTATCACTGATAGATGCTGATAGAAGTCTATCAATGTCTATCAGTATTTTTTTTTGCTATTTTCTGTAAATAGTTTGACATTTTTTCTATTTGTGAAAATTTCCCTTTGTTTTATGCTATGAAAAGTTTTTATAGCATTACATATGTGCTCAAAACGGTCTTTTTATAGCATTTTTTTATAGTGGTGAAAAAACGCTTGGGAAAGTCAAGAACTTTCAATGACATGAGCTACGAAAACATTTTTTATAGCCCGTGCTTTCTCTCTTCTTCTTCAAGAAGAGCAACAAAGAGCCATTGGATCATTTTCTTCTGCTTCTCCTACTATGGCTCTTGTTGTTTCTCCAAATACGAAGAATGTTTCTAATTCATCCAAACAACGCAAAGAGCGTCCTATTGTTTCTCACTATGGCATTCTAGGGCATACAATGATCATTGTTACAAGATCCATGAATATCCTTATGAATATAAGACTAAGCAACAACAACACACCAACAATACTAATGCCTTGCCTATCAACACTGACAATTCAGTGATTGCTCAATCTCTTGAACCTTCAAATGCTTCTAATACTGCTAAAGCTCTTATACAATGCCAAACCATATTGAATCAACTTCAGGCTTAGTTGTCTATTGCATCTCAATTTGGATCTTCGACTACCCCAACTACTAATGCACACATTGCAGGTATTAATCCCTTAATTCTGGTGCTTCTACACATGTATGTTGTTCGAAAAGTATGTTTACTGCCATGGTTGCTTGCTTTGCCTCTATTGCACTACCAGACAAACAAACTTTCCAAGTACATCACATTGGTATTGTTTATATTTCACCTTCTTTGACACTCAGAAACGTTCTTTATTTGCCTGAATTTTCTTTCAACCGACTGTCAGTGAGTTCTCTTACAAAGGATTTACCTTTAGTTGTTGTCAAATTTGATCCTAATGGTTGCATAATTTAAGACAAGTCCATTTCAAAGAGGATTGACAATGCTAGTTTTACTCATGGCTTATATCTAGATGTTCCTGTTGCTGCAAATACACAAAATCTTATTTGTGCTATGGTTGATGACAAAGCTACCCTTTGGTATCAAAGACTTGGACTGAAAAATATACAAACATGCATGCATAGCGGAATGGATCATATTACACTCTAACTTGCCCAATTTTAAGGATTAAACTTGCATAAAAATTGGGGGAAAATAGAATTTGAGAAAACACCTTTGTAGCTAAAAATTCTCCATTGTTTCTTGATGATATTGATCACAAACGGTTTGTAGACCACCACAAGAATCTTTTCTACTATTCTCTGGCCTTAGATTGGATGATGAGATTCAAATTTGTGATGAATTTGAGGGAGATTTAGAGTTTGAGAGAGTTTTTGTTCCTAGGAATTTTAAGCTAAATAAACACTTAATTCAACAAAATTCCAACCCCAATCTCAGCAGCTAATCTTCTTATTAATAGAGAATTAGTATGCAATGAGATCAAACACAAATTTGACAACAAATTTGGAAGAAAATTAGTGAGATTTAGTGCACTCTCTTGAGAAAACACCCAAACTCAACCAACTTAATGGGTTTTTTCCAACTTTCTTTTTAAAATCAATTTTAAATTGAAAAAATAAATTCAATTTTAAAATGAATTAATTTAAAATTAAATAAATAATTTATATAAAGGAAACTTTCACATATAGAAAAACATGTCAAACTATTTAGATAAAATAACAAAAAAAAAAAAAAAATACTGATAGTCATTGATAGACTTCTATCAGCATCTATCAGTGATAGACTTCTATCATTTCTATCGCTGATAAATTCTGGTAGACTTCTATCAGCGTCTATCACAACTATCTAAAAATTTTGCTATTTTGTGTAAATAATTTCCCTTATTTTTCTAATTTTAAAAACTCCTCTTATATAAAATTAATTTTAAATAATTAAATAATATTAATTTAATATCAAATATTAATATAATATTATATTCACACCAATCCTGACTTTTCCAAAAAATTGATTTTTCGAATATGAATCCGTATTCATATTATTAATATTTAAATTACATTTAAATATCTTCAACTCTCTTTATCGTTTAATGAAAAAATTAAACAATAAAACGTTTAAAGTATCGAATATAATGTTTACCCCCTAATTTGATTTTGATCAATTCAAAATCTTTCACCACACTATTCTAAGGTTTAGTCCATTATGAGCTAGCAGAAGGACCTCATGGACCTACAGATCATGAGCTCCAATGATCCGAGATTAACTAGCCAATCTCTTCAACCTAGTTAACCAACATTCATTAACTACCGAGACACTCTACTAAAGCCCGTGCACTCTCCTCACTATAGATATATTTCTGTCCCCTTGATATAACCATAATTAGTAAGGCGATCCTTCACAGGTTGTTTGTAATTACAACTGGGTCAAAATTACTGTTTTACTCCCGCAACTACATCTTGTTCCTTAAGTCTCACTAATCCTCTAATGAACAATTGGTTTATGGTCTAATAACTAAACCCAGTTCCTCTTGGACCAATGAGAGGGTGTCACCCCTTGTTCAAGTCCTAGAGTCAGCACTTAAAAGAACAACCTATCTACTATCCTTAGAAGCGGGTAGGAGTAAATTCCATCTTGCAGGACTATGTCTCCAGCTATCTATTCGGTCTTACCCCTGAAATGGGAGGCTTATTGAGTCGGCAAACTCAGACCGCTCTCAACCGTGCAAATCTAAGAATAATCCCGAATAAAAAGAGTTCATGTAAATGTCTTTTTTTTGTGGATTATATGTAAGTACTCAAGTTCCATGGGATTGGAGCTAACTCATATATGTACTTTAAGCTAAAAAATGTTGGTTAAATTAACTTTTGAGATTAATTATGTAGTATTATTTTTATATTTTAGAATTTTGAAGATTCCTATGTACATATTTTGATCATTAAAAAAGAGAGCTATAAATGTGAACAAAAAATAATTTCTCAATGCCATGAAAAAGATTTGAAAGCATATTTTAGTGCTATAAAAAAGTTATGGAATATAAAGCATAGGATTTTTCCCAATGTGATAAAAAGTAAAAAATATGCAATTGAAAGCATAATTTTTTTTAGCATTTTTCATAACGTTGAAAAAAATGCTATAATAAGTCTTTTGACTTCCAATAACATCGGCGGGTATAATGTGGAGAAAAATGCTATAAAATGGTTACAATATCATTTTTTTTCCATACTATAAAAATTGTTTTTAAAGAAAAATTATAGCGTTTTTTTTTTGTTAATGCTATGAATTGTTTCCATAGGATGATAATTCTACAATAAAAAATGGAATTTTCATAACACTCGAAAAAGCTATGAAAAGTCTCGGACTTTCAATAACATCGCCTATGACAGCTTCTCGCAAAATGCTATCAAAAGTCTACGATAACCTTCTTTTAACGCTATCATATGTGATATTTATTGTAGTGCAATGTCCCATTAAGTAACTTTGTTAGGCTTGTTGAGGCCAAGCATGTTGGCTTGGGCCAAGGCCCAAACTAGCCCCTTTTCTTGGCCCATTTTGATCTTAAGATGCTACTTTGAGCCTAAATCCTATTATCTTGGTTACAAAAGCTATAGCTCTAGAACTCTAAATTTCAAGTTTCAACGTTCTAATATGGCAATATCTTTCTTCTTGTTGTACCAACCAAAAAAAAAAAAAAAAAAAAAAAAAAAGAAAAAATGTAAGTCGTCAATGTGTAATTTTCTTGGACTAATTTAATTTAGTCTACGTCCACTCCTAATTTATTAGATATTTTCTTGTACGAAATTAAGAGACCAATTAGTAAGGTATTTGTTTTCGAACTAACCAAAAAAAAAAAAAAAAAGTCTTTGTTTTAGGTTATGAAGGTCTTTTTTATTTTTTTTTTTTTTTTTTCAAATTGACTCGCCAACCACCTCATATCATATATATAAACGACCATATATATATATATATTAGCCTTAGCTTTATAGTACTCATCTTTGCTTTGGTTTAATACATGATTTTCCTTCTAAAAAAAAATCTGCCCCCAATTTGGTTTGACCCACAAAGGAATCAATGTTCTTACAACAAACTTCTTTATATATCAAACATAAACTCATATTGGGCGATTAAAGCACACGGCTCCTTTATCTTAAACCTAAAAAAAAAATAAAATTAAGAAAATTAATTTAGAAAACTCAACAAATGAAAAACTGTGTTAGGTTGAGTGCATAACTCATATCTCAAACTCTCCCGTATATTAATTTACTACTTGAAAATGTTTCATATATACTAATAAAAATATTAAAATCTCCTTTCTCATTTTTTTTTTTTTTTTTTTTTTACTGATGTAGGACTATGTTTGCATCTCAAGTCTAAATTAAAGGGCTTTTTAAAAGCTTTGATTGGACAGAGCTAGGGGTTTGATAGAGAAAATTAGTTAAAATGAATGAGACGTTTTTTCAAGGTTAAAAATCACTTTTAATCCCTAAACTTTTATAGAAGTAACAATTTAGTTCATGAACTTTGGTTTGTAACGATTTAGTCATGTACTTTCAATTTTGTAACAACTTTGTCTCTAAATTTTATTATGTAACAATTTAGTTTTTGTACTTCAAAATTTGTAATGATTTAATCCCTACCATATAAATTAATGTTAATATTTAATGATTTTTCTTTTTTTGCATAAATAAACATATCATAAACAAATTAGAGACTCAATATTATTATAAAATAAAAAATTTACATCATGAAATAATAAAAATTGACATCTAATTTTGATGATTTTTTTAAAGTTTTAGAGACTAAATTGTTACAAATTTGAAAAGTACAAGGACCAAATTATAACCTACGAAATTGTTAAAAAATTGAAAATATAAGGACTAAAATGGATAAACTAAATTCAAGAACTAAATTGTTACTTTCATAAAAATATAGGGACCAAAAGTGTTATTTTTAGACCTTTTTAATTATTCAACTTGGCCGGTGGGGGTTTCTTGCTGTTCCATAGAACCCCACAAAACTTTGTTTGACAACATTTATATGTTTTAATATTAATAATCCAATCTCCTTTCTCTCTCTCTCTCTCTCTCTCTCTTTCTATCTCTTTTATATATTGAAAAATATTTCTAGTTATGTACCTAAAAATTCACCTCTTCATCTTTTGCAATAACTCTCTCTACTCTGGGCTTCATTCCTTTTCTCTCTTTATTTTCAGTCTAAGTCCTTCATAATCCATCTTCCTTAGCTTCCACAAAACCCTAATTCACAACATGATTGTGGTAATTCACTACATCATAATATTTCTAAATATTTCTGTATTTAAAATATATATATATTTTTGGCTTTAAAACCTTTGGAAGAAGAAGAAAAGATATGTAAAGAGATGATCATTATCCTTTTAAAAATAGTTTCTATATTTGGAATAGCTTATTGAAGATATATATGGATCAAATCTACCCCTTTACAAATTATTGTTGTTGCTCTTCTTCAAACAATTATAGGTTTTGCTATATCTTTAAAAAAAGTTTCTACAAAGCATTATTTATTTCCCAATTCTCTTTTTATGCAGAAAGTAGTCCTGAAATTGGATGTACATGATGGAAAAGCCAAGCAGAAGGCTATGAAAGCAGTTTCCACCCTTCCAGGTACTAATTTTATTTTTACTCACAAACTTTCACTTTTTAATATATGAAAAATTTTTAAAAATAGAAAAATAAGAAAACTATTTACACAAAATAACAAAATTTTTGGATAGTTGTGATAGACGTTGAGTAAAAGAAATGATAGAAGTCTATCAATACTTATCAATATTTTTTTTGCTATTTTCCGTAAATAATTTGATATTTTTTCTATTGGTGACAATTTCCCTATATATATTAGCAAATAATTTTTCACCATCTTGAACTTATAGGTTCGAATCTCTCCCTCTTCATTTTACGTCATAAAAAAACATGTTTATTATGATCATATATACAAATCTCGATCGATTTAAACACAATTCAACAAAGTTAGAGGTTTGAATAATTGCTGTTTCTTGTTTGTGTGTAGGGATAAATTCCATAGCAATGGATATGAATGAGAGGAAGATGACAGTAATTGGAGAAATAGACCCAGTTGAAGTAGTTGAAAAACTGAGAAAGTTTTGGTTTGCTGAGATTCTCACAGTTGGACCACCAACAGATGAGAAAGAAATAAAAAAACCACCACCAGATTGTTGGATTCCCTATCCACATTATTATCCCAATTACTATATGATCATGCAAGAAGAAAACCCAAATCCTTCTGTTTTGTGTTAAATTCATTATTATTGTTATTTTGTGTTTCACCGTATTCATTTCGATAACCATTTTGTTTTTGGATTTTCATGTTTAAAAATTCTGTTGGTGTGTTTTCTCACCATTTCTTTATAATAATTTTTACTCTTTTTAAAAATGTCTGAAATTTTAGTAAAATTTTAAAAATTTTAAAACTTTTAAACTATTTTAGTGTTTTTTAGTTTTCAGAACTTGGTATGTCGTATTTTGGAAATATTTAGAGAAAGTATTTTTATATATATATATATGAAAAATTATTACAAATATAAAAAATATCAAACTATTTACAAATATAGAAAAATTTCTTTTTTATACTTGTAATAGTTTGGCAAATGTTATTTTTAAATATAGAAAAATGAGCCAATCTATTTATAAATATAGAAAAATTTTATTGTCTATCAACGATAGACCACGATAGAATTATATTGCTTGAGCGATAGACAGTGAAATTTTTCTATATTCGTAAATAGTTTGATATTTTTTTTGTTTATAGTAATTTTCCTATAACCCTTATGAGTTTAATTTTCAAACATAAAAAAATAAAAAACATAAAATGGTTATCAAATTGAGTTTTCACCGTTGTTTAGTGGTAAAATTTTCTTGAAGAGAAAATCACATCCCACTTTTGACTTTTCGAGTTTGACTTTTTCAGATTATTTCTCAGATGATGTATTTTATTTGTTTTTAATTTTGTTTGTTTGAGTGTGTTTTACTTTTGTGTACTTTTAAGGATGTTTTTTTATTGGTATGGTGATGAATATTATGTGGAAAGTTATTGCACTTATTTTTTTTTTTTTTTTAAAAGAGCATTTAATCTTTTTTAAGTTTGTGTGTTTTAACAAGATAAGATCAATGATTAAGTAGTCAATGTTTGATTATTGATGATGCTAATCAGAGTTATCCAATAACCTTTTCATTAAATAAATGATTGGGAGGAAATGAGTAGAGTGTCTCTATTGTTTTATTTGAGTTAGCTAAGATACATATCTAAGAAAAACACATAAAATTATATTAAGAAAGCATACATGAAAACAACAGCTCAATGTTTCTATTTGGAGGGAATAAATAATTTATACTTCAATTTTTTTGGGTTCCATCAACTTTAAATTTTAAATTTTTATGAGAGTGAATTAATTTAAATTCTTCGTTCTTAGTGTTTTATATCTATTTTCACTTTATTTACATTCGAAATCAACTTATAATCACTTTTAAAATTCTTCTTTTTCTAATAAATTCCTTTCTAAAATAAGTTTAAAAAAATGGAAAAAGATGAATGAAAAAAAAATCACTCACTCTATTTAAGCCATTCTTATTAATATTAAATTAATTATTGCATTTTAAAGAGAAGTCTTATACAGTCACTTGAAAATTATATGCATTACAAGTTTGAAATCTTATCAACGAGTTGTAAAGTCTCCACTTGTGAAAGTTTAGAGTGTTAATTGACATAATCATCGGCGTATGAGATGTTAAGGGAAAAAACAAATTTAAAACAAACATTTTTCTTTATTAATGTTAACATCATATATTAGTAATTTAATTAGTCCATGAAATTTAGGGATTCAACCACACCGTGACATTGTTTGATTGACTAAAAGTGTACGAGTGATATGAATATAAATAAAGATAGTCTAAGTGCAAGCATAGGTTATTGGTGAAGTAATAATCTTGGAATATTCCAATAATCGAATTCCATGAGACTATTTTATCATTAAGTTTATTTTAAACAATGCAATCAAAGAGACCAAAGGTAACCAAAGTGAAATAAAGTAAGTTGAATTGAGTGATGTTTTGAAATATTAAAGATAGACAATGGTAGAAGTAGGGATGCAACTATGCTTTGACCAAAGTTCATTATACTCAAACAATGCAGTCGCATCATGCTAACGCATTGACTTACTCATGGACAAGATTTTCTACTATTCAAGCTCGTTTCAAGGTCCTTTAGGAGCCTAAGGAACTAATCCTATATTTCTATGGTTAGTTGTACTTAGATAAGTTTTAGTGCAAATTCTTTATCCTATGATGCCCTTTATCTCTAAGGTTGCTTCGTCATCTTATCTCCAGGCTTTAACCCCATATTCCATTGTGAACTCCGTTTATATCCTAACCTTCTCAGCATTAAGACTCCATTAGATTGCTAAATTAAATGGCCAATTCAACTTAAAAATATTTAACCATAATGTCATTACTAGAAGAGACTTATATTTCACCAAGATGACCATAGGCGACTTGACCTAAATCCTGAGAGAGCTGTGGACTCCTGCCTATAAGGGCAATCCTTTGATCTGTATGGGTGAGAGTAGCAAATATCGTCGACTCAATAAACCTACCATTTTGGGGATTCGTCTGATTGGGGAGCTGGGAACGTAGCTACACAAGAAGGAATTCGCTCCTCCATACCATTCGGGTAAGTAGATAAATTGATCTCTTAACGGCTGATTTCAAGGCTTGAACAATGTGGCGCCACACTTTCTCCTGGTTTGAGAGAGGTTTGGTTATAGTTGGACTATGACTAATTGTTCATTAGAGGGATCAGTGGTACTAAAGGAGTTAGATATAACTACAGGGGCAAAACGGTAATTTTGACCTAATTGTACTTACGAGCAATTTGTGAAGAGCTTACGCGCTGCTGATTGATTATATCAAATGAAATACATCTCTAGTGCGAAGAGTGCAGCCGTCAGTCTTTTGTGGAATGACTGACAGTTAATGAAAGTTGATTAAATTATTTAAAGAGTTTAATTAATTAATCAAGTATCATTGGAGCTTTAATCAATATGTCCATAAGGTCCTCTCGGTAGCTCAAAAAGGATCACTGAGAATCAAATTAATTTTGGAGTTAATTTGAATCGTTCAAATTAATTAAAGGGAATTACTTGTATTAGATACAATTACTAAATGTCTATGATACATTATAAAGTTTAATGAGAGAAATATATTTGAATTTAATTCAAATATAAATTAATATGAATATGATTTGTATTAATTAATATAGCTTGTAATTAATTATAAATAATTGTATTAATACTATAGGCTATATGAGAGATTTTAAACTATAAGTTTTATTATATGGGATATAATATAGTTTAAATTTAATATTAAATTTAAGTAAAATAACTCCAGGGGAAGTTCACAGGAGCGGGAAGTTATTCAATAAGTTCCCCACTCCCTCACTCGTTGAAGAATCTCTCTTAAATACATGTTTTGATCACGGAGAGAATGATGATTTTTTTGTAAAAAACAAGTAGAATTTAGTTTACTCACCTCTCTGAGATTTCTCTCAAAAGTTTTTATACTTCCCTTCCTCACCAAAATTCTGATAGAAGCCCACAAACTCTCTGTTATTCTCACCTTGAGAATATCGAGGAAGACTTCTTGGTGGTGTCTCAAGTTTGAAGTGTTGCTGTGAAGAGAAAATTTTCTACAAGGGCAAATATTCTTATACTTCATTAATCTTGTAGATTGCATTGCCTAGTGTTAAATCATTTATCCTGTTTTTGGTATTTCTCTATTTTTTTCAATAACTGATAATTAAAACACAAGCGATCAACCGCTTCCGCTTTGGAAATTTCATTCCTTCAGTAATTGCATTGAAACCGTGCTTAATTCAGTAGTAATAGGTTTTTGGTTATAATTGATATTTAATTTCTAGCTTTCGATGATCAACTTAAGAGATAACTAAAACCTAATGATTGAAAATGCATTAGGATAGAATTGACCACACTTTCTTAATTGTTTTAATCAATCCAAGAACATAATGCAATTAACTAAGTGAGTAGTTTTGTAATGAGCTTAGTTAATTTAGAAGTCAACGACATGTTGATTTTCATTAGGGAGTTTTTGGAGGCTATCTCTATATTTGATTAGACTTGGAGAAACAGCTAATTCAAGAATGTTTGCATATTGATCGATGATTCATTTCATAGAAAGCCCAAAAATCTCTAAATCGATGAAAGTAATCTTGTGCTCATTCTACCTCTTTCTCAATCTATCTTACTTTTCCGCATTTTACATTTTCGGATTTACCCCTCGATTTTATTGCTTTCCAAAGATTAGTTTAGCTTAGATGAGATTAAATTTTTAGGCTCCATGTGGTTCGACCTTGAACTTGCCACTATTACTAAGTCTTTATAGTAATAGGAATACGATTGGTGAATTTATAAATATTATTTGCTTAGTAAGAGTTTGTAGGCGACAATAAATTCGAGCTAACAGGTTGCACTTTATCACATAGCACAATATAAAGTTGGCGTTGAGTTGGTCAATTTCATGCGTTCAAGGCTGCAACTTTGTGTCCTTAGTCAATTCTTGCGTTATTTCTTCCAATTCCTGCGTCCATAAGAAATAAATCTCATAATTTTCAAGATTTTAATTTCTGTAAACATCTTATCACAGAATATGATTATTTGCTTGAATTTTTCATCATACTCGTGTGTTTTCTTCTTAAACTTCCTAATTACTCCAAATAAGAAAGCAAAATAATTTATATTTCTACAAGTTATCAAGCAACATGATGCTTCTGAAACAACTTATAGCTTAAGGACAACAGAGACGAAGGAGGACCAATAGGCTCATCATGTGAAAGTGAGCTAGGCTTTTGATTCAACGTAATACCACAAATCAATCTAGGGTAGCAAAAGGGTAGTTTTAGAGCCTGTGAGCCAATATGTGCTGCACTGATTAACAACAAAGTTTCCATAATTAAACTGAGCAGAGGTGCCAATTTGAAACAGTAGACTAGCCAGAGAGATAGACAAACTAGACTTATGAGACGAGGGGCACCAAAATGCTATCCCGATTTTATTAAAAGATTTCACACTAAGCGCAGCCGTAGGTAGTTGACCCTGTAGATATAGTGCCACATGTTAATTTCAGGATAAAGTTTCTCATAGATTGTCTTTGTTTAGTTACAGTAGCTGGAACCTCACAATCAAGATACTTATTGACAAGGGAAGGGGAAAACATAAAGAATGGCCTCTAATATGCACTCTAAGAAAATCAGGGTTGCTAGACTTGTCAAAATCACACGGTAGATTGGCTATAAATTCATAAATAAGTTGAGATCATTGCTGGGACAAAACCCTACCGCAGCGGAAACATATTAGAACCCTAACTCAAAATTAATTTTAAAATTTTGAAATACTTCTACATTGGTAAAATAAATCTAAAACAAAACTAGGTTAAGCATATTGAAAACAAAATACAAAGAAACAAACTTACGTTGGATCACCACCACTTGAAGTCTTTCATTTTCTCTGAACCTTGAGGAAATGTTTGTGGGACCTTTTGGTAAAGGAAAAAAAAACTATAGAGAACTCTTCTGAAATTTTTTTTGAGAGAGAACGCATCTGAGAGAATTTTTCTATTAAACACTATATAAGGAAATGAGAGAAAGTGGGATACGTGGGTGTTATCCCACGTATTAAGTAACTCCCCTACGTTGGAGTTACAATAATATTAAATCTAATTTAATATTAATTAAATTAATAATTGATTAAATCTAATTTAATCAACCAATTCATTTAAAATATTTAAATGAACATCTCTCACATAACCTAGTTTTATTCATTAATTTAATTAAATCCAATTTAATTAAAATTAAATTAAATTAATTAAATAACTAATAATTCTCAATTAATTAATTACCAACTAAATATCAAATATTAATTTTAACATGCATTTTGAATCAAATTCAATACATTTCTCTCATAACCTATAGTTTTAATGTACATCTAATGCACATAATTTTAACCTATAGTTTTAATATAAATCCAATTCATATAAAATAATTTTGAACAATTTCAAATATTTAATTATCTTACAAATTAACTTTGAATCATATCCAAAATTATATTTATACTATAAAGTTTAATTTGTAAAATAAACTTTATATTATAATGTATTATTATACATTATACTTTTCCCTTAGTAAATTTCAACTTTTCAAATTTCATCAAGAATAAATACCTCAATATTCTTTACGAGCTAGGAAGGGGACCTAATGGACCTACAGATCAGAAGCTCCAACGATATGAGATTAACGGGCTAAACTCATTAACCACATTAATCAATATTCGTTAACTGTGGGTACACTCCACTAAAGACCCACAGCTGCACTCTTCTTACTGTAGATATATTTCTGTGTCCACGGATATAGACCAATAACAGCAAGTTAGTCCTTCACAAGTGTTTGTAACACCAGCTGGGTCAAATTACCGTTATACCCCTAGGTTACTTCTAAATACTTAAGTACCAGTGCTCCTTTAATGAACAACCTGTTTATGGTCCAACCATCAAACAGAAACCCCTCTCGGGCCAGTGAGAGGGTAGGGCCCTTTGTTCAAGCGTCGGAGACACCACTTAAGGGAACACTTATCTACTTACCTTAAAGTCGGGAAGAAATGAAATTCATCTTGTATAATTATGTTTCCAGCTCCCCACTCAGTCTTGTCCCCAAAATGGTAGGCATATCGAGTCGGCAAACGGGTCACTCTCACCCATACAAATCAAAGGACAATCCCTCGTGAACAGGAGTTCATAATATACTCAAGATTAAGACTAAGTTGCCTAGGTCAACCTATAGAAATAGAAACCTAACTAGTCAACAGAGTTATATCTAGTGGTTACTATTTCGTGGTCCAGTCTTATGCAAACTAGCATAGGATACCCCCACTCGCATGTCTCCTACACGAACGCGTTGGATTATAAGGTACCCAACCCTATCCTTATACTATAGACCCTTTAGGCTGTAACTTGAACATTGATCTCTATATGTCTCTACATATTGTTCAAGACTCATAAAACAACCTAGGATGTTAGTTTATTGGATTTTAGGGTATTAAAACAAGATAAAATAATCAAAACATTATTGAATAATAATGAATAACCATTTATTAATGACGGTCAAAATACAACATTACTATTTACGAGTTTTAGGGCATAAAACAACAAACTCCCACTTGAACTAAAACTCTAGTTAGTGGGTTGTACAAGATAATACAAAACAATGGGGATGTTAAATAAAACGAATACAATAAAATAGGGCATTTGTATACCATTACACATCTCCCACTTGCCCTAGATTATCCAATGTACAAATCTCGCAGACCTAGATTCTCTAAATGACCCTCGAACACCTTAGCCAAGAGAATCTTCGTAAATGGATTAGTAATGTTGTGCTCCGAAGCGATCTTTGTGACGATCACATCTCCTCGTTACACAATCTCTCTTATCAGGTGATACTTCTTCTCAATGTGCTTCCTGTTTATGGCTTCAAGGTTCTTTAGAGTTGGCTACTGCCCCGCTGTTGTCACAGTATATGGTAATAGGCAAGTTCATATTTGGAACAACTTCCAAATCATTTAAGAACTTTCTGAGCCAAACTGCTTTCTTTGCTGCTTCACAAGCAGCTACATACTCTGCCTCCATAGTGGAGTCTGCTATACATCCTTGTTTGATACTTCGCCATACTACAGCTCCCCCATTTAGGGTAAACACTGATCCCGGCGTGGATTTCCTAGAATCCTTGTCAGTTTGAAAATCAGAGTCAGTATAACCTGTAAGGATAAAATCCTTAGCTCCATACACTAGCTTGTAGTCCCTCGTTCTCCTAAGATACTTGAGGATATTCTTAACTGCTGTCCAGTGGTCAAACCCTGGATTAGACTGGTACCTACTAACTATTCCCACTGCATAACAAATGTCTGGCCTAGTGCAGAGTATAACATACATTAAGTTGCCCACAGCTGGGACATAGGGAATACGTCTCATATCCTCAACTTCTTGAGGTGTCTTAGGACATTGTTCCTTAAACAAATGAACCCCATGCCTGAAAGGTATAAAACCCTTCTTAGAAACTCTGCATCGAATATCGAGTCAACATTTTGTTGATATAAGTTGCTTGAGACAGAGCTAGTGTTCTGTTCTTACGATCCCTAATAATTTAGATCCCAAGAACATACTGCACCTCTCCCAAATCTTTCATTTAGAATTGGGCTGCTAGCCATTTTTTAACGTCAGTAAGGTATTCTACGTCATTCCCAATGAGTAAGATATCGTCTACGTATAGTACCAAGAAAGCTACTTTACCGTTGATAATTTTCTTGTAAACACAAGGTTCATCAACGTTTTGATCAAAACCAAAAGATTTGATCGCAGTATCAAATCTAATGTTCCAAGATCTAGAGGCCTGTTTCAACCCATAAATGGATCGATTCAGTTTGCAAATTTTTTGCTCCTGACCTTGGGCTATGAACCCTTCGGGCTGAGACATAAAGATATTCTCTTCAAGATTGCCATTCAGAAAGGTCGTCTTGACATCCATTCGCCAAATTTCATAGTCATAATATGTGGCTATGGATAAGAGAATTTTTATGGACTTAAGCATAGCAACAGGGGAAAAAGTTTCCAGATAGTCAACCCCTTCCCTTTGGGTATAACCCTTTGCTACAAGTCGAGCTTTGAAGGTCTGTACCTTACCAGCTACGTCCCTCTTTCTCTTATAGATCCATTTACACCCTATGGGTTTAACCCCTTCAGGTGGATCTACAAGTTTCCATACTGAATTGAAATACATAGACTCCATTTCAAGGTCCATGGCTTTGACCCATTCGTCCTTATCAACATCATTCATTGCCTGTTTAAAAGACAATGGATCCTCAATACCGTCGTCAGGTACGACAACCCTAGTTTCTGTTAAACCCAAGTAAAAAGAAGGTCATGATACAACCCTCCCACTGCGTCGAGGCATTCTCAAATCTTGAGAAGGATGAGACGAACCTGAAGTGTTAGATCCTTCATCAACTCTTGTTGAAGAACCAGATTCATCAACAACTCTTGTTGACTCTTCAGTAGCTTCATTTAATACTAATTTGCTCTGTGGTTTATGATCTCTCATGTGGTCTTCTTCCAAGAATGTAACGTTTGTTGATACAAACACTTTATTATCTTGTGGATCGAAGAAGAGACCACCTCTCATTTCCTTAGGGTAACCAACAAATTGGCATAATCTTGATCGAGGTTCCAAATTCTTAGGATTTGTCACTAGCACATGTGTAGGACAACCCCAAATTCTGAAGTAGCGCAAACTAGGTTTACGCCCCCTCCATAACTCGAAAGGTGTTTCAGAAATACTCTTCGAGGGAACGTTGTTTAAGATATGAACTGCAGTCTCTACTACATACCCCAAAACGAGCTAGGCAATTGAGCATAGCTCAGCATTGAACGAACCATGTCTAATAAGGTTCTGTTTCTCCTTTCTGATACACCATTATGTTGAGGTGTACCAGGTGCTAAGAGTTGAGATTGGATTCCATGTTCTATCATATAGTCTTGGAATCTTAAATCCATATACTCTCCACCTCGATCAGATCGAAGTGTTTTAATTGTTTTACCTAACAAATTTTCAACCTCAGCCTTATACTCCTTGAACTTTTCAAGAGCTTCAGACTTATGTGTCATGAGATATAAGTAACCATATCTCAAATATTCATCTATAAAAGAGATGAAGTATTTGTACCCTCCTCGAGCTTTTACATTCATTTGACCACAAAGATCCGAGTGTATCAACTCTAAAGGTTCATTGGCTCTATAAACTTTTCCACTAAAAGGTCTTTTAGTTATTTTTCCTTCGAGACAAGATTCACAAAGGTAAGGAATCATCTTCTAACTCACTTAGAAGTCCATTCCTTACCAATCTCCCGATCCTATCGAGATTTATGTGACCTAATCTCAAATGCCAAAGATAGGTATTGTTACTTGGAGAAATTCTTTACCTTTTAGATTGAGTATTAGCAGTTTTAAACATCTCATGATTTAAAAGTGCTTTTGTTTCAGTTGGTCTTAACACATATAAGTTGTTTTCTAATTTAGTAGAACAAATATATACACCATTTTTTGAAATGAACGCTTTATTTGTTAAAAAGGTAATACAATAAGATTGTTCAATTAAACAAGAAATAGATATAAGATTTCTCTTAATTTTGGAAACTATGTACAAATTTTTCAAAAATAAATATCTATTTCTAAAAAACAACTTGCAGCTCCCACTGCACGAGCTGAAATGACGTCTCCGTTCCAACTTGAGCGTCATCTCACCCTCTTCGAGCTGCTGGAAAGAATTAGTTTCCTAAAATGAAGAACAAATGTGGTTAGTGGCTCCTGAATCAAGTATCCAGGCATTATAGTCATTTTCCACTAAAAAAGTTTCTAAGACAAGTAAATCATATTTACCTTCCTTTTCTTTCTTCTTCTCAGCGAGGTACTTGGGGCAATTGCGCTTCCAGTGACCATCCACATTGCAGTGGAAGCACTTGCCGTTGCCTTTGCCAGCAGCGGGAGCCTTCCCTTTCCCTCCTTTCTTTTGGATCTTTTGGGGACCAGAAGATGAAGGAACAGACTTAGTTCTAGAGGTCGAACTTCTTGGAATGGGTAACATTTGCCTTTCCTTCTTTCAGTCTCTTATTTTTCATAAGAGACTGAAAAGTTTGTAGCTCATTTAGGAAGGTAGTTATGGTGTACTGTATTTTATTCATTACTGCATTGCTGCAGAATTGAAGGAAACTCGTTGGAAGAGATTCCAAAATAAAGAACACCTAACTTTGCTCGTCTATGACCGCGCCGTTCATTTCAGCGACGTTGCAGTGAACCATGAGGTAGAGAACATGTTCTCTAAACGTTCTTGAGGGCCTCGTGCCGGATCTGTGTGGACGGTTGCTCAAACATATCCTGCAATGACTCCATGATCTCACGAGCAGTGAGCATGGCCTCATGTTTCTTGGTGAGTAAGTCAGACAAACTCGCCAAGATATAGACTTGGACCTTTTCATTGGCCTTCGTCTAGCGGTCATGTGTATTCCTCATAGTTTGGGATACACCACGAGCGAGGAGTTGAGGACATTCCTCAATTAAGACAAAATGTAGATCTTCTATAATCAGAATCGTATTCAGGTTAGATTTCTACGTTGCATAATTTTCACCAATTAATTGGTCTCTTTTTAGTAATGCAATCATAGAGGAAGTCATGCTGAAAAATTAACAAACAATTGACCGTATTAATTATCTTTGTTTTAACTCATTACACAACATCCAATCAAAATTTTAGCAAAACATTCAATCAAAGAACCAAAAAAAAATGATTAAGTCTTTGTAATGATACTTCAGGGTTTAGAGCAACACTCACCGATGGGTAATCAGCTACTCCTCCCTTGAATTGAGACAATCTCAGCAAATTACTAGTTCCAGAATAACTCTTATTCCTATAGCTCTTAGCTACCATTAGTTTGGTCGAGAATTCATTAACTAGCTTAATGCATCCCGTAAGTGTAACCCTTTCATTTTCGGATCCCAAAGATATGCTTCAACAGGCTACCGTTAAGAAAGACAACTGTTGAAGATTAACTAAGAACCTATCCATTACTGGAGTTTGCGGTGTTTCGAATCCTATGATTAGGCCCTCCGAAGGGGTGGACGCTCCAAGACGAACGCAGGCAGATCATAAGAATCTCACGTTGCAACCTAATGAAGGAGAGCGTAGGAAACGTTGACACGTGTCCTTCTCCCACTTACTATGAGTGACGTGAGAGATAAAATTAATATATCATATATACCATTTTTCTCCCACTAAAATGTTTTACTTATTTTAGGGTTTTATTATACTTAGTTAAATTTCGGCTAATGAATCTATCTAAGTCTATGCCTATTATAACTCTTATAAAAGGTCTTTAAACTATAGTTCTAGGGAATTAAACAATTTAATTCACCTAGTGACATTGCATGCTAATAGGACTTAGGTTAATTCAATCAAGTTCTTATTCAGTCTAGTTAGGAGGTGTTCCGTAAAAACGTCAATTTAAAAAACCCAATCTAGACAGAACTGAAACAGTAGAGTTCCCTTATAACCAAAATCCTATTTGTCCTATTTATTCCAATTTAAAACTATTTTAAAAGAAAATAAGACTTAATTCTAATCTAATTAGAGTTAATGTGATCTTAAGTTTAAATTAATTTTAAACAATTGAAAACCAATTTTATAGGATCCTATATTTGCATGCAACTATTTATTATAGGTTGACGGTTTCTATTAATTAATTTTAGACTATTACAAAATTAATTAATTAGCCCTATAATCATGCATACTACGGTTTAATTAATTAACAATCAAATTCTAATAATTAAAAAACCATATTATATGCAAATCAATAATATAATATAACAATTATATTAATTTAGGATGTTTCATGCTCAATACAATTTTATTTTCATAAATTAAAATTATAACAATTATAACAATCATGAAAATAAATAAGCATATGCATCACATTAATAAATATAAAACTTATATTTAACTAAATTAATGTCATGCATCATGCTTTTCCAATTTCATATATTTAACATATCAACATGTATTAAATTACTCATGAAATTATTAATCATGCATTAAAACCATACATTATAACATTTATAACATATTAAAATGCATGAATATGCTTAACCTAAGGTGAGATTTATCTAAATGACATCCATCAAGCATTTAAATAGCAATTGAACCCATAAAATTGGCTCCTAGGATAAAATAAAGCATTAAATTACAATAATTTCTTAACCTAAGGTGAGATTTATCTAAATGACATCCATCAAGCATTTAAATAGCAATTGAACCCATAAAATTGGCTCCTAGGATAAAATAAAGCATTAAATTACAATAATTTAGCTAAATTTATCCTAAAAATAGTCTTTCTCGCTCCAAAACTTGACCAAAAACCCTCGAACCGCTTCGAACCGGGTCCCAAAATCGCGAACCAAACCAAAAAAGAGCAAAATTGGACCAAAATAACTGAAATGGGCACGAATCGAACCAAAAATAGCTAAACCAGCCCAAAAATAGCTAAACCAACCCATCTGGCGTTGATGTCAGTAATGACATCATGCTGACGTCAGCCCTAGCAACAACTTTTTTTTTCGTCGTCTTCTTCAGTAGCGAAAAGCAACAAAATCTTGGCCTCCGAGCGTCCGATTTGGGCAAATTTGGTGTCATTTTTCTCAGTAGAACGAACTAGATCTAGACATGGACTTACAAAGACTCGATTTACAGTTAAAATGCCAAAAACGCAGGGGCCTTTACAATTGATCCAATAAAAAAAATGTAAATCTATGGCCAAATTTTACAGAAAATATTCAATGCAAAAACCACATTGACAATGCAGTAAACCCACCAAATCAATGCAAATTTCAAAACCTAAATTAAATTTTAAGATGGCTTTGATACCAATTGCTGGGATCAAAACCCTAGCGCAGCGGAAACATATAAGAACCCTAACTGAAAATAAATTTTAAAATTTTGAAATACTTCTACATTGGTAAAATAAATATAAAAAAAACTAGGTTAAGCATATTGTAAACAAAAATACAGAGAAAAAAACTTATGTTGGATCACCACCACTTGGAGTCCTTCCTTTTATCTGAACCTTGAGGAAAGGTTTGTTGGAACTTTTTTGGTAAAGGAAAAAAAACTATAGAGAACTCTTCTGAGAATTTTTCTATTAAACACTATATAAGAAAAGGAGAGAAAGTGGGATAGGTGGGTGTTATCCCACGTATTAAGTAACTCCCCTACATGGGAGTTACAACAATATTAAATCTAATTTAATATTAATTAAATTAATAATTAATTAATAATTATTAAAGGGAAATTGTTGTATATAGAAAAAAACAAAAATAATTACACATATAGAAAAAGTGCACCCATGCTTTTGTATTGTTCACTTTTTTTCTATATGTGTAATTACTTAGTTTTTTTTCTATTTGTGAAAAGACCCCTTAATTAATCTAATTTAATAATCACTTCTTTAAATCATATTTAAATGAACATCTCTCACTAAACCTATAGTTTTAATTCAATTAATTTAATTAAATCAAATTAATTAAATTAGATTAAATTAAATAACTAATTAATTCTCCAATTAATTAATTACCAAATTAAATATCAATATTTAATTTTAACTTGCATTTGATCAAATTCAAATACATTTTCTCTCATAACATATAGTTTTAATGTACATCAATGCGCATTAATTTTAACCTATAGTTTTAATATAATCTAATTCATATTAAAATAAATTTAAAATTTTCAAAATTTAATTCTCTTACAAATTAACTTTGAATCATATCCAAAATTATATTTATACTATAAAGTTTAATTTGTAAAATAAACTTTATATTATAATGTATCATTATACATTATACTTTTCCCTTAGTAAATTTCAACCTTTTCAAATTTCATCCAAGAATAAAATTACCATATTCTTTACGAGCTAGGAAGGGGACCTAAGACCTACAGATCAGGACTCTAACGATATGAGATTACGGGCTAAACTCTTAACCACATAATCAATATTCGTTAACTGGTGGTACTTCTAAATCCTTAAGTACCAGTGCTCCTCTAATGAACAACCTGTTTATGGTCCAACCATCAAACAGAAACTCCTCTCGGGCCAGTGAGAGGGTAGGGCCCTTTGTTTAAGTCCCGGAGACACCACTTAAGGGAACACTTATCTGCTTACCCTAAATTCGGGAAGGAGTGAAATCCATCTTGTATAATTATGTTTCCAGCTCCCCACTCAGTCTTGTCCCCAAAATGATAGGCATATCGAGTCGGAAAACGGGCCACTCTCACCCATACAAATCAAAGGACAATCCCTCGTGAACACTAGTTCATAATATACTCAAGATTAAGACTAAGTTGCCTAGGTCAACCTATTGAAATAGAAACCTAACGAGTCAACGGAGTTATATCTAGTGGTTACTATTTCGTGGTCCAGTCTTATGCAAACTCATTGCATAGGATACCCCCACTCGCATGTCTCCTCCACGAACGCGTTGGATCATTGCATTTGTATCAAATACAAAGTGTGTTGTATCCATAGTGTTACCAGAATAAGGTACCCAACCTTATCCTTATACTATAGACCCTTTAGGCTGTAACTTGAATATTGATCTCTATATGTCTCTACATATTGTTCAAGACTCATAAAACAACCTATGATGTTAGTTTATTGGATTTTAGGGTTATTAAAACAAGATAAAATAATCAATAACATTTATTGAATAATAATGAATAACCATTTATTAATGACGGTCAAAATACAACATTTTCTATCTATGAGTTTTAGGGCATAAAACCCAACAATCATAATATAGTTCGACATTTAATATAGTCTTTATAAGTCTAGCCTTCACAATCGGTTCCATAATCTTTAGACAGCCTTGAACACGACCAGATAGCTCTTTCTTATCAATAATTGACCGTTTGACAACAAATTTCCACAGACTTGCACCTTCCTCAGAGTGAAAGGAAACACTGTGTAAAGGCACAACTGGAATTGGTGGACCACTCTTCTTCTTTATCCCTGAACGGGTAGAATGACTAGGAGGAGGAACTTGAGTAGGGGAATCATCATCTAAGCTACTCTCAAGAGCCTAGTTAGAGGACACATATACATGATCACTATCCACCGAAGCATTCAATTCATAAATTTTTTGTGGATGGTTTTGGACTTTCCGCAGCAACTTCACTGACAACCTTTTTCTATTTATCAATCATTTTCATCAAAGGAACATTGTCATTTGAGTTATGATCATCTGATTCATGAGGAGAATCATATCCCTCCTTAGTAATGTCACCAACAATGTGATGGTCATCAATAGGTTCATCTCTCCCTTTCTCAGTAACTTCTTTCAGAATATCATCTTCAGAAGCATCATCACCTTTATCAGCACCAGCAACAACAATCTCCTTCAAATCCTCTGTAACACTTTCTCTGTGAGACATTCAAGCAGAACAAGAGAGGTTCTCATCGAGACTGACTTTCTCAACCGATTCACTTCCTCTCTCAGTAACTCCTAAGTGCATTACCTTTCCCAAGGTAACTTAGCTCCCCCTCTCCCCTCCCCCCCTCCCAAAGTAAGATAATATTAGTAAGCACTGACTTAGGATCTCCCTAAGTTTGAGACTCTTCTGATCAATGTAATCTTTCCACACTTAGTGAAGATCACTTCACACTACAAACTTAGGCTCTCCCTTTAAGTTAGAAAATCTCTTCTCTTGCAATGAAGACACCTTAGGTCCACCCTAAGATCAAGAACACCCTTCTCAGAGTTGTATTACACAACAAAGACTACTATGCAAACAAATGCAAGAACAATGCTTTTCTTCTCTCGTTCGGGCGTCAGTAAATAACTTAAACTTCAAGAATAACAATGAACCTCAATCAAAACCGAATACATAACAAACGCATACCATGCCCCTTTAAAAGGTCACGGTTGAAAAAGGAAAACATCTCCCTACAAACTCGGCCCAACCATAAAGAAAGAAGAAAATCCCGAGAAAACAAAATCGCACACAACCAGAAAAGCAAATAATAAATTCGCAGCTCCAGCAACACAAGTGACATCCTTCAAGACATATACAGACAATACATTCCTTAAACATATAGATAATCAAAATCGCACACAACCAGAAAAGCAAATAATAAATTCGCAGCTCCAGCAACACAAGTGACATCCTTCAAGACATATACAGACAATACATTCCCTTAAACAAATATAGATAATCACAACTCTAACATTCCATGTACTATTTTAGTTTCTAATGATTTAGACTAGATTTAATGATATATTTTACATACCTAATCATTAAGCTGATTAAGTATTAAATTTGTTTATAAATTATAAAGACTAAGTAGTTACATAATAAAAAATGATACACTTAACAAAGAATATGATACACTTAACAAAGAATATACATATTTTTAAATACAAGTTAAATTGTTATAAATTTTAAAGCTCAAGGAACTAAATTGTTATTTAGAGTCCATTTCATAACCATTTTATTTTTTGTTTTGATTTTTGAAAATGGGCACATTTGATAAAGTTTTCATTTTCTATTTCTGGTTTTTAGAGCTAGAAACAGGAATATGTTTGGTAATTATTCTGGTTGTTTGTTAAAAAAAAAGAAACAAGGAAATAATTAAACTTGTTTGAGTTATATCTCGTTTCTCGTTTCTTGTATATTTTTTCTTTACTATTTTAGTTTTTCTTTTATTTCATAGTTTAAATATAATTTAGTTAAATAATATAAATGAATGTATTACATACATTAAAATGTATAAAGAAAAATTATCAAATATTTACACGATCTAATACAAATAATTTTCGACACAGTATTAAAAACAATACAATTGTTTCTATCCTTCAAATGCTGCTCAAATTTGATTTGCAATACTATAACTTGAATATAACTCAATTATATTATTGTGTAAATTTCGTAGTTGTAAAATATTAAATGAAGATAAATGAATGTTTTATTGAAGAAAAAGTATATATTGTACAATGCTAATCAGTTTCAAATGTACTAAAAGTAGAAATTTAAAATTAAAATAATATATAAACATGTCTATTGCAAATTTTGAAATTGAAAATTTAAAAAATATTTCAATATTTATATTATAAAATTTAAATTTTAAAAATTAAAAATTAAAATAATATATAAATCTAAATATTGAAAATTTTAAAATTCAAAATTAAACTAGTATATAAGTATAGCAAAATTACAAAATAAAACAAATAAAAATAAAAGAAATAAAAAACAAAAAAGTAAAAAATTTGCATAATTTGTTTTTGATCCTATGACCAGGAAAATTGGAACCTCTTGTATGTGCACCTATCAACTAATGAAGCATCAGATTAAAAAATATGACATGAAAACAAAATATGGAAAAACTTACTATTTGTAATTTTTTAAATTTAGCCTTTTTTTAGCAACGTTTCTTGAAGGGGGTTAGAAATAGGTAACAAAAAATAGTTATCAAATAAATCAGTTTTTTAAAAAACGGTGGGAAGTTATCAAATGGGCCTTAAACTTTTAAACTTTACTTCCATCTCTAAAAATCTATATTATGTTATCTGAGCTACTTTTTGTCAACATTTTCCAAAAATTCAAACCAAGTTTTAAAAACTAAAAAAAAAAATAAATATATTTTTAGATTTTGACTAAAAATTCAAATTTTTAGAAAAGTGAAAACCATTATAAGAATTTAAGAAAAAACAAACATAAATTTAAAAAATATAAAATTAAAAACAAAATAATTACCAGATGTGTTTAAATTTTTAAATTAATCATTCTCCATTCATGTCAATGGATGACAATTACATGAAATTAAAAAAAAAACACCTTTTATAGGTATATAAATTAATAAATAATATAGTAGTTTTTAAGAATTAAAATATCCTGATTAAAAAAATGTTAAATACTATTTTTCCTGTTGTGTGTGTATTATTTTAAATAAAAACTACCATTCAAAAATTCCAAAAATTTGGGCCAAAAAAAGTTTGGTACCACATCAGTCCAAGACCAATCCTTTTCATTTGGAAAATCTCAGACATAAAAAATCAAAAAAACTACCATTCAAAAATTCCAAAAATTTGGGCCAAAAAAATTTTGGTACCACATCAGTCCAAGACCAATCCTTTTCATTTGGAAAATCTCAGACATAAAAAATCAAAGTAATGGCTTTTTTTTTTCTATAATATTTTACTTCTCTTTTATTTTAACAGATAAAGTTTTTTAATACTATTAATTTCTTCATATATTAAATTGTTTTTTAAACTAAAGCTAAGATTGTAAAAATCTTTTTATAAAATAGAACAAGAAAGATCAAGACTAAAAATATTTTCTTTTGGAAGAAAAAAAACACAGAAGCAAATTCGCTTTTATTGGTCCTAAGCTATATCTTTCTTAAACTGATTTTTTTTTTTTTAATTTGAATTTTATATTTTCTTTCCAAAAATTCTTTTCCCTAGAAAAATCTATTCTAATTTTAATAATATACTTAGAGAAATGGAAATTATTTTAAACTGCAAAACTATTGAAAATATTTATAAATATAGAAAAATGTCACAGTCTATCAGTGATAGACATGTCTATTAGTGATAGATGATAGTAGTCTATTAGTAACTATTAGTGTCTATCACGGATAAACGATGACATTTTTCTATATTTATAAATATTTTAGTTATTTTGTAGTATTTGAAAACAACTCTTATACTTAATTTTTTTTCTAATTAATTTAATGGGTAAAACACCTAATACTCCCAAATGTCAATGCTTTGATCTCTACCTTCCATTGTTGAACTTAAAACCAAATTTTAGTAATTTATTTGATAAGATAACAAAAAGTATCCGACATATATGAATTTATTTCTAATTTTAAAGTGTTATCTTCTCAAGGACAAAATGAAAAAAAGCAAAATGGAATACGTCAATTAAAATATTGGTTAAATTCCATATCCAAGTTTTTTTTTTTTTAAAAAAAAAAGATAATAATTTTGTGTACTTACCTTTTTTAAATTGTTATGATGAAGTATCATGTTTTGTTCTTGTGGGAAATTATTGCACATAAAGAAAACAGAATATTAAACCTAATTTTCGTCTTTGTGTTTTGAAAAGATTAATAGAAAATCATTTTATACTCCAATAAGGTTCTCCTTAAAATCGATAAATGCATAATTTTTTATATATTTTATATGACTTTTTTTAATTGATACGTGCATCATTCAAGTCAATTTTTTTTGACAAACATAGTAGGAGAATCAAACCTCTAACTTTGAGATTAACTATGAATAGAAATTTTATACCAATTGAGCTATTTATTAGTTTATCAAATAGATAAGGCTAATGATAGCTATCAATTTTTCCATAATAAATATAGTATTAAGAATTAAGTTAAGTTGAGTGTCCATTGATTTAATTCAGTAAACTAAGATACACTTGAGGAGAATAATTAATAATTATATATGTATACTTGATAAAAATATTTATAAAAAAGTACATGAAAACAACAGGTTAACGATCTTTTCTTAATTACAATTTTTGTTTTCTGAGAGTGAAAACCATCTTTTTATTTTTAATGCTAAAAAAACATATTTTAAAATCAACAATTCGGCATTAATATTAAAATCACATAGTTTGAGTAAATCTAATTTTTTAATCTAGCATAATCAGAAGAGAAGTATAAAAAATAACATCCGAAGATAATTTCAAAGATAAAAAAATTTTAAAAAAATGTAGAATGTAATTAAAATCAATCGAGTAATCACTTCTTTTTTCTTTTTTTTTTTTTTTTTAATTCATGAAAGTACATTAGGGAATATAGAGGTACAAAAACTTTAGCAACTAAGAGGTATATAGAAATTACTCTCAGTAAATTAACCAATGGGCACATATTTAGTTAACTAATATATAAGCAAATCATTTAATTTATGTATATTAAACTTGTTTGAGTTCATGAGTTTTTCCTTTATTAAATTTTTATATACGATATGATTGGAGATTCAAATTTCAGATCAAATGATTAAGAATATATACTTTGAGTTCATGCGTTGGGAATTCATTAATATGACATGTAAGATGTTGATGTCAAAATTTGGAGGGATCAAAATGCACTTAACCTTTACGTGATATCAAAAGTGAATTTGTTTGAAAGGGAGAAGAACGTGATCTGCAATAGAGAAAACCTACACACCGTTGTGGTGCTTGCCACACACATTCCGATGTTTAAGTTAAAGAGTGAAAGAGTGTGGAAGCTATAGGGAGTTTGAGAATAGGATTCAAGTTACCTCATATGAAGTCATAATGATGTATTTATAGAGGTAATTGACCTGGGTTGTTTCGTTAGGATTTCAGAGTCACTTTAGGATAATTATATAACCTATCGAACCGAGGGGCATGCCCAATTTTATGTTTAGCTAGGGTTAGCCTCAATCCAAGGCCGAGGCCAAGAATCTTCTCTTAGGTCCATTTTGGTCCTAAGACAATGCTTTGGGTCCGACATCGACCTCAACCGAGGTTGATCACAAAAATTTGGGCTTTGACACGAACTAACCCTCTCCCCTAGGCCTATGCTATTTTTTTTGCTCAAACCTTATTATTTTCTCAATTTTATGATATTCACCACAAGATTTTTAGTCTCTGTCGATGCAAAATAGCATTGGCAGATATTGAAAAATGTATAAACAAAAGCTCTGCCGACGTTTTTAAGCATGAGTAAAAAATGTGGCTAAAAGACAGTCGACATAACTTTTTACCAAAATAATGCGTGTGTAACATGTCCCATTAGCTATTTTTCTGGCTGAGGCCAAACACATTAAACTTGGACTTTGACACGAACTAAATCTCTACCCTAAGTCCATTTTGGGACTAGGGTGCTATTTTTGGCCCACACTTTATTATTTTCTTGATCTTGTTGCTTCTTATCTTATTTTATGTCGATCATACCCTTCGATCCAAAATCATTCCTAACATAAGACAATATGTATAATGCCTTAATTAATTGAGACATATCATTCAAGTTGCAATTTATTTTAATGATGATGACATAAACTAAACCATTCATTTCATTAGATGGTAAAAAAAAAAGTTAGTTATTATGTAATTCTAGTTTAGTTATAAATTTGGTTCTTACGGTTGGGAGAAATTTTGAATTTGGTCCATATGATTTGTTAAAACTCTAGGGACTATTTATGAAATTTTTATCAAATCACAAAGACTAAATTCTAACTTTTGAAACCATTGAGACTAAGGTCAAGTTTACTAATACGTAATCAAAATTTATCAATTGTAATGAGTCTCAACCATAAAAGGAATGAGATTTCTAACTTTAGCAAATTATAGGGACCAAAATTATAATTTAACCTATATTTTAAACTGTTTATAAGATAAAATATCTTTTTGATCTATGAAAATTTAGGTCAGTGTTTTTAGGTTTTTTGGATTTCAAAAGGGCATTTGTAATCTTCAAACTTTAGAATAATAATCTAAATAGTATTTCAGCATACTTGGTCATTAGAAAAGGATGATGTGGCAGTTAGAATGGCCAGACCTGCTGACGTGTAATTTTTTTTTATTGACTTGGCTAATAATAATTCGTTTTTATTTTTATTATTTTCATTGAGTGGCATTTTCCCTCCTTTCTCACTTTTATCAGCTTGCTACTTTATTCCTTCTAATGGTAACTAATGGTAAAAGATGCTCAAGGTCATAACCATTTAAAATTTCGTTAACTTCACACAATTAAGGGGTTGTTTGTTTTGCAGGCATCTTAAATTTTTATAGAGTGAGTATATAAATTACCGTATTTGTTTTGTAATATTGTAAGATGACCTGGTATCTGGAGATTCTCAGGATGTCCAGATGGAAGGCATCTAGAGAGTTTTGGATGCCCTCCTGAAACATGAGTTTTCTAAATTCCCGAGTTTTGGGCATTCCCATTTTACATTTTTGTCCTTTCTTTTCTTTTATTTTATATATATATATATATGTTAATCTTCATTTGCATTATCTAATTAAAATAAATATTGTCAACCATATATATCAATTTTTTTGTTATATCGTAATTCTTATTATTTTTTAGCAAGATAATCAATTTTAAATTTAAATAAATATTTATTTTATAAAAAATCTTAAATTAAGATATATTATTTTGTTGAGAAACATAACATATGAAAATAATATAAATTGATAAAAACAAATATGTTATATAACTTCAAATTATATCAAATTAATTATAAATTAATAAATAATCGTAAGGACATTCTTGGAATATTAGGTAAATTTGAAGACATTTCAAAGTAGAAATCCTACAAAACAAACCCAGTCATCAAAATATTACCAAGTATCTACAAAAATATTCCTACAAAATATACATGGTAATGTAAAGATGTCGGACATCTATAATTCCGTATAGCTATAATTTCAAACATCTAAGATTTCGGTTATCTACATTTCTAAAAAACAAACGACCCTAGAAGTGTTCATTTTAAAATTTCAAGATCAAATAGACACCAACTTTATAAAAAAAAAATTAAAAGTATTTTAAAATAAAAAGTTGCCATTCTTTCAAAAGAGTTGGGCTGAGAGACAACAACTCAAATAATTGAGAATGGAGCCCATATATAAAAGATGAAAATTTCAAGTTTGGTATTGCATTGAAGTCCAAGACCAATCATTTTCAGTTGAAATGTCCAATTAGGAAAATCTCAAACATAAATATATCAAATCAAGGGGTTAAGAGGATAAATTGCATTTTGAAAATTTGCAAAATATTTTGTTATTATAAAAATTACAAAACATAATATTTTAATATCAAATTAGATTTACTAAATAACTAAATCATAAAGAAGCATTTTAAATCCTAAACCACTAAGATGAGTTAATTTAAATCTCAAATTAAATATAAAATCTAAACTAAGATAATAAATATCTGTTAATTCAACTTTCAAATTGTACTGTAAAATTTTTTTAAAAAAAAAACATGTAAATTTGAGATTAACTAATGAAATTAACACTAATATTGCTCAATGCATACATTTAATCAATTAGTAGAATTACCATGCACATTAAAAAAAAAAACATGTTGGTTGACCTATGTAAAGACAATTATTCAAGAAAACAAAAACAAAACATAATACAATTAGGAAATAAAATATAAAATAGAGAAATTTTCACAAATAAAAAAAATGTCAAACTATTTACATAAAATAGCAAAAAAATACTGATAGACATTGATAGACTTCTATTAGTATCTATCAGTGATAGACTTCTATCATTTCTATCACTGATAGATTTTTTATAGACTTCTATCAGCGTCTATAAAAACTATTTAAAAATTTTGTTATTTTGTGTAAATAGTTTTCCTTATTTTTCTAGTTTTAAAACTTTCTCTATAAAATATAATAGAAACAAAATACATAGATGAAAGGGGAAGTTTTAAAAACAGAAAAATAAGGTAAACTATTTACACAAAATAGCAAAATTTTTAAATAGTTGTGATAGACGCTGATAGAAGTCTATCACTGATAGATGCTGATAGAAGTCTATCAATGTCTATCGGTATTTTTTTTTGCTATTTTATGTAAATAGTTTGATATTTTTTTTTTATTTGTAAAAATTTTCCTAGATGAAACATTAAAAAAAATCATAAAAAAAAAAACGACAATGCTAACAATTCAATTAGGAGATAATAATAATGTTTTTGGTAGGGTGGAGTTAATTCAAGTGGATAATGATATTGATGGTTCAATTGAAGAATTAAAAAAAAAACAATAGATATACGTTTAAAATTAAAAGGATAAAATTGATAAGATTAAATTATAGATATATATTAATTTGAACGTAAATTTGAAAATCAAATAGATATGTAAGGAGGAAAGCTTTTGAATATTTTAAACTATTTTAATTTTTAAATTGAATATTCTCTTTATTTTCCGAGTACTCCAACAATATCTATGTAAGTCAGTTTATGTCAGCAGATAACAGTCTAGTGACAATTTCTTTAGATTAAAGTTAAGTGATAAACTATTTAGAATTATTTTGTAGACTAAAATGCTTCTTTTGAAATAGACATTAACTACAAACTTCAAGGATCAAAAATATATTTTACCCTTAATTTTATTATAGGTTCTTTTTTCAAAGAATTTTATTTTGTGATGTTTCAAAAGAAAACTTGAAAGTTATCACTATGTAAATGCCTCTCAAATCAATGACTTTTAGATTGTAATTATTTTATATTTTGGGCAAAATTATATAAACTTGCTCTTGAACTTTGTATTTTGTGTAAAAAAAAATACCTCTAAACTTTCAAATTTTTCAAAAATGCCCTTAACTTTTAAAAAGAGTTCAAAAACCCCATTAGTTTTTGATGAAAAATAGCAGTGCTTTATTTCAAAAATAGTCCTGAACTTTATAAAGTTTCAAAATTGCCTTTAAACTTAAAGAAAAGTTTAAAAAAACTCTTACTATTAATATATGAACAGAAACCGTTTATACCTTCTTTGAATAATAACTTTAAAATTTTAAAAAAAAATTTAATGCTCTTACCATTAATATGGTGATTAATTTGTTTGAAGTTTTCTTGAGTTCGAAAAAAATCAATTGTAAAAATAATTATATAGATATTCTCTTTTAGTTTTTCATATAAATACTTTCACTTTTCTCTTATTTTTCTAATTCTTACATAAAAAAAATTTCAGCAATCAAAATAAAAACCAAAATTTTAAGTTATAACAAAAAATCTTACAAAATTCTCAAATCAAAATCTCACTCAAAGCATACCAAAACGATAAAAAAATCAAATAAAAAATGTTTTTGGCTATGAACACACTTAATTAGTAACATACAACTTTGTTAAAACATCTAGATCCTAAAATCACTTGGTTCTTCCATTATTCTTTTTCCTCTTATTATAGTCTATATACCTTCAGTAAAATGTGCAATTTTATTTTATTATTATTTGTTTTAGATATATAAATGTCAAATATTCAACAAAAAGAGGAGTAAGAGAGTATTGAAAAAGAGAGACAATAGAGCAGGAAGACGGTATTAACCGTTTTTGTTCATATGATAGTACGGATATAGTTGAACTTTTTTTAAGCTTAAGAGTATTTTTGAAACTTTTGAAAGTTCAAAGATATTTTTTATACAAAATACAAAGTTTATGAATGATTTTTAAAAATTTAGCCTTTTTTTTCAATCTTTTGTTTTACAGATATTATTAATAATACTAATTTCTTAATTATATGTAATATACTCTAAATTTTAGTTTTAAAATTTAGGTTAAATTATAAAAAATGTCATTGAACATCGTACTTTGTGCTAAAAATATTCCTGGACTTTCAAAAGTTTCAAAAATACTCTTAAACTTTAAAAAAGAGTTTAAAAATATCATCACTATTAGTTTTGAATGAAAACCATTAAAGAGTATTTGGGTCCCAACTTCAAGTGGGTAGAGTGGGTTATTATAGCTCAATCCATGTTTGGGGCTCAAATTGTGATAGTTGGTGTTTCCAACTATTCTAACTATTATAACCTACAATATTATCATTTCAAACTCCTTTTTTGTTATAATGTTTACTATTTTTTACCCATCCCCTCTTTCCCTCTTTTTTATATATTCATTATTTCCTACTCAAACTAAAATAGTCTGCACCCCGTGCACAAACAACTATAACATATGGATTATTATTTTATTTCAAAAAAAAAAAAAAAAACATACGGACTATTATGAGCTACACATACTATAATAATCATTAACTAAAACAACCAACTCAGTGCCCCAAACACTCCGTTAGTGTTTTATTTAAAAAATATTCATGAACATTCAAAAGTATAAAAATACCCTTAAACATAACAAAAAAAGTAAAAAAAAAACAAAAAAAAACTTTCAATGTTACTATATAAACATAATCCGTTAATAGATCGTTGCAAAAAATATAACTCTAAAATTACAACAAAATATAAATAAAAATGCTTCTACCATTAGTATAGTGATCAATTTATTTGATGTTTTCTTGAGTTCAGAGAACAAATTTTAAAACAAATAATATAGATATCCTCACTTTTTTTATACTCTCTGTTCGCACGAGGTTTCCTGAGAAACGTGTTTCGTAGAGTTGAACTTGTGTTTATATAAGTTTGATGCAGATGTGGTTCAATCTCTAGTACTTGATCCTCTAATTCTCTCTCAAATGTACGCGCACGCTTGATGTATGGAAGCAGAGCGCGTGGATGCACGTGAAGTTGGAGTCTTGGATGGATGTATGTACGTGTACGCTTGATGTATGGAAGCGGAGCGCGTGGATGCACGTGAAGTTGGAGACTTGGATGGATATATGTACGCTTACGCTTGATGTATGGAAGCGGAGCACGTGGATGCACGTGAAGTTGGAGTCTTGGATGGATGTATGTATGCCAAGTTGGAGTCTTGGATGGATGTATGTATTCCAAGGAGCTTCAGTCTTCAAGTATGTTCAGCTTCAGGAGTTAGTGAGTCTTTTGATTGTAGGGAGAATTCTCTCTGAGTGTAAAATTTCTGAACCTTGTAAATTAAGAGAACTTCTCTATTTATAGAGTTCTCAGGTGGGCTTTATGGTTTTGGGCTTGATTGGTCCATGGGTTTGGCCCATTGGGCCCAACTAATTGGATTTGGGCCTTTGGGCCAAATTAAGTCTATTTTTGGACTTCAGTAAATTTTAGCCCAAACATTAATAATTAATTGAACAAAAAATAATTAATTTGATCCAACGATGAGGATGGAAACACGTGGCACCATCGGGATTGTCAATTTTCGTCTTCAATTTCAATTTAGGACACATGTAACATTCATTTTCCAAATTTAATTATTTTATAATTTCGCCATTAATTTGGTAAATGACGTGGCAATTGGTGATTGGTCCAAAATTTTTCCTTCAACACTCTCATTTTCTTCTTTTTGTCCAATTCTTACACAATTTTTCTCATGAACCAAAACAAAAACCAAAATTTTAAGTTAAAATAATATCTAATCCTATAAAATCTCACAAAATTTCAAGATTAAAATATCCTCTTCAAACGTAACAAAACAATAAATATTCAAATACAAAAAAATGTATCTAACTATTAACTCACACTCAACTACTAACATACAATTGTTATACTCCGTCCTTAGTGGTCAGAAGTTCAATCCCCTACCCTACAATTGTTGTACTAAAAACCTACTAACATACAACCTCATTAAAATAGTTTAGTCCTAAGAACACTTGGTGCTTCCATTATTTTTTTTCTTATTATTATAGTTACCTACTTGGAGTGAGCAGTTTTATTTTAGATAAACAAATGTCAAACAGTTAACAAAAAGAGGAGTAAAAGGGTCTTGAAGAAGAGAGGGGAGAAAAAAGAGGAAAAATAGAGAAGTGAGAGGATATTAACGATTTCTGTTCATATACTACCAGTAAGGGTATTTTTGAATTTTTTTTTCAAGTTTAATAGTATTTTTGAAACTTTTAAGGGTAAGGGTAAGGGTATTTTTTAACTCACTTTGGAAGTTTAAAAGTATTTTTGAAAGTTTGAAAATCCAACTATATTTTTTACACAAAGTACAAAGTTTAGGAGTATTTTGTATAATTTAGCCTAAAATTTATAAACAAATCATAAATTAAGTAAAGCTCAACAGAAATTCTTATATATTTCTTGATTAAGGTTGGAAAAGTATAAAATCATCATCAAAGTGTATCGTAAACACTTGATTATTAAACAAACTCAAATTGAGAGCGAGTTTGGTTTAACTTTTCCAGTATTTATTATTTTTTAAAAATAAAAAAGAAGTTGGAGTGTTTGGCAACCACTTAAAACAACTTTTGAAAAAATGAGTTTATGAAATAAGTTGGTTTGAGATAAGCAATTAAAACCAACTTTCAAAAAAGTGATTTTTGAGTGTCTAATAGTTAATCTTCCCCTAATTGAATAATACATAAAATTATCAAAAAAAAAATCACCAGTTCTCTACTTCACTTTCACCATGGTTGCCGCCGCCAGCTACCACCACTCTTTGTCAGCCACTACTTGTTGTAGGATCGGTATGGAAACTCTAGGGGGGTGAATAGGGTTTCTTCAAACTAATGAAAACTTTTTCCTAAAGTGGACCCAATTAAATAAATTAATACACTTTATACTAACAAATAATTTAAATAAGGATTTTATGCAAATAAATTCCACTCAAAGTAATCAAGAAATTAAACTAACACTTTTAGGCACCCTATTTAATTTCAACAACAAGAATGGTATAAGATAGGAACTTTTAATAACTATCAATCAAAATATACAATTATGAACAATTGATTTCAAGAATTAAAATTGCAATTAATTTTAAGCAATAAAATGTAATGACAAATTAATTGCAAAATTAAATAGGATAGGGATAGAAAATGAAGCCACCGAAATTTATAGTGGTTTCGGCCACAACCGGCATATATCCACTTCCCAAGCTCCTCTTGGGTATGTCACTACGAACTTGACTCTTTCCACGGCTTAGAGTCGAACCGTTACAACGTTCCTTTTCTTGGCACAAAACAAACTCAATCCTCTCTACGGTTGAGGATCAAACCGTTACAACACTCTTGTTATGGGTTCAAGAGTAACCTTTTACAATAGATTTGAAATGAAGAATAAGATGAAAAACTCTCTTCAAGAGTGAAATTACAAATTTAAGCACTCAACAAATAAATCCTCACAATACAATATATCTCTCTTAAAAATAAGATGGAAAGAAAAAATGAGAGCTTTGAGAGAATAATAATGGTGGTTTTGAGGATTGTAAAAATATATCATTGTTGTGAAAATTTGGAGAAGATGAAGTGTTTAAAAAGAGAAAAAAAAGTTGTCGGAAACCACATTAAATTTAGACCATTATATCTTGAAAAATAAAAATCAATGGTAGAGATTTTCTTCTTTTTGAATCAACTAACCGTTAGACACAAACAACAAAGAATATAATAATATATATATCATTTTCTAAAACCATTTTTTTTTAAATCCAAGAAAAAATAAAAGCCCACCATGTGACCAAAACTAGCCGTTAGGGACAAACATAAAATAATATTAAATTCATTTTCTTTTTAAATTTATTTTCTTTTTAAAATCATTTTCTTTTTAAAACCAATCCAAAAATCAAAAGCTCCATGTGTCACTTATCTATTTCTCCACTTGTCATCCTCTAGTAGGTCCACTTTGATGATTTTGCTGCCACGTCATCGACATCGGGTATTTCTCCGTTAAGCTTGTTTTCGCGATATCTTTTTCGTTTGAGCTCCGATTTAAGTTATTCAAATTGCATTGAAATTGTTGTTCTGAGCTCTACGCAATAATACTTTAAAACACTCAAATTATTAATAAATAAAAGCAGATTTGTTATAATCAAAATATTAATTAATTTGAGATTAATAGTAAAAAAGCCAACACTTGTGACTAACTTTGGATCCAACTCTAGAATTGACCACCTTAGACGATTAGTTGATCCAACGACCAACTGCATCTATTATCTCAAACAATTATCCACTCTGAAAGGCTAACTCTAATGACCCATTAGATTGATCATATGCTAACAAAAAAAAAAAAAAAAACTCGGGCAATGTCGTAAGTGCATGTTTTCTAATTATTAGTTCATAGTGTTTAATAGTCGTCTTTTATTGTAATTTAACATTAATAGAAACACTTTTAGTATATATCGAACTAAACAAACTTGTATAAAAAAATACTTTTGAAAAAGTGTACCCAACACATAAATGTTTGGAAAATTTTCACAGATAAAAAAATGTTAAATTATTTACAAAAAATTACAAAAAAAAAGAACACTGATGGATGTTGATAGACTTCTATCAGCATCTATTAGTGATAGACTTCTATCATTTCTATCAAGGATAGACCCTGATAGATTTCTATCATCGTCTATCATAACTATCTAAAATTTTTGTTATTTTGTGTAAATAGTTCCCTTATGTTTCTATTTTAAAAAAATTTTCCTAAATGTTATTAGGGTTGTTTTCAAATATAAAAAAATGAGCCAAACTATTTACAAATATAGAAAAAATTTTACTATCTATCAATGATAGACTGCAATAGAATTCTATCGCTTAAGCAATAGACAGTGATAATATTCTATCGCGAGCAATAGAATATTATCGCGGTCTATCGCTTATAGACAGTAAATTTTTTTTTTAATATTTGTAAATAGTTTAATATTTTTTTTTTTTGTTTATAGTAATTTTTCATATTTTTATTAATTTTAGGTGGTTTTTATAAAAAGTGTTTAAATGAAAGTAATTTATTGAAAAAACACTTTATTGATAGTTGAATTCAAACGCCTCTGAATTATTTATTACAATAAAAACCCTTGACCAAATGACTATTTGGAAATTGAACTCTTTTTTTTTTTTTTCTTTAAAATAATGATAAGAAGAACAACCCACAGAAAAAAGAGAAAAAGAAAGAAAAAAAAGAATTAAGAAAGAGTTCTTTCAGCCATGGCAGACCAAAAAGCTTGGTCCCCCGACCTAGACATAGAAAAAATAAAATAAAATATAAAGAATTGCTTGTGTCACGAATTGCATTATTTAACATTAATTTTCAGAATGCTTAGGTGGCTGTGTTTGTGATTCGTCTTGTCAAATAATGTTCTGTCGTTTTAATATTCTCTACTCCATTAGCTTAGTTGCAAAAATTAAATGGGAATTTTACTATAAATATATAAATAAACAAAATAAATGGATTTCACATTACATAATGAAAATGCAGCCCACCCATTCTTACTTTATTTTTATCTTCCCCCCCCCAAAGTTCCATCCATTTCTATCTTGACCCCAATTTGATTTTCTTATGGACTTTGGACTTTGCTTCCTCTTTCCTCTTACAACTTTATAATTAGTTGCCTTTATCTCTTATCCACCTGTCAAAACCATATGATTTCATCAAATACAAAATATATATATATATATATATATATATATATATATATTTTTTATATATATAGTTATAGACATTTAACTTATAATATAAGTAGGACCCAATGAGATTTGATAGATATCAATATATAAATTAATTGGAGTTCTATATATTTTGCTAATTATCGATGCCATGGAGATCACAAAGGCATACATATTTTGATTTGTCTTAAATTTTTAATCAACGTAACATTTAAATTTATATCATCTATATATTAAAATTAAATTTGCGAGAAATTCAATAAACACCACGACTACTTTGTCAAAGGTTATTTCTATTGACTTGTTGGTGTGTATAATAAGTTTTTAAACATTCTTTCAAAAAAAAAAAATCTTAAACATTATAATTAAAGCATTTAATAGATATTAGAAAATTTTCCAAATTGTTTCTAATTTGTCATTAAATTTTAAAAATATCATATAGATTCATGAGATTATTTAATACTTTTAAAAATAAAAGTATTTCTTAAACATAAAATTTTTTCAATTTTGTGTCCAATAAATTTTGTGAATTAAGAGAATATTTAATGGATGAATGGCGACCTATTAGTTACAAATTTAATTGGACTTTTTAAAATTAAAAAGTGTCTACTAAATTTCTAAACTAGTTTAAGGGTTTATTAGACATAAAATAAAATATCTAGGGACTTAAATTTTAAAGACTTATTAGATGTAAAATAATAAAAGTTTAGAAGCTTCTTTGACACTAAATTAAAAAGGGACACTGGCAAGAATAGTAAAAACACATTCTTAAATTTACAAATTTAGCAATGGTTTTCACAATTTGCAAATATAGCAAAAAAAACTATAAAACCATATTTCTATTTTCTATTATTCGAAATTTACCCTTATTGGTGTATCAGCATGTATATCAGTAGTATATCTTATATACTTTATATTTGGTGTATCAGTTTGATAATATACCAAACGTAAAGTATATAAGTTATATATAATGGATATACCAAAATTATCACTCATAAACCATATTTATTAGTCAACAAGTGTTGGTACATTTACTATTATTTGTGGAGTACTTAATATCAATTCTTATTCAGTTGTTTATAATATTATTTTTCTAGTACAGTATATTCAACTTATAATGGTTCAATCTGTTATGGTTGTATCATTAATTTGAATGAGTGTTGATAAACTATTGGTACACCAATGTTACACTTGAAATTGAATTTTGAACATGTGTTGATATATATAATTGATGTACTTAAACAAATGTATTTTTAAGAGGTAGTGATACCCTAATACCTATACTAACGTTTTATACTAGAAATGAATTTTGAGTTAATGCTGAAATAATACTAATACACCAATTTTATACTTTAAATTTTATTAAGAAGAAATGTTGATATACTACTGATGCACTAATAATGTACTTGAAAATAGTTTTTTTATGAGCATTGATACAATATTGATAAAGTAATTTATATTCTAAATTAATTTTGAATAAGTGCCTACTATAACTACTAATGCACTAATAATATATATATTTGAAATTGAATTTTGAATGAGTATTGATATACTAATACAATACTTAAAAATTGATTAGACCATGAGTGATATAACATTGATACACTAAAAATGTATATGAAATGGATTTTTAATGGCTACTAATATACTATTGATACATCTATTTTACAAATTTAAATAAAATTTGAATGAATGTTCATAAATTACTGATATACCAAACACTTAGTATTGCATTTTCAGCTCGTTATGATATATCATTGATACACTAGTAATCTAGTTGCAATGCATTTTAAATTATACTAATATACAAATGAAAGTCCAATGTAAAACTTAAGTATCATTCTAAATGATATAATTCATATTTAGTATATTGACAATATAATTGATATTTTTTTTCTAAATTAGGTATATCATCTTGCAAAAAAAAAAAAAAAAATCAGGTATATCAATCAATTAATGTATGCAATATGAAATATATGTTGTACAATTGATATATGAAATTAAATATAACTTATATACCATTAAAATCATATCAAAAATTTGAAACTAAAATAGATTAACAAATATAATTTACATTTGAATATAATGTATATCAATTGGTTCTTTTTTTTTTTAGTACGAGTTGGAGGTGGGAGATTTGAACCACGAATCTCTTGAGCTAAGCTCTTGTTGGCCAATTGACTGCTATACCAAAATATAAAATATATCATATATACTTGCTCATACCAAATAAGAGTTAAATCGTAAAAATTAAAAAGCTGGGAATCAAGTTTAAATTTTTGGTATATTTACAATTTTAGAAAATTATTGCTATATTTGCAAATATACCATTATGTTTCTTGAAGGGGTCGACATTGAATTGCAATTTTCCAACTAAAAATTTCGGGTTAGTATAGTATGTGAATTATAATAATATGTGTTTGAGGTGCAGACTATTTTAGTCCGGGTTGTAATAGTGTGTGTTTGGGGTATAGACTAATTTTGTCTAGGTTACAAATGTGGAGAGAGGATAGTTAGAAAATAGTAAACACCGTAGACAATGAGAGTTTTTCAAATAATTTTATGGTAGCTAAATGTGAGTTATAATAATTGAAAACTTTCCCTTATTATAATTTGAAAACTTTCATTTATTATAATGGGAAGCTCAAACATTTGAGTGAGCTATCATAATCCACTCCACTCAAGGCAAATTGGAGCTAAATGCATCCTTAAAGATTAAACATTCGATATCTGATCTTGTGTTTTCAGTCAAGAGGAATGGTACACCCAGAGAGAGAGGAAAATACAAAATAAAGAAAAATGAAGGAGACCATAAACAATTTGTTTGTATTATTGCATCAAAGAGCTTTCTTTTACCACAAATGATGTTAAATTTTTGTCACGACACTTTGATGTTTCTATCAATATTTCTACGTTTTTATAGATTTGATATCGACATGAAGGTGAATCAAAATTTTCATTTTATCGTAAAAGAATTTAGGAAAAAAACAAGGAATAAAATTTCACAATGTGGACATAATATAAATGTTTACATTTTAACTTGTTTAAAAAGTATGAAATATTTATTTATTAATTTAAATAATAATTTTCTAAGAAATTCTATTGATGTCTATATTTTTATTGACATTTATATAAAATTGAAACTTTGATATTGGTATCCATATCAACGTTTTATTTTTTTTTATCTTTATACATATCTTACATCTATATAAAAGCCAAAAGGTAAATAGACTAATGATGAAACATATATAAAAAAGCAGCAAAAAGCCACTGAGGTTTAAATAATATAAATAATAAATACATTTTAACCTATTTAAAAAGTGTAAAACATTTATGTATTACTTAAAATATTTTTATTTTAAAATTTTTACAGAAATATCCAACAATACTAACATTTTATATATAATTTAATTTCATTGATATATTTTCACAAGATTATTGAGATGTCGACATTTTCATCCATGTAACCTTAATTATAACACACCAACCAAACAACCACTACCATAAATTGAACGAGTTGACTTCTTTCATGCAATGTAGGCAAAGTCATGTCCCAACAAAATAGATATAGATTTCTTTGTTGATACAACCACAAGCATTTATTGAAAGTTCAAATAAGATACTTATTATCACCTTCACTGTTTGTAACTATAGGAATAAATCACAATAAACTAATAAATAAGTTTAATTCAGTGGTAATTAATATACACTCTTTTTATGATCGGGAGTTTGATATCTAATTTTTATAATACTGTAGTCCTAAAAAACTCAATATCGAAGTTGCATGTATATAATTATATGGCTCATAAAGAATAAATGGAAACAAACTTGCTTGGTTATTTCTTTGTATATAAATGCTTCTTACAAGTAGTAACAAACCCTCTTTCACTTTCCACACCCATCCATTTTGATGACTGAAAAACTAGAGGAGAAAAAAAAAAAAAAATACAAATACAAATGCATGCAAATACAAAACCCACAAAACTCTCACAACACGTGCAATTACAAATAGCCCCCCTAGTCTCCCAAATTATTGGGAATCAGAAAAGGCCATATTCTACAGTGAAAAACTTATATATAAATATTCAAACCCTAACAGTGTCAAAGCAACAACCCCATGAGATGATGACTTTGAAAAACCCACAACTCACAAATGAGACTTTTAATTTTTGATTAGTACGTAAAACTTGTTAATAAAACTTTGTCAAAAACCTTAAGAAATGGAAATTTCTATATGAGGTCGTCACAATATGACTTGTCTAAGTCGTTGCACGGAGCATAGGAGATTGAGGCAACGGCGAGTGTGGCGACATGATGTCTTCGAGCCTCCGAGACGACAATCGAAGTTCGAGGCTGCTTTGGCGCCAGCAGAATTTCTGTTTCTTAACCTTGGTTGTTACCTCCTTGTTTTGAAGCACAAAGTTTCTAATTCTAGTTATAGAAATGTCCATTGTGTGATCATCCATATTTGCAAAGCAAACTCTAAACCATCCTGGCTCTGAGCAATGGAATGAAGAACCAGGTGAAACATTCAGTTTAACTTCATTGATAATCACTCTCCATAATGCCATTTCTGCTTCCAGTGTCTTCTCTTTCAAAAGATGACGTAAATCCATCCACAAAAATAATCCTCCACTTCCTTTCAAATATCCAATTCCTACCTGCACATCATCAATAATATGAATTAAAAAAGTTAGCTTTTTTTTAAAAAACAATTAATTCAAAATCAAAATAACGAACAAGTATTTGGGTGCATCCCACTCTCAACTAACCTGAGCAAGTCCTTTGGTGAAGTTACGATGACGGGCAGCGAGTTTTTCAGCGCTTCCAGCAAGAAAGCTGTCGACAAAGGCATCATCGGACAACATCGACGCGATCAAATGTTGAGTTTGTGAGGAGACGAGGCCGAAGCTCGACATCTTACGAGCACAAGCGACGACAGCATCGTTGTAGGAGTAGATAATGCCGACACGAAATCCAGGGAATCCCATATCCTTGGAGAGACTATAAACGACATGGATAAGATTTTTATCGCAATCAATATCGTGGTTGTCAATTACTTCGGAGATACTAATGAAACCAGGGTCTGCAAAGACAGTGGCGGCATAGATTTCGTCGCAAACCAAGTGGATGTTTTTTTCGTTGATAAATGCTACGGCGGTTTCGAGTGTTTGTCTGTCGTAAACTGTGCCAAGTGGATTTGAAGGATTTGTTATGAGTAAGCCTTTGATTTTTATGTTGGATTTTTCAGCTTCTTCGTATGCTGTTTCTAAGGCTTCTCTTGTTAGTTTGAAGTTGTTTGAGCTTTCACATATTACTGGAACTATTTCCACTCCTGTTCGCCACCTAAACCTGTCGAATCTGCAATTAATTTAATCAAATAATCCTTGGTTAGCTACAAATACTTTGAATAATCTGTGTTCGGAGTGCAAATTGTTTTGATAGGATTGAAATAGTAATATTGTAGTTAATTCTAGGTTATAATATCGAAAAGAAAAATTTTACAATTTTTTTAAATAGAAAAACAAATGATGAGTAGAGTGTATGATTTAGGTGGAAGTAGAAAATTTTAATTGAAATTTAAGGAACAGATTTAGAAAATAATTTGTTGGTGAGGTTGGAAAACTATCACTTTCTTCCCTATTTGTTGATTTTTGGTTGTTCCATTGCTTATCTTTAATTAAAGAGAGTGGAAAGGTCAATTGTGGGTCAAATCAGACATTTAAATATGTCAACAAAATTAAAAAAAAAAAAAAAAAGGAAATAAATACCCTGGATAATAAGGAACAGGCACTAGAAATGCTTCACCAGGATCAGCCAAACAAAACGCCACCGTTTCATGAGCTCCAGTTGCTCCACCACTCATCACAACTCGGTCAGGATCGAATTTGACTCGGTTGCCTCTCACGTTGCCCATGAAATTCGCCACAGCCTGTCACAGAAAAAAAAAATCCCCAAAATCTCAAAATTAATTAATAAATTAAACATAATTAATTTGAATTAGAAGAGATTCAATTAAAACAATAATACATACGTTTCTAAACTCTGGCAATCCATGGTAATCCTGGAATATGGCTATATCCTTAAACTCATAAACTCCTTCCGCAGTACAAATTGAAGCCTGTGGATTGTTTTTCATCCATTTCTCCACGAATTCAAAAGAAAGCTGCAATTTTGAACACAACCCACCAACCAAAATATGATCAAAAACATGAAATTGAATTTAAAAAAAGAAGATCTCAAATTGGATTGTTTTTTATACCTGATTTTCAGCCAAACCCATTTGAATAACTCCACGAGGATTCATAGTTGGATGAAAGGGATCAGAATCATAAGCCTTCCAGCCATCAAAAATAGGGGAATCTTCTCCATGTCCATTTCCTTTGGCTAATTGGGACAAAAGTTTCTTTGCATTATTGGTGGATACTAGTACCATTCTTTCTTCTTCTTCTTTTGGGGTAAGAAATGGAATGTAATTGGCGGCAGTGGGAGAGAATAATAAAGGGAATGAATGAATTTGAGAAATGAGAAGGTTTGATTTGAATGGTGGTTGAGTTGAGGAAATTAATATTGAGTCTCTCTTATATATATATATATATATATTTGTGTGTATAGAGAGAGAGAAAAAAAGAGATGTGGAAAATGAGAGTTGGGTCAGCGTTAGAAATCAAAGTTTTTCTTCTGACGGAAAGTGAGAAGAAACTTCACTCAAATTAGACACATCAGCAATGTCCGCTGGTGAAAATTGTCGGCTCTTTTTATCACCAATTTCTATCATTTTACTTTATACATTTTCATTCTTTTTTTCAATTTATTTTCGTAGTTTTGAAAGTTTCAATTTGGTTTCTATAATTGAAGGTGTTATTACCATAAAAAATTTCAAAAAAAGAAGGTTAAAGGGACAAGATTTTTAGACTATGTTTGATTACGGTTTCATTTTTCATTTTCTATTTTTGTCATTTGTGCTTATTTCCTCTTCTAATCTCGTTTTTAAATGAGAAATTTTTTTAAAATAGAAAAATAAGAGAAACTATTTACACAAAATAGTAAAAATTTTAAATAGTTGTGATAGACGCTGATAGAAGTCTATCTGGGTTTATCAGTGATAGAAATTATAGAAGCCTATCATTGATAGATGCTGATAGAAATCTATCAGTATTTTTTTTTTTTTTTTTTTGCTATTTTCTATAAATAGTTTGACATTTTTTCTATTTGTAAAAATTTTCCTTTTCAAATTCTAAAAACAAAAGAAGATTTTTAAAGGGTAATTATTTTAAATGGCAGAACTTCTGAAAATATTTTTAAATATAGCAAAATGTCACTGTTTATCAGTGATAAACGCTGATAAACATCTATCAGAGTCTATCACTCATAGACAGTAATAGATGATAATAGTATAATAGTATATTAGTGTCTATCATTATCTATCGTGACATTTTGCTATATTTGTAAATATTTTAGTTCATTTTGCCATATTTAAAAACAATCCAAATAACATAGAAATTTATAAAATAAAGTAGTGTTTATAAGCTCATTTTTCAAAAACTAAAAACAAAGAGAATGGTTTTCAAATGGGGGTTAGTTTTAAAATTTTAAGGACCTATATTAGAGGGGAAAACTTGATATATTTTTAATCTTTTTGTCAATTTAATTTTGGATAAGAAAATTAAGATGACCTAAGGAGGGACAATTGCCTTGCCTCTCTATTCCTTCACCCATTGCTGTTGGGTTAGAAGTTCATAAATTCTTCGTATATAAACTAATATTTTCTACTCTTCTTTTACTTTGGCAATAATATGGTTAATTAGATAGAAAATTTGAGTTCGACATCGAAAAGAAAAGAAAAAAAAAAGTAAGAATAATTTTATTTTGATATATAACATGAAGGTTAATGTTTAAGAATCTAATTTTTTTTTGGAAATCCAAAGGTAAATCACATAAAGTCTTCATTTTTATTTATACCCATTTTTAGAATAAAATTCGATTAGTTTTTTTTTCTAAAAAAATACAACAAATAAATGTAAATATAATATATATTAATTATTGTAGAGTTATGCTCGTTTGATAAATATGTTTTTATTTATTTTATTTTTGTCGCTGATTCCTAAGTTTGAATAAATATAGGATTTTTAAATTTTTTTTGTTACAATAAATACTGGAGCTAACTTTTATATATAACATGTTTTTCATGGTAAAATCATGCGGAAATTACCATTTTTATTTGTGGTCCTAAGTTTGAATAAACATAGCACTTAATTGATTTACTTAAAAAAGAAAAAACACACTCACACACTCTTTTTTTTTCTTGAACAGTATTTTTTTTCTCATTTTATTAATTTTCCCAATTTTTAAAATTTAATTTCCCTATTAGGAATTGTTGAGAGGGTGACGTCATAAATGTGAAAAATAGTATTTGAAAAGACAAAACAAGAGTTATTGTGTTTTTTAAGAAATAAGAAACTATTTAGCCAACTTCTTCAGTTCTTCTCACTTGCTGTTATCCCTATCAATTATTATATATACATTCTTCTAGCATCAAATCAAATCTCTGCCCCCTTTCAAAGAACTTGCACTTTTTCTTTTTCTTTTTCTTTTGGAATAAAATTTTGATTTCCTCTTAATAACTTAGTTAATGCCAAACAAAATGGTTAATTATTAAAAAAAAAAAAACAAACAAACTAAAATCTAAATTCAAAATATCAAATTTATTCGATCCTAAAGTGAAGGTTTAATATGTAATTTTCTTCTTTAAACATCTGAGTTAAATTACAAGTTTAGTCTATCAAATTTAAAGTAATTTATGTGTTTATTTGGTCACTTTAACTTATAAAGATGTCGAGTAAGTCTTTAAACTTTCGACAACCTAAGTTCTGGGAAGACATTTATAAGTTGACGGGTTGCTAGTTTTTTAGAACGAAACTTGTCAAAGACTACAATCCTACATCTAGTACTCTCAATCTGACTGCTTTTATGTAAATTCAGGATTATCTCTAGCTCTTTTGTAACTCTTTCATCTGCTTATTATTAATTATCTCAATGAAGGAAACTGGGATATGATATAATGAGGGTGCTACAAATGTACTAACCTAGTTGGAATATTTCGGTACACTTACTGATCCATACTACATATCTTTTTTTTAAAAAAAAAAAAATTCATTTCTTTGCGTTAAAGTCTTTGTTTATTTTTTTTTCTTGGAGTAGTTTATAATAGTTTAAAGTCATGTAGACATATTCACCTACATCCAGTCCAACTAATAATATTTTTATCCTATAAGCAATTTATATATTATTTTTAGAATTTTAAATTTATCTAACCAAATATATTATTAAAAAAACTCAAAAAATAATTTGAACACTTACTTTTTACCATGTTGCAAGGTTAATTTCATATTCACAACTCAACAATAATAATAAAAAAATTTCGAATACGTAGGATTTCATAGTGATAATTTGCAACCAACATGAATATAACAATGAACTTGTGCTATGAATCTTGAAGTCTAAGATTCGATCTCCGATTACACATATTATCCAAAAAAAGAAAAAGAAAAAGAATTTAACAATTCACGTGTTAGATTTAAGAAATGGAACGAAGGTCGGAACCGACATTTTAGGAATGGGATAGTGTAACGAAGCTTGTTAAGATCCAAAAGAGTAGAATGGGGGAGAATCTGATAGCGTGACCTAAATTATTAAGGGAGGTGGAGCCAAGAGAAACGCGGAAGGATCCTATAAATAAAGGGGTTTGTGGGACTATGCTTTAGGTACATACAACACCTCCAAAAGTGGCTGATATATTGAAGATTTAAGGAGCAGGTACCCTACAAGACAAAGATTGTAGGGTCAGGATGTCCCACAATGTGACACATTTTTCAAACAGTGTGCAACTCCGAATATCCAGCTTTATCCCCCCACACAACTGCACAGTTGGCAGATCTGACTTTTAACTCTGTTGGTGCCGATCATAAGTGAAAGATTATTCTCACATCGATGTGGTGTCGAACTTATGACACTCTGATGTCTAAGTTATTTACGTAAAGTTGTAGAGCTTTCTTTAGAGTCGTCGAAATGAGCTATTTATAATGTCTTTGTCCTATAATTACGCATAATTCTGATGATGTTAAAATAGTTTACGACGCTCAAGATTAATTAATAATTTTTGAAAAAAAAATAGTAAGTTGATTAATTATAGAATCTCTTGTTGGTGTATCCCTTTTTGCCAGAAGGTTGGGTTTTCATTTTTCTATATATATAAATATATTGGGATTTATAAAATTTGTGGGGAATGGGTTACAGCTCTTGGGACTGTTTCGAATTATTTGTGAAATCATTCGGTGATCAATTATAAAATAAATGATTAATGTTTTCTTGTCGCCTCCATTTCACGTTTATAAATAGTTTTATGTCTCTAATTTTTGTATTTTATGCAAAATGTTGGTTCATAGTGATAAACTTTAAATATAAAAATGACATCGTTGGAATAAACAAAAAAAAAAAAAAAAAAAAAAAAAAAGTCGACATAAGTCATATTTTATTTTTAATGTTTATAAATAAAAGGATGTGCTTGAATAAATAATTGGGTTTCATTTTTTCTTTTTTTCCCCTTTTAAATTACAACTTGATTTTCTTGTGTTATAACTCATAATTCAAGTAAATGTATAGGATAAATAAATGGATTATATAGGGGTAAAAGATATTTGCACATTTTTTTTTTCTGTTAAATGATCGCGAAATAAAGATACTATGTTATATATATATTTGAGAAAATTACTTTTTTAGTCCACAAGTTTTGAACAATATGTGTTTGGTACCTGAGTTTTATAAATGTACCTTTTTAGTCCCCAAGTTTACAAAAATAGGTCCATTTAGTCCTTATGTTTTCAAAATGTATCTTTTTAGTCCTTGGGTTTGTAAAAATAGGTTTAAAATGTCTCTCAAATAATTTTTTTATTATTATTTTAAATAATTAATATGACATTTTAAATTAGAATAATAATTTTTAAAAACCATCTCCTCTCTAAGACTACTTTTTTTCTAATTTTAAATATCATATAAGTATTTTTTAAAAATCAAAGAAAAAAAATACTTGAAAGACATTTTAAACCTATTTTTAAAAACTCACGGACTGAAAAAGTATACTTTGAAAACTCAGGAACCAAATTGATCTATTTTTATAAATTTAGGGACTAAAAGTGTACATCTTAAAACTCGGGGACTAAACACACATATTATTCAAAACTTATGAACTAAAAAAGTAATTGTCCCTATATATTTTTAGTATAATAAATGTGAAGTATGAAGATTTAAATCTCTAATTTTGAATGATGAATAGATGTCAATTATTGTTGAGTTATGGTCGTCTAATTTATATTTTCAATTTTTTTTTTATACAAAACGCTAAAAGTGACTTTTTTTTTTTTTTAAGAATTATATATATTGCAAAAGAAAGGTGTATGAGATGATAGACAATAGGAAAAGAAAAAGAAAAAAAAAAGGTAGGGACAAGTTTAAAAAACAGCAAACAACACTAAAAAAAGAGGTTTTGCCTAAAAAAAAAACAATAAAAAAAGATTGAAAAAACCATTAAAAAAATTAAAAGAAAGAGAAAAAGATAAAATGAGAGCTAATTGTCCAAGGGAAACAAAACAAAAAGTTAGAGACAATCTAAACGAAGTGATTGTTTAATATATATATGTGTGTGTGTGATTTTAAAAACTATTATTAAGAGAAAATATCCATTAAGTAAATTTTTCTATTGAGAATTTTGGGAAAAAATATATATAGAAAAAAAAGAAGAAACGTAGTCTTTATTATTAATTTCTCCAAATAAAAGAACCTTAAGTCTGTTTTGATTATGGGTTTCATATATGAACACATTAAAACATTCAAAGAAAGCTGTGTAATATTCAAAAAAGAAGAAAAAAAAAATTAGACTTTGATTTCAACTATCCAAAAATCGGCTACTAAATATTTGGAACAAATATTGGCCGAACATGAGGAAAAAAAGGTAAAAAATTAAAAAAAAAAAAAAAAAAAACATGTTGAATGCTGTTTTCTTAAAGATGTTTTTACAATTTTTATCATCTATTATAAAGTAATTTTTATCATTTACAAAAATGTGAATAAAAAAATATTAATAAAATGTCAATGTTAATGAATATTTTTTAATATATTATAGATTAAAAAATTATTTAAATTAATAAATAATATTTTATACTTTTTAAACGAGTTAAAATATATATTCACATTAATAGCATTTTATTACTTATTTTTACATTTTATAAATTTTTTATGATATAATATAAATATCGATTTATTTCTCATGTAGAAATATTGATAAAAATAATGATATATTGGTTGTAGGTTAAATTTCTACTTCATATATTAAAAAATAAAAGAAATAATTTTGTCTTTTTATGTATTTTTCTAATCCCCGCGTGTGGAGAATATCCTACGATCTGATGATGTTTTCTATTAAATAATAATAATCTAAACGGGACTGATCTCGATTCTCAACCCTATATTTATTTTCCTCGTCTAAAAAGAGAAATCTTGATTATTATTATTATTATTATTTTGAAATAAATGGATTGGCAATAAAGTCATCCACTTTTTCTTTAATAATAGAGCAAATTGTTAAATTCTTATTTAAAAATTAGTAGTTCAGTTTCCTTTCAACATGTACTTCTTCAATTCTTTATTTCATCAATTCTACATTTAAATACTAAATTGAGGCTAAATTATAAAAAAATACTTTTGATTTTACATTTTAGGTTAAAAATACCTTTAAATTTTTAAAAATTAAAAAAATAACTTTAAACTTTAAAAAAAAATCAAAAATACATTTGCCATTAGTTTTGGATGGAAACAGTTAAAGTTTGGTTTAAAAAACACCCCTAAACTTTCAAAAGTTTCAAAAATACCCTTTAACTTAAAAAAAAAAATTAAAAAATACCTTCATCGTTAGTATATGAACAAAAACCATTAATACCTCGTTGAAAAAATAACTCTAAAATTTTAAAATACTCCTACTGTTAATATGGTGATCAATTTGTTTGAAGTTTTCTTGAGTTCGAAAAAAATCAATTTTAAAACAAATTATATAGATATCTTCATTTTTTTTTTTCTTATAGACTCTCTTTTTTCTCTTATTTTTCTAATTCTTATACGTAAGTTTTTAACAACCAAAATTTTAAGTTAAAACAAAAAATCTAACAAAATTCCAAAATTAAAATCTCCCTTTAAAACATACCAAAACGATAAAATAATCAAATAAAAAATATATTAGGCTATTAACACATACTTAACTACTAACGTACAACTTTGTTAAAACATTTAATTCTTAAAATTCCTTGGTTTCTATTATTCTATTTCTTCTTATTATAGTATATATATCTTTAACTGAAGTGTGAAATTTTATTTGTTTATGTTTTCTCAGATGCCAATCATAACAATGAGGGGAGTGGGAGAGTCTTGAAGAAGAAAGAGGAGGAAAAAGAGGGAAAATATAATAGAGAAGTAAGGTGGTATTAATAGTTTTTTTTTTTTTTTTTTTTTTTTTTATATAATAGTAAGGGTATTTTTTTTTATCTTTTTTTAAAGTTTAAGGGTATTTTTGAAACTTTTAAAAGTTCAAAGATATTTTTGACTCAAAACACTAACGATTTTCATCCAAATTAAACTAACAGTAAATGTATTTTTGAATTCATTTTGGAAATTTATGGGTATTTATGAAACTTTTGAAAATTCAAGAGTATTTTTTATACAAAGTACAAATTTTAGGAGTATTTTGTATAATTTAACATAAAATTTATTAATAGAGGATCCATGAATTTAAACTTTTAACTAAGTATATATCTCCATTATTGTTAAGATATGTTGATTTTGATCTTAAATACTAAAAGTACACTCCCATTGTAAAATCATTTAAACTTTCTATTAAATTTTTCAACAAACTATTTGATAATAATTTAACACAAAATTCTAAATACATTCTTTTTAAAATTTTCTCGTCTAAATAAAATAAAAAAAAATTTAAAATCATTTTTCTCACATTTTAAATCACTGTAAAACAATTTCTTCAACATTTTTAATTTCAAACCAAGGTTTAGTAAATAAACTTCAAAACAAAATTCTAATCAAACAAGGCTTGATTTATTTATTTGTTGATAAAACCATTAACAAAATTAAAATTAGAAGCTAGAATAATTAGGGTAGGGTTCTTTTCCCTTTTTTTTCATATTTTTTTTAGAAAAATCCATATTACACTAGTTAGATTATCTTCTAGTGGATTTGGTTCAATGTATTTTACTAAAGGAATTTCTTTAAGGTATCCCTCTCCTCAATAAATAAAGGTGTGTTTTTGTGTGTGCCATGTGCATATCCACACATATTAATTATGGGTATTTCTGTCAAGTTTAGTCTTTTTCAAAGCTTAATTTTAGCATGTTTCATAGAAAAACATACAATTTCATAAATTCCTTCACCTTCCAAAAAAAAAAAAAAGATAGGGGAGTTTTTAGAAATAGCAAAATAAGTGTAACTATTTACACAAAATAACAAAATGTTTAGATAGTCGTGATAGACGTTGATAGAAGTCTATCACTTATACATGTTGATAGAAGTCTATCAATATCTATCAATGTTTTTTAATAGTTTGACATTTTTTTTATTTGTGAAATTTTCTCGAAAAAATACTCGTTCCAATATTGAAAAACCATTCTTCAGTCATTAAGTTTTTTCTTTTAAAAAAAGATTAAATATTAGAAGAGTAATTATCCCTTATTAAAAGGGTTCAACGAAATGATGAGCTCCAAACACTATAAAAAGAGTATGTAACTTTAGTTTCAAATAGTACCAGTCATAAACACTTTAGATTTGGATACACTAATTTTTGTTAAATTTTTTATTTATTATTATTTAGTTGAAAATGGAAAAATGAATATGAGTGATATGTAATTAAGATTGGAGAGAGAATTATGTGTGATAATAAATTTATAACAAATTTTCACCCAATAAATTTTCTTTTCGCGAGTTATAATTTTTTCTAATTTAGAGTAAATTCTTTGTTTTTCGCTATTTTTATTTCTTTTTATTTATTTCTTTTTGGCTTATTCCTCCTATAAAAAGTGAAGTTTATATATATATATATATATATATATATATATTGTATTGAAGTCATGGAATGGATTAAATTTATGTTTTGTGTACGTTATTGACTAATAGTTTATTTAAAATTCTTCTATTAACATTTTTTTCCTAAAAAAAAGCATTTATTAATGAGTAAAAACACAAAATTCATGTCAATAAACCAACATAAGATGGCATGTAGAAGACCAATTTGAGTGTAAAAAAAGAGAGAGAGCACTAAGTCAACAACTTTTTGATTATATTGAAAACATTCCAAAGTGTTAAAGGTTCAATGAATTTACTTTGGATATTGATGATAAAGATGAAACTTAAAATAATATAATATTATTTATATTTCAATATGAGGATTTAAATTAAAATTTGGATCAAATGAGCATTTGATATAATCTGTTTTAAACATGTGGGTGGCTAAGGATATATATGTGCGTCTATGCCTAATATTGAAGAAGTAAAATTTTTGAAAAAGAAAAATAAAGTGAGAATTTTTAGAAGACCCATTCAAAATAAAAATATATATATATATATATATATATAATACCATAAAAATTAGAAAAAAAATAAATAAATAAACAAAGGTTGTCAAAAACGACATAGTTTGGTTATGTCCCATTCCATAATTCCATTCCACATGAAGTTGAAACAAAACAATGATAAAAGTCAAAAGTCAAATCTTGGTTTAGAATGTTTTAATATACATGTGGAATGACATTACAAAAACAAATACACGTGGGATTGCCCAATATTTACTCCGGGCAGCCCCTGCCCATTATTCCACCCTTTCTTTTCGACACAATTTTCTTAGTAGGACTTTTTAAGAGTTGTCTGAGACGAGAAATTGATTATAATAGTTCGTGGTTATTATAATTATTGGGACTATAATAGTATATGAAGTTGAACAGTCTGTGTCTAAAGTGCAAACCATTTTAGTTTGAATTCAGAAAGTATATGTTTTGGGTGTTAGGATTTATGTGTTTGGCTTATTGATTTGTTTAACATGGAGTTCTTTTATGGGTTTAGAGCTTAGAGTTGATTTCGAAGTGTTTCAATTAATATCGAATTACTATAAAAAATAGATTATTAAAGACCGAATTGTAAATTGGTTTTATTTTTGTATTCTAAACACCTATTTATAAATAGTTCATTTTGACTTTTTATTCTTGAACTAATTTTACAAGGCAATCGTGGTTTATGATTAGATTAGATTAATTATAATATGATTTTTTAAGTTAGGTGGCTATAGTTCATCTTGAAATTGTTCTACTCAAGTCTCTTTTTGTCTTCCTTTTTTTTTTCTTTTGTACTAAATGGTCGGAGTAAATGCCAAATTATTGTTGATAAGAAAATTGAAATTGGCAACATCACAGGATATCTTTGTTACGACAACCAAGTTTTAGATATTTCTACGATGGTATGATATTGTCTATTTTAGACACACACCCTCATGTTTTTGCTTTTGGTTTCACCCTCATACCATTGAGATAGTGGTCCTTCTCTTATAGACTCCATGATCATCCTCTTATCTTAGCCAATGTGGAACTTTGATCACATTTTTCCAATAATCTTCATTTCGAACAAAGGACCACTTGAGCCTTCCTTTAAATAGTCATCTGATCATCGAATTACACTTGAGTGCAATCGCAAACTCAATCACGGAGTAGTCATCTATCCAAAATACACTTGAGCACACTACCCATTTGACGGCTCAACCACGAACAGATATTGCACCCCATGACTACATCTTCCTAGGCTCCCACTTCTTTGATCGACACCTAAGGTTCCACCGACATGGCTACATCAGGGCATGATTTTGATACCAATTTGTTATGAAATCGACAAATAAGGATAAGTAAAAAAGCGTAAAACAGTAAAGAATCGATATATAGATTTACGTGGTTCACTAATAATAGTTAGCCACATCCACAGGCAAAGGGAGGACGGTTTATTATTGGAGAAAAAAATTTAGATTACAGGTCAGATGCGCGCCTCTAAGGTTCGAGAGTTTATGTAGTGCACTTCTCTAAACCCTATAGTTAGCAAGACCCCCGTACTCAATTTGCGCCAGATACAGATTCAAGGCATTCCAATCATCTTGAAATTATTTGTAAAAATAAGATGGTTCCCTTCCAAATTAACGAGTAACTTTCAAAGCCTATATATCAATACTTTTAACTAGTTAAACCATGCTTAAATTAACTATTATCAACTAACCTAAAAACAACTCAATTAGTTAAGTATATACCTTTAACCGAAACATTGAAGTTAAAAAAAGAAAAAAAAAAACTACCATTTTATCTCTTCATAGTGTAATTATAAAAAATGATCTCATATCCCAGTGTTGAAAATTTTGCCTTTGACAAAAATTAACGCGTTTACTGGTTTTTTTTTTTTTTTTTTTTTTTTGGAAAAAGTTGACTCGTTTGCTTTTATATGATTTGGAGAGTGATAAAGAAGTGAAATTATTCAAAACTTGACACTAAGTATAATTAATGGTTAGAGGCTTTTGACATTGTTTTTACTGCTGAAGTCCTTCACATTGTATTTAATTTCTTATTATTATCTTTTTGTATAAATCGAATTGTGGAAATTTGTGTTAAATGCAATAATGTTTTTGTCTAATGTGAAAGAGAATCATAATCATGATTTATGAGGAAAGTTGGTAATGTAATCGTTACCACATCTTTCAGCATCTAACAAAGAAAAAAAAAAAAGTCCATATTTTACCATTAAAATTTTTATTACATAAAATTAAACCAAACTATAATAAAGCATCGAAGAAAATGTAGAAACATGTCTACATGCAAGGATATATACTGTCGTCACGTACCCACTTTAATTTAAATAGTTGTAATGGGACAAATGATATGATAGTTCGTTCAAAGATATCTTAATTGTTAGATCGAGATGTTTCATTTCTATGGTTCTAGAACACACCCATTCATGAAATGATATACCACTTTGATCTGAATAATTTGTGATAAGAGTCGTGACTATTTCCTAAAACGTATCTCTCGATCGTTAGATCATGATATGTTTTATACTTATGGTCTAGATCACACCTATATATGAAAGAATACACAACTTCGCATGTAACCACTTCGACCCAAATAATTGTAACGAAGAACAAAAATAGGAATTATTAAAAAACGTAAGGACATGCTGGTCGAAGAGGTTGTCGAAGCCTTACGCCAATCAAATAAATTTATAATACTGATCTTTAACCTCTACTACTGAGTAGTATTAGTAGCAAGACCATGTCGATCCTCAAAGAATCACAGAGATTATTTTCACAAAGTCAGTTCTTTAGTTAAAACGATAAATGAGAGGATTTTTAGTTTGAATTGAGATAAGTAAAATAAAATAAAGATAATTAATTCTTTGGATGCAACCTTACTTGATGCTTTTATTTAAGAAAAGTGGAACCACCCAAGTTATAACATTGATCCTAGTTAGGATAATGCTCTATGCTTAGCCAACTCATTTAGTAATGCTAAATGCGTCGTTCTAAACAACAATTCAAATCAACACATTCAGCTGTAATGCATACTAAACATGTCAATCAACTACATAACGTTCTAGGGATAAGCTAAGATGTAGGACAAATAGGTAATAATTTAAATTGTGTTGAGTATACTTTTTTTTCAATTCTTTTTAACAGTTATAGATAATCCATTTTTATTTTAAAAGTATACATATTTATAAATAAAAATCACTTCAAAAACTTATATTAATTGAAACGTTATTCTATCTCTCTTAAGAGTTTCGTAAAAAATAACTTTAAAATTAATCCAATTTTTGTAAGGGTTTTTTTTTATTCATAAATTAAAAAAAAAAAAAAAACTATCAAACTAATTGAAAAAGCGATACTAAACACACTTTAACTTACAAGTTCTCTTATTGATTCTTATAGAAAAATTGATTTTATTTAAAAAAAATATATATTTTTCACTAATTATTTCAAATGCACCATAAAGTTGTTTGAGAGGCTAAAATGTAATAAGGATTACTAGGATTCAAAGGAGTGTTGGAATGCGTGAGATATCGAGGGTGGAATAGAAATAGGATCGTGAAACGTGAAAATGGTAGGAAAGAGCGTTTAGTTAAAAACTGTCGAAATGGAATAAGTTTAATATTATAAATTGGACCCAAAACACTCAATCCAAATATGAATTTTAGATTACATTACAATTCAAATCCATTCCATTCCATTACGGGTCCCAAAAACCCCCTATTAGGAGACATCATTAATGATTTTATGTCCCAATGCTGAAGATTTTTTTTGTTAAGAAGAACGTTTAGATGGTGTTGGAGAGTGGTAATACAAAAGATGTGGACTTGTACAAAATTTGACTCAAGTGTGATTCATTTATTCTGTAGGCTTTTGATTTTTATAAACAAACTTATTAGAGGCTTTTAATATATTGGGATGTTGTTTACAACATTTTATAAATTGAAAATTGATGTATGATGTGAAAAACGATGTCATTGTCTAAAATGAAGGATTAACTATCACAACCACACATGTTCATCTTTCACACGTCAAAAAAAAAAATGGAAAAAAAATGAAAATATTAAGTCTATTTGGTAGGAAATATAAAAACATAAATCTCTAGTTGGTAATTATTTCGTTTTTTGTTTTTATTTTTTAAAATTAAGCATATTTTCTCTCAATTTCTTATATTGATTTGCATATCTCTTAAGTACAGTAGTTGGATTCTTTTTCAAATTTCAAAAACAAAAATAAATTTTAAAAAACTACTTTTTTAAATTTCAAATTTTGGCTTTGTTTTTTAAACCATTAGTAAAAACTAGATAAAAAAGAAATAAATTTGAAGGTGGAAGTAATATTTATAGGCTTAATTTTCAAAAAAAAAAAAAAAAAAAAAACGAAATGGTTACAAAACCGGATCTAAGGGATTCAATGAAAAAGGGATTGTATTTCATGTTTTCATATATGTGTTTCATGTTTGATAATATATTTAGAAATTGAATTCTTGTTTTAAATGAGTTTGATACTATATTTATAAATTATAAAATTCATTTTAGTTACCTACTAAATATTGGTTGACATAAACTATTATTAATTTATTATGTATATGTTTTATGTTAATTTTTTTGTATAACTATTATTTTGGAAAATTTTTAAAAATAGAAAAATAAGGAAAACTATTTACACAAAATAGCAAAATTTTTAAATAGTTGTGATTGACGCTGATAGAAGTCTATCAGAGTTTATCAGTGGTAGAAATGATAGAAGTCTATCACTGATAGATGCTGATAGAAGTTTATCAATGTCTATTAGTGATTTTTTTGCTATTTTCTGTAAATAGTTTGACATTTTTTCTATATGGGAAAATTTTCCTATTATTTTATACTATTATATAATTTATAATACATCACATAATACATATTTTAATTTTAATGAATTGAGTTTATAACATGACACATTGTATTTCTTAATGTTTTTATCTTTATTTAATATAATTCTGCATTTTAAAATTTAAAATTTAAAATCTAGATTCAATGAAAATATAAAAATGTTGTTTACAGAATTTGCATTATTTGGATAACAAAATTTGAAAGTAATATTATTTAGAAACAAAGTTCAAGTTGTGTGCCAAACATATATTTGATGAACTCAGTAAATTTGAAAACATAAAACATAATCTGAATTGCCAACTAAACAAACCCTTATTTTCCTATTTAAATTTTCATTTCAAAAAATTAAACTTGAAATTAACAATAATGCTAGGGCTAAATTAAAGAAAATATTAATTAAAAAATACTCTAAAAGTTTCAAAAGTTTCACTAATACTTTTTAACTAAAAAAGAAATTAAAAAAATACACTCACCATTAGTTTTTGACAAAAATTGTTAGTATTTTATTTTTAAAAATATTCTTAAACTTTCAAAAGTTGCATTAATACCTTGAAACTCTAAAACAATTGTTAAAAATACTCTAATTATTTGTATATGGACGAAAACCGTTAGCACCTCATTTTAAAAATAACAATGAACTTTTAAAAGTTCCATTAATACCTTTAACATTTCGAAGAAAAATAAAAAGTTAAAAAATATCCTTAGTATTAGTATATTGACAAAATTGTCCATCCACACCCTATTTCATCTTCCTCTTTCATTTTCTAGCTTTGTCTCATCTATTTCAATCGTAACACTTTTCTATTTTCCTTCTCTTCTTCAATATCCTTTTACTTCTCTTTTTGTCATTCTTCAATCTCTAAAACTACCTCCCTTCAATCAATGTGTATAACCTATAGCAAAGAAGAAAGACAAGAATAATGGAAGTACCAAGGGATCTTAGGACTTAGATGTTTTAACAAGATTTTACGTGAGTAGTTTAATGTGAGTTAATACATTGAGATTTAATACACAAAAAGAGTGACACATTAACAATTTGGCTCCTCATTTTAAGGATAACGGGTGGTAAGTAAAAAAAAATAAGATATTTGGAACGATTAAGATTTTGTTAGCTCATCAATTTAAGAGTATTAACAAAACTTTTAAAAATTATGGGTTTTCTTTTAAACCAATAACGAAGTTTAGATATATTTTCTATAATTTAACCCACTAAAAATAATACTTCTAAATTATAAATTTTATATAAACTTATTTCATTTTATTAAAATTAAGACATGTATAACATAATACATCATAAATAATATTATGTAAAATAATATTTAGTTAGTAGAATGATTTAAGAATGTAGCATCAAATAAATTTTGAAAAGGCTTTTAAATTGAGTAGAAAATCTACTGCCAAACATGTATTAAAAAACATTGAAATGTTCATACAAGTACAACCGTCTTTCTAAATTATGTATTAAGATCATCACACTCCACTCACACAATGAAATAGCTAAACAGATACCCAATCTGTTAATGTAATACAAGTACAAAGTAGTAGTAGTATTAAAACAAAGTAAAAACAACCCGAATCAGTTCGGATAAAATTTAGTTCTTCAACACATCGCGACAAAGTCACAAAGATACTCAATCCTAGTTAGAAATCTTCCAAAAGATAGTGACTCAACAATTACATAGGAATTTATGTACTTCAAGTTTAGAGTTTAATCAAGTAAAATTGAAAATGAGGAAAGGAAAAATAAGAAGAAAAGCAATCATTATAGGCAATTTCTAATATTCTCCCACCAAAACATTTTCTTTTTCATGTTGTTGAATGATTAAAACGTTTAATGCAACAACCAACTTACAATCGTTTGCACTTTGCAGATTACTGTGGAGGGGGCGGGGAAAATTCAAAGTATTGACAATAAAGCATATTTCACTTAAAATGGGGCACTGTTGTTATTACGCTTGCACAGCAGCACTAATGGGAGGGCAGGGCAGGACTTCTATCTGCTCATCAAGAGGACCACAGTATGAGCAGCAATGCTTCTGTTTTCGCCAAGGCTGTCGACTTTCTCATGCGTTTTCGCCTTCAGATTCACGACAGAGGGGTCGGCTCCCAGGAGCTCAGAGAGGTTTGCTCTGATAGCTTCCTTGTGAGGGCTAAGCTTTGGTCTTTGAAGTATCAATGTGGCATCCAAGTTGCCTATGTCATAACCTGCCTCATGCATCAGTCTCACCTGGAATCAACCAAAAACAACAGCAAAGATTTCATCTCACCAATCAGATAATGGAACTTTTATCTAAAATGCACTGAATTCGAACTATTTAATTCGACTTCGGCTAGCTAATTGGATTCACTTGCCTCAGATTTTCGTGGGAGAGGCCTACTGTCTCCTCACATGTGGATTCAGATTTAGCCTTAAGGCTTAGGTTTGTTGACTAACCACATATTGAAAAGATAGATGTACCCTAACCTACCTATCAGCCATCACTTTTTAAATATTAAATATAGTGCTGCAAAGTTCATACCCCCTATCCTATAATGTCATTCTCTTCTCATTTCACACAATTGTCCCGTGTGTTCGACCTTGAGTTGATATTTAAGAAAACGTGAGAACTTTACCATATCCAATCAACTTAACTTTTAAATTCAATGATAGTTAACAAATATTATAGTAAAACGTGAGAACTTTACCATAACCAATCAACTTTAACTTTTAAATTAAATGATAGTTAACAAATATTGTAGTACTACAAAGCATGGTGTAGATGAATCAAAGGTTTCTCACTATTGATTAACCTTTCCCTTAGATTCTCCAAGACCATTTGTCTCATGATTTCTTTTATCCGTCAGTCTTTGCACCACCTTGCACTTACCTCAATAATTCTTTAGGATAGTTACTTGACCCTACTACATTTAGTTGCCAAGGTAACTTGTAGGACATCAAATTCCTATGTAGATGGTCATTATGACTTGAACCCATCCCTACTAAATCCTTTATTAATTATATTGTCCCTTATTGACCAATGACCACTAGGCCAAACTATGGTAGTTGTGTTAATTAGCTCACGATTAACGAGCCTGAATTTATGAAACCTAAAGTAGAAAAACTTAAGTTGATGTAACGTGTATTTAATTTATGAATCGATGATTTGTACAAGTTACACCATGGCCATATAATACTGGCTCCATACACTCTCTAAGCATTTGCAAAAAGCACCAGTGGATCCAGTTAATTATCCAAGCATTTGAGAGTAAGAGAATAATCTAGGAAGCAGGGACACACTGGTTGAAGCATCCACCTCTGAGGTCAGAATATGCTTTAATACGAATTCAAAACTTGTCTAATTTTATGTATATTTTTGTTATGACATTTGCTGGGAGGTCAGAGACTTCTTGAGAAGAGGGTTTGGTCCATTGTTAGATTCCACGCATCTTTGGGCTTTCAGTGTACAAGGATTTTGCAATTTAACTTATTTAATTTGGCTTATTTTGTTAGACTGGAGTCGCACCGGTCTGTCTACTAAAATTTGTGTATGTCCTTGTATTCTTTAATTATTTTTCTCTCTCCATCAATGCTTAGTTACCGAATAGAAAAAAAAAAAAAAAAAAAAAAAAAATCCCAGACAAGTTAGACTAGTTATCCATGCATCCTCTTTAAATTTTATGAGGGTGAACCGGCCAGCCCACAGTTCTGGAATGACTCACAACTCCTCTAAAAGTTTTTTTAATTCCTCTCAATCTAAATATTACATGAGATTCTTATAAGAAGCATTAAAATGTTTCATAAGATAGAAAAAACGAAGTAGCGCACCTTGCACTCCAACAGGCACCTAAAATGGCAGGTGAAAGCGTATCCATGTTTGGTGGCAATAATCTTCAACAAGCCTTATTCTCATTGGAGAATTTTGAAATTCATAAGACAATGGAGCAACATCATGCTTCCTGTCTCCTGAGGTTCCCCAGACCGGAATTCAGGAGCCCCATTCATGTTTATGATTTCCTTTTTCTTTCAATAGTTTTAATTGGATATGAAGTCCTCAAGATGATATCAAAGATTCTTTTAACAAAGGGTTGTTGGGTGAAGTTTCTACAGGAAGACAAAGCTTCTTTGGATTCCTTTGGTGTATGATGTTTGGTGAGAATTGTTGTACAAAGAAACATATGTACTTTCGAAGGGGAGAGGTAAAAGGGAAACCCAAGATATACGATTAGCAGCTTTTCTTCTCTTTTGATACAATCATACACGTGAATTGGAAAACCTTTCTGCAGTTCCTTTTGGTTTTGGAGAGCTTCTTATGCTCCCCTGTTTGGGCATCGCTTCCTTTGTCTCAATAAGAGTCTTTGTTTCTTAATACAAGTGAAAGATATTTAATATAACTGAGTTAATAGATTGTTATAAACTGATTCTTCATTCTTTATGGAGATGCATTCTTAAATTCCCATCCGAAACGATATCATTTCATGCAGGTATGACTTGTTACATAATCTTATTCTCTCTAGGTAATTAGAAGATGAAGCTATACAGAGGAAATATAAAATGGTATAATGGTACAAAGGGGTTTGAACAAAGAAGCAAGTGTATGGTTATTCCAGTTCATGCAATATAATTGAAGTTGATTATAAGAAAGAGAATACTATATCTAAGGTCCACTTAGTAGACTTTGACATTTCTTTCACTGATACAATGAACATTCTGTTGTTAGATAAGCATAAAGCGTGCCAACAAACAAAATGCTGAATATACTCAATTCATTGAGATGCATAAAATTTGACACAACCACTACTTCGGTCCCGAGTAAGAACTCGACATGTGAAATGACCCTCATAAAATTCATTAAACAAAGATAATAAAACTCTTATGTGACATAACACATACGTATTAAAGAAACCAATAAAATTGAGAAACCTGAGAAAGGGTTATGTGATTTGGTTTATCCACTATGCTATTGAGGGCCTCTTTAAAGAGAACAACAACCAAGCATAAAATATGTCATGAGTTCATGACATCTCGTATGAAAGCAACAATAGAATCCTAAATCATCCGTACAGCGCACCATGTGGCTCATTTTAAATAAGTCAAAAAGGACACGATTCATATATAAAGATAACAAACTTTGGTAAGTGTGTATGAATTTGCTATGCCATAACTACTTACAGCTTCTTTGATGAAAACGGACGATGGAGCACCCTTCCATTTGGGATCTGAATCTGGAAAGATCTGTCCAATATCAGGAAGCCCCAAAGCACCCAAAATTGCATCAACCACACAATGTAGGAGAACATCCCCTAAATCAACAAAATAAAGAAACACTTCAAAATTTAACAAGAGTTGCAGGAAACTTTTATACTGTAGAGACAGAAACCAAAGTTGAGACTTCTAAAAAGCTTGATGAGATGGGAGCTCCATTCAATAGATCAATTGCAGATAACTGGGCTTAAATAAGCTTATCTTCAGCACTCCAATGTCCAAAAGGTACAAAATCAGTAGAGTAATAGTAGGCAATAATAACAGTAATATCCAAGTTCTATTTAGGACAAAACATCCCATGGCTTTTTAAATATAGTTCTCCATAGTTAGTCCATAAAATTTTCAGTAAGCAAAAAAGTACTGATCTCGTCAGTAGGGCAATCAATTTTACACCCTAAAACAGCACTATACAATGTTAGATTGAAGGGATGATTAGCCAACAACAAAACTGAGCTAATTATTCAAAGAATTAAAACACGCACAATAAAGTAGGTACGAATTTCCCCATTTGATCAGCAGCACAGCAACGGAGAAAAACAGGAAAAAGAGAAACCAAAGAAATTACCATCGGAATGAGCTTCGCAGCCTCTATCATGGGGAATGGTAATTCCCCCAATAATCAAAGGGTACCCAGGTTCCAACCTATGAAGATCGAAGCCATGTCCGACCCGAAATGGCAAGGTTTTGGACGGAGAATCGGATTTGACGGCGGTAGTGGACGCCACAGAGGGAGAAGCGGCGGAATTGAGACGGAAGGAAGGTAGAGAAGAGGAGGAGGAAACAGCAGTGAAATTTCTTCTGGGAAAGGAAGGAGAATAAAAAGAAAGGGAAGGGGATTGTTGGGGGTTAGTGACGGCGGTTGGAGAGACGAAGAAAGGGCGGGATGGCCTTGAAAGGGGCAGAGGAAGGAGAGGTTGTTTGTGTGGTGGTTGAATTATGTCGTTGGCGCGTAGGGAGTGTGTCGTCAGTCGTGTAGGGTACAATAACATGCAATCGTCTCTTGGCTCTTTATTACATTGCCTTAATAAGTTCTTTTACCAAAAAAAATTTATTTCTTATTTTTAAAATTTTCAAAATATTTATTAAAAAATTACTGTAAACAGAAAAAATATCAAACTATTTACAAATATAGAAAAAATGCACTGTCTATCAGTGAAAGACCGCGATAGAATTCTATCGCTATCTATCTCTCAAGCAAATAAATTCTATTGCCTGATCGATAAAAAGCAATAGAATTCTATCGCGATTTATCAGTGATAGACTGTAAAATTTTTCTATATTTGTAAATAGTTTGACTCATTTTTTTATATTTGAAAAGAGCCCATATTTATTTGTATCTATCACTTCCTTTTTAAAGGATTAGAGTTTTTTTTTTTTTTTTTTTTTTTTTTTTTTTTTTTTTTTTTTTTTACAAGAATCAAACCAAAACAAGTAGCTAGTGGGCTATTGTCGCAAAAAAACAACAAACACGCAAGAACAAACTTGTTAACTCGAATAGAAAAGAATTGGGCTTTAAAAGACTCAAACCCGAGAACCTTCACGAGCCAACAGATGCGCTGCCTGATTTTGGAATCTTGGCACATGCTGAAAAATCACTGATTGGAAAGAATTCAGGATACACCTGATATCTGCCACATAATTAACTACCTCCAAATAAGGATCTAAAGTATCCCGAAACATCTAAATAAGAGATAACGAGTCAGACAACACCTGCACATCAGTAAGGCCCAATCTAATAGCAAGTGAAAACTTTAAAAAACAACACTAGCCTCCACTCCCAATACACTTGTAAAGGATTCTCATAATCCACTGTACCGTCGTTTGGTTCAAGGTTTTATAAATGCCTGAAAATATAAGATGCCTAAGAAAAGAATGTCTCGGAATAAAATGTCTGGAAATTATAGATAACTATGGTGGTGGTTGTGCAGGAAATGTTATCAACTTTTCTTAAGAATAAGTAATGTCAGTGTTTGACATGGGAATATTATCATATTTCACATAAGTAAATGTTATTTTTGTTTAAATTGTGTGATCACTTTCAACTTTATACAATTATAAAGCATAAAACTAATAAAAAAAAACTTTCATCATTTAACTTTCCTTAGTCGATTTTAAATAATTAATTTGTGTAGTTTTATTTTTATTATGCAATTATTAAAAGCAACCTTAAGCAATTAAATAATATTTTATTCCAAAAATCAAATGTAACCCATATCAAAGTATGACTACTAAACATAGACAAAATAGATATTTATATTATGTCAATATTATATAGTTACAAACAAAAATACAGTGCAACGCTCATTCAAAATGAGGATGCTTAGTGTTGCAATCTCACGTGACAAAGTGGATTGCGCCCCCCAAGTGAGTCATCGAGGACGATGACCGTTCAAGTGAGGGAGACTGTTACAATCCCAAGAAGTTGGATTGTACCCCGAGTATGTCATCGAGGACGATGACAGTTTAAGTGGGGGAGAATGTCACAATCGTACTGGAAGTAAGTAGATTGTGACCCCACTAGCTTCTCCAACTGTGCGGCACCATGACATTCACTTGTACATGGTCAGCCTTAAGGGGAACTCAAGCCTCAATATTCTTTTTCCATTCTTTTTGAAGCTTCGTCGGACCTTAGGCGAAGTTCTCTCGTCTTGAACTAAATTGAACTCATGCGGAACTGAGCTTCATTCGGCCATACACGTCGCTTGTACGTGTATTTTCCCTCATCAAGCGACTCCATCTAACTTGCCTTTGATCTAGGCCAAGTCTTGTAGCTTGACCTTGCCTCTACATGAGGCTAAGGGTATTAGCTTTCCCTCTCTTACTTGAGTCTGCTTGTCGAGAGTCGTTACAACTAACCCATGGGCATATTTCCAACATCGGGACCACCCATCCATCCATCCATCCAGACATATCGAGGCATGGACCCTCCCGTGTCCATGCTAAATCATTTATCGAGATAAAACGGCATAGCGGGTGTTATATCGAACCTCCGGCCCGTGGGAGAAGGCGCAATGTCGGCACACCAGTGCCGTCCGACACTGTCCACGAGATCCCATTCTCAATGAAAGACGCCCGAGACTCTTGTCTCGCAACGCTCACCCACGCCATGACACATGTCTGTGCCATAGGGTAGCTCGCTTAAGCCATCAGGCCTAGGAGTGGTGGAGAGCTGACACCATGCCTCCCCTTATAGTACATTCTGAGCATTTTTCATCTTGGCACCCTTTGAACGTATAGTGCTACCTCGTCACAAGTTTTGTAGAGCGCTCGTCTGAACTCCGATTGACATGAAATTCGATGTGCTTCCATATTCCATCAATATGGATCTAACTCTAGAGCCGCTCGTCCAAACTCAGGATGAAACTCCTTCTTTTGAGGAAACGGCCCGGGGCCCTATCTGGCCCCCACTAAGCTTGTCACTGACACTGCCAATTGCACTGATGCTTGTCTTCTTGCTTAATGCTCAACCTGGCATGCTTACCATTTTATCTTGGTGTGTTGGATGATGCACCGTCCTCCTCGGTCGCATCATGGTACTTCTCTTGGCCCTCTGTTGTTGCAGATGTGTCGACACTCCCGTGTCGCCACTTGCGCTGTCCGCCCCACTACTAGTGGAGTCACAATCTACTTACTTCCAGTACGATTGTGACATTCTCCCCCACTTAAACTGTCATCGTCCTCGATGACATACTCAGGGTACAATCCAACTTCTTGGGATTGTAACAGTCTCCCTCACTTGAACGGTCATCGTCCTCGATGACTCACTTGGGGGGACAATCCACTTTGTCATGTGAGATTGCAACACTCTCTCCCACTTGAACTCGACATCGTCCTGATGACGACCCGACTAGGCTGACTGTTAACGGACTCACTAAAAAAGTTGTGTGTCAGACCAAGTATGAAAGTGCACACTACTTATGAGCTATCCCAACTTTGGACCTCCTCGCGCCCCATTCTAGGACTTGGCCCGAGACTCGCAACATAAGCACGACAAATGGAACTAAGTGGTTGTGGGCTTACCCCTTCAGGGACTCTCTCGTCTTGGGTCCACCAGACAAACCACGGTAACAACGCTTCGGCATTCTCTCGCCTCAGCAAACGCGAGGGTCACTTTCAATCCCTCAGAAACAACGCTTCAACATTCTCTCGCCTCAGCAAACACGAGGGTCACTTACGATCCCTCAGAAACAACGCTTCGACATACTCTCACCTCAGCAAACACGAGGGTCACTTACGATCCCTCAGAACACGTGACCAACTTTAGAGCCACCCCATACTTTCTGAGCAACACAACGGGTGCACCCCTTGGGGTGAGGCTCACAAGCCAACCACGCAACACTTGTGGCACCACCGACACCATGCGAAGTCAGAAAACAAAACACAGCCTTCTTTTTGTTGGCGCTACACTCCAGCCAACTCCCAAGCCACCTGTCGTGGCGATACTGCTAAGATGCTTCTCTCGCTCTTGCTGCAGCTTCTCGGATCTGAACTGCCAAACTGTTGGTCCTCTCCAACATGAACTGGCCCCAACAACTGGGAAGTCATCCACTTTGGCATGTGGAATGACTTAAGGGACACACCTGCTCCAAATAAAGGAGCATTCTCACGGGACAGTAACCCATTCTCGCGAATTACTTCCCAATCAACTTGGCTCTTACTAGCCATGACGTTCGCCCATATAGACGTGAGTGAATAACTTTGCACTTGACCGGTGCATGTCTTCCTGACCCCCGGTTCTCTTGCTTACAACCATCAGCACTATCCCTCCTGGTGGTAATGGGTCTTTCGAAGGCACCGACCTGGTACACCATCAGAAACTTCTTGCCAACGGAACATCCAAACTCTTGGCAAAGGAGCTTGGTTCTTTCTCTACTGACGGGACAAACTTCTCCCAACGACGTGTCAATAGACAACAGTCTTTAGTACAAAGAAGTTTGGCTTCAACCCATTCGCTACCTCTGATACTGACTCACATCTGCCCTGACAAACTGGCACTCTTGATGCATCTGTGAAGTCTTCAATTCGATCCTGGGGTTCCTTCCTTTCTTGTTTAACTCCACTCGAAAAGAGTGGTTCTGGTAATGACTCACATCCGCCCTGCCAAATTGGCACTCTTGACGCGTCTGTGAGGTCTTTGATTCAATCCTGGGACCTTTCTTTCTATCTTGTTTGACTGCGATAAAAAAGAGTGGCTCTGATACCAACTGTCACGGTCGGGCTTCTCCAACCGTGCGGCACCATGACATTCACTCGTACATGGTTAGCCTTAAGGGGAACTCAAGCCCCAATATTCTTTTTCCATTCTTTTTGAAGCTTCGTCAGACCTTAGGCGAAGTTCCCTCGTCTTGAACTGAATTGAACTCATGCGGAACTGAGCTTCATTCGGTCATACACGTCGCCTGTACGTGTATTTTCCCTCATCAAGCGACTCCATCTGACTTGCCTTATATCGAACCTCCGGCCCATGGGAGAAGGCGCAATGTCGGCACACCAGTGTCGTCCGACACTGTCCACGAGATCCCATTCTCAATGAAAGACGCCCGAGACTCTTGTCTCGCAATGCTCACCCACGCCATGACACATGTCTGTGCCATAGGGTAGCTCGCTTAAGCCATCAGGCCTAGGAGTGGTGGAGAGCTGACACCATGCCTCCCCTTATAGTACATTCTGAGCATTTTTCATCTTGGCACCCTTGAACGTTGATAGTGCTACCTCGTCACAAGTTTTGTAGAGCGCTCGTCTGAACTCCGATTGACATGAAATTCGATGTGCTTCCATATTCCATCAATATGGATCTAACTCTAGAGCCGCTCGTCCAAACTCAGGATGAAACTCCTTCTTTTGAGGAAACGGCCCGGGGCCCTATCTGGCCCCCACTAAGCTTGTCACTGACACTGCCAATTGCACTGATGCTTGTCTTCTTGCTTAATGCTCAACCTGGCATGCTTACCCATTTATCTTGGTGTGTTGGATGATGCACCGTCCTCCTCGGTCGCATCATGGCACTTCTCTTGGTCCTCTGTCGTAGCCAGATGTGTTGACACTCCCATGTCGCCACTTGCACTGTCCGCCCCACTACTAGTGGGGTCACAATCTACTTACATCCAGTACGATTGTGACACTTAGCAAGCAATAACATGCTAGCTCAAAATAAGGACTATACATCATTTGATAAGGGCACAAAAAATATAATTGTCCATGTATAACATGTTATAAAGTCTCCTATTACATGGAAGAGACAATGATATTCACACAGATTAAGAATGAACATCTTCTTACAGAACCTCTATTAGAAATTCATATCTTTCATCATATGGAAGATTAAAGAAATATAGTCAATCTGAGATTGGTCTTAAGTGATAATCTTACCCGCTCTCACTCTTTGTTGAACACTTAATCCATCTACCTTTCTAATTTCACTAACTATTGAGTTTCGACATTCTTCTATTGTAGACTCTCGTTTAGCTACCTGCTAATAAAACAAAGCAATTTCTTGAATATTGTTATTAGCGCTTGAAAGATGATGGCTCATAACATTCTTAAGACCATTCACTGTGACTACCAATGGGTCCACACTTATAGCTCTTTTCTTACTAGACCTATTTGATATATGTGCGATAGATTGTGTACTTATGGGTGCTTTACTCATTGAGGTAGGTTCATCAACATCTTCTCCTCCAACTTTGGTGGATCAGGCATGTAAAAACTATCCATTTCTCTTCAAAATTCATTGTTGTCCATTTCTCGCTCTACTCTACTTCATACATGTAAGTTGGACCTTCTGCACCAAGTCGTTGGCTCTATCTTTTCCAAAAATAATGGCTAATTGATCGTAGAATGGAAAAAAAACTTGTTTCTCAGTCCTTTTGCAGTTGGATGACTTTGTGAAAACAAATATAAATCTATTTTTAATAAATTTCAACAATAACATGATAACATTACATTAGCAATAAAAAATTCTTCATTTACCTTTACCCATCTATCAAATATATCTTTTTCTACTTCTATGCACTTTTCTTTATCATTCTATTCTAAGTCGCTGCAATTTGGTCCTAATATTTCAACTATTGCATTGTACCACTTCTTTAACAATTTAACTCTAGACTTTAAGTACGGTTGAGTCTTAACTTCACAGTTAGGAATTTTTCAGCCATCCATTTCTCTATTTGAATGAGAAATCCTGGCCAGTCTTCCATGTGCCAATGTTAGATAACTCCAATAAGCATTCCACTAATTTCTTGTCTTCTATCTTACTCCACATGTGTTTCAACCTACTCAAATCATCTTTAGATTATTTGCTGACATCCATATCTATGATTCACATCACATATTAAATTATTAAAACTCAAAACTTCACATATAACATAGTATGAAAACGAAAACATACATCACATATCATAAATATATATATGAAATAAGTAGCAAATTAGTAGTTCATAATGTTTCATAAAAGCTTACAAGTTCTGCAAAATCAAGAACGTCAATGTTTACATCATTAATAAAACCCTCTCTAGATAATAATAGTATTAATATCTAATGCCCCTCCACTCCTTGAATATCTCAATTGCTAAGTTATCTCTCCAATTGGATCATTCATTTGAACTTTCAATATGTGTTATTCGATCACTATCCATGTCAAAAGTACTTGAATGAGTGTTTCCAACTTCATCTTCTTATAACGGATCTACAGGCATTTCTCTTCTTATAAGATTATGAATGAGGCAACAAGATGTGATCATGCGATATTGGACTTTTACTGGATAATAAGATTTCCCTCGAAGAATAGCCCATCAACCTTTAATAGTCCAGATGCTCGTTCTGTTACATTTCTTGCAGAGGAATGCTTCATATTAAAAAAATTAGTTGAAGTTCTTGGTTGGTATCCTTGCATCCAATAATTTAAATGATATCCTTGTCCTCTATAAGGACTGGGATCTAAAAATCCTTCACCATTTGTATAGCTAGCATCACATAGATAGTAACAACCTAAATACACCAACTGAATACTTGAGAATGTATGTAACACGTGTTTCTAATCCAAATTTGTATATAAAAGTCCAATACAAACTACATAACAATCCTAATATACATGTTACCTTTCGGAATCTTTAATCCATTCCTCTTAGATACAACATCTCGTAAAACTTTTGAATTAGAGGCTGAACCTTCCCATCCAGGTAAAACATAGATAAATTGCATATCTTGGGAGCAAACTCCTCATAAATTAGTAGCAATTTCATTGTTCCTGGTTCAACACCTGGGTCTATCGAGAATACCCACATTAACTTTAAAGTAGGTTCCATCTAATAGACCTAGACAATTCTAAGTACAAAGAAGACTCTAAATTAATTAAGACCACTTACTATTTAAATATGAGTAAAACTATAAAACAAAAATTACCTTAAACCACTTTCATTTTTCGTTCAAGCAATTGGCAAAAACAGGCTTAGGATGTTTAAGTAATAACTCATGCAACTGTAACATAGAGTTCAAAACTATATTAAAATGTCTACTAATTGTTTCTCCTGAACGTGCAAAATGTCGACGTATAACTCTATTTTTAACATCACGTGCAAGGATCTGTAAAAATATTGCAACCATTTCCTCAACTCCTACATTTGCAGTGCTTCTTAGTTTGCCAGTTGTTTTAAGTATATGACACAATATAGTAAAACATCTCCTATTCATTCGTGTAGTCTCGAAACATGCTAATCACTCTCATGAATTAGACGAAAAAAAATTTAATGGTCTAATTTGATGCCCATAGAAAGAACTTCCACTCATAATTATGTTATGTGTTTGTCCTTTATACAATAACATTACTATCAATAGGAAAGATTTTTTCATCGCTTGCTTTATCATCTCTAAATAGGATAACAAGATAACAAGAATTTGTTGTTCTGAACATATGTGATTCATATTAGCATGATAAACGAAATGTTTTATCCCATCATTAGTTAAATTACAAATGAATGAAAAAAATGTCACAAAAATAATTAGGATATAAACTTGCAATAATGAATAATGGTCTCTCTTTAACAATTTCCATAATAATTGGTTAAAGGTATTTTAATAACAAAAAAAGGTTGAAAATACCCCTAACTAATACAAAAAAAAAAAAAAAAAAACATTTCTCAAATAAAATTATAAAAAAAATTAAGTAGGTAAAACTCACATGAGCAAGAAAAATATAAAAAAAAAAAAAAACTAGAAAATCCTACCAATTACTCTCAAGCAAATTAAGACATAAGTCGATTGTGTGATATAATTTAAATTTGCCTACAATACTGAAGAATTCCAAAGAAAACTAATAACAATACGAGCAATAACCAAAGACTTTACATAATCCAAAGCATGAGTGGGGAGGAAGGATATAGTAATCAACTAGAATCAGAGGAATTTATTTGTACCCAACTTTAGATAAAAAGAGGGAAGCAGACGAGTGAACAATGGGAGGAAAACAAAAAAAAAAAAACGTTGCTTGTTGAACATTTTGAAATCGTTAATTACAAAAATGATCGTAAATTCAAATGCTTCTACAAAATTCAAATTTTGGTTGGCCAAAGCTGTTTTTGTACCAAATAAAAGATTTATCCAGACGGATTTATAAGGTGGGAAGCTTGAGTGAGATAGAAATGGAGGGAGGGTTGGGAAGAAGCAAAACTCAAGTTTTGTGGGTCTAGTCTATAATCAAAGTTGAAATGGGGAAAAAATCACGAAACTTTCAGGAAGAAAAAAAAAGAAGAAAAAACAAGATTGCACCCAAAAGAAGAAGAAAAGGAGTAAGCATGAAAGAAACCCAAAAAAAAAAAGAGTGATACATGTCGCAAGGAGGAAGAGGAAGAAAAGGAGAAGAAGAAGAAGGAAAAGATACATGGTTTGGGAAAAAGGTCGCGTATCCGTCGAAAAATCCCATGTTTCTCGACAGGTTTCTAAAATCCTCCGCGTATGTCTATTAAGAATGCTTGAGAAATATCTTTTCCAAGGCAAATAAAAAAACCCACAAACCCAATGTGGGCTTTGCATGCCCATGTCCATTCCCACCTTCTATACCTTTACACCAAATGGACCCTAAGAGAAGCCACAATTATAATAATAAATCGTGAATAAGGAGGGTTAATTAAGGAAATTTTAATTAAGGAAAATGGAAAGTGTTAATTAGTGGGAAAAATGAAAAAGAAAAAAAAAAAGAGGAAAAAGGGGAAGAGATGCATGTCGGTTGAAGGAGAATAAAAGAGTTGGGATCTTATTTTCCTTTTCATTTTTGCATTTGCGGAAGCTGGGAGACTGACCTTCACCTTCCCTTATCTGAGAAGAAGGTGTTTGAAGGTGTTCTTGCCGGATTTGTGGTTGGAGAGTGGCTGGAAGGGAAGGAAATGTAACTGTGGTCTGGAATTGAAGAGAACTCGAGCAGTCTGTAGTGTCTGGACGATTTTAAGCTGTAGAGAGCAAAATTATAGCTGAAATTTTGAGGTTAGCACATTAACTCAATTATTAACAACTTTTATGAAGGTTGTTAGAGGTGAAAATGATTGGAAGTAGATGAATTTTCAGGTGGAATTCAGTGTATAGGAAAAATCGCGAAACTGGAGCGATCTCTAGTTGTTGTAGCGGTTTGGACTTTCTAAGAAGAGTTAGAAGCTGAAATTGGTAAGGTTAGTTAGCTAATTCAATTGCTAATAACTTTTCTGTAGAATGCAAAACTTAAAAACGAAGGGACATGAATGATTTCTTAGGTGGAACAGAAGGGGTTGCAGGAATCGTGAAGCAGGAGTACCTTCTGGTTCGAGGCGATTTCTGGACAATAAAACGGTTTTTAGGTCTTTCTATCTTAAGTTAATTTGTAACTTTAAAATAAAGAGTTTGACACAAATGTCACTTAATTTGGTTAAGTATTGAGTGAGTTGTGAATTTTTGAAGTTGGGCTGGAAATCTGGAACTCTGAAGCAGGGTTAAATCGTGAATTTGAAGCAGCTTTTGATATAAGGAACATTCTTGGCAAACTACGAGTTTTTAGGTCTTCTACCCTGAAGGTAAGTTGTAGAGGACTTAACTATGAAGAATTTTCAATAAATTTCACTTGTTTTGGTTAAGAATTGAGAAAGTTAAGATCATTTGAAATTAAGGTAAAAATCTGAAAAATGCAGGATACTTGCACATGGAAATTCATGAACTAGGAATTTAGGAGAATTTAAAGGAGTTTATGAATAATTGCTTGGAGAATTAATAGAGGCTTGGATTTGATTTTCAGGTCAAACCAATATTGGTGACGTGTATCGACAGAGAGGACAAACACTTGACTGTGAGTGACAAACGTTTTATAAATACTTGAATTAAGCATAATGCTTTAGGTGTTAATGAGTAATGTTTTATTAAGTATGATGTGCTACAAGCTTCATGAGCTAAGTTCATTTGAGTAAAATATGTTTATATTTGAAATGATGCATACGGGATGGAGTTTAGTCAAAAGCAAGAATTATCAAGCAATGTTACTTACATGTTTTATGAACCCTATTTCTTTATAAATGATTTGATTATGCCAAAACTATGTTTTATGCTCGATGTTGACTAAGAATGATTTATGAGCTTGCATGTATGATTTGCAAGGCATTCTATGCACCATGTTTCTTAAATATGTTTTATAAGATCTTGACTATTGAACATGTTTTAGTTAAATGATAAGTACCCTATGTAACGATACCTAAGGACATTGAGACGGTATCGAGGTGAATATGTAACGATACCTAAGGACATTGAGACGGTATCGAGATGAATGGGACCTTGATATATGAGGACTTCGATGATGTATCAGGACAGCCTGATGTATGTTAGCTCTAATTGCACTCATGACGGGTTATGATATTATGACGTTGAGAGTGTTGAGCTTGCTCCACCCCAACTAAGGATTTAAGGGTGCTATGTTTTCAGATGAGCAAGATGTTTACGAACTAGAATTTCAGATGAATAAAGTACTTATGAACTATGTTTTTAGATGAAAAAGTACTTATGAACCATGATTTTAAGTTTTATACCGATGAAATGTTTTATGCAAAGAGTTTCATTTATGGTTAGGCAAACATGTGTTAGTACAAAACGTTGATAACTCTGTCACTCACTAGACGTATGTCTAATGTTTTTCTTCAAAATGTTTTCTCTTATTCTTAGGTAGTGAAGGGTTTCCAGGAGCTTGACCTACCCTCGCGAAGTCTCTGTTGCAGATCCTCCCTTAGCTTGTAAATGTTAAGTTTTGAGTTAATTGGCATATAGTAGAAGGATGGAAAGCTTGGGTTAGCAGGAGTCTTGTTGTGCTAACTTAGCAAATGATTATGTAACCTCTACTTCTATAGATATGAAAACATGTTGTGAGTAGATTTTGTATGCCTGTGTAGTTGAAGAGCGAGTTATTTATGAATTGTTTATCAAGTGTCCAGGCGTACAGGTTGAGTAAACCCCTTGGGTTGCATTGTCTGTATGTTATAAGAAGAATGTTGTATAGATGAATGTATGTATCTCATGCTCTATCCCAGGTTTAAGAGGGTAATCTGGGGGGGGGGGGGGGTGTGACAACAATACTCCTCCATGACGTACCAATAATACCACCATACCCGAACATATTCATTCCGGGAGTGCAAGCAGCATCAACATGAATAGTATTCGCCTTCCGAGATCTCCTTCCATTCACCAAAGAGAGAAAGATCAGCATAAGACTGCTTCACCGACATAATCCCAAACCTATATGCATATTCTAGAATCCACTCACAACGACTTTCAATAGAGGTAAACTATTGAGAGTGATAGAGCTTATTTCTATCGCCCCAAATCGTGTGGGCTTTGATACAAGCTCTAGCCAGCATTTCGTCATTAAGGTGACCTACCAATTTAAGCCAAATATCAAAACAACTCATATGTTTGGAGCACTCCAACCAACCTTCAAACGAAAGATAATCCCAAATGGCTATCGCTCTAAAGCACCAAAAAAGGGGCATGACTCATGGACTCCTCCTTCTTCCTGCAATTTAGACACCACGACAAAATCTCCAACGTCCTTCTTCGTAGCAAGGGCCTGGTGGGAAGACATCCATTACAAGACTCCCACACAAAAATGGCAACCTTAGCTGGGATTTTAAGCCTCTAGAGATGGCTCCACCAGTCATTCTAGGTAAACGAACAAGATCCTCCATCGAAAAGATGCCCAAGAATAGCACATTTGTATATGCTTTTTGTCGCAACGTCATCGCGACGCGGAGCGGCCGACGTTCTTCCATATGGGTCTCGTTCGAGGTGAAAGATTTGGAGTCGCCACCAACCATTTTGGGGTGTGATTGGTCACCCATTTTAAAATGAATAAAAATAAAAAACAATCTACTTTTCCAAAGATAGGCTCTGGAGTCGTTGAGTGTAGGGAAAGTATTAGCACCCTACAACACCCGTTTGAAAACGTCTTATTTTTGTTATCCAAATTATTTTATTAAAGATGGTCCTTATTCGAGGAAGAAATCATTTTATTACAAAATATTTGTTAAAAAATGTTAATGAATTAAATAAATATAACTAATTGAATAGTTCCCAGGTAGAGGTGTTCCCTCACGGTCAACTTAAGTACCCCAGCCTAGACAGAACTATTGTTATAGTCAATTTATTTAAAATTCATTATCAAACTTTATTCTATTTGAAAAGTCCAATAAAAAATAATTAAATAATACTTAAATATCAAAATTTAATTTAGACAATGTCTCACTGAATTATACTCTAACATTTAAAATAAAGTAGAGTCGCATTTTGTGAGCGGACCAACATCCATCAATTTATTATCATGTTAATATTTAGAATTTCTAATTAGAGAAAATATTAACCTCAAGAATATGGATTAACACGATAACTAAAGTAATGTCTCATGTGGATCAACTCATAGTTACTTAAATATGAATCAATCTTATGAGCGAGGTAAGTAAGCCCTTCAAAGAATGATTAAAATTCATTTTATAATCAAGGTGAAAACAAATTGACATTTATTTCAAGCATTAAAATATGAATGAAATTGAAATTCATTTGAAGATTTAAATTAAAATCAAGTTATAAATATTTATGAAAAATCAAATTAAAGTTGATATTGAAGTGTCTTTAGAAATTCCAAACTAATAATTAAAAATTCATAATCAGATTGAATTTTATTTAGAGAATTTAAATTAAAACAAATTTGAAATATTTTGGAAATTAAACTTGAATGAAATTAAAATTCAATTGACAAATGGGAATTAGAATCATGTTGAAATCGATTTTGACAATATTAAATTAAAGTTGAAATTTTATTGATTTTAGAAATTCAAATTGAAAGGATGAAAATTTATTTAAATCAAAGTGAGTGAAAGCCAGATTAAAATTTTATTTAGAACATCTAAATTTGAATGAAATGGAAATTCAATTGAAAACTTTGAATTAAAACCAAGTTAAAAATCCACTTATAAAACTTTTAAAATAAAATTGAAATTGAGATGTTATTTAAGAAATTCATAATTGAAATGATTTGAAATTCCTTTTAATGAAGGGACTGATACAGACACTTTCCTTTAACATAGGAGAAGAGGTTCTTTGATTACTATTTACAAATTGATATTAGGATTCTTTTTCAGAACTCCAAATTGAGATCAAAATGAAATCTAAAAAACGTGTATTAGAGTTAAACTAAATTCAATTGTATTTAGAAGTTTTAAATTAGAAAATAATTTATTTGCAAAACTAAATTAAAACTAAATTGAACCTGTTCGCACGAGATTTCCGAAGAAATTTAATTCGTGAAATTTGAACTTTATATTTGTATTAATTTAAGTATAGTATAGTGAGTGCAATCTCTTATACATAATCCTTTGATGCTTTCTCTCAAAAAGTAAACTTTGCTTCTTGGGCTTGTTAATCTTCCTAAATGATCGGCCTTTGGGCTTGTTGATCTTCTTGAATGATCAGCCTTTGGGCTTGATGATCTTCTTGAGGGATCAACCTTTGGTCTTGATGATCTTCTCGGAGGATCGACTTTTAGGCTTGATGATCTTCTTGGATGATCGACCTTTGGGCTTGATGATCGACTTAGATTGGCCTGTGGCTTGTTGATTAGGTTGGATCGGCCTCTGACTTGTTTCTGACTTTAAGAGTTTTCAGGAGTTTTAGCCTCCTAAGTCTTCAGTCTTTAGGTCTTTAGAACTTTAGAGGTTGAGAACTTTGGTCTTCAGTTCTTTGGAACTTGAGAGCTTGAATCTTCAGGACTTGTGAGCTTGAGAGCTTCGGTCTTCAGATCTTGAGAGCTTTGATCTTCAGTTGTTTGAAACTTGAGAGCTTCAATCTTTAGAACTTGTGAGCTTGGGAGCTTCGGTCTTCAGATCTTGAGCTTTGATCTTCAATTCTTTGGAACTTGAGAGCTTCACTCTTCAGAACTTGTGAGCTTGGGAGCTTCGGTCTTCAGATCTTGAGAGCTTTGATCTTCAGTTCTTTGGAACTTGAGAGCTTCAATCTTCAGAACTTGTGAGCTGGGGAGCTTCGGTCTTCAGATCTTGAGAGCTTTGATCTTTAGTTATTTGGAACTTGAGAGCTTCAACATTCAATCATTCCCATCTTGAGGAAGTTGTAAGCTTGAAATCGATTAGAGCTTCAGTCTTCTATCTTGAGGTCGACCAGAGCGTTAGAGTCTTGAAATCTTCAAAGCTTAAGTTTTTAAGTCTTCAGCACTTGGTTGCCAAATGCTTCCAACCTCCCTAAAGGAAGGAGAATGACCTCTATTTATAGAGGATTTTCATGAGTTTTAGGTGAGCTTGGGCTTGGGCTCAATATCTTCTTGGGTCCAAAATTTTACAATAGGCTTGAATTGTATTAAACTTTGGACCCAAATGATTTTAATTACTCGGCCCAATCCAATTTATAATTTTCACATTGGGCTCGGACTTTCATTGTGATGACGTGGCGAAATTTGGTTGGCCGAAATTTCTCATTCAACATAACCTTTACTTAAAAATTGTAATTAAAACCAAATGTGATTTTTTTAAAAGAACATTAGAATCAATTTGAAAATTCATTGGGAAAAAAAAACTCATTTAAGCTAATTAATAAATAAGAATTTCAAAATAATATAAAATTGAACTTTAAAAGGATGGAAAAAGAGTGTTGGGAGAATAAATAAATAAATAAAATGCATAAGAGGTGGGGCCCACCAACTTTACCAAAATTCATTTCTACCTTTTCTTTCCTCTTCCTCTTTCTCTTCCTTCTCCAATCTCTTCTTCTTCCTTCACCTCTTTCCTTCTTCAATCTCAACTTCTCCTTCAATTACTTTGATTTTTTTACTAATGAATTCGCCGCCGGTCGCTGGAGGTTGTCCACGGAGGTTTGCTAGAAATTGTCCACGGAGGTTCGCCGGAGGGTGGCCCTTTGGGTCTTCTCCCTACCCTTTTTTACACCCCACTCTTTATTTTCTTTGTCAACCAAAATTTCCTCTCCTCTCTACTCAATCTTTCTTCACCTCCCCCTCCTCTGCTTTTTTTCTCCTTCACCCCTCATTCTCACTACATTTATAGGAGAGTAACTTTCAAAAATAGCTTTTTACCTTTAAAAGGTTGAGAAAAGTGGGAAAAGAGACGTTTGAATGAGGGAATTTTGGGTTTTAAAAATAGATTTATTTAATTAATTTAAAACAAATCATTTTTCAAATTTCATTAAAATAATAATAATAATAATAATAATAATAATAAAATTAGTAAAGCATTTTTTTAAAGAAATATTTATTATTTTTTATACTCCTTTTTTTAAAAAAATAATTAAATTTATTAACAAAACCTTTTTTGAAAAATATTTATTTTATATTTTTTTTACTTTTTTAAAACTCAATTAAAATCTCAATTTTCATTAAATTTCAAAATTCGATTAATAATTAAAATATCAAAAAAGAATAAAATTAAACAAATTAAAAACAAGTCAGACCAAATGTGGTGTCTTCACTTTTAATTGTATATTCACCTATCTTATCATAGTGCGCACCCACTGATCACACCTATCAGTTTGGCTGATTGAAATCATCAAGATCTCAACAACATCAATTGGTAAAAACTTTGGATACAGTTCCTTTAAATTGCAAGTCCTTGTTTGCGTAATAAAATCTGCCATAACACAACTATCCCCCTGAGCACAATTACTCTAAAAAAGAAGGACGAAGGATGCAAGGGTTCCTAAAGACCATTGTCGATCTACCATTTGTCGATAGACTTCCTAAGACCTTTCAATAATATTTCTTTACCTCCAACACAATCTTTTCCATAGGAAGGAGTCCAATCTGCTCTCATTGGCTTCTAAAATTGATCTAAAAGGGAAATATTGGCCTTTCAAAATGCAGCTCACTAGAGAAGACGAATTTTTCAGGATTCTCCAAACTTGTTTGGCTGACAAGGCTTGATTAAACAATTTGATGTCTCAAAAACACAGACCTCGAAGTTCTTTGGGGGACACAAAGTTTTCCCCATTTTAGCTAGTAGATCTTCCTTTGACTTTTCGAATCGCCCCACCAAAAGCAAACACACAATTTCATAAGATCTGAGCACAAACCTTTAGGAAGCCGAAAGCAGCTCATAGCACATGTAGGAATGGCTTGGACCACATTTTTTATGAAAACCTCCTTTGCCTCAATTGAGAAAAATCTTCCTTACAAAGTTTCCATATCTTTTCATTAATGGTCTGAAAATCATGTGTTTTTCTGTGAGAAAACAACGAGGGAAACCCCAAGTATGATCCCAAGTGAGGGGCCACTCTAACTGTAACGACCCGACTTCCTAGGACTTATTCTAGGTCATTACTTCATGCATGCATACATCTCAAAATGACACTTTTCATATATTTGACTAAAATAAAAGAAATTTATAAAATAAATAACTTCATTAAATTTAAATAATAAAAAATTGGATTGGGGTACCCCTAGAAGTTATAAAAATAAAACTGTAAATTTTGCATAAAACATCTAATGGCGCAAAACCGATATTCTGAATTTAAACATTTAGACTAAGATATAAAAACATGAGCGAAAGTATTGATTGGTCCAAATGGCACGATCATGGATTCTTCCTGTCATTCGCCTGTCTGTCCTTGCCTTTACCTGAAAGTTGTAACATAAGAAATAGTGAGTATAAAATCATAGTAAGTGACCCACTATGTTAATTTTTCTACACGGGACATGTGTACAAATCATAACATGGGCATAAGTAGTAAACCCGAAGGAATACAAATTATGGTAGTCGTGGTGATCTCGGAGGAACACATATCATAGCAGTTTAGTGATCCCGAAGGAACACATATCATGACAGTCTAGTGATCCCGAAGGAACACATATCATGGCATAAATTGTACACAACCCGATAGGATAACTAATTGTCAATATTTAACATGACATGCATCAATCAACCAATAGACTTTAAATCTTAATTATCATAGCATGTAAATTATCATCATAAAGTTTCATGTGTTGTGGTCATATTATCATAGTCGGTAGACTTCCGGCATACCCAAAGCAATCCATTCATGAGCGAAACATAGGCAAGTCATTCCAATACATTCAACTTAACAATAATAACTTGGGTAGTGTGCCGACTCGAAGGCGAGCCGGTAGTAAACCACTTACCTCGATATCAAACTTAATTAGTTTTAGCCAAGCAACTAATCTCCTTTAACGTTTAAAATTTTTGCATAAATCCTACAACATGAATTTAATTAAAATTTACGTTTAATGCCTAAGCACAAACATAAACTCGTTTCAATTGTCTCCAAACAACTTACCCAAAATGCAACTAAGTCCCAATTCTCTTCCAAATTCTAAACAATTAATCCAACTAGACAAAAATTAATATTACGAGTTAAAAACCCAATTTTCAGCACCAATAAAACTTTCAAAATAACTTCCAAGACATTGTCACTCACCAAAATTGGTCTAAAATCACCAAAATGAACTTTACTTCGCTAGACAGCACGCTTCTGCCTTCGAAACTTCTCCAAAACTTGATCCTAATGCCAAGAATACAACAACATCAACTAATTGGGATCACAAATCAACGGGTAATCCATAAATTGAAAGAAAAGTCACCAATACTCGAAAAATATCACTCAGTTTTATAGGTTCTGTTCAGCAGCGATTACGGACAAACTAGAGCTCAAAACAACAATCCAACCGTTCAGAATGAGACCCTATGTGTCCCTAACAGGTTGACAAAATTTCAATATGATCCGACGGTTGACACTTCACGATAATTATTCGAGAGTTGTCGCTGAAAAATCGAACTGCACTGCCCTCTTTCTCCTTCTCCATTTTTCGGTGTATTTTTCTCCCTCTCAACCTTATTAGGTCACTTCATAATATATATATATATTATATATATATATATATATATATATACACACACAATCCTAAACCCTAATTCCATAATAAATTAGGTATAAATATATATATTTTAAATTTCTTTTTCTTCCACCAATTCAACTAAACAAATTAAATCTCCCAAATTAAAATTCAATTTTTACCAAATGAATTTAAACCCAATCTTTTATCCCGTTTAATTTAAATTGAATTATATTCTCAAAATAATTCAATTAAGCCTTAAAAATTCAATTAAATTAAAATTACCTAAAATTTTGGGTTGTCACACTAACCTTCTAGATTCTTCCAAGAAATTCCTACAATCAGAAGCAACATTAGGAGAGAAAACCATGATTGATTTTCCATAATTTACCCACAGCCCCGAGGGCAATTCATAATAGCGAAGAATTTGTTTGAGACTCCAAATTCCATAGCTATAACTTTGAAAAAATTAGGCTGTCATTAGCAAAAAAATAAATGCATAATTGGAGCACAAAGATTAGAGATACGGATCCCTAATAGTTGGCCCCTTAACTATGTTGTGTTAATCATATTAGACAACCCTTCTACAAATAAAAGGAAAAGATAGGGGGAGAGAGGACCCCCTTGACGCAAGCCTCTTGTGGGGTAGAATAATCCATGGGCTTCCCCATTTATAAGGATAAAGAAACTGGCGATAGAAATACAGTCCTTCACACTTGTAACGCACTCATGGTAGGAGCCCAATCGTAATATAATTGGCTTAAGAAAACATCATTCCACCCTATTATAAGCCTTGCTCATATCTAGTTTAATGCAGAAAAATCCACCTTATTTCTCCTCATTTTTCTAAGGAAAGATAAACACTCATGACTAACCATAATATTATCACTAATTAATCGCTAGGAATAAAAGCCGATTGATTAAAGGAAATAACATCACCAATGACCAATTTCAATCGATTAGTCAAGGCCTTGCCCACCAATTTATATATAACATTACATGGGATGAAAATTAGAGACTGACTTGGGATTATTGACCTCAGGGACGAGTGCAATATTTGTCTAATTCCAATCTTTGATTGAGTATAGCCAGGCCACTGTTTGATATACTTGGTCCTACAACTAACCAGTACTTTTCGAAAAAACCTTACCAAAAACCCGTCAGTCCTGAAGCTTTATTAGAGTGAGAGCTCCTGAGGGCCTGATCCACATCCTCCTTCGAGAAAGGTTGACTGAGCATCACGTTTGTTTCCAGAGTCACCTTAAAGTGAACACCTTCAAATGAAGTATCCAATAATCCTTCTGAGGGATTTGTTATTGTAAAAGTATCCTCAAAATAATTCAAAAACATCCTTTGTATCTCTTTTGAATCCTTCGTCCACTCTTCTTCACGATTCAGAATCTTGTGAATGGTGTTCTGTCAACGGCGCTGAAATGCTCGTTGGGGGAACTAACAAGTATTTTTGTCTCCCAATTTCAGTCAGTTAACCCTTGACCTTTGCTTCTAGTAGATTTCCTCTTCGATTAATATTTCATGAAGCTGCTTCTCCAAGTTGTGGATCAAACTGTAGTTAACTGGAGGGGGTTGGTCATAAACTTCCTGGATCTCAACTTTGATTTTTTTTAATGCTATTAAACATACCATTATTGACATCCAACCCCCATTTTTGTAATTTTCTCGTACATGTTTTGATTTTGAGACTTATGGCTGCTGGATTTGTAATCGTGCCCGCCCAATTTACAAAATCTTTGACAATGCATTCTACATGTAAGCATCAGTTTTTATTAAACCGAAACGGTTTGACAATCCATCTCCCACTATCATTTCTAGCTAGATAAGGTTGGAGAGAAAGCTCGACGATGATTCAACTTTGCGCAATGCAAATTGTTGACCCTGAAATCTGGGAATCAAGAAAGAAACTCAACATTGGCTAGAAAGTGGTCAAGGCAGAGACTAACCTGATTTGGGCGGTCCTTTCTATTACACCATGTAAAACTATTTCCATGATAGTCGAGGTCCAAAAGAGCACAATCATCTAGAGTTGAATGGAAATTGGCCATCAAATATTGCTCTCTTTCAAGGCCTCCAGTCTTCTCCTCACTCCAAAGGAGAGCTGTCAGAATTATGCAGTCTCCTTAGAAGGCTCCACATCTGTGAACGTAACTGAGCTTCAGGCTAACCATAAAGACCTATAAATTGCCAAGCCCGACCTTTCCATGTCACTTTTGCGTCAATGTGATGAATTGAAAAGGATCTAATGACAACTTGCATTTTATCCTTCCATAATAAACCCAAGTCTCCCCTAGAACCAACACTATCAACACAAAGATAACCAAAATAATTTAGAAAATTCTTCAATTTATTCAATACGAAGGCACTACATTTCATTTCGACAAAAAACATAAAGAGGGATTAAGACGTTTTAATTTGTCAGACACTTCTCGGAACGCCCATGAGCTCCCCAACTCACGGACGTTCCAACATAGAGTTTTCATGGCTCCTGGCAGGGCTGTTTAGCAGCCTCTGCCAAATTAGCAGCCGATACCTAATTTGTAGCCATAACCTCCTCCATCTTTTGCTTCTTGTCTGGACCCAACGGTATTGTCATTTGTAAAATAGAGGGAACTCCATTAAATTCTCTAGCTTTTTTCTTCTAAGCCATTGGTTTTGGATTTTTGCCTTTTAAATGGCCATGTTTATGTGATTGAGGTCTTGGGCTGGGCTTGACTGAATCCTCCAACGAGCCAACGAGCCCAACACATCCTTAAAAATCATATGTTCGGCCCCAATAGAAATTTTAAGACACTTAGAAATCGGTTGGATCCCCAACATAGTCAACGGTCCAACATAACCCTTACCCACTTTGTCAAGCCTCATCTTGTCTTGGACCTGAAGATGATTGGAATTATGTAGGCCTAAATTTGAAGGCCCCATAGCCGTCTCTTAAAAAAATGGGCTTAAATTTTTTCTGCAAGTAGTCTTAGAGTTTGCAACTTGTCCATCATTAAAGCTTGTGGGGTTAGTCATGTTGGGAAATAAAGTATCTGAAACTACCTCTTTAATTGGAGGGAAAATCCCTTTTTAAACACCTTCATCTCCATTTCTTTCGTAACGTTCTTTTTAAGGTTCGGCGATATTGGAGTTTATGCCCTAAATCTCGTGGTTTGTAATGTATAAATAAATTATTTATTAATAAAATAGAGAGTTATTTGTCATTTAGACTTGTGTAACTCAATCCATTAACTAAGATCCAAGATTATTTAATGTAACTTGGACAGTATATGGTTGACATACAACTAGATCATGTTCGATTGATAATTTGAATGGTCTATAGTATATGGATAAGGTTAGGTACCTTATCCTGGTAACAATATGGATACGACCCACTTTGTAATCGTTACAACAGATTTGATCCAAATCATTCATGTAGAGACATGCAAGTGAGGGTTGTCGCAACGTCATCACGACGCGGAGCGGCCGACGTCCTTCCCTGTGGGGTCTCTTTCGAGGTGAAAGATTTGGAGTCACCACCAATCAGTTTAGGGTGTGATTGGTCACCCATTTTGAAATGAGATAAAATAAAAACGGTCTACTTTTCCAAAGATAGGTTGGGGGTCGTTGAGTGTAGGGAAGGTATTAACACCCTACAACACCCGTTTGAAAACATTTTATTTTGTTATCCAAAATTGTAATGAAAATTAATAAAAAGAAACTTGATAAAAATTGACTAAATAATTCCCAAGTAGAGGTGTTCCCTTACGGTCAACTTAAGTACCTCAGCCTAGACAGAATTATTATCTTAGCCAATTATTTTATAGTTTAAATAAAGGAAATGTCTCACCAAATTTCATTATAACTTTAAGAATAAAGTATAATAGCATTGTGTGAGCGACAATGATTGCCAATTTATATTTGGATTCTTTATGAAATATTTTCCTCTAGAGCAAATTTGCTCTATCATGGGATTTATGAAAAATCTAAGAATGTTTGAAATTCATTTGAAATTTAAAATTCACCTTAAGCTAGAGTTTATCCTAAAGTTGCATAGCTAACTTGAACTTTGTTTAAATATTCCATGCATGAAAAAAAATAAGAAATTTGAATAAATTCCCTAAATTAAATCAAAGATAGGAAATACTTGAGAACTTTATTAGCTAATGAAATTAAAATTTATTTTGCCAATGCAAATGTGGATGTAGTAAGACGATTGTATTTAAAGTTTGAAATTCAAGAAATTTGAAATGGTATTAAGAAATTTCAACCTTAGGGAAAAAAACTAAAGCATATTTATATTTAAGAATACTAAAAGATTTGATTAAATGCTTTAAATAAATTTTAAATTTCAATCTATTAAGATTACAAAATCATGGAAATCACAGGTTTAAAATAAATAAATAAGATCCACAACTTAGAATTATATAATGATGCATTGAGGAATCCAATGGTTAGTAAGATAATATATATATATATATATATATATATGAAGAATCCAACAAAATGGAATAGATTGAAATTCTTTTGAAAATATCTTTAAAAATAAATAAATAAATTATGGATATTTTGTAAATGTAGAAATTTGATGAAATAGAGAGAAGAGATAGATTTGTTGAAATAGAAAAAAAAAATAATGTTATATATATATATACACATAAAATAATGATAAATAAACCAATATGGTGGAAATAAAAAATAGGAGAAAATAAATAATAATATAAAAGTGCGTGGGGTCCACTATTTTGTTAAATAAAATAATAATAATAAATAATATAAAAATACGTGGGGCCCACTATATTATTAAATAGATAATAATAATAAATAATAAATAATACATGGGGCCCACTATATTATTAAATAAATAAATAAAACAAATAAAATATGGCATGGGGCCCACACCTTTATCAATATCTTCTTCTCTCCTTCTTCTTCTTCCTCACCGATTTCTTCCCCTCTTCTTCCACCTTCTCTATTCTCTTCTCCTTCCTTCCACTCTTTTCTTCTCACCATTTTTCCTCTTTTCTTTTCTCAATTTTTTTTATCCTTCAAATTCTTTTTTTCTTCCTTCTTCCTCCAATCCTGTTTTCAATATTTTCTTCCCTACTTTTCATTCACTCTTCTCATTCTTCAAATTCCTCTTCTCATCTCTTTTTTTTTTAAAATCTTTCTTCAATCATTTCTTCCCTCTTCAAATTCCTCTTCTCACTTCTTTTTTTACTTCTCATTCACTACCCCTTGCCTATTCACTGCCTCTTGTCCTCTTCACTGTATTTATAAGATATCAGTGGGTTTAAAAATAACTTTAATGTTACAAAAAATTGGTTGAGAAGATAGAGGGGAAGAAGACCGTTGAACAGGATTTTGGCTTTTTTTTTTTTAAAAAAATAGATTTATAAAATTAATTTAAAACAAATTTCCTTTTTAAATTCATTTTTTTAAATAAATCAATTAAATTTATTAAAAAAAAAGGCTTTTCTTTTAAAAAAAAATTATTTTTATTCCCTTTTATTTTTTTTTTAAACTCAATTAAAATTTATTAACAAAATCTTTTTTGATAAAATATTTATTTTTTTTCTTTTTATACTTTTTAAAACTCAATTAAAATCTCAAATTTCATTAAATTTCAAAACTCGATTAATGATTAATAAACATCAAAAATAAAAATAAAACTAAACAAATTAAAAACAAGCCGGACCAAATGCGGCGTCTACAAGGGTATCCTATACAAAGAGTTTGTATAAGACCTGATTGCAAAATAGTTAATCTCTCTTTGTAACATTGTTAACTGAAGGATTACTAGAAATCCAATTTGATTTTCCTATAGGTTGATTAAATCAATGCTCACTAATGGTCATCTCACAATAGATAAATTAGTCTAACCTATTGCTACTTGGTGATTTAGGGACTCGATCAAGTTTAAATCAATAGCGCTAAATCATGCAACCTAGAATAGTTTATTAGACAATCCATAGATAATATGGTCAATATTCAATGCATGTAAGAGAGAAAATCCAAAAATAAGAGTATAAATAGTTTGGATGAAGAACAAGTTTCATATAATTCAATCTAAAAAGGGAAAAATCTTTAAACAAAAGCTATAACTACTTACCTTAGCAGATAATCATTATTCAAATCAATGAATAATGATAACTACAAGTCCCAATTCAAGAAGTGATGAAGAATAGAAGAAAGCAAGAAATAACATAAGATAACTAGGAAAATTTGTCTGGTTCGAACTTGGATGACTTAAATGGCAAGAAAGAGAAATATATATATTATCGAGCAAGCGATGCGATGCTCTAAGCAAATTGGGCCTCAGAATACAACGTCATGTCCTAGTGCGACCACCGTGGTGTTGTGCGTGCGCGTCCACATCTGTCAAAGTATGTAGCATCGTGGCGCTACCCTGCACAACAACTTGTCTTCGGCAGGCGCTGCGGCACTCAATGCCTTGCATGCTACGACCTTAGGCACTACGCAGCACACTGCGTGGTGCCCTGCTCCTAGGGGTATTTTGATAATTTTGTCTCTTTTTTCACGGTTGAGGCATTTGAGCTTTGTTCTGATCTATTTTAGCTCCATTTTGACCTTAACGCTCGATCCTACCTCTTTGATGTCTGAGACTTGTAAAATCACTAAATAAACACATAAAACCAAGGAACGATCTCGAATTAAATGGAGCGAGATAGCACATTTTTGGTGCTATCAATTGACTAACTTGGCAACCTAGTTCGCTTGAAACTGAGCTCGGTCGGGTTAGATTTTGTCTATACATACCCGACCCCCGGTCGAATCAAGCCAATTTTTAAGAAAACTTGACCCAACCTGACTCATTTACACCCCTACTCACACATAGGAGGAGCCTTTTGTTGAGGTGTGTTCCAAACAAGTAGTGAAAAGAGTGCATGCTAGTGCAACAAGAAAGGGAATCTCAAGTTTGGGGGAACCTAAACTCTTCACTAGGAGTGAGCTCTTTGAGAGTCACTGTGAAGGATGTCTAACAGATAAATACTTCATTGTAATCGCCTAATTTTTTATTAGTGAAGTTTTTTCCATTGAGCACACTGCCCCCTCCCCCCTCCAAACGTAGGTGATTTTGTATCGACTGGGTTACCAATCTCTGTCTTTAATTTTTAGTTGCTTTCTCAGTTTGGCTTATTGTCTTTCCAATTGTCTTTAACATTGTGTAGACTTGTGTTGTTATGTATTAGATTCACCTATATTTCACCTATATTTCGTTTTTCTTTTTCCCAACTTCATTTTATTAAATAGCCCAAAGTCTTCTAAATAAACTTTAAAAGTCTTTGTTTTTTCGTAAGAGAAACATCAAAATATGATCGAAGGAAGAGAATTTAAAATTTTATTTTGTTGGATGGAGAGATGTAATTAGATTTTATGGACGTGCAATTATTTACTGGTAAGTTATTTGAAGAAGCATGTACTATAACTCTAAAAAACTATTTGAAGTTTACATCCAAAAAAAAAAGTTAGTTGGTAGTTTATTATTAATTTGTGGGTTAATTTCAACAATATGGTAGTTTTTTTTTAAAATGACAAAAATAGGATAGTGGTAATTTTTTTAAAAAAAACAATAGTTTACAAAATAAATTCCTAAAATAGAGTTGAAGTGGGAACTATTGACAAAAGTATGGTTAGTAAATCATGGACGGGATCCACGATTTTAGAGAGCTAATCATGGACAGGGTCCACGATTTTGGTGACATTAGGTGGTCTCCGACCTGCATAAACATGGCAAGACGTGCGCATGTGGCACTCCATGTACACTAAAATTGTGCACTACGTCCACGATGTAGCCCTAATAATTATACCACGTATTACCACTTATTTTTTTAAAAAATGTCTTCACTTTCCAACCCAATAATCATTATTATTTTGTTTTACTTCTCTTTTTATCCCTCCCTTGTATGTTCTCCATTTTTTCTTTCTTTACTTCTCCCTCCTCATTTTCCTTTTCAATTCATTGGAACTAGAAACCCAGCAAACATCGCCCGCTTGTCAGGACAAAATTGTGGACATGCAATTTTGGTGGACTAAAATCGTGGTACTCATCCATGATTTTACATTACATAGCATTTATGTAGTCTATATGGACTAAAAGTGTGTACCCTGTCCATGATTTAGCAACCTTATTTTTGTCCAAAAAAAAAATTCACCCACCCCATTTTGTCTAAGTTATTAAAATATTATTATTTTAAAAAAATCTTAATTTGTTTTCGCATATAACAATAAAAACTTCAATGATGTGAAATGTTAGATTTTATGGATGTTCAATTTTTTTTTCATTTGAATCAAAATTTTGTGTCTGACCAATTTCTTTTCATTTTTTTTTTAAATTTTAAGAAGATATAGTTACTTACTAATTATTTATTTGAAAACACATGTAAATATAATTAAAAAAACTAAAATTTTCTTTTTAAAAAATCGTAGATAACTTATTTAATAATATTTTATGAACATTCAATTTTTTGGCAGAATTGCATGAATAGCAAAAACTAATATGAAATTTGCAAGTGTGCCTTTCCTTTTTTTTTTTCTTTTGCAGATGTTGAAAAGCACGACTCAGCCCCAAGCATTAAAAGAGTAAAAGTCTAAAATACCCTCTACTATTGATATACTTAATATCAAGTACATTCGATAAATGATATTGATATGAAAACCCTAGCAATTTAAAAATTAGGAACCCAACTGTTGAACCCCTAACAACAAATCCCAAAACTCCCAAATCAATTGATGTCAATCTAAAGGAAAAAGACTAGAATTGGATTACCTTTTGATCGAAGACCAAGAGATAAGGAGAACTAGTTCCTTATTCCAAGTTCGAACACTTCACAAGCAAGATGATCAGACTTACCTGAATGTTCTTGGCATGCACCCCTGATTCAAGAATTGCAAAAGTGGCGGGATGAAACTCTGTCATCTACCAAAGAATTCTCATTCAAGAAAACCCTAAAGTTCTAAAAACATCAAAATTGTTCTCAACAACTTAAAGGCAAGGCTTTAAATAGCCTCCCAATAAAACCCTAATGGTTTATCATAATTCATAGTAAAATATTTAAAATAACCCTACTTAAAATGTCATTAACAAGGATAAATTTGGAAAATAATTAAATTACATCAAAATTATTAAATAATAATTTGATGCCTTGGGCGGTTCATATCATCCTCTCCTCCTTTTGAAGGATTCGTCCTCGAATCCAAATCAAAGCTTTGTAAAGCAGTTTTGAAGTCATGGTAAGAAAATGATGTCAATTTCCTAGCACCTCTCTTGGACAGTCTCCCTTGTAAAGCAACCTTGTGGTCATGAGATGTCAAAGGTTGGCACTGTCTTGGATTCCATCTATATTGGAAAGAATATCGGTCCTTCCAATCTTCATTCAATTTGTGAAAATCAAAAGAACTAGGGTCATTCTTTGAGCTTTGCTTCAAAGTCAATGCTTTAACCTCCTGCAAAAACTCAAAAGAGAAACTAGGCAAACTTGGTTGAAGCTCACCTGTTAGAAAACAAACTCTTTTGTTTAAAAAGTCTTGAATGCTATGTTTTGTAAACAAGAACCAAGTAATCTCACAAATTTTTAAACTTGCATTTTTGGCTTTTCTCTCATTTTTATCTCTAGACCGAGTATTTTTCACATGCTTTTCTCTCACATCTATGTTTGCACACTTTTCTTCTTCATATATTTCTATTGTTTTTGTTTTGGTCTCATGCCTTTTGTTTTCTAACTCACATACATCAAATTTTTCTTCTCTAGGAAGCAATGATACAATAGTAGGATCAATTGTTACTTTGGGCTCTAATGAACTAGTAATGTTAGCACAAAGTATTCTAGTTTCAAGTTCACTACCATCTACTTCCTCTACCCCAGTATTACTAACACCTATTTCTCCATAAATAAATGGTTCGACAATACTAGTAAGATTACAACCATGTAATTCTTTGCTATCTAATGATCTAGAAGGAGAAACATCATTATCATGTGTAGGTGCAACATAAGCAAACTTTTCTTTACTACTATCCACCTTTTCAAAATGCTCGTATATGGTAGGTACATTATTTTTTTTTACTAATATGTAGATATTGAAATTAGACTTAGATTTAGTGTACCTTGATGATCTTCTTTTGAGTTGTCTTTCTATTTTGATGGCAACATGCACCATTTCTTCCAAATCTGCACAAGGTCGAATTTCTTCTCGATCAACAAGCATATCAACGATCTCCTCATTAAGTCCTTTATAGAACCAATCCATGACAGTTTCTTCATCTTCATACAGGTTAATCTTCTCAAGTAACCAAGCATCTCTTCATAGTATTTTTTCACACTTTTGGTCCCTTGTCTCAAAGTTTCCAATTTGTGGAAAGACTTAGGAACAAAATGTTTCCTCATAAGAATTTTGACCTCTTCCCATGAAGGCGTTCCTTGATTTTCACTCCTCCTTTTTGATAACATATTATTCACCCATGTTAAAGCATAATCTTCAAATGTAGAAATAATAAGTTTTACCTTTCCCTTTTCACTATAATGGTAGTGATCAAATATGGTATCAATTTCTTTCTCCCAAAGAATATACTCCTTTGGATCTGAAATACTTCCAAAGAACAATGGAAGTTTATTTTGGTCAACATGATGATCGTTTATTGACGCTTTTCTTTGTGTGAACATGGCTGCAAGAAGATGTTAGCATAAAGAAAATTGGACCTCACAATCGCTCCCTCACATATTTCACTCAAAAGATGAATAGTCACTCGTGTTTGCACTCAATATGTAGCACTCCTTCACAAATATGAACTCTCTCAATAGAGTGATAGCCAAGATTTTGCAATCAAGATCAGAAGAGCAAGCCAGAAACAAACCAAACAAGAATGACTGTAAAGTGTCAAACTCAAGCAAAGAACTAGTAGAATTCCCAAAAAAAAAAAAAAAACTAAAAATCAAGAATCTAATATTCAAGATTCGACAAACTAGACAAGAAATCAAGAAAAACAAGATATTTAGAATCAAGAATTTAAGATTCAAGATTCAAAGAGTTATGCAAAATGAACAAGAGAATGACAAACAACTAGACAAATCAATGATAAAAAGGAAACAAGAATTAGGAATTAGAAACACTACTTTTACCCAAAACCCTAATTTAAAGAAATTTTAAAGTTTAATTTAAAACAACTAACTTTTCTTATAAATTTCAGCAGCTTAAAACTCATGAAAATAAAGCTGCCTGCTTGACCTGCATGTTTTTTTTTCTCTCAAATACAAATAACAGAACCATCAGCAAAAACTTTTTTTTTAAAATTGACGTGTCTGCTTGACGTGCCTGCTTTTTTTTTAAATTGACGTGTCTGCTTATTTTTTTCTCTTTCAATTCCAATTACAGAACACCTCGGCGACGACAAATTTTTTTAAAAAAATTGACGTACTTGTTTGACGTGCTTGCTTATTTTTTTTTCTTTCGATTCCAATTACAGAACCCTCGGCCGACGACAAATTTTTTTTAAAAAAATTGACGTACTTACTTGACGTGCCTGTTTGACGTGCGTGCTTATTTTTTTTCTTTCGATTTCAATTACAGAACCCTTCGGCCGATTTTCCTTTTTTAAAAATTGACGTGCTTGCTTTACGTGCTTGCTTCTTTTTTTTCTTCTCAATTTCGAATTTGTAGACCTCTAAACTTCAAATTTTTTTTTCAAAACAACAACACAATAAGAACCCTAATCAATAAATAGACTCAACTAAAAAAAGGCAATTAAAATAAACATATACCCAATCTAGAGCATAGACTCTGATACCAAATGATATGAAAACCTTAACAATTTGAAAATTAGGAACCCAACTGTTGAACCCGTAATAACAAATCCCAAAATCCCCCAATCAATCGATGCCAATCTAAAGGAAAAAGACTAGAATTGGATTACCTTTTGATCGAAGACCAAGAGATAAGGAGAACTAGTTCCTTACTCCAAGTTCGAACACTCCACAAGCAAGATGATCAAACTTACCTGAATGTTCTTGGCATGCAACCCTGATTCAAGAATTGCAAAAGTGGTGGGATGAAACTCTGTCATCTACCAGAGAATTCTCATTCAAGAAAACCCTAAAGTTCTAAAAACATCAAAATTGTTCTCATCAACTTAAAGGCAAGGCTTTAAATAACCTTCCAATAAGACCTTAATGGTTTATCATAATTCATAATAAAATATTTAAAATAACCCTACTTAAAATGTCATTAATAAGGATAAATTTGGAAAATAATTAAATTACATCAAAATTATTAAATAATAATTTGATGCCTTGGGCGGTTCATATCAGATATACCTTATGTTGAATATATAATAGATGATTTATTATTGATATACTTCATTTTAATTATATTAGTTAATCAAGCATTTACTTACTGGTGATTATACACTCATATCTTATATTTGATATACACTTTGATAAACTAATGATATACATTTGATAAACTACTTATATACACTTGATAACTTTGAAACCATTGATACACTCTTGATATACACATGATACACTTGATATACTCTTGATATACTATTGATATACACTTGATATACTACTGATATATACTTGATATATTATTGATATACACTTTTACACTTGATACACTATTCATATACACTTAATGAACTTGATACTCGTAAATCTCTCTCTCTCTTTCTCAATTGGTTCTTTGGCTTACATCATAACTGTTGGCTTTTTGGCCCTTAATCTCAAATTAATTAATTTTAATTAATTAATTAATTAATGTTTTGATGATAACAAACCTGCTTTTATTTATTAACAATTTGAGTGTTTTGAAGTGTCCATTGTGTAGAGCTTGGAACAACGGTTCCAACGTAATTTGAATCACTCAAATCGGAGTTCAAACGAAGAAGATATGGCTGGAACAAAACTTTCCATGAAAAATATAAGGATAGAGCAAGCATATAATTGACCAAAAAGCCAATAATAAGTAACATAGAGAAATGCCAAATAAATAGATATACAATTTCTCATGGCATTAAATCCAATAATCAATACAATTCAAGAACTCAAATTTTAACAAACCAAGAGATATAATTTCCCTAAAGATACCAAAAAAAAAAAATAGTTATCTCAAGAACAAAATAAAGGTTACCAAATAAGCTATTTTCCTTTGTTGGATTCAAGCAAGCCATATTAGTTGCTCCAATTGAATATATTTCCAATTCCTCATTTGAAGTCCAAGCAACAAATACTTCTTGAATCATACCTACAAATAAAGCTCAACCAAAAGACTTTGGTACCAATTTCTTGGGTCCTTCATTGTTAGTGAGCAAGGACTTTGGAACCCATTTCAAATTAGTTCTAAAATGACTAGCATTGATTGTTGGCAAATAACAAGTGTTAAATTTATGACCAATTTTGCCACAAGAATAACATACAACATTAGGCAAAAATTTCTTTTTAACACATTGATTTTTCACAATCTTTTTCTCATTGAAATTCTTTCTTGGAGCATTTTTCAATTTATAACAATTTGGTCTAATATGACCTTTAACTCCACAATAATGACAAGTAGGCACAAATTTTGATTTCACATGAATATTTCTAGCATTTTCATGATTAGACAAAATATCTTTAGACATACATGAGGTGGCTTTAACAAAAGTAGTACTCTTAGTAGTAGATGAACAATTTTCATTCACATAGCCTAATCCCCTTTTGTCATTAAAAGGTTTACCCATATCAATAATTTTATCCAATTTTTGTGCACCAATAGTCAATTTCTTTATGGACTCTTGTGCAATTTCAAGCTCTTTATTAGCAAGAAATTCTTTTTCTTTAAGCAAATGCAAAAGATCATTTTTCTCATGACTATCACATTCAGGAAATTTAATCTTATCAACAAAAGAGATTTTCTCTCTTTCTAATGCTATATTGTTAGTTTCCAAATCAATAATTCTATTTTTCAAACTAACAATTTCATCATTTAATTCCAAAGAACAATATTTAAATTTCTCATTTTCATTCATCAAATCATTCAATTCAACATTCACTTCACATGATAAAGATTTGAGCTCATCATTCTCTTTTTCAAGAAAAACAATTCTATCATTCAAGGCAATTTTCTCATCACAACAAGAATCATGCAACAATACATTCTTGGCTCCATTTTTCAAGCATGCATTCTCATTTATCAAAGATTTATTCTCAATACACAATGCCTTATACTTCTTTGATAATTTCACGTATTTAGAACTAACTTTTTCTAAATCATGTTGCATATCTTCAAAAGCATCATACAATTCATCATAGGGAGGGGATGTTTGATTTACCTCATTTTTGTCACTTTCATCTCCGAAATCGATATCCGAAAGAGCCATTAAGCACAAGGAGGATCTATCACATTTCTTCTTTTTCACTTCATGAGACTTTTCTTGATTTTGAGAATTATAATTCTCCTTCACATCAAATAAATCATTAGTAGTACAAGGAGAATTTTCTACACTATATATATTATCAAGAAAATTCCAAATATCATATGCATATTCAAAATGTAAAATTTTGTCACATATTTTTCTATCCAATGCACAATATATGATGTTTATGGCTTTAGCATTAAAAGTAAGCAACTCATTACTCAATTTCAATTTTGACAAATCATGCTCACCAACATACAAAATGTTAAAATCAATAGCAAGCATAAATGTTTTCATTTTATTTCTCCAAACATCATAATTTCTAATACCATCAAAGAATGGAGGTCTATCAATAGATTGATCTTCTAAAGTTGCCATAACTTTAGCAATTAAGCTTTTAAATAAAATTTCAAAATATTAATAAGATACACTTAAGTACCAAAATAATATTTAAAAATTAATTTTATCAAAGAGCAACCTCTTTAATACCAATTGTTGGAGTAGATAACTCAACCAATAGGTACCAAATGAAAAAGCTTTTGATAAAAATTGTGATTAAAAACAAGAGTGACCTCGCTCTGATACCAATTGTTGGACCGGTATGGCAACCCTAGAGGGGGGTGAATAGGGTTGCCATACCGGTCCAACAATAACTACAAAGAAGAAGAGAGAGAAATTCTCTCAGCAAATGAAATTTAGTGATTCCGGCAAAAAGTGGTGGCAGAACACGATTGACGGAGTATCAAAACATCTCAAACAATTTTTTATAAAATGGGATATTTATAGTCATTCATTTTCCACCAGTACAAAATATGAAAATCATCTTTATCTTCTATATCCTTGTCAGACAAATAAGAACTCAAGTCATTCTCCACTTCCAATGAACTTTCTTCTTCTCTCAATCGCTTAAAAGTTATCCAAGGATCAATTATTTCATAATCCACGCCATGATCATCTTCATTTATAGTGACAGTGTTTGATTGTTGAGGATCAATTGTACTATGACTACCTCGAGTGGATGTGTTATGTGATTTATAAAAGTCATATAGACGATACAAATACATCTATACACTTTCAACCATATCCTTAACAACATCATCCTCATAAACATTGAAAAGATAATAATTCAAATACTTAAACTTGTACCGAGGATCAATCACTATAGTCACAAACATCAATTTATTCATCTTTTCAAGTGAACCCCAATACTTATCAAACTTTCTTTTCATATTTATAGCCATGATACCTAGAACAAAGTTGGTATTATTGCTCCATTTGTTTATAGCAAACTAAATTTTATTAATTTCCTTATAACCAATATTAGAAATCACATATGAAGATCCACTTATCTTTGTAATGGTTTCATAAAACCTTTTCAAAAACTTAATAAACACACTTATAATCAACCAATCAGACACACTTGGTGGCCCCAATATTCTATTTTCACGATTATCTTCCTCGAAATAATCAACAAAATTTGAGTCCTCTTTCTCTTCCTTTAAAATTCTAAAAGCTTTCTCAAATTTAATTGCATGTTCAAGCATTAAATTAAATAAGTTGAATTCCACCTAGTTGGCACATCTAAACAAACAAGAGCCTTACACTCAATTTTTTCTTGTTTCACACAAGCTTTAAATTTTTCTATTCTCTTAGATGATGATCAAACATATCTCACAACATTATGAACACTAGCAACAGAATCATGCATATCTTTCAGCCATCATTTACAATAAGATTAATTATGTGGGCACAACACCTCATGTGTAATAGTTCTCCCTCTAAAACAACAGATTTCCAACTTTTGAGTCTTCTCTTAATATAAGAAATAGCAGTCATTGGAACTTGCATTATCAACGGTGATGGAAAAGACTTTGTCAATCCCCCATTTCAACAAACAACTCTCAAACACCTTCCCAATAGTCTCCCCCTTATGATTAGCAACTTGACAAAAACTAAAAATTTTCTTATGCAAAACCCATTCAGAATCAATAAAATGTGCAGTGATTACCATGTAATTAACATGTTGCAGCGAGGTCCAAATGTCAGTAGTAAGACAAACTCTTTGAGAGTTTTTAACTAGAAATGATTTCAATTTTTTTTTCTCTTCAAGATAAAGTTGATATACATCTTTAGCAATTGTTACTCTTGAAGGAACATCAAACTTAAGACACGAAATACTACATAAGTGTCTAAAACCCTCAGTCTCAATGAATCTGAACGACAACTCATTCATTATTATCATCTTAGCACATGCTAGTCTACATGTCTGTTGGCTAAACAATGTAGTCACAAAATTACTAGCATTGCCTCCTTTTCCATCATTTGAAGGTACAAGAGTTAAGGTGGTTTATCATTTTTCTTCTCTATATGGGTACTTTTTACATTGATTTTTTAAGTGCTTCCATAAAGTGCTAGTTCCACAACTATTAGTGTCACGTGTAATCCTTACCACAATAGTTACACTTGAACCTAGCTCCATCATGAGCACTCTCTTCCATTTTTGTGAAATGATCCCACACAGAAGAAGTTGGTTTATTAGGTGTCTTTCGGTTCGACTTGAGAGGTAGAGGTGGTATATGTTTAGGAGTTTGGCTTGTATTAGGAGGAGGAGGAGGAGAATGAGGCATTTCATTATTGCTAGTAGCACTTCATTTTGACTACTGCTGTCCATCTATAAAATAAATGAAACTAATAAATAACAACCAACTTACACATACCTATAAAATCAGAAAACCAAACACTCAAGTACTCAATTAACTCAAAAACTTAACTACATCCACACGTATCTCTCCATAAAGCGCAATCACAAGACATAAATACATTACAATAGAAATTAAAATACATACAATAGAAATTAAAAATTAAAATATTCAACTCACCATGAAGTTAGATAACGGTGATTCTGCCGTATTCGACTCTGTATCTCTGGTGACAACTTTGGAGAATAAACTATTCTTGAGTCACTGTGAGGTTAAAAAAAACAATTATATTAATAAAAAAAATAACTTAATACTCAAAAGAGTGCACCCAAATTTGAAATGTAAGTAGAGTACCTCCTAAACAAAAACGTGAATTTTCGATGTTGTGATATTTTTAGCTTTTGTGGTAGTATGTTTTGATGTTGCGACATCACAAAAGGGATTTACATTAAGATTTTATTAATATTGCAAAATGCAAAGTAACAAATAACTTGAAATGGACTTGTGAATCTGAGATCGTGAACCTAAATCGAGGAAGACGACGGTCGTGAGAACTGAAGTGCGAGGTTGAGTTTCAATTGAGGGAGGGACAACACTAGGTTGAGCTTCAAAGAGACAGCGTGATGTTGAACTGAAGTGTGAGGTGGACGAGGCTAAGAGAGTGAGAGGCGCAAGGCGGAAGAGGCTGACACTGAGAGAGTGAGATGGCGCGAGGGGGAAGAGGTTAACCTGACGCTGAGAGAGTGAGAGGCTGAGAGACAGAGAGAGCGAGGCTGAGCGGCGTGCGGAAGACCCTTCTACAACCTGAGGTGAAAACTAAAATTAGGTTAAAGTTTTATATATATATTTTTCGGGTCGGGTCGGGTTTGCAGGGATAAAAATCCTAGCGCAGCGAAAAAATACAAAGGACCAATTTCAATTTATAATTTAGAAATTGGGAAATTATGCCTGCAAAAATACAGGAAAATAAAACTACTGTATTATCTAGGTTAAACATAAATTAAAGAATGAAAAGTACCTTTTCGAAGAAACTGAACACCACCAATGGGAGACCTCCCTAAACTCTAAATAAATGGGGTAAAGGTTTGTGGGAACCTTCTTTGAAATTTTTTGGAAAAAACTTTTGGGTAAAGAGAAAAGAGAGAGCACAGAACCTTTATGGGAAAAAATTAAACAACCAACCAAAAATCTTCTTCTCTAAATCCTTTTTTTGAACGGTATCTAAAGAGGAATATAGAGAGGGAAAGGGAGAACGTGGGATCAATCCCACATTTCAGGTAACTCCCTTCCCCATAACCAATTAGGTTAATTTAATTAATATAAATTAATTAAACTAATTAATTAAAATAACTAATTAATTAAATTAATATTTAATTAAATCCAATTTAATTAATATATTCATTTAAATCATTTTAAATAAATTTCTCTCACATAACCTATAGTTTTAATGTGCATCTAATGCGTATTAATTTTAACCTATAGTTTTAATATAAATCTAATTCATATTAAATTAATATTTGAACTATTTCAAATATTTAATTCTCTCATAAATTAATTTTGAATCATATCCAAAATTAAATATAAAGTTTGATTTATAAAATAAACTTTATATTAATGTACCATTATACATTATACTATTTCCCTTAGATAATTTGAACATTTCAAATTTCATTTAAAACTTAATTACCTCAATACTCTTTATGAGCAAGGAAAGAGACTTAATGGACCTACAGACCAGAAACTCCAACGATATGAGATTAATTGACTAAACTCATTAGCCACATTAACCAATGTTCGTTAACTATGGGTACACTCCACTAAAGACCCACAGTTGCATTCTTCTCACTATAGATATATTTCTGTGTCCACGGATATAGACTAATAATAGTAAATTAGTCATTCATAAGTGTTCGTAACACCAGCTAGGTCACATTATCGTTTTACCCTTATAGATTACTTCTAAATCCTTAAGTACCAATGATTCTCTAATGAACAACATGTTTATGGTCCAACCATTAAACAGAAACCCCTCTCAGGCCAGTAAGAGGGTAGGGCCCTTTGTTCAAGTCTCGGAGACACCACTTAAGGGAACACTCATCTACTTACCCTAAAGTCGAGAAGGAGCGAAATCCATCTTGTATAATTATATTCCCAGCTTCCCACTTGGTCTTGTCCCCAAAATGGTAGGCGTATTAAGTCGGCAAACCGACCAATCTCACCCATACAAATCAAAAGACAATCCTTCGTGAACAGGGGTTCATAATATACTCAGGATTAAAACTAAGTTGCCTAGGTCATCCTATTGAAATAGAAACCTAACTAGTTAACAGAGTTACATCTAGTGGTTACTATTACATGGTCCAGTCTTATGCAAACTCATTGCATAGGATACCCCACTCACATGTCTCCTACACGAATGCGTTGGATCATTGTGTTTGTATCAAATACAAATTAAGTGGGTCGTATCCATAATGTCACAAGGATAAGGTACCCAGCCTTATCCTTATACTATAGACTCTTTAGGCTGTATCTTAAACATTGATTCCATATGTTCAAGACTCATAAGACAACCTATGATGTTAGTTTATTGAATTTTAGGGTTATTAATACAAGATAATAGAAATATAATCAATAACACTTATTGAATAATAATTAATAACAATTTATTAATGACGGTCAAAATAATACATTTACTATCTACAAGTTTTAGGGTATAAAACCCAACAAGGTTGACCTGACCAGGGAATTTGACATCCCGAGACCCGACCCAAAAATCAAAAATTAAATTTTTTTAACTCAACCCAACCAAATAAAAAAAATCTAATCCAACCCAACCCTTACGATTTGGGTTGGGTAGTTCACGTTCGTCGGGTTACCGAGTTTTTTTAACACCCCTACTCTCCCTAATGTTGGAAAATTTATCTTATTAATAACAATTAAATTGTATATTTGTAAATAATTTTATATTTTTTCCATTTATAATAATTTTCCTATAATTTATAATACATAATACATATTTAATTTTTAAAAATCAATTGAGATTATAATATGAAAGACTATATTTGTAAACATTTTTAATTATTTTTAATATAATTATGCATTTTTAAATTTAAAGTTAAAAATCAAAATACACTCGAAATATAAAAAATGTTGTTTTCAAAATTTGCCTATGTGGGTCATAGAATTCTTAAATATTTTTTAAAAATAGAATTCATATTTCTGGCAAACACATATTTGTTCAACTTAATGAAACTAAAACTATAAAACAAAATCTAGATTGCCAACCAAATAGGATTAAGTTATTAATTACGATGACAATGAGGCGAGGTGGGGCTGAGGATGCACTCCTCATCTCCATCTATGTGGGGATTTTTCATCCCTATCATTGCCCCATTCCTCATTGCGAGGAGTCGAGATTAGGGTCGAGGAATTCTCATTTGGGGATCAGGTCCCATAGAAGAAAAACCTCCATTTTTATTTTTATTTAAAATCATTTAAGATTTGATATTTATATTGAAAATTGTAAATATTTTACCTACCAAGTTAGTATTATTATTGTTTTATTTATTTTAATGAATAATTAAAAATATATTTTAGTATTTTTATTATAAATTTAATAAAAAAATTAGTTAGTATATTATGAAATTAAATTAAAAAATAAAAAATAAAAAATAAAAATACTAACACGTAACACAGTGTATATATATATATATATATACTATTAATAATATTAGAAAATATATTAATATATTTAAAAATAACAATAAAACAATATTCTAGGCAGGGTCGAGGTTGAGGATGGGGCAAAGATCCCCTTCTCATCCCCGCCTCGTTGACCAAAATTAAATCTTTGATTTGACTCTTATACCCTGTCAAATCGAGAACTCTCCATACCTAGTTATAATTGTGAATAACTTTTATGAACAATTTATAAGGACATAAAATGTCAATAAATATTCATACGCAAGCCTTATCAAACAGGAAAAGAAACCAAATTATTATATAAAAGAAGAAATTTGGTTTTTCTTTTTAAAAGAATAAATATCTTTTCCCATTATAATAATCATCCCAACTAAATAAATTACCTTATAATATATAAGAAGAAATTCTTTTTCTTAAAAACAATTTTAATACTTATCTCAACCAAATCAAAACTAATTTAGGATCACAAACACAATTTTAGTGTTTTTGTCAATCAAATTATTAAACATAAGTATGTAGATGCTCACTTGTTCTATGGGCCAAAATTCAAGCTTACCGCAATAGTTTTATGTCATATATTATACAAGTTGAAGTTATTATTAGAATGGATACATTCATTTTTTCCCATTTTTAAATGGTCAAGCAAGAAATGTCCCCTTCAATTAATATATAAATATATATTTATATATATATATATATAAATGTCAAATAACATAATAATTTGAAATTCTTACATGGAAACAAACAAAAGAAGAAGCCAACGAAAGACCAATTCAAATCCACCGTTTGTCCAAGTTGCCCATTCCGCGTGGGAAAATGAAACAGCCTTCTAATTTTTTTTTTTTTTTATTTTATATTATTTTTTATTTTTTTTGAGATAAGCCTTCTAAATTCTCTTAAACGTCACTTTAAATGGCCCATTCTATATGCAGTATGCAACACTGCAAAAATTAAAGACTATATAATATAATATGATTGTGAGTGGCAATTTGGTCCCAAATTCTTCCATTTTCATCTTTATTCCCTCTTCATCACGTAAACCAATTGCCAAATTCATCGCAACCATTATTCTTTCGGATCACCGAGATATGTTTAGATTTAACTAATTATTAGATTTCTTTCAAATACATTTAACTGTTTAAACTTACCTGTTATATTGCTCCAATCCCACGTCCGCATTTCAACATTTCCATCTCTATTTTTACATTTTCAAAGATTCAACATAGACGAGGGATGAATCGACGTTTCTATTATTTCTTTAATAAAATCTTGAAATTTAAAAAATAAACAACAAAATGTCATTAAAGTGTGTAAAATGTTTATTTATTAATTTAAACATTTTTTTTGAATTTTTTGTTTTTATAATTGTTCCATAAATATCTATCAACATCAACAGATTATCGATATTTCCAGGATATTTTTATAAAATTGAGACCGTGTTATTTTCATCGACATTGACATTGTATACCGTGATTATTAGTATGTAGATAATTAAATATGGTTTAAGTTTGTTCATTAAAAATGATTAGTTGAATGAGGCTTAGTTTGGTATATCTATAGCTTTCTAAATAATTGTTGGTGACGGTAGATTTAAAAAAATCAATTATAATATAAAACATAATAGTATTTGGTAAATTTACGTTTTAAACCTAAAAAAGTTATTTTCCGTGTTTAGTAAATAAATACTAAGTAATTATGTTTTTAGATATAATAACTAAAATAAAACTACCAACAAAATTGAAAGGTCCAATTTTAATACTTGTATGAGTTTTAATACTTGTATGAGTTTGAGAGTTCAATTTTTACCATTAAAAATTTGAGCGTGTAACTATAATTACCACCATATTTTAAAGGTGGCCCTCAAATTAAAAACAGTGTAAAATGAAAAGTGGGTTTTAAAGGTGAGTTTAATGAATCTTTTAGCAAATACAAAAAACAGTTAAGAGTGTTTGAAAATCACATTTAACCCTCTCGAAACCAACTCCAAATGCACCTTAAGTTTAGTCTACTTTTATACATATATCGAATTATTGAATTAAAAATGATTGATACAAAATATTATGGCCTGGTTTGATTGACAATTTGTATTCAGTTTTATGTTTTTAGATTCAAATATGAGTTTAGAAGGAAATTTAAATTTTATTTTTGAAAACTATTTTTGGATTTCGTAATTTAAATAGTGCAAATTTTGATAACAATATTTCTATATTTTCAATCCAAATTTTAAATTTTAAAATCTATAATGCAGAATTATATAAATAAAGATAAAATTTTTTAAAAATACAGTATGTCATGCTACAAACTCAATTCACTTTTTTAAATTATTTATGCTATAAACTCAAGTCAATATACAATATGTAGTGTGTAATTTATTATAAATTATATAATATACTACAAAATTTTCACAGATAGAAAAAAGGGGTCTTTTAAAAAATAGAAAAAAACCAAAACTAATTACACATATACAAAAAAACAATGGAAAATAGAAAAGCATGGGCTGAGTTTTTTTCTATATGCGTAATTAGTTTTGTTTTTTTTCTATACACAACAATTTCCCTAGAAAAAATGTCAAATTATTTACAGAAAATAGCAAAAAAAAAAAAAAAAAAACACCAATAGATGTTGATAGACTTCTATCAGCATCTATTAGTGATAGACTTCTATCGTTTCTATCACTGATAGACTTTTATCCGCGTCTATAACAACTATCTAAAAATTTTGTTATTTTGTGTAAATAATTTTCCTTATTTTTTTAATTTTAAAAATTCTCCTTTTTAACATAAAATATGTCTATAAATTAATTAATAATAATTTACAGTCAACTTAATATTGAATATGTAATTACAACTACATTTATGATTTATAAATATAACTACATTTATGATTTATAAATATAGTATTTAATATATTTAAAATAATTGTTTGAATTAGAATTCAATTTCAACTAGAAACCGAGATTTGAAGACTGTCTGACACATCCTTAATTTTCGGCTTCATGCATATAGAATTTTATTTTGTGATTTAATTATTTTAAACATGCGATTTGTATTAACTTTACCTTTTTGTAAATAATAAAGGTGTTTACTTAGGAATGATGTTAAAGTGATGTCATCTTAAAAAGAAAAACCATAAAATCCATTTTGAGTAGTATAAATATCATCTTAAAGTTCTTTTTAGGTTGATATTTATTATATATCATTATGATTATTTTTGTTAAATAAACCTTTAACGTGAGGAAAACTATCAAATGATTAAAAGAATTAATAACCATCCGGTCAAGAAAAACTTAATTCATTGATGAATAAGATAAGAATTGTCACTTAAAGAAAACTTTATAATAATATCATTTCTAGGATCTATTTCACATAAAAACAGACCCGAATAACACCTAACATATTAAAATTATAAATAAAATTTTAGATAGAATCATAGTATTAAATTTCCATCGATATTTTCACGTTTTCATAAGCTCGATATCGATATAAGGGGTAAATCGATATTTCTCCATAAAACACAAAAAATAAGTACCGAAATGCCACTGATATAAACATAATATAAATAGTAGACATGTTTACTTATTTGAAAATAACAAAATATTTATTTACTAATTTAAATTTTTTTAAAAAAAATTTTTTTTTGTTTTTTTATAATTTTTCCAGAAATATCCATCAAAATCAATATTTCCATCGAAATTTCTGTAAAACTAAGACTTCAATATTTTCATCGACATCGATATTTTAAACCTTAGATAGTATGACTTAAATTTAAAACCCTAGATTAGGAGTTAAAAGTTTTTAGTCCTTTTTGTTATTAATGAGAGAAAAAAAAAAAAAAACTAGCTAGATTAGGGTAAGGCTCATCAAGTTGAAGGTGCCAAGTTGCAAAAGAGGATTTGATATTTTATTATTATTATTATTGTTTTAAATTTTAAATTTTTGGATTGATGTTTGACTTTTAGAAGGGTTCTTGGAAAATAGGGTTTGGGATTAGGCAGTGGATTTTTTTGACTGAAAAAGTAAGGGAAGTCGGAAAGCAATGGCCTGTATTAAGCATTATGTAGGCAATGGGAGCAAAGCGTGGGAAAGGCCAAATGGAGGGGGAGCAACCTATATGATGTTGATCAATCTTTCTCATATATATATATATATATACAACTTTTTGTTAGTCGACATCGTTATAAAGAAGTGTTAGAATAATATATTGATAAACCTAGAATTCATTTGGATTGACTTTTTAAGTATTTTTAAACATTTTTTTTCACTTATAAACACTTATTTAAACATTTAAAAAGTGAATCCAAAACATACTCTAAGTTTGAGTGTTATGTGATTTAAAGTATGTTTGGGAGTGATTTTAAAATCGTTAAAATCGTTAAAATCACTTTTGTCATTTTTAAAATCACTAATAAACATACTTTAATCGCTCAAAATTAATTTCATTTTCAATTTTACACTTTTAAATGTAATTATCAATTATCAAAATTAATTTTGAAGGATTAAAAACATATTTTACAGTGATTTTGAAAATGACAAAAGTGATTTTAACCATTTTAAAATTACTCCCAAATATACTCTTAATATACTACCGAATCATAGACACTCGAAGTTTCAAGTTTTATTTTCTTTACAATTTATTATTAATTATATACGTGGTGGCTGCGTATTAAGTAGACAAGTTTATATGGAAGAAGCTCCAACATAAAACTCAATTAGTGATATTTAAAGGAGGCAATTAATTAGTACAAGTTTGGCATGTCTTTATATAAATATTATGGGTAACAAAGTATTTTTTTTCTGAAAATTTGGTGAATGTTTAGTTAGAATTTTTATAAATGATGCTAAAAAGGTGTTTTAGACTGATTGAAAGCGATTTTTAAAATTATTTTTTAATAAAAATGGTTTTAAAAAGAAGAGACATTTACAAATACAACAATCAAGCCTAAAGTATTAGCAAATATATCACAATGTAAAAAAATTTACAAATATAACAAAATTTAGATCTAGCTCTCAGAATCTATCAATGATAGACTTATCACTAATAGGAGCCTATCAGTGATAGAGTTAGATTTTGCTATATTTACAATTCTTTAAAAATGTTGTTATATACTTAATTATTAACTATAAAAATGCTATTCATTGCAATTACTCTAAAAAAAATCTAAATTCATATAAAAAAAAAAAGTATTGAAATAGTACTTTTTGAAGTAATCTTTTAACTGGTTTCATCTCATAAATGTTTGTAAGTAGTGTTTTACTTTAAAATGCAATTTTTTTTAGACGGACCAATTCAACTCAAGTATTGTTTAATTGACCTCATAAGGCATATATTATTGTCTGAGAGGTCAAAAAGTTCGAATTCTCCCACACCTCTAAATTGTTGTACTAAAAAAATTATAAAATACATTATACGTACAACAAGTTTGGAAGAAACTCGTTCTAACTTTACGATGTCTAGCTACTTTAAATCTTAAAAAAATATCATTGATAGACAAGGCATACAAAAATATAGTCGCCTTGAAAATTAATTAATCACCATTTAATTTTTGAGTTCCTACATCTAAAAGGAATAGGAATGAGTTCCTACCTTTCAAAAGGATAGGAAAGTAATGGGCTTCAAGTAAAGATTTCAAATGAAACAGAAAAAACAAAATTATAAGGATTCATATTTAAAATGGATAATATTATACCATTGTAGAGATAATTTGAAGGACGTTGTGAGTGGAAAAGAGAAAAAAAAAAAAGAAAAGAAATGTATGACACTTTTTTTCAAAGCCATTATTGATGTATTTAAGTGGAAAACTTGTTAACATGGACAACTAGAATAATCAACAACTCTATGCACACTCATTATTAAACAAAAAAAAAAAAAAAAAAACAAAAAAAACACATCAAAGAAAAAGTTTTTGAAAATAACATAAGATTATATTAATACAATATAAAAGAAATCAATTATATCAATTTCTCTTCTTCACACCACAACTAAAAAAAAGAATTTTTAAAGGCGTTGACATTTCATAAAGTCAATGAAAATACAGAAAATGGCTCTTCACAAGATCCCAAAGCTCCAATTATTTAAACAAAGTTTGGGGAAATTTAATTTGCTCAAAAGCTCTGAACTTTTCAAAGTCAGCTCCTTCTCTTAAGCTTCATTCTTCTTTTCCCCACTTTCTTTTAATTTCTAGCTTTTTTGAGAATAATTATATTCTTCATATAATGAATTATATATCCATGGAGGATTGGGATTTGCAAGCAATTGTAAAAGGGTGCAGTGGAGTACCAATTACTTCTTCAACAACAAGTCTTATGGAAGATCCAAATAATTTGTATTCTTTTTTAAGGGAAGAAGATGAATTCTTTTCTTGTAGTGTTTATAATAATAATCCTCAACTTTCAAGTTCTTCTTCTTCTTCTTCAGTACTTCATGATGAGTTTGAAGGATTATTTGGAAGAAACTCATCCAATAATATTTATCCAATTTTGCATCCAAACAATTCTGCCTCCATTTCTGATCTTCTCAGAGACTTTAAGGAACCAGAAAAGCTTCATCACAAGAACCAAATCCAAGCAACTAAACAGAAACAAAGGTTGGCTATTTCAATCTTAGTTTTCCCTTTTGATCTTGTTTAATTTGTTGGTATTTTTTCCTGAAAAAAAAAAGTTCAATTTTTAATTCTTCACCTATGAATTTAGGCGATTGAGTCAATTTTAATCTCCAACTTCAACTTGATTAGACGAGAATTTTATAATTAAATTTACATTAATTCATCAACTTAAATTTTTAGATTTAACTGTGATTTAACACGGTATTAGAGTAGGAAGTTTTTGTCAGCATGAACATAGCTCAACTATTATAATGTATATATCCTAAATCAATTTTAAAGTTTAAGTTGATGAAATTGAAAGCTATTTAAATTTGACTCACCAACTCATATCCAAGATAGAAATTGATTTTTTTTTTCTTTCCTTGATCTGATTATTTCTATAGATGACTCAATGTGAAAGCAATGAAAGAAAAGAAATTGAGGTTTCTGAGACTTTTTTTTGGTGATTTTTTTTATATCAGCAAGAAAAGTCGACAAAATAGGGTAGTGAAAGAGGTGAAAGCAGATAGCGTATGTTCAGATTCATGGGGATGGAGAAAATATGGACAGAAACCAATCAAAGGGTCTCCATATCCAAGAAGCTATTATAGATGCAGCTCCTCAAAAGGATGCTCCGCCCGAAAGCAAGTCGAACGGAGCCTCTCTGATCCCAACATCTTCGTCGTAACCTACACGGCCGAGCACAACCATGCCGAGCCTACTCGCCGCAATGCCCTCGCCGGGACCACTCGAAAGAAGTTCCCGGCGCTGGAGAACCCAAATTTCAACATGATTCTCTCACCAAATAATTCTACTTCTGTGGCATCCATTGAAGAAGAACATCCAATAGAAGGTGTGGCAGAAGGGGAAGTTTTAATGGATATGCCATTTGAATTCTTTACTGGTTTGGAGGATTTGCTTTTTGGATGACCCTTCTTTTTTATGAAAGAGATTGTTGTTCATTTTATGAATATGAATTGGCAATTCTAAAACTTATGATCTTCTCTTATTGGAAAAGAGCACATATTATCATGATGATTAGGGTTTAGAATAGGGTGAATTATTTAAAAAGAAAGGGAAATGGTAGATATGTTTAATTTTGGGATGGTTATGATGAAAGAGTTTATGTTTGAGTGAGAATCGAACCTCTAACCTGAGATCAATAGTACAAATTTATGTCAGCTGAACAATTTGGTATAATGTAATTGTGAACTTTGTATATATTATTGAATAATTAGCTTCATCAAAATATAATGAATTACAGAATAAATAAACTCCAACAAATCTAACAAAGGAAAATAGCAAAAAAGAAAAATATAATTAAGCCATAATTAACGTTAACAGTAATTAATATCAAAAGAAAGAGCAAATATATTGTCCTAACTTTTATAAATGTCAAATAATGGTGGGATTAAAGTCAAGGAAAGGAGTTGTAAGGGTAATATCTTTATTGATTAACTAATTGAATTAGTTAATTTCATACAAGTTTTTCACACTCAAAAGGAAAAAGGAATGGACAAAAATCAATGCTAATATATTATGGATATACATGTGCTTTTGGTGTCGGAGTGTGATGAGTGTGTCAACCTAGTGCACCTACTAATCTTTCTACCTTCGTGTATCTTGTTCTAAAAAAAGAAAAAAAAATAAAATGCTAATATATATATAAGTAAGAAAATCCTATTTAGAAGGGAGTCAATTTGGAGAATATAATAATGATGAAGAAACATTCTCTTAATTTATGTTGGAATTTACAATCGATCTTGTTCTTGATAGATAATTTTTCATGACTTTGAAATCAATTCAATACGAAGAATGAAATGAGGACACAAAAAGGAGTTAAAATTTTTACAAGGTTGAGGATAGAGCGTGCATCTCAATTTCCATTACACTTTTGCAACGATCTAGTGTTAAACCTAATATTATATTAAAAATACTAACAAAAGAAAATATCTCCTTGAGTTTTGAATTTAGTTTTCATTTAGTCCCTAGATTTCAAAATGTTATATTTTTAATCCTTAAATTTTGAGTTTGATTTTAATTTAGTCCATAAGTTTCAAAATGTTACAATTTTACCCTTGACATTTGAGTTTTGTTTTAATTTGGTCTCGTTTCAAAATTTATACTTTTAACTTTTAATTTTTTTATTAAATACTCATTTTTCATCTTTGGCCTTAATGTCTATTAATAAATTAGAAATAATTTTGAAATGATATTTTAAATTTAATTTTAATAAATAGACATTAAAATTAGGGAAATTTTCACAGATAGAAAAAAATGTCAAACTATTTATAGAAAACTTAGTTGTATGAGTGGTATAAAAATTTGAAATAGTTTTTTCTTTTTTTTCTTTTTTTAAATTAGGGTCGAAAAGAAATTTTGTGTGATTGTAATAATTTTTATCAAAGTAGAGTTTCTTTATGGTGGATTGTGGTTTTTTTTTTCCCAATTTTGAAGTTTTCACATAAATTCTAATATTTTTTGTTGCTTTATATTTTACAATTGAAATGTCTTTCTTTTAATTGTTGGGATTAGTGCCCTAAATCTCGTGGATCTCGTAGTTTGTATATTGTAAATGACAGTTTATTTATTTAATAAAATAATAAGTATTTTATTTGACATTTAGATCGCATTAACTCAATCCAATAAACTAAGATCCTAAGTTATTTAATGTAACTTGAACAGTATGTGGTAGACATACAAATAGATCGTGTTCAAGTAATAACTTAAAAGGTCTACAGTATATGGATAAAGTTGAGTATCTTTTCCTGGTAACATTGTGGATACGACCCACTTTGTAATTGTTACAAGAGTTGTAAGTATTACAAACGATTTGATCCAAATCGTTCATGTGGAGACGTGTGAGTGAGGGTATCTTGTACAAAGAGTTTGTATAAGACCGGACCACAAGATGATTAGTTTTTCTTTATAACGTCGTTAATTGAAGAGACTAACATTTCATAGAATGATCATAAATAACTCGATCTCAATCTTAAGTGAGTTATGAACTTCTGTCTGCGAGGACAGTCCTTTGATTTGTATGGTTGAGGGTGACTTGAGTTGTCGACTCAATATGTCTACCATTTTGGAGATTTTTCTAAGTATGGAGCTGGAAACATAGCTACACAAGATGAAATTCACTTTTTCCTGCTTTCAGAGAAAGTAGATAAATTATTCCTTAAGTATTGACTCCGGGTCTTGAACATGGGGCCCCTCCCTCTCATTGGCTCGAGAGGGATTTGTTTATGGTAAGACCATAAATAGTTTGTTCGTTAAAGGATTAGTGAGACTTAAAGGAGAAAGAAGTAATTATAGGGTAAAATGGTAATTTTGACCCAGTTGTAATTACGAGCAATTTGTGAATGATCGACTTATTGATGATTATCCATGGATATAGAAATATATCTACATTGCGAAGAGTGCGGTCGTGGATCTTTAGTGGGGTGACCCACAGTTAATGAAGGTTAATTTAATTACATAAAGAGTTTAATTAATCTAATCTCAAATTATTGGAGCTTCTAATCTGTAGGTCAAATAGGTCCCATTGCTAGCTCATTAAGGGTAAAACAAGGATTAGTTAATTTTAGAATAACTTGAATTATTCAAATTATTTACAAGAAATTTTATATTAATAAGGATTAATATAAAGTATAATGTATAGTGATACATTATAGTATATAGTTGATTATGATGTATAGTGATACATTATAGTATCGCTTTTTTCTTTGATGGTTGGTTCTATCCATGGATATAGAAATATATCTACAGTGCGAAGAGTACAGCCATGGGTCTTTATGGAGTGACACACAGTTAATGAATGTTAATTTAATTAATTAAAGAGTTTAATTAATTTAATCTCGAATTATTGGAGCTTCTAATCTGTAGGTCCATTAGGTCTCCTTGCTAGCTCATTAAGGGTAAAACAAGGATTAGTTAATTTTGGAATAACTTGAATTATTCAAATTATTTACGGGAAATTTTATATTAATAAGGATTAATATAAAGTATAATGTATAGTGATACATTGAAGAGACTCTTAATAAGAGCAGGATCTTGGACATCCAAGATTCCTCCAAGATCCTCGTTAGTCTGAGGGAACTTTCAGCCTTCTGTGCTTGTGGGGTGTGATCTGTTTGCTTATATTGGTCTTCTCTGGGTGTGTCTTCCTTTAAGAATTGTGTGTGGTTTTAATCTCTCAAGGTGTTAAGACTCTGGTTTACTATCAGTGGTTTTCATCGGAAGAAGGGCGATGATGGAATCGGATGATCTTTTAGAAGACTGGAAGAAACTTCGCTTGACAGAGGAGGAGGAAAAGACCAAGATTGGTTTTGATTCCCAACTTGACACCCTTGTTAATGGTCAAATGGAACATTGTCTGGTTAGGAAACTAATGACATCTAGAATCATAGCCCCAGGCATTATTAAAAGTGTCTTCTCCAATGCGTGGAAGATAAAACTAAGCTTTAATGTTGGAAGCCTGGGAAAGAATCTATTTCTTTTCAGATTTGATTCGCAAAGAGATAAAGAATTGGTGTGGTTAATCCAGTTTTCTGTAAATTGATTTTATTTTTTCCTACCCAATTCAAAGACAAAAGCGATCAAACGCTTCCGCAATTGGAATTCAATCCATTCACTAATAATATCCGTGCAACCAAAGTTCCACACATTTATCAAATGGGTGTATATAGGCTTATTAAGTGATTAATATCATGTTAATATTGAGATTGATTTAAGTTGGAACTTTTCTCTTCTTTTTTTTTCCTTCAGTGACTTAGGAGCATTCATGTCACTTACCTCTTGATCAAGGGTGGTATTATATGACTAAAGTAGTCAAGTTATGCTCAGTGTTATGAAATCGACAAATAAACAATATAGAAAACGTAAATGACAAACGAGCATTTGCAGTGCTAGGAGTATCTATGGGCTTAGCCAATGACATACCAAACCTTGACATATCTTATAAATATAAACTTTCTATGACAAGAAAAACTTGATTTGGTCTCTATCCTTATAGATCTCCATACCCAAAATTTTCTTAGCAACACCCAAATCCTTCATATCAAACTCAACACTGAGAAAATCCATCAACTTCTGAATATCAGACTTAGACTTTGCAACTATGAGCATATCATTTACATATAGAAGCAGATAAACCATTGAACCATCATCAACTTTGTTGTGATATACACAACAATCATACAGACTTCCGTTATAGCCAAGTCCAACCATGTAGCTATCAAACTGCTTGTACCACCACCATGGAGACAACTTTAGTCTATATAAGGACTTCTTCAACTTGCAAACATAGTCTTCTTTGCCTGGACACTGAAACTCATATGGCTAGGTCATATAAATATCTTCTTCTAGCTTTCCATGTAAGAAAGTTGTCTTCACATCTAATTGCTCAAGTTCTAAATTCTAATGTACTACCTTAGCTAGTAACACCCTAATAGAAGTATGTCTAACTACTGGTGAGAAGATCTCATTATAATCAACTTGTTCTCTTTGTGTGATTCCTCTACCAACAACCCGAGTCTTATACTTAATACCATCTATAGGTGAGATTCCTTCTTTTTTCTTGAAGATCCATTTACAAGTGACAACGTTTCTCTCCTTAGGTCGTTTGACTAACTCCCAAGTCTGATTTTTATTAAGAAATTCCATCTCATCCCCCATAGTAGCAAGCCACTGAGCAAACTCACTACACGAAACAACTTCTTTATAGGTGGACGGCTCGTGAGAATCCACCTCTTCAGCAACTTGCAATTTATAATTCACCATGTCCTCAAAACCAGAACTTTTTGAAGGCTCAATATCAACTCTTCTACCTCTATTATGAGCTATACTTGGCTGATATACTTGTAAACTAGAAGTATCAAGCATAACAACTTCTAAAATTTCAGACACATCAAGTGCATCAACTGACACATCAGTTTCAGTTTCTATAGTAACATGTTGATCTTCTCCACCTTGGTGCTGTAATTCATTCACAACTGAAGTGAATTGCATCTCTACCTGTTTATCAAGATTACTACTCTCTTCTACTGTAGTAGACGTCACAACAGATTACACAGTCGAGTCAAGCACGAAATTTTCATAAAAAATCACATTCCTACTAAGTATGACCTTATTCTCAAAAGGCGATCAGATTCTATATCCCTTAACTCCATCCCCAAAACCCACAAATACACCCTTTTTAGCTCTTGGTTCTAATTTACCCTCATTATCATGATAGTAGACAATACAACCAAAAACTCTTACCAAAGAATAATCTACAAGCTTCTCATACCACACCTCATAAGGCATTTTACAATCAATATGTGTGTGAAGTCTACGGTTGATCAAATAACATGCGATATTTACCGCTTCTGCCCAAAACCTTCTAGCCAACCTAGCATTAGAGAGCATGCATCTTGCCCTCTCCAACAATGTCTGATTCATACATTTTGCAACCTCATTCTGTTGTGGAGTATCCCTGATAGTATGATGGCAAACAATCTCCTGAGCTTTACTGAACTCATTAAACTTAGATCCATAGAATTCCATACAATTATCAGTTCGCAGCCTTTTAATCTTCTTCTCATATTGTCTTTCAATCCAGATTTTTCACTGCTTGAAATGTTTTAAGGCATCACTTTTATGCTTCATCATAAATACCTAAATCATTCTAGAGTCATCATCAATCATAGACATAAAATACATGCTACCTCCAATAGATTCAACTCTAGAAGGTCCTCAATAGTCTGAATGGATGTAATCAAATATCCCCTTCGTACAGTGAACACCCCTTGAAAACTTGCTACGAGGAAGCTTCCAAAACACACGATGTTCACAGAATTCAAGATCATGCATCTTGTACCCACAATGATCCCTCTTTGACAGAATCTGCATCCCTTTTTCACTCATATGACCAAGTCTCATATGCCACAACTTAGTCATATCCTCCTTGTGAACAATAGACGATGCAATAGCAGCATAACCTGATATTGTAGAACTGGACAGAAAATACAAAGTTATACATTTCATACCTCTCAGGATCACCTAAGAACTCTTGTAGACATATAGGACTCCACCTTTACCTTTGAAACTATAAACCTTACTATCGAGCACACATAAAGATATTAGAGTTTTCGTCATTAATGGAACATGTCTAACCTCGTCCGAGGTGTAGAAAACACCATTATGTGTTTGTATCCTAATTGAGCTTATTCCAACTATCTTGCACATAACATTGTTAGCCATACTAATATTCCCTCCATCTATCTGTTGATATGTTGAAAACTACTCTCCATTTTTTGACATATGATAAGACGCCCTAGAATCTAAAACTCACACATAATCAAAATTGAATTGTTCATTTATGACTAGGGATAGATCTCCTTCAGAATCAACCTCAACTTCTTCAGTATCGATTTCATATTGCGGAGGCAAAAACTTCCTTCTTTTCCTACTGCCTTTTTTCTTAGGATTTTCCAGTTTTCCAATGACCTTTTTCTTTACAGTAACCGCAAATATCATTAGACTTAGGACTCGCTTGAACTTCAAAGAGTTTTGATTTTGATTAGACTTTTTTTTACCATAATTCCCATGTCCCTTGCTCCCTGTAGTAGCTAACTTAGATACTTGACTTTTTGTAACTCAACTAGGGTTTTGATTAGACTTTTTCTTACCATAATTTCCATGTCCCTTGCTCCTTGTAGCAGCTAACTTAGATACCTGACTTTTTGTAACTGAACTAGCTAGATAGACCTATTTAGTAAGCAGTGTGGATTTCACTTCTTATAAAGTCAAAGTTTCTTTCCCTCCAATATAAGAATCAATGAAATTCTCATACGATAAAGGCAAAGACGTTAACAGATTAGGGCAGCATCCTCGCCATCTATCTTAACCTCTACATTACATAAATCTAACAAAATTATGTTCAACTGATCTAGATGATCTTCAAGAGACGTACCTTCCTGCATGCGTAGATGGTACAGACATTGCTTTAGAAGCAACTTTTTGGTTAAAGACTTTGTCATGTACTAGCAACAGTTTCTTGATCTACGACCTCAGTGATGACGTCATCAGTCAAATATAGCATGATCATTGGATGGGCCTTCTTCTCCAAAAAGTCTTCCATTCTTCATCATCCGCGCCTACCTTCTTTGACTTATCAGTCAGCAACACCCACAACCCCCGCTGCTTCAGTAGGGATCGCTTATTGATCTGCCATAAACCAAAATTGTTTCTCTTAGTGAATTTGTCGATTTTCACGTTCACGGCAGACATCTTTAATCGTCGAATAGATGTTGAATTTAAAACCCTAAGGATTAGGCTCTTATACCAATCTGTTACGAAATCGACAAATAAAGAATACAAAAAACGTAAAAGAATAGAGAATCGACAAATAAATAATACAAAAAATGTAAAAGAATAGAGAATCAACACATAGAATTACGTGGTTTACTAATAGTGGGTTAGCTACATCCACGGGGCAGAGGGAGAATAATTTTATTAAAGAGAATGATACAGAATAATGGCGCCTCCAGAGTTGGAGAGTTTATATAGCACACTTCTCTAGACCCTAGAGTCAAAATCGTAAATAACCATAAATAATATAAATATGTCAATTACGAATTCAACTTAGGTCATTCGAAGCGCCAAATAACAGATTTAAGGCATTCCAATATTCAAGGTAGCTAAGTCCATGACTAAATTACTTTGAAATGGAAGTTATATTAGATAATATTAATATAAGTGTGTAATGTCATCGAATTGAGTGTAATTTAAATAGTTAAGAGCTTATGACATACTCTCAACGAAGCGATTAAAAGTTTGAATCTCACTAACTGTGCTGTTGAAAAGAAAAAAAACTAATAATAACAATACTGAGGGTTGGTGTCTCATTAATTATAAGGAAAAACAATGAAGTGTGTTGCACTTGAATATCTCTAGATGGCACAAAGTGGAGTGGTGGAAATTATCGGTATTTGTTATTTTTTTTAAATACAACAAAAGGGTATGAGTATTTGAAAGCTTCCGACTTTAAAAGAGGTAAAAAAAATGTCAATATTTGTTAGACTAAGCTCACTTTGAACAATATTTATTAATATATTAGCATGATATTTGTATAAGGAACATTAATTAAAGTATTTTATCAAATTAGACAAAAATGGTCTATTTGTGATATTCCTTTATCAACAATACGAAAATAATATATAAGTGTGATATATAGGAAGAAAATAATTGTCATATATTTACAAATTATTCTTATTGGGTAACAAATTTCCAACTAAATTTGCCAAATTTGCTCCACCAAAAAAAAAAAAAAAAAAAACTTTTGGATCACTAAAGCCTTGTTTGATAACCGATTTTTAGTTTTTGGTTTTTAAAAACTAAGCTTATAAACACCTCTTTCATCTTTAAATTTCTTGCTTCATTATCTATTTTTTATCAATGTTTTTAAAAATCAAGTCAAGTTTTTCTATTAAAAAGAAAGGATAGTTTTTGTTTTTGTTTTTGGAATTTGACTAAGAATTCAACTCTCGTACTTAAGAAATATGTAAAATATTGTAAAAATTGAGAGAAAATAGACTTAATTTTCAAAAACTAAAAACCAAAAACCAAATAATTACCAAACGGGTTTAAATTTTTCAAATACCCATTTTAGCTCAACTTTAGAACAAAAACAAGCTATTATTTTTCCATTATTGTATTCCACCCACCTGATACTTGTCTCAACAACCAACTTATGTGCTTATAGCACATTTAATTACTGCATATTTCAAAAGCAAAATAAACATGAGAACTAAAATGATTTTTTTTTTTTTTTAATATCAACAATAAGACAAATTATTGTTATTAGATAGAAATTTAAAGTATTTTTCTTTGATACAATACATCTAAAGCGAAAAACTATCAACCACATTGCGGCAATCTTATCAAATAATTTCTCTAACGATAAATAAAAAAACATGTTTAAGAGTTCATTATAAACCTAAATTTACTAATAAACCTAAACGTTTTAAACTAAAATAAAAATGTTAGAAAGTTCAAAGACAAATGACATAATTTTCAAAATTCTGAAACAAAAATAAGACTTAAACTTCAAAATGTTTTCAAATTTCAAAACAAAAATATAACTAAATTTTTTAAAACTACGTTACTTAGTTAAACTTTCAGTTAGGAATTTAAAGAAGAAAAATAACACATGACGTCAAAATCAAAGCAAACAATAAAATTGTGCACTAAAAACACAAATTTCAATAAAATTGAAGTGAAGTACTTACACATTATATCCATTGAAAAAAAAAATGATTGGATAAGATGGGCTTTGACCAATTAAGAATGAAGAATAATAATCCAACAAAAAGCTCTTGAAATTACTTGTAAGAATTGAAACCCAAAATTTGAAAAAAGGTTTAATTTTTCAAAACTACCCACAACCCCTTTTCCTCCTCAGGCAGTTTAACAACATCATCAACAACATCCTTAAATTACAAGTCATCACATATATAAAGAAAAAGAAGAGAGAGAAAGAGCAAATTTTTGCATGGCCAAAACAAATAGCTTGAAAGTTAGAAACTAAGTTTAAAACCCCAACAAACACTTACCAACTAATTTTGTTCAACTGCCCTGCCCTAAAACAACAACACCTTTAATATTCTAAGAATATATAAGTTTTGAGTTTGAGTTTGAGTTTTTTGGTGAAACCCTAAAATAATAATGGATGATGAGATAATGATGAATCCACAAGATCATCATATGGGAACTTCTTCATTGATGAATAATTGTGAAATTGATTGGGATGGGCTTTTTTCTGGATCTTGTTTGAGTAATATGGAGATGGAGAAGGGAATTTGTGGATGTAGTAAGGATCAAGTTGTTGCAGCAATGGGAGATTATTATGATAATGTTGTGAATATTGGAGGAATAAAAGAGGGAGATATTGGTGGAGGGAAGAATAATAATATGAATAATAAAGGAAAAGTGGTGATGGGTAAAAGAAGAAGTGCAATAATGGCTCCAAGGATTGCTTTTCAGACAAGAAGTGCTGAGGATGTTCTTGATGATGGCTATAGATGGAGGAAATATGGTCAGAAGGCAGTCAAACATAGCACCCATCCTAGGTATGTTCTTATTTTTTTGTTTTAATTTGCATGTTTATAGAATATCAAGAAATTAAATGGGATATTATATATAGTTTTTCAGAAAAAATGTCAAACTATTTAAAAAAATAGCAAAAAAAAAATAGACATTGATAGACTTCTATCAGCATCATCAGTGATCAACTTCTATCATTTCTATCATTAATAGACCTTGATAGACTTCTATCAGCGGCTATCACAATTATCTAAAAATTTTGTTATTTTGTATAAATAATTTCCCTTATTTTTTTTTTTTTTTAAAATTCCTTTTATAAACCTTCATTAATATTTGAGTTGATCATGAAGGGGAAAAAATGGAGAAGATGATTTGTGATTGAGCATTAGGCTCTCAAAAGCTTTTGTGTACCATTTGAGTTTTTTTTTTAAGTTAAATTATTGTGATGTGAGGGATATGATATTATACTATAATTTATATTTTTATAAGTCTACTGAGTTATGTTGGATCGGATTAGTAAATTTAAGTAGTTTTTAATCAATCATAATAAGAGTGTTTAATTTATAGTTCAGATTTAAGGAGATGGGGAGTAAATAAAATGTTAAAAAAAAAGCATGTATGTGTATGTATATATCAACTTATACATATCTTTAAGCATTGAGATAGTCTTGGTTAACAAGATTTGTTGTATTCTTTTTCTTTTTTCTTTTTCTTCTTTTTCTTTTTTTTTTTTTTCCTCCAATTTATTTTAATGGAGTTAAGATTCAACGTCAAACCTTAAAATTGAGAGTACATCATTTTTTTTCTCTCTTAATTGAGCTAGTTGTAGTCTCTTATTATTGGTTGATAAAAGAAAAACATATAGGAATGATAAAAATTTAATTTTAAAAAAAAATTGATAGTAGATCTCTCCTAATTTGATGTAGAGCAATGATAAACTACACCTAATTCCATACTCTCTATTTTTATATATACAAAAAAAAAATTAAAAATTATTTTTTAGAAAAATACAGAACTGCCACGTGGCATTTTTTTTATTGGTCAATTTTTTATGATGCACAGAGATAGGTACAACTCAAGAAGCACCCAAATATTTTTCTTTTATGTATAGTGATAATTTAAGATGACATTTTAGCGATAAAAATTAAAAATTATTTTTTAGAAAAATACAAAACTGCCACGTGGCATTTTTTTTATTGGTCAATTTTTTATGATGCACAGAGATAGGTACAACTCAAGAAGCACCCAAATATTTTTCTTTTATGTATAGTGATAATTTAAGATGACATTTTAGCACGAGGTCGCAAGTGATAATTTAAGAAAAACTTTTTTCATTAATTAATTTGTCCACTTAACTGAAGCTACTGAAACAAATTAATATTTGAGTCCTTCTGAGAACTAAATTTTTTTTAGAGAAATAAAAGTGTTAACAACATTTTTTTCGCATTCCACGTTAATAGTACAACTTTGAAATGTTTCATTTTTTTCTTGAAATTTGAGATTTGTTCTCAAATAATATCACTGTGAGTTATTTCATTAAAATAAGAAGAATATACCTAACATTATTTACAAGGACATAAATTAATATTCAAGGTTATAGTACCACTTTGAAATATTTCATCTTTTTCCTTAAATCTGAGATTTCTTCTCAAAGAATACCCTTAGTTATTTTATTAAAGCAAGAGGGATATAGTAACACTATTTAGAATATCATTCATATAAATTTATATAGCTAATATGTAAAAATTGATTGCACACATGAATATCTTTTGAGATTAAATTAATGGTAATAAATATTGTTAATCTTCTATATAATTTAAATATTAACACGTACTCGTTCTAATTTTTATACATAAGTTATCATAATTCTATATTTTAATGAAGAAAATATTTCTTGAAACACTTTAAAAAGGCTTAAGTATATATATTAGTACAACACAATTGAAGTATGGAGATTTGAACCACAAACCTCGTAGTTACTAGTACACTCGGATGCTAATTAAGTTATGCTCGCTTTGGCAATAATATATTTTAAACAAAGTTTAAAGTTCTAAAGATATAATTAAACATAGCTCAAAGTTTAGGGATATTTAGTATAATTTAAACTATTTTTTTCCTTTGTTTTGTTTAGGAGCTATTACCGGTGTACACATCACACATGTAACGTGAAGAAACAAATTCAAAGGCATTCAAAGGATCCAACCATAGTGGTGACAACATATGAAGGGATTCACAACCATCCATCTGAGAAATTAATGGAGACTCTAAGCCCTCTTCTCAAGCAATTGCAGTTCCTTTCTGGCATTTAGAATCTAATTTTTCTTTTCCATTTCATCAACTTTTTCTGTGTATGTATTTCTATTAATCTTTCTTCTCCCAATGCCACTGGAAAAGCCTAGTCGTCTTAAGGTTGAGAAAGAAATCACACCATCATTTTCTTCTCTAATTAATGGCTTGAGAAGTCTATTGTAATATACACGTGAAAATTAGAAAAACAATAATAAATTTAGTTATCAAAATCATAATATATATGAAAACCAAGGATAAGAAACTTATTTTTTTATCTCAAACAACAGGTGGAGTAGAAAAAGATTTGAACCACTTGGTTAAATACATGTTTTAGTCGGTTGAACTGTGCTAAGATTTGCAAAATAAGAGAATTAATATTTTAAAAAAAAACATTAACATTCATCTTCCACTTCACCGATAATTATATGATAAAACATTAGTAAATGAGATGTACAGTTACCTTAATTACAGCTATTATTTTCTAAAAAAATTATCTGAAATATTTTGGTGCTTAATTTAACTTCATTTTAATCTACATGAATTCGAAAAAAAAATTAACATATTCATTGATATTACAAATCCAAAAAAGTGTAATTCAACTGGTATAAGATGTCTACCATAAAGTCCATCCTAAATGGTTGTATAAAAAAATTATAAAAAGAACAGAAATAGATGTACATTACGTGTGATTTGTCTCCAAGAGAAAAACAAAGCTAAAAGTGAACTGAAAGTTTCAAAAATGAAAAAATAAGAAGAATTGAGCATATCATCTACAATCTACCCAACACAAACTATAGTGAACTCCTCCCTAAAATGATAAGGCTTGGGTTTCACCAAAATAATAATAATAATAATAAGAGAACACTACATGCAACTTTTCTATAAACAAACTGCTAAACATATAAATCAAATGAAAATACAAAGATAACAAAAGCTATTCAAAGATAGCAATAACTACTCACATAGAGACTCGATCGACGAAAGCGGATCTCGAGATCGGTAACTCACAAGAAGACAAGATCGAAAACTGTCATGAAGAAGAGGAACCAGCTGATAACTTGACTACATATTATATTTCTTTTCTTTCATTCCTTGCTCGAAGCAACAACATCAAATGAAGATATGTCCTGGGAAAGCTACAAGAAGATGCCCTTTAAACTCTTCATGTTGTGCACTGGCCGACTAGCAATTCAGAACCACAGTCCAAAAGCCTCGAGATATCGATAAGTATGCATGAGGATGGTAACCGGGAAGTTCATGATGGATTCAAGAGACTTCTAGTCTGAATATTCAAGGATGTTTCTTTGAAGGCCTTGCCAATTGGTATTGCACAAAAGTATGCTTATATTTGAAAAGTTCCCAACTCATTGCCATGTCGTGTGAGTTTTACTTTCCGTTCATCAGTCCATTCTAGCCGATAAGAAAGATCGAGACTATGAATCAAAATCTTCAAAAAGTCTGCATGACTCAAGCCCCTTACATTGTCCTGTGAAAGGAAATCAATTCATCTTATACGGTGCTCGTTATTTCAAATGTACATGGCTGAAAAAGGGGAACTTCTAAAAACAGAACACGTCTATACATATATTAAAGGGATTAAACATTCCTAGAAAGTCTTGGCAAAGAAACCCGGAGAGCAACCAACAGAAAGAGGTGCAACTACAACGTAGAAACAAGATTCCACGTGCTCTCTAAGAATTTGCATGAAGAATGAGTTCATTTCCCAAATCATAGACCAGATAGCTATAAAAAATGTCATAATAGATCAAAACTCAAGTAAAGTTCCATTAAACCTGAGGTAAAGATAAACTAAATTTAGATTTTATTTCCATATAGCCAAAGGGAAGAAATTACTTGCACGTCTGCCTGCCTATCATGTTCTGTTGCACTCGCCATAATGCTTAACCTCGAAGAATTGGGCGAGAATCCTTCCCATGGAGGAACAAATATCACTTTGGTGGATTGAACAGGAACGAAATGTCGACTTAGTTTCTCCCACCATACAGATCCTAACGACCACCATCGGATCATTAAGCCATGTTCGGAAAAGGCAACCACCCCCTGTAATTTATCCAGCCGTGCAACTTTAAGCACACTCCAACAATAGAACACCAAATGTCATAAAAAAATGTGTCCCAACATACTGGTAAAATAGGCAAATACGCATGCATTAATTTTACATCCTTCAAAATTATATATCAAAGACCATATTATGTACCACCCATAAAGGCATGAATACAAAATAAGAACATGATGTACTCTGCCAATTAATACAAATATTATATTAGAGATATTTGGTAAACCATCCAAATGTAGGGTAGGGATCTAAACTTTCATCAAAGGTTCATTGAATAAGAAATAGCACCGTTTTTGCACTGGACGATGCATCAATTGGATTTTAGTAATGATTTGATTGACCGAATTAATAAGTGCCTGGAATCTATCTCTTTTCAAATTATGTTTAATGGAAAGTGCACAAAAATCTTTAAACCATCTAAAGGTCTGAGACAAGGGGATTCTATTTCTCCTTTTATCTCTTCATCATTTGTGCAAAGGGGTTTTTGAGCCTTCTCCGTCAAGTAGAAGTTTCTGATAAGATTTCTAGTTTCAAAATTGCACGTTCAACACCTTCTATCACCCATCTTTCCTCTGTAGATGATAGTATTATGTTTCTCAAGGCAAATTATAAAGAACTTTTGTGAAATTTGTCGACTTCTAGAGGTGTATAAAAAGGAATTAGGACAGACTATTAACTATGGGAAATTAAATGTGGATTTTGGCAGAAAGCTTTCTGATTAGCTTAAATCGTCTCTGGCTAACTTGATCCAAGTCAAGGTGGTTCGAAATCACGAAAAATAGCTAGGAGTCTCCTCTATCCTCTCTAAAAATAAGTAGTCTCTAAGCTATATTAAAGAGAAGATATATAAAGCTCTCCAAGGCTGGAAAGGTCATCTATTCTCAAAAGCTGAAAAAGAGGTTTTTCTAAAAGCTATTGCCCAGGCTATCCCAGCTTACACGCTTAGTTGCTTCAAACTCCCTCTTGGGAGCTGTTGGGAGCTCAATTGGTTAATGGCAAATTTTTTATGGGGCATTTTTTAAGATGGGGGCAAAATTCACTCGATCAGCTAGAAAAGAATGACGAGACCAAAGGACAGAGGCGAGATGGGTTTCAGAGATATCCACCTCTTCAATATGCCTTTTTTAGCTAAACATACTTGGCAAATTTTAAACAAGGAAAACTTTCCCTCGACTAAAACTCTTTAAGGCTAAATACTTCCCTCGAAGGAATTTTTTGTATGCAGGACTTGGTAGTCGTCTTTCTTATGTTTGGCAGGGCATCTTGTGGGGCAAGGAATGGAAACAATCTTGTTAGTTGCAAGTGAATTTTCACGGTTAAGTACAAGTCAGATGGCAATATTGAAAGATTTAAAGCAAGACTTGTTGCTAAGCGTTTCACCCAATCATATGGTATAGATTACCAAGAGACTTTTACCCCTATTGCAAAATTGAACACGGTACGTGTCCTTTTATCTTTAGTGTAAATCTAGATTGACCTCTTTATCAACTCGATGTTAAAGAATGCATTCTTGAATGGTGATCTTGAAGAAGAAGTTTACATGCAAATTCCTATAGGAATGGAAAACAAGTCTAACGAAAACGTCATAGGCAAGTTGAGAAAGTCGTTATATGGATTAAAACAATCTCCTCGTGCTTGGTTTGACAAATTCGCAAAAGTTAGGGTTAAAAGTGGTTATTATCAATGTCAAGTTGATCATACTTTGTTTGTGAAATCCTCAAATGGTAAAACTGCAATTATTGTTATATATTTAGATGATATTATCAATACAAGGGATAATCTAGAGGAGATACTTGATCTGAAAAAGATGCTTGCAGTAGAATTTGAAATCAAAGACTTAGGAAATTTGAGATACTTTCTAGGAATGGAAGTGGCGAGATCTAAGAGTGGTATTGTCATTTCTCAGCAGAAATATATTCTAGGCTTACTAAAGGAGACAGGAAATCTTTGGTGTAAGCCTGTTGGAACACCTATAGATCCAAATTTAGTCCAACACCAAAGTGGAGAGATATTTCAAGTTGACAAGGACATGTATCAGAGACTTGTGGAAAAATTAATTTACCTATCACATTCCAGACCAAATATTGCATACTCAGTTAGTATTGTTAGCCAATATATGAACAGTCCAAATGAACGTCATCAAAAGGCTGTAAATTGGATTGTGAGATACTTGAAAAGCACTCAAGGTCATGGATTATTGTTTAAAAGGTCATCAAGCAGAATGATTGAAGTCTATACTAATGCTAGTTAGGCTGGAGAAATAACTGACTAAAGATCTGCATCTGGTTATTGCTCTTATGTTTGGGGCAACTTAGTCACTTGGAGAAGTAAAAACCAAACCGTTGTGGCAAGAAGCAGTGTAGAAGCTGAATACTGAGCTCTAGCTTTGGGGATTTGTAAAGGAATGTGGATTTAAAGACTTTTGAAAGAACTAAAAATAGAAGCATTGGGCTCATTCAAAATATTGTGTTATAGTCGGGCAACAATTAGCATGGCAAAAAATCATGTTCATCATGACAAAATAAAGCACATAGAGATAGATCGTCATTTCATATCTGAAAAAGTCAACAATAACACAGTGGATCTAAATTATGTTCCATCTCGCCATCAGATTGCTGATATTCTCACCAAAGTGTTACCGAGGACAAGCTTTGAAGAATTTAACTCCAAGCTTGGCTTGTATTCTATATAAATCCCAGTTTGAGGGGGAGTGTAGATTTGTATATAATAATTGTTTTTTATTACTACTTTATTCTTTAATATTTCTTTTTTATTATTTCCTTGTATAATTAGTTACCTTAGATGTTCTTTTTCTTGTATTTTATATTTACTCATTAGGTTGGATTTTCTAATAGAAAAGAAGAAATATTAATTCTCTAAAAATTCTAAGGAAGAATCAAAACGCCAAGACCAATAATCATTTATATTTCAAAAACGGATGGAAGAAAGGAGATGAGATAAAGCAATCCACTCAATAATTTCCAAATCATTATGATCCGAACGAAGGTTCAAATCCCAAGCTACAGTAAAAAGAGTCCAAACTTCAAAGGACTGACCAATACCTAGACAACAGTGAACACGGAAGTCAACCATATAAGGGTGGTACAAATAAAATGCCAGGGAAATTTTGTCAAACCTCGCTGAATGGGACTAGGCCATATACACTCAACATCATCATATTTTACAACAAGATTATGCCACAAAGTGTTGCCTTTAGTTAAAATCTCCAAATTCATTTAGCCAAAAGAGCCAAATTATTCTGTTGAAAGTTACAAATGCCAATTCTCCCAGTTTACCTTAGGAAGTTGTGTGGCATCGCCCCTTCCTCACCTTTAGATCCCTCCCAAAAGAAATCACGAATCAGTTTATCCAAAGACTTGTGATCAATGCGGGTAACTTGTACAATGACAAATAATAAAGCGGCATGCTAGAAAGGGTGGCTTGGTTCAGGGTGTGGCTTGGTTTGGCATGTAAGGATTTTTGTATTATCTGTTAGGTCTTATTTTGATTGACTAGAGCTTTTTTTCAGCTTTAGTTTGGCTGTTTTTTTGGGTTAGGTTTTTTTTACCTCCCTTGTATTCTTTCGTCTTTTTCTCCATAGAAGTATGATTTCTCATAAAAATAAATATTACCCAGTAAATTGAGCTCAAGCTTGTTGGAATGCCTTAAATCTATTATTTGACGCTCCAAATGACCAAGCACGGGGTCCTGAAATTGTATATACATAATACGTTATTTACGATTTTTAGCCTAGGGTTTATAGGGGGGCTATATACAAACCCTCTAATCCTATTGGCGTACCCATATTATCTGATATTTTCCTCTAATAACAAAACTACTTCGTCTGCCCATAGACGTAGCTAACTCATTGTTAGTGAACCACGTAAATCTCTATCTCGATTTCTTCTTGTTCTTATTTTCTGCTTGTCCATTTCATTTCTGTCATAAAAAAGCTTCTATGTTCCTAAGAAAAAATATTTGTGATATGAAACTAGACAAGAACTTCTGCCTATGTTGAACATAATCCAAAATCTTTAAGATGTGTTCGTTCACTGTGAATCATCTGTTGTTCCAAATAAAAACCAAGACTGAAAACTTTCAATCGAACTTGAATTTGTGGGACCATTCAACACCAAAAGTTAAGTCTTCAAAGAAAAGATAGAAGAGAAACTAGTCGTAGTCGCAGTCCATAATTTCTGTAAACTAAAGACATAACAAAGATAGGATTTCCTGGTCCCAAGGATCACGATCTTACTCAGTTTCTATCTTTGATCAGAGAAGGGTTTGCTTTAGCCTGGTACACTGCTATTATACCCTTCCATCAAAAGGAACCAGTTAAAAGACATTATAATTCAGATTGCAAATTCTATACACTTCATGTGGGTACTATCAGAAAAGAAAATTCTGTAGTCCAAATCACAAACCAGGATCAATTCAAGAAAAACACAGTCAATCAGTAACCGGAATAAATTTTATTTTCCACAATGATATCGAATCTCTAGAGAATCATGAATTTTACAATGGAACAACAAATACCTCGCCATCAGGGGAAAAGCTCAAAGCTGATATTGAGACCCTTAATGCCATTTCTGAACCTGCTGGAAGCAAACTTGGAAGTCCAGGAGGTCCAGTTGCATCCAAAACCTTAATCTTTGTAACACTGTTTCCAAAAAAAGGAAAACAGTTAATGCATTCATGTGGTCTTGTCAGTTATCGCATCATGCTACAGGCAATAACTGATATTATCTTTATGTGATAATAAACAGAATTATATTATCATTTATTATTTATCTAAAACAAATTATGCCATAATGGTGCAATCAGCAATAAATATAAGATAAACCAGACAGATATGAGCTTGAATCACCAGACACGTTAACTTTCTCAAGGTTATAGGAAAGTACATAAACAAAGTACTTTCCAATTTTTTATTAAAAATTCAATTTTTAACGTTGCATTTTTCATGATAAGGTTAATCGCAGAACATTTCTTTTAATTGTGATTTTTTTTTCTTTTTTTTTTTTTTTTGCATAGGCTGTTCTCACGACATTTTTGTAATTTAGACATTTGGTTTATACATAAATTTTGATTTTATGTTTTGTATTAAAAACATCTAATTTTCAACTAATTTTAATTTTTTATTTTTTTTTAAAGAAATTAGATTTACAACTTCCCAACAAATATAATCTATAATCTTTGAATGACTAGATATTGTCCACAGAGTGCCAGTGACGGATTACTATGGGCGGCGAAAAATGTAGGGAACCCTCCCAATGAGCTTGAGAAAAGAGCCCAACACTAGGTGTATCCCCAATATCAAACCCAGCCTCTATTTAAAAGCATTGCACAATATTGAATATGTGAGGCTAGATCAAAGGGCTAGTTAGAGACAGGTGGATGACCTTTGGGCTTTCTAGATTTGGTTGGTTTAGAAGGATGCAAAATGTCCTAGTGTAGCATCCTTTGAATAATTTTGTCCATTAAGGTTTTTAGAAAAAGTTATAAGTCTTCCAGAAGCTAGAAAAAAATTATAATGACTGACAAGATGCTTAGTAACGTTTTTTAAAAAAAGAAAATAATAATAATAATTATAATTTAAAATTAAAAAAAAATAGAAGCTGGAAAAGATTTATAATGACTAATAAGATGCTTAGTAACATTTTTTTAAAAAAGAAAATAATAATAATAAGGCTAAATTATACAAAATACTCCTAAACTTTGTACTTTGTGTCAAAATTACCCTTGAACTTTCAAAAGTTTCAAAAATATCCTTAAATTCCAAATAGAGTTCAAAAATACCTTTACCATTAGTTTTGGATAGAAGCCATTAATGTTTTGTGTCAAAAATACCCTTAAACTTTAAAAAAGGTTAAAAAATGCCCTTACTATTGGTATGAGTAGAAACCATTAGTACCCTCTTACTTTTCTATTTTTCCTCTTTTTTTCTCCTCTCTTATTCAATACCCTCTTCCTCGCCTTTTTGTTAACTGTTTGACATTTTTTTTTCTCAAATAAATAAAATCACCGACTTCAGTTAAGGTACATAGACTATAACAAGAAGAAAAAGAATAATTGAAGCACCAAGGGACTTAGGAATTAAATGTTTTAACAATGTTGTACATTAGTAGTTGAATGTATGGTAATAGTCAAATATGTTAGGAGTTGTATGTTAATAGTCAAATACCAAAGCAACTTAGGACTTAAATTCTTTAACCATTTTGTATTTGAGAGATTTTGATTTTGGAATTTTGTGAGATTTTATGTTTAACCTAAAGTTTCGGTTTTTATTTTGGTTGCTGTGAGAAAACTGGTATAAGAATTGGATAAATAAGAGAAAAATGGGAGTATCTATATGGAAACAAATGTGGATATCTAAATAATTTGTTTTAAATTTGGTTCTTTTTTAACTCAAGAAAACTTCAAACAAATTGATCATTATGCTGACGGTAGGAGTATTTTAAAACTTTTTTTTTTAATTTTAAAGTTATTTCTATAACGAGGTATTGATGGTTTCTATTCATATTATACTAACAATAAGGCCATTTTTTACCTTTTTTTTTTAAAGTTAAAGGGTATTTTTATACTTTTGAAATTTTAGGGGTATTTTGAAACAAAACACTAACGTTTTTCATCAAAAACTAACAGTAAGGGTATTCTTGAACTCTTTTTGAAAATTTAAGGATATTTTTGAAACTTTTGAAAGTTGGGGGATATTTTGACACAAAATATAAAGTTCAAGGGTATTTTTTATAATTTAGCCAATCTAATAAATAAATAAATTTAAACCAATAGAAGCTGGAAAAAATTTATGGACTAACAAGATGCTTAGTGATGTAGACTATGAATCTTGGAGAATTTTTGAAGGAAAATCTTATTCATTAAGGGCGTGTTTGGCCCAAGGAGTTTGGAAGTAGGAGCAGGGAAGTAGGGAGTTGTGAACTTCACTCCTTGTTTGACCCAAGGAATTAGTAAGTAGGAGCAGGGAAGTAGGGAGTTGTGAACTTCACTCCTTGTTTGACCCCAGGAATTAGTGGGTCCTACTGCTAAAAAAACATCAATTTTATATTATCAACTCCTTACACTGTAGGCCCCAGGAGTTCACAACTCCCTAGACTTTATCTCTTTATTCTTCACTATTCCACTCCTTACCTCAAACACCCCCTAATTGTCCATACATGGGGGGGAAGACTCTTATTTATAGAGTTTTAATACAAGTGGGGGGTAAAAAGAGAACTAACCTATACTTTTATCCAATTACTCAATTTAACCTCTTCGTATTTACACCATTCTACCCCTCCAAAAAGAAAACTTGTCCTCGAGTTTTAAAAAGAAGAAGAAAAATGAAACAACTAAGAAATAAAATAAACTTGTACAACGGAGTATGGTCAAACAACCTCCTACATCTTAACAAAAAATATTATGAGAAAAACTCCAAGACATAAAATTTTCATCAAGTTCATCAAGACTCCAAGCGTTGTAGGTGTTCAAATACCCGTTGACCCAATCAATATCTTTATGCAAAGAAACGAACTCCTTCCTTAGTGAATCAATAGTTTTCACTGATTGTACAGAAAGAAAATTCTTCCAATGGATGTCATATCCACCAAAGTCCTTCTCAACTTCTTTCCTTAGTGAATCAATCGCCTTCACTGATTGTACAACATCCTTCTTCTTAAGTGGCGTTAGAAAAAGGTTTCTCACATTGAGACGAGCATCAACGGTCAAAATGGGTTCCATTGGGAGCATAGTCAAATAACGACCTAAAACATTTAGATTGGTACTCCTATCTTGATGTTCTTGCAGCATGGCCACTCAATTTTCGACTCGATGTGGGTTGCCTTGATGTTCTTGAAGGACAGCAACATGTTTTTGAAAATTTGGTTGAATGCTCGTTTGATCTTGAAACGATTCTTTGACATCCTTATCGATGTTGTTGCTCATGATTTTCATATGAAAACCGAGAAAAACCTTGCCAACCAACTTCTTCTTCTTTTGATGTTTCAGAATCAAACCCAACCACATTTTGAAGAAAAGGTCCATGAGGAGGATGGTGTTATTCAAAAACTGGATTATAATTGTTCATACCCGGTTGATTTCTTTGGATGAAGGGTCTTGGTGGACTTCTTGCATCTTCTTGCATTCTTGGATTTTCTTGGTTATGAATTTCTAGTCTTCCTGGAGGTTGAATTGGTTGTCTAGGATTTTTTTGGAGATTTTGTTGATCACGCCTGTGAAAATCTCGATGAAAATTCCAACATTCTTGGTCGTGGATTGAATTGTCATGTTGTTCTTGATTGCGCGGAAGGTTATGTGTTTGTTCTTGATAGGGATGGCATTATTTGGAGCTACAACATTTGGAATCTTTCTCACTTTTTGAGTAAGATTTTCTACAGCTTGCTAGATGCGCAAATTTGTGGTCATGATTCCAGCCATATTGGCTTGAACTTCAAGCAATTTTACGTTTAACTTTCCTCGAGAAGTTTCTACAAGAGTTAATTGTCAATTGACAGATTGAGGGGAGAAAGATGATGCTTCCGCATCTAAGGTAGGAGAATCAGGATTCTTGTTGGTGTTCTTGATCACCATCAGGCCCTTTCACGAAAGCGCTCTAATACCAATTTGATGTAGACTACGAATCTTGAAGAATTCTTGAAGGAAAATCTTATTCATTAGTTATCCATACATGGAAGAAGACTCCTATTATATAGTTTTAATACAAGTGGGGGGTTAAAAAGGAATTAACCTATACTTTTTTTCAATTATCTAATTTAACCATTTTCTACTTACATCACTTAGTAATGTTTTTTAAAAAATAATAATAATAAATTAATTTTTTTAAAAAATGTTTAGTAATGTCTTAATTTTCCATGATTTAAATATTGTGTCAAAGTTACACTAGGTCTATGGTTTAGGAGTGTTTCAGATTTACTTTCTTCTTGACCCTGTTATTTTTCTTGTCTTCTAGCTGATTTCATCAGTTTCATACTCCTATAACTACAGAAAAACTTTAAACTAGAGTGTTTTCACCTTTTCTCACAATGTATCCTTTAAAGTAATGAAATAAAAAATTAATCATAAAATAAAATAAAATGAGGAGAAATTATACTTTTGGTTCCTGGGGTTGGTTTGGTTGTGCATTTGGATCTGAGTATTCAAGAGAACGACAAAAACCAATCTAACTGACAAAAACTGACTGGTGGGATACTATCAAGTTTCGAAATATCGATGTCAAGGAATATAGAGGTCCCGATTTTGAGGAAATAACGATATCGATGGTAATTCGGGAAACTTTATGGAAATTGATAAAAATTGTTATAATTAGTTAATGAAACTTTGATTGTGGCTTTAATTAGACTATAAGTGACCATTTTTAATCATCATTTCTATAAAATAAGACAACATTTAAATGTATATTGTAAATATCTGTATATTGGTAATTAATTAGAAAATTAAATGACATGAAATATTTGCATATAAAATACTTGTAAATTGTTTATTATAAAATGAAGTGGATACAAAAATCATAGCATCAAACTTACATAACATAACATAATAAGGATAAAAAAATCATAACATTAAACATAAGAGGGATACAAAAAACATAACATTAAACATAACACAACATAATGGAAAAGAAAGAAGAAAAAGAAAACTCTACAAGTAGATAGAGCTTGAGAGAAAATGAGAGAAAAAAAACTTCCATTGAGCTAGCATAGCTAATTCCTAATAAAAAATGAAATTAATATTAACAAGGAGGTTGATAGTTGGGCCAGTGCGTGCCATTGCTCCTCAAATTCGCTTCCTATAGACTATCTCGGGTTCCTTTTTTTTTTGGGGGGGGGGGGGGGGGGTAAATGGAGATGCCTCTTGCTGTCCAAAGGTGGCAGAGTTACCCTTGCTCAGTCAGTCCTTTAACAGTCTTCCCATAAATCAATCCTCTCTTCTAAAAGCCGCAAAGAATGTTGTTAAGAGCATGGAAAAGATCATTAGTAATTTTTTGTGGAATGATGGAGTTTAAAAGCCAGGTTGTAACCTAGTTATTTGGGAGTGCACGACTTTACCAACTTCTTGGATGGTTTGGGGGTGGGATATCTCTCGCATCAAAGTACATCTTTATTAATGAAGTGACTTTGCAGATTTACTCAAGAAAACGACACTTCATGGAAGTTATCACTAGTATATATGTTGTTTCACCTAATGTTTGGATGACTACTGGCCTCCAAAAGAAGAAAGGTCGTAGATCATGGATTGACATAGAAAAATTATTTTAGTGTGTTTGAGCGTTTTGCTCGTTTTAAAGCTGGCTGTGACCAAAGAATCTGCTTTTGGGATGATATCTGGATCGAAAACACCCTTTAAGAACTTGGTAGCGAAGTATAGATCCTGTGTCTTGCAAAAAAGCAGGCTTCTGTTGCTGATTCTGGGATGAAGGAAATCAGACGTGGAACTTGGGCTTGAGAAGGGGCCTTTTTGGTAGAGAATTAAGTTGCGGGTGACTCTGGTTGACCTGTTGGGCTCAGTAGAGAGGGAAGACTCTCCAGATAGCATTACTTGGTCTCTTGAAAAATCTAGTTCTTATTCTTGTAAGTCGGCCTTTATGAGCCTTGCTCACAAGCATATGAACATAAAATCAGCTTTGATTAGGCTTATATGGAAGCATAACAGCCCTAAGAAAGTTAAAGTTTTCCTCCATTTGCTTTGGTCTATGGAAGCCTTAATCGCTGAACGTTGGTTCGAGATGACTCAAAGGGTTTTCCTTGTTAAATCCCTCCATTGGCTTGTTCGTTTTGAAAGGATTATCACGTGTTCTCTTTCTAAGTTTTATGTGAATTTTTCTATTCAAGATATTTGTTTATTTGGGGGGCTTTATTTTCTGTTTAATCTCTGTTCTAGTGCATGGTTCTCTTGGGATTGTCCTTTTTAAGTTTCCTGGCTCTTCGTTTTGTTTCCTTGTATTTTGAGCAATACTTTTCATTTTATCAATAAAAAATTATGTTTCCTTTTCAAAAAATAATAATAATAATAATAATAAAAAGGTGGCTTTTATCCCCCCGGGTTGCAGAATGTGCTTGAAAGAGTCGGAAGACCTTGATCACCTCTTTTTACATTGTGATTTTGCTTATCAAGTTTGGTGTTACCTCGTAGAAAAGTTGGGGTTAAAGTTCTGTCTCTCTAAAAACATTGGTGATTGGATGATAGAAGGCCTTGTTGCTTGGAATCTGAAGAAGGAGGCCAAAGTGGTGGGTAGTTGCGCTTTTAGAGCGGTTTTATGGCTTCTGCAGAAGGAAAGAAATTCTAGATCTTTTGAACATAAGTCTTCTACTCCTTTTAGCTTTTTAAAGTTTTGTGATAGCATACAAAATATAGCCTCTTGGTCTATATCTTTACACAAGAAACTCTTCTGTAATAATAGCCTTTCGATGATTATTACTGATTGGAAGGCCTTTCTTGTATAGCTCTCTTTGGCATTGATTTTGCATATTGCAAAACCGACTGGCCAGCCAGTCGGAGTGGCCAGTAATTAGATTTATGACCGACCAACCTTCATATATATATCAGGGTTTGAAAAAGAAAAAAATGTTGTTGAAGCAACAGCAGCTGGCAGCGTGGCACACTGCACAATACAATGCAAACCGTTTCAAATAAACTGTCATGATCACCTTTTAAAAATATATATATATTTATTATTTTTTTTCCTTTCTTTCTCTCTAGCTTTGCTCTTTCATTTTCTTTCTTTTCCTCACCTTGTAGTCGTCACCGTCGGCATCTTCTTTCACACTCTTTTTCTTCTCATTTTCTCCCTTTCTCCTCACCTGTAGTCCCCGGCGTATCTTTTCTCTCATTCTCCTTCTCAACTCACTAGCGGCAGTCTCTTCCTCTCTTCTGTCGTCACCGTCGGCATCTTCTTTCACACTCTTTTCTTCTCATTTTCTCCCTTTCTCCTCACCTGTAGTCCCCGGCGTATCTTTTCTCTCATTCTCCTTCTCAACTCACTAGCGGCAGTCTCTTCCTCTCTTCTCTCCTTCTTCCCTGTCAATAAGTTTACCTTTCTTTCTTCTCCCTTTCTCTTTTCTCTCCTTCTCTATATCTCTTTTTTCTCCTCAGCGTTTTCCCTCATCTCACTCTTTAGCATCCCTAAACCAACAAGATCGACCAACCGATCATGTATTCAGTCAATCAATTTGATGAAGCATCCTGAACCATCTACTACCGACCAACTGAAACTGGCATGCTCGTGGCTGGCGTCGAATTCCACCCAAAACCGACTCTGACCTACCAATGAACTCCCCTATTTGGATCCCTAAATTTTCAAACTCAACAATTTTACTCCTAAGGTTGCATTTGAATTCCATTTTGGTCCCTACATTAGTTTTTCGTTAATTACTAATAGAAAGTTGATTGTGGCACCTAGGTTTTATTATTAAATAAATATTTTTTTTAATTTTTATTCACGTAAAGAATGAAAGAGAAGTGATGATAAATTCAACAAATTGATACTAAAAAGCATGTATGTCATAAGCCTATATGAATGTCCAGGATCAACTGCCAAACTAGACCCAAGTAAAGAATAGACATGTTAGCTCTGACCTTTGTAGATCATATACACGTATGCTGGCATTGTTAATCTCTCCAATAACATCACCAACTGCCAATCTGGTCCATGAATCATTTAACGATACCATTGGAAAGACATGCACCACTTCCTTTAGAGCAGCCATTGAGCTCTGATAACAAATTTTGCGCATGACTGAGTTGCTGGGGTCCATGATTTGCAAAATAAAGTTAACAGCCTGCAGAACTAGATGAGATGAGATCTCAATGGCAAGGATGGTGGAACCAAAAGTAGTTAGGTACAACAAGGTCAAACAAAGTACATTGTCTTTAAATTACCATCCGTGATAAACAAATTCCTATATTCCTAATAAATGATTGTTGAATTTAACATTGAAATTTGGAAGGCCATCTCTTCCCCTCCAAAAAAGAATGCACATTCTCTCCTCATTCAGTAAATTTATCTTTCGAAAGTAAGACTTTTTTCCTTGTTTATAGTGTTCTTCAACCACTCATCTCAGAAAGCATCATATATTCTTGTTCGGGAACTTATTTGCCTATAGGGAGTGGTGCTCTAAAGTGACCCAAATCATTCAAGTCACCTTAAGCATCATCTATTCTCTTTCATCTTTTCATCGCTTCATGGAACTCGTTTCTCTACTGCTTTTTCTCGGTGTAAATCGAAGCACCCTTTCACTCATTACAATTTATAATTTTTAGTCAGTAACCAGCTATCCCTACTGTAACTATTGTATTATCTGGGGTTCTTTTACCAAAAGTAACGAAGCCCCTGTTTTTATCAATAAATGTTACTTTTACCACAAAAAAAAGACACCAAAACAATAACTCGGAATCTTCAAAAAAATGCACAGAAAATCATCGTTCCAGTGCAATTAATTATATAAACTTGGAACCAACCTTGTCAAGATATGGCGCCAGGTTTCTAGGACAACCACGCACAACCCTGATCAGTGTCCTAAGTGACACCAGATGAACAGGTGAATCAGATGCAGTAGACCAAATTTGGCTTTCTATTACTGTCAAAAATCCTGGTATATCGGCCATTGCTAGATTTGGGAGAAGAACTTCAACCAAAGTTTCCCGAATGCCCACTGAAGGGATAATTTGAACTAACTGATTTGCAGACAGACCACTCACATATTCCAGCTGGAGTAATACATCTTCAATGAGATGAGGAATTTCATTACCCAGACAAGTCTTCCACGTGCTCTCCATACCTTCGGCAAGTATCTCTGCAGCAGTGGAACTGTATTTCTCGTTCATGGACTTTACCAACTTTACTAATGAATGGACGACCAGCATTGGAAAGCTTTTCTTCACAAGACTGCGATACCAAATAGCTAGTGCTGCTGCAATTATAATATGAGAAGTCATTGCATCTTGGCTCGTTCCCCCTACGCAAGAAATCCAATCGTGCATTTCATAAGATTCTAACCAGGTGCGGATGTTGAATTCCTCTACTTGAGAAACCTCTTCGCTTTTAGGAATGCAGTCTGATGATATTATGTAATCAGACTTCTCATTCATACTCAAACCATCGAGTTCAGTGTCACCATCTCCCATTTCACTCAAACTTCCATGCTCGGTTGATCTTCCACCTCTTAGTGGTAGTGGAATTGCACGTGAAGCTGCACAATGGAACAAAGAACGAGCAGCCATACGTACAGGTTCACTTTCATCTTGCCAGAAGCTCACTAAAAGCTGAAAAATATATAAACAATCATGATGATTGTTGTTAAAATTATCAAAACAAATTTACAGTTCAAATAATTTAATTATTTCTGTTTCAGTTGTCTTTGGACTTGATATTTGCCTCTTACATTCGTTGATCAACTTTTTGCTACAAAGAGAGATCAGAATTAAGTAAAACAAGGACATTGCTAATTGTAATGTCAGAATACCAGATCAAAGTTCCAATTTCATTGTCTCCACCATATCTTATGAACAGGCCAACGACAGATTTTACATTAAGAACATTTAACCCAAGACACATGTCTTCAGTGTTTATTATTATCAAGCCAGCAAGCATAATATGTTAAGAGCGTCATGATAATATGGCCAGTGTAACATTACAAAATTTTAATTGTAGTGTGTATGCAATATCCTATTCCCATCATCGAGGCAATAAAATATGTTGTTATTTTGCACCTTAAACCATAAGATATTTTTTCTAATTTCTTTAGAAAGTTGAGTATGATACTGCATCATTTCATCACTTATCAGCACTTGAAATTCTTACCATTGATATATAAACTAAACATTGCCGGCACCACAATAGTTTTCTACCCAGAAGATAAGGTAATCATAGGTTTAACACGAGAATAGCTTTCCTTTGTTTACCGTTCATGACCCCCACAGTCATGAGATGATGTTTTATTGTCCAACAAAATACAAAAAAAAAAAAAAAAAAAAAAAAAAAAAAAAGAAGGAAGGAAGGTAAGTATGCTCTCTCCTCTCTCCCCTCTCTTCATCGACATCATTTGCCATCACAGCTCCGTTCAGTTTTTCAGTCTTCTCTGGTCAGCAAGTTTTCTTCAAAGATTCTTCTTCATCTCCGACTACCGTTGAGCCCTTTTTCGATATTGTCGCCTTCTTATTCCATCCCAAACTGACTTAGAAGCGTCTTCGGAGTCACTAGAATCACTAGAATCACGTTTTCAATGTGGATAATGCATATGATAAGTTCTTTGAGAAAATCGAGCATGGGCAAAATTAGTATGTTGAAATTCTTCTTCCTAACCACTTGAGTCTGAATCCCAACATTGTTTTTGGAAGTAAAATTGATTATCTTGCCTATAACAACTGCTAGTTTTTTTCTTAAACATCTTCTTTGATCGACAATATCCTTCTTCTTAGCAAAATCTTAAAATCTTGGTTGTTTCTTTTTTTCTGGAATGTCAAGGGTTTCCCTAATGAATGTGGGTTGTTTTACAACGAGCACAACTCACGAAGCTCCCCTCTGTGAATCGTTGTCACCAAGAGTTTCCCAGTCTTCCACTGGCGGCAGTCAACGTTGGCCCAGACAGTCGTTCTGATACCAAATTGATGTAGCCTAAAGAGATAACAAAGAGAATTCTCTCCAAGAATCAATATTGTGGATCTTTATTAGAATGAATAATGTGTTTGATACAAGAGGGGAAGGTTCCTTTTTATAGAGCTTTATTACAAGTGGGGGTAAAAAGGGAATTCACCTAGAATATTGCCTAATTACCCAATTAACCCCTATTCTTCTTACATCAATAGCTTTCCTTTGGTTACCGGTCATGAACCACCAGCAGTCAATGAGTAATTTTTCATTGTCCAACAAAATACAAAAAAAAAAAAAAAAAAAGAAGGAAGGTAAGTATGCTCTCTCCTCTCTTCTCTCTCTTCATCGACATCATTTGCCATCACAGCTCGTTTCAGTTTTTCAGTCTTCTCGGTCAGCAAGTTTTCTTCAGAAATTCTTCTTCATCTCCATCTATCGTTTTTCTAGCTTAAAGTTCCTTCTGCTCTCCGTTTGTTGTTTTTTGTTGAAATGGAGGTCGAAGCTGTAACGTTCACAGCTCATTCAAAGCTGAGACTTTTTTCGTGGAAGATGTTGCCACTAAACATGTTCTACCTCTTTCTATATCTCACTTGCAGTGGTATGAGCTAATCTATTTTTGAACTTCTTCAAGCTCCTTGTCACCATATTTTTCTGAAGAATGGTGTGATGATTCTGGTGCAACACCCCTTACGAAATTTTGTACTATCTCTGGTTGGATAATGCGCTGTGTCATTTGGCCTTCTTCGGGAAGACAAAATTTTATTCATGCACCAATGGGGGATTTGAAGAAGGGTTGGTATTCTTTTTTGGGAATGATCAGTAGTTTTTTTTAAAGAACGAAACAAGACTCGTCATTGATGAAATGAAAGAGACTAATGCTCAAAATACATAATTCCAAAAGGAAGATAAGAAAAAGAAAACCAAGAGAACATCGATAGAGAGAAAAATAAGCCTCCTAAACAATACATAAAATGTGAATAAATGAGCCAGCAAAATGATGGAAAAGAGTGCAACAGGATGAGACTTTGAGACGAGTCTACTTCAGACGAACAAAACACGTGAGACCATGAGAAATCTTCCAACTTACCAAGAACAAGGCCTATCAAACCAAATTACCAAGAACAAGGTGTCTGCAAAGAAAATGATAAGTGTTTTTTCCAAGAAATGGGTGTCTGCGAAATCTCTGAAACAACAAGACTCTTCGTGAGTATTTTCATTCCAAAGAGAGAAGGCTTAGCTTCAACATTCATCTTTACCCGCCTTTTGTAGCAAAAAGGAAATGTTAAGAGCTATGCAGACGTTGTGAAAGACAAGAAGAGTTTTCAGTCCTCTGCTTTGGTAAAGGAAAAACAGGCATCACTCCTCTGTTTTTGCTACAAGTCTACCAGTTCTTACAGCATCCCAAGGTTCTTATTGGGTCCACAAAAACAAGAAGAGTTTTCAGTCCTCAAAGTAAAGTGATTTTTCAAATCCAATGGGATTGTTCTATTTAAGGCAAGTTATGGAAGATGAAGGTATTGATCCACATATTCAAATTTCTGAAATGGATTTTTATAATTATATTCAGTCTCTTCCGTTATTTTCAAGAAATATGTTTGCAGTTTTTGATTTGATAATTTGGATGGCAATTTGGTTTTTTTTTTTTTTTTTTTTTTTTTGATAGAATCAACTGCTTTAATTGAGAATAGATGAAAGAATACAGGGGCATACAAAAAAAAAAACCAAGCCCACAAAACCCTTCAGAGAAAAGGTTTCCAACTAAGTAAAATATTTCCAAGAGAATAATTACAAAAAAATCTTCAAAACCGAAGCCCAAAGGGAAACATGAAACCTCACTAAGGACCAAAGCTCACAGAGTCTCTTCCCACACCACGAAACACTCTGTTGTTTATCTTCCCCAAAGATCCCACAGAATCGCACAAACCCCTGTGTCCCATGGAAAACAGCCTTTCTCTTTAAAAGGTGAATGGAGGAGGAACTCCCTGATCATCAAACGAACATCCTTCCGATGAGCAAGCGCAAAATCGAACTCCTGAAAGAAGTCATTCCACACAGATCTTTAGAGCCCTAAAGTGAGTTTGTGCTGCAAAAGAGAGTAGAGAGTCTGAGGGAAAGAGTTTGGAGGTCATTTGAGATCCCGAGGTGCAGATCAAGGCGAGATTGACTGGCGTCCACAACGGGAAATCACTTCGACAGTAGTGTTTTCCTCTTCTTCTCATTCTCTTTGTTGTGTATGTTTGTTAAATTGTATGAAAATATGTGTTTGACAACTATAAGCGGCTAGACTTCTTAGTTCTAGGGTGTTGCGTGTTGATGAATTTTATTATGGATTTAAATTAATGCATAGTAATTTTATGAAAATTGTGGAACAGAATGTTTTCCATTTTTTTTTTTTTTTTTGAAACAACTGCTTTCATTGAAAAAAATGGAATAAAAAGGCATCTAGAAAAAAACAAGCCCACAAAAACCCACTAAAAAAAGGATTTCCAACTAGGTAAAATAAAGTCGGGAATAATTACAAAAAACTTTCGAAACCGAAGCCCAAAGAGAAACATGAAACCTCACCAACACCCAAACCTCGCAATGGTCCCTCTCCACACCCCTAAACACTCTACTATTCCTTTCCCCCCAAAGATCCCACAATAAAGCACACACCTCCGCAAGCCCAGAAGCCGCCTTTCTCTTTGAAAGGCGAATGGAGGAAGAACTCCCCGATTGTCAACTGCACATCCCTCTGGCAAACAATCAAAAAATCAAACTCCTGCAAAAACCTATTCCAGATTGATCTCAAGAACTCGCACGCCCAAAGAAGGTGATCCAGGTTTTCCTCCGTCTTCCAACAAAGGATGCAACAAAAAGGACCCATTAACAAAGGTATCTTTCTCAAAACTCTATCCAACGTATTCACACGACCAAGTAAAACTTGCCAAGAGAAGAATTTGACTTTCTTAGGAATCTTAATCCTCCATAAAACATCAAAGACCGACTCAACAGTGGGAGAAGGGTCCAATAAGATCCTAAAGAACCACTTACAAGAAAATCTCTCTAAATGATTAGGACTCCAGACACGAACATCCCTTCTCCCAAGCCTAAAATCAAAACCCTCCACCAAGGAAAGAAGAGAGGCCACCTCCATTGTTTCCCTATTGGACAACGGCCGACAGAAACCAAAGGAGAAAGAGAAAGAGCTCCCCAACCAAACTAAAAAATTTGACACGAAAGCGTTTTTCATGGAGGGATATACTCTAGGAAATGCTAAAGAGAGGGGTTTATCCCCTGTTGGTGACATATAATTAAATTTGCCTTTACCCAGTAGCTTAAGCTTTTGGGTCAATCGGTAATTTAAGATGGTATCAGAGCGGGTGGTCCATGATGTCTTGTGTTCAAACCCCTGCAATGTTGTTTCCTCCCCATTTAATATTCATTTCCACTTGTTTGGCTCTTCTTCATATTTCAGGCCCACAAGTGAGGGGGAGTGTTGGTGATATATAATTAAATTTGCATTTACCCACTAGCTTAAGCTTTTAGGTCAATCGGTGATTTAAGATCCCCCACCCAATGATCCTCCCAAAAGAACGTCTCCTTCCCATCGCCCACCACATAGAAAACAAGATGGGAGAAAGAGGGGATCTGAAGAGAAATGTCTTTCCAAAGATTTTGGTGCATGCCTTTAACCCCTTTCACCACTCACTCAAAGGGATGGGGACCATGTTTGCTCACGATAATCTTCTTGCCACAAAGCTTTGAGCTCAAGGGCAAAACGCCAAAGTCATTTAGCCAACAAGGCTTTGTTTCGTAACCTTAAATTTCCAAGCTCTAACCCCTGCAGATTCACTGGCTTCCCCACCCAATCCCAGCTAACCAGATGGGATCCCTGCCCTTCATCAACTCCTTCCCAAAGGAAGTCTCTCTCATGAGCTTCTCAATGCTTTCGCAAACCGAAACAGGAGCACAAAAAAGAGAGAAATAATAAATGGGGATGCCACTCAACACCGATCTAATTAAAGTTAATCTCCCAGCTTTGGAAAAGAAACTTTTTTTTCACGAAGCGAACCTTTTCCTTATCTTCTCAAGAGGAGCATTCCAAAAAGAGATGGCTCTTGGATTACCCCAAGGGGGAGACCAAGGTAGGAAGAAGGAAAGGAACCGACCTAGCAACCCACCATGTTCGCCCATCTTCAGATCTTATCCTCATCACAGCTAATACCCCAAAATCTGACATTTGCTCCTATTAATTTTAAGCCCCGACATCGCCTCAAAAAAACCTAAGATGTGGTTAAAGATAATGAAGGAATCCTCTTTGCCAAAACAGAAGAACACCTTCCTTAAACGGTGAGTCTCATTTGAATAATGGGGGAAGGTTTGGAGGCCCCTTCTACCCAAATTGAAATTCCTAAAGAGGTTTTTGGCTTTGATAGGAACAAATCCCCTAGACTTGATGGATTTACTATCGCCTTTTTTTAATATAATTGGGAGTGCATTAAAGACAAGCTTTGGAAATTCTATACTAAATTTCTTGAATGATGTATCATTGACTTGGTGATGAGTGAGACCTATGTGTGCCTATCCCTAAGAAAGATAAGGCTAACAGAGTTTAAAGACTTTATGCCACACAAACTATAGATAGTACTAAATCCATTCCAGAAAACGATCAAAAGAGAAGAAAGAATCCCTAAAATGACAACCATTTTGTGGTGGACGTTCAAAGTAGACTTGTTTTTGTTGGTGGTGAGAAGGGTTTGGTGGAGGGTTTTAACGTGGGGAAGGAGTCCATTCACTTGGCATACCTTCATTTTGTCGTTGATACCCTTTTCTTCTATTCGAGGAAGGAAAGTTCTTTTGTTAATCTTAGTAGGTTCTTGTCGTTTTTTAATGTACTTCTAGTCTTAAGATTAACAGGGGGGAAAATTCCATTATAGGCCTTAAGTTGTTACCCCTCTAAATTAAAAATTAAGCTATTGAGCATCCTTGGTTTGTTGTGAGGTGAGCCACATCCCATCCTCCTATCTTGGACTTCCTTTGAGGGGCAATCCTCAAAGCTCGCCTTTCTAGAATCCTATCTCTAAGAAGAATAGAAGATCCAGAAAAGTTTGTGTGGAAGCATGGCTTCTTCTAAAAAGGAGGAAGACTTACTCTCATTCAATTTGTTCTGAGTGTGATCCCAACTACTTCGTGTCCCTTTTTCGAAGTTCGGTGTCTGTTAGTAAGCCTCTTGAGAGCGCTGTAAGGAACTTTTTGTGAGAGGGGATCAGGGGGAGGGTCTCACTTGGTTAATTGGGAATTAGTAGGGAAGCATGTGGAACAATGAGGATCACAGATTGAGAGCCTGAGATTACATAACGAAGTGCGTTTCTTCATGGAGCCTGATGCTTAGGATAATGTGTTAGAGTTGTCACCATAGTCTACGGTATTGTAGAGTTTATTTAAATTATTCAACATGTGTTGGGTCATTGTTTCAAAATTTCCAGGAAAATTGGATTGGCTGCTGACTGAAAATGTACTCACAAAAAGTTAAGATGATTCATAGGAATTTTGGTTAGAAAGGACTGTATGAATAGGAGAATATTTAGGGAGGAAAAGGGTTTCAAGTTAGCAAAACAAAGTGCTCTCAGTTGGTCTAGTCTAGATAATTGTTTTGTAATTAACACATACTGGGACCATTTTATGTAGCGGGCAGGAAATCAGTAAATAAAATTTTACTAGTTGAATGAAAGTTGCTGTTTCGGGAAGAAATGCATGTCACCCCAATAATATAATTTTCAGTTGCATCAATATTTTATTTATATAATATTGTCTCCAAATATATTAAATTGGAAAAGAAGTAAATAATTAACCATAGCAACAAGTATACCAATTCAACTACAAGAGTGTACAGATCTTCCAGCAATGTCCCGCAAAAGTAACAAAATACCTTTTTCTAATATAAGAATGGACTAGGTCATGAAGTGTCTCGGGTCAACATACAAAATGAGAAAAGTAAGCAAAGATGTACCTGAAGTAAAGGCGGCTTTATATCTGGAACTTTGTCCACAAAATTTCTCATATAGAAAGCTGCCAGCGCACTGCAAAGTAAGAGAGAGACAGAGTGAAATATGAACAAATCTAGATGGTCCACGGGACCACGTGAGTTAATAAAACCTGCAGAGAGAATTGCAAGGGATATTCACTTTACATGCAACATTTCCATAAACTCAATCTAAGACATACATGACAGGAGGAAACAACTTGTAAGTCTAGAAAAGTTATATATGGAGTAGCAAAATGGATGCTTCTGGCTTTATACTTTTCTTAATATTTGAAATAATTTAACTCACTGATCCATTTTGCATAAGGAGAAAAGTAGGTAAGCCTACTAAGTAGGGAAGTGTTTTTTGCTAATTAGTGGGGCCATTCTTTAATAACTGTATTAGTATGCTAGTGTTAGGGAAGGGAATACTTAGAAGGCAAGCATGTGAAGAGATGGCATTCAATTAGTAAGAGTATTCTATCTTACGGTCAGCTCTAGGAACGGAGATTTGGCCTCTCAGGGAGCTCCTTTTCATAGTACTTTGAATGTTGTTCTTACTAAAGCTTCTTATCAAGATATTAAAGATTGCATGCACTTTCATAGTACTATATATATTAGGTAAAGTAGTAATTAAACCAAACGGACAACAATAGACAGGTAAATAACTTCCGAGTTCAGGGTTGCAGCTTGCAATTACTTATTTTAAATTTGGGGCACATTTTTTGCTCATAAAAGATTAAATTACTAGACTGCTTATGCCGTAATTTCATTAACCTGCTGGCAGATGAACCTGAGTGAAACAAGCTAATCATGTGTTGAGCAAGAGACAGAATCATGAGTGACCTCATAGCACAAAATTCTGCGGATGACTTCCAAAGCTGAAATTGAATTTCAAGAGTCAGAAGAAATATAGCAGGGAACAAATGTGAAAATGCCCCATTATTCAACACAGATCACCCAGACTACCTCAAGAACAGCTTTCATTCCAGGAAATGACACTGTTAGTGAACCTTTATCCCCCTGCAAACCAGAAGCCACCACAAAGCTCTCTGGTTTTTTCAACTTCATGTCAGTTACTAGCAAATTGTCAAGATCACTGTCAACACCCCATATGTGCAAAAAGGACAAGCTGAACCGAATTAAACATTCTTCATACAAACTAATCCAGTTAAGCTCTTCACTATAATCGGTTGAAATTTCATGGACCAAAGAATCGTCCATTTTCTTATCCCTGGCACTCGGACTTGACATCCTAGCTTGCTGATCCTTAGGAATTGCAGTATCTTGAAGATTACTTATATTTGCTAATGACTTAGACTTCTGATTGAAAGACATTAATGCTGTAAGATCGAAGCTCATTGTAGCAATCCCAGGGAAGGGACAAGAGCACTTGATAGAATGCTTTCCACTCTCAAAATTATAGAGAGCGTTTAGAAATGATTTGGCAGACTTCCGTCTTCTAGCATGTCCATTGGACGTATGTGATTCTACCTTATTACTCAGATCTGCCATTGCCTTTAATGTATCAGTGGACTTACCATAGCTTGAAAGAGAATCAGAAAGACTCCCATCTTCGACTGTTGTAAAGAGTAGAGATGAAGCAGAGGTATTCCCATTCAGAATAGAGCCAGAAAAGTTCTTGCCAATTCCTTTACAAAAATTTTCGAATACTGACTGAGATGCTGTCCCGGGAATAATCCGCTCGCGAGCACCCGTCTTAATATCCCAAATATACAATATATCAACTGTATCAGAAGTACTGGAATGGTTACTACACATGCATGCAAATAAACCTCTTACACTATCCCACACAACCTTTTCAGGATAGTTGCGATGTCCAGGAAACATTCTCTCCACCTTTAAAGTCTCTAAGGAAGTAAGAGCAACACAAGAATCCTCACCAACTGAAAGAAAACAATCACTCCAAGGAAGATTGGTATGAGCAGGAGGAAGAATTATCTGCCTCACAGGAGCCACATGGTGGTGCATTACCATGACAAGATTCCCAGATTCGAGATCCCAAATTCGAATGGTGCAATCCATGCTTCCAGATAATAGAAATTGTTCATTACTTTTGCTCACTAACCGATGAACCGCCAAACATAGTACAGGTCCAGTGTGACCTGAAAGATATAGTTGTGGTACATGATGATTCACTTCATAGTGTGGACTTCCTCTATGAGAAGACAACCCCTGGAACAAATCAAGTTTTAAAATTTGTACATCACCACTAGAGTAGCCATAAACAACTGCATAAGGAGTAGATAAACTATCAGAAATAACCATAGAAGAGGATATTATTTGTCCCTTCTGTACAAAATTGTTAGAGTCACCAAAATATATATCATTTACACTTTCAGAACTAGAATCAGATTTCAACCCAGATCCAACACCATATTTCCCGACAAATTCACTGTGGCAAGTAGAATCTTGACTCCATTCTGTCAATGAACTAGATTCACCAACCATTCTGCATTTCAACGGTTTTCCATGAATAAGATGTTTCTCTTGTAGTGACCAGACTGCGATAGTAGAAGTCCAATGAAAAGGCTCTTCAATTTGAGAGCTAAGTGATTCAATGCGGATGAGATGTTGATTTAGTTGAATGAACAATATTGACAATCCCACATTTGAGGAATTACAAGATGCAGGAATTTCATAAAGAGGTTTGTATTCAAATATCTTATTTGTAATTGATATCATGTAGACAACTGCATGACCTCCAGAATTCCACACAGCAAATTTCTCAACAAATGTTTCATGGCATTCCTGGTTATTCATGATATTCAATTCATCTCTACCATCAAGAAACATTGCTCCAGAAACATGAGCTTGAGAGGTAAACCCATCAATGCCAAAAATACTGTCCGCAAAAGAAACCTCTCCAACCACGAGACCACTGAGTAGAAGCTTGAACACACAACGATCAGGCAACAAAAAGGCAATAACATTGTGTTGAGTGGCAACTGACACAACCTGGCCTCTCTCATTCAATAACTCAGTCCAAACAGGAATATCCACTTGCGAACAGTTGTGCAAGCTCGCCTCATCCACTTCTTGATCAGATTCCTTAGATAACGAAATCATCTGCAGCCGACCAAATGAATCAACTAAAGCTGCTGAATAATTTCCCTCATCCGTTAAAGGTGAGACTATGGCCATATACCTCAAGGAGCCAATAGACAAAGTTCCATGCACAACAGTTTCAACAATGGTAAGAGTATATGTATCAACAATGACGACAGAGCATTTGGAATGCTTTTTATGCTGATATTCTCTATCAGCTGAAACCTCCGTCCTTTCAGCAGAATCAACTGAGTGATTATCATACGAATGAGCACTATCAACAAAATAGCATCCAATGCATACATATCTTGGTTTTGACGGAATCGTACGCACCATGGATGGACTCCCAACCCAAGCAGGAAGTTTTCTTCTGCGCCTGCAATGTCCACTTCTCCTGCTCCAAATGCACAGCACACCATCAGAACACGCACTTACCAGTGCACCACAAATTTCTGAAGTGGAGTTCACCTCGGCATTACTTGAAATATCTGTCTTACCCGTCCCCGAGATAACAGGGTAACAAATGCCAAGATCCGCTATTGTCGCAGCATGGCCACACAATACAGCAACCGGTTCAATTTCCTATCGAGAGGAGAAGTGATTATCGAGCTACATGATTTACAATCAATCCACGGAGCAAATATATCATTCTGGAAACAAATTAGAAAACAGACAGAGAACAGTCGGCGAAGAATTACACGAACATTTAACGAGATAAATTATCGTAAACAGAAGATAATACCACAAGCTGACCAGTATAAGCTGAATTATAATGTCGAACCAGAAAAAATAAATGCAATAAAGATTGAGAACAACAAAACTGTTAACCGATCTATCTAGACAAGCTAATGAGTCTCAATTGTCCTTCTAGAGATGATGAGCTTAAGATTATAATCGAACGCCGAGTTTAGCTAATGGCTACTCGAGTTACCGTGCTGGAATCGGAGATTGATAATTTCCACCAGATGATTGAGCCATCGGATCCGCCGGTGTAGAGAGTCGGAGGTTGGCTCAGCACGGCTGTGGCGGTGACTCTGTGCGACAGAGGCGTGCTGGACCATATGCACGCTACGGTCTGGCACTTCATGACTCGGTGAGTTGAAAAAAATACGTTGTAGTTGCACTCGCAAGAGAACACAGAGCGAGTGAGCCACAGAACGAGCTCTTCATGTGGAACGACTCAGTGCCGGAGCTAGGTGGCCGTGGCCGGTTGAAGACGACTGAATCGGAAATACGTTCTCGCCGAAGTAGTTGATGACATGGTGGGACGTAATTGAATACTAGAGAAACCGGCTTAAACTCCATCTCAGATCGGCCCACGATTGATTGGATCTAGCGAGCCGGCCAAATTTTGGGCCCAACGACTTAGCCTGTGTTTTGGATATTCTCAGGGGCTCTTTAACATAAAATGACTTAAAAAAAGGCGTTTAATGTCTTTGAACATTTCATTAAAAAAAAAAAATCTAAATTAGCCTCCCTATTTTCATTAATATAAGTGATTATTTACAATTTAGCATTCACCTATATTTTATATATATATAAAAATAAACAAATAAACCTAGGTTTGTATGTATCTCTCCCTCATGTATAGCATAGAAATTCGTGTATTTTCAATCTTTTCAATCTTTTTCTCAAAACCCTAATTATTCTATCTTCTTCAATCTCTCTCTCAAAACTCTCTCTCATCTTTTCGGTCGCCGCCTTCCTCCCTCAGACTACCCTGCCACCATCGACGACATCGTTCTCATCATTCAGCACGTCGTCCGTCGTTCCCACCGTTTAAGTTTCAGCAGTTTTCGTCTACACTGGTGGTCGTCGTTCCCATCTGCACCAGTGGTCGCCGTCTCCGGTTTGCTTAATCGTCGGTCCATAGTGAGTTTTTTTTTCTCGATCTTTTCGAGCCAAACTTCTCCGATCTCACTCCAACTCCCTGTCGCCAAGATCCAGCCGCCGCACCCCAGATCTCGCACCTGTCACCAATCGCCGCTGTCGTTGTGGGTTTATATGTACTTTTCTACTTTTTATATATATATTTATTTATTTTTTATATATAAGGTGATTTTTCGATATATACTGTGATATATATCTTCAATTTTTATTGAGACTTTCTGTTTTATGATATATACACTAATATATGTTGAATATTAAGTTCATTTGAAATTTATATACCATAGTAGATAGCTTTGTTTATTTGAAAATCATTAGAAAGCTTCTGTTAAATTTACTTAAATGGAATTTAGTCAATCTTACTGGTATATTTCATATATTGGTTATAATATTTGCAAACATATAATCGTTTTCGATATATACGGTGATATATATCTTCAATTTTTATTGAAACTTTTTGTTTTATGATATATATACACTAATATATGTTTAACATTAAGTTCATTTGAGAATTATATATCATACTAGATAGAATATAAACTATAGTATATGAGATAATAATGTGAAATACAAACGAACTCAAAATAAACAAGGAACTATAATAGACAAACTCAAATAAGACAAACCATCATATAAAAATTGCATTAGAATGACATGTATATCAGACATTCGGTGAATATATTACATGCACACATAAACGTTGCCTAATTAGAAGTGCATATATATTAGAATACCTCGGATATATACCAAATAAACAATGTAATATTGCATGAAAACAAATAAAACTCAAAATAAACAGTGAAATATAACACATAATATAAAAAAGCAAACGTTAAATAATATCAAACAATATCAATGAAATGATTGATACTTAAAAGGAAAAATAAAAAAAATATTAAATGCATTTTCTCTCTCTAATTGAGAATGGAAAAAAATATATTAAAAATATTTTCTCTCAACAATTGAAAGTGTGAAGAAAATCATATTAAATTCAATTTATCTCTCAATCATAAATGCATTTTCTTTCTTAATCATTAAGGGAACTTCGTAAATAAGAAAAATAAATATAAGATTCGGACATAAAAAAATAAAAATGGTAAATTTGTCCAAAAATAACACTAAAAACCTTTTTTAAAAAAAAAAAATTCAAATTTAAAGACATTTTAGAAATATAGGGTCCAAAGATGATCATTTATGTAAAAATATCTATTATCAGGTTGCTACATACATGGTAGTGACCTTGTTGAATAATTTTTCATGTTGAAACTTTTTTTTTAAAAAAATATCATGTTGGTTCATATACTTTGATAGTTTTTCTATTTGAGTCTTTATACGTTTAAATGTTCAATTTTAGTACATATACTTTTAATAAAGAGAAATTGCCAAAAATAGTTTAAAAAAAATATGGGGGTTAAAATATGTAGGATGCTTTTTATTTTTAAAGATTAATAGTACTCTTTGAGGTGGGAAATGACTATTTTGTCCAAGTCTCAACTCCTCTCTCACTAGTTTCTCTCAACTTCTCTCAAACTCTAGTATCACTCTTCATTCTCCAAAATTTATACTAATAATATACATTCATGCTATAGATTTTGGATTTTCCTATTTTTTCTCAACATCTTTTTGGCAATTCATTCTCTTACTTTTTTTTTTTTTTGCAACTTACGTAGTAAATTTTTTTTTTCATATTTTTCATAGATTTTTAATTGAAAAATTACTATAAATAGAAAAAATATCAAATTATTTACAAATATAAATTTTTTTTAGTGTCTATCAATGATAGATTGCGATAGAATTTTATCGTTTTCTATCGTTCAAGCAAATAAATTATATCGCTTGAGCGATATAAAGCGGATCTATCATTGATAGTCAATAAAAAAAATTTATATTTATAAATAGTTTGACTCATTTTTCTATATTTTTTAAAAGAGTCCTTTTTTATTTTCTTATTTATTTTTCTCTCGCGTTTTTTCCGACCAAATTTTTTAACGTTTTCTACAACTTACCTTGTGTTTTTTTTTTACAATTTTGTTATTTTGAGTTTTTTAACTTATTTTCATTTACCGTATTTTTTTCAATTTCAGTTTTTACAGTATTTATAGTTTACAATAGTGGTTTTTTTTTCCTCAAACCTTCTTGATGCGAGAAACATTTTGTCCATCATTTCGAATTTTTTTCTTGCAACTTCTCGTGGGATTTTTTTTTTTTTATAAATAAATTGTTTGCATGCTAGCATATCATCCATTGTTTGATGAACCTACTCATATCACTAAGACCAAAAGATTTAAATTCAAATTGGGTTTGCATCTTGATGTGCTTGAATTTTCTCACCACGAGAACGTGCAAGATTTACATAAACTTAAATTTTGAGGTTCTTAAATTTTTCTTGTAGTTTGTCATAGCAAAGAAGTGCGAGAAAATTTATAGAAACTCAAAATTTGAGGTGTTGGACTTTTTCTCGAAGCTTTTCGCAACAAGAAAGTGCAAGAAAATTTATATAAACTTAAAATTTGAGATAGTGGATTTTTTCTCGCCACAGAAAAGTGCAAGAAATTTTATACAAACTCAAAATTTGAGGTGTTGGAAATTTTCTCCTAGTGTTCACACCGAAAAAGTGGGAGAAAATTTACAAAAACTCAAAATTTGAAGTGATGACACTTTTCTCGCAACTTCTCGCAGCGAGAAAGTGTGAGAAAAGTTACATAAACTCAAAATTTTAGGTGTTGAAATTTATTTCTCTCACTGCTTCTCGCAACATAATCTCTTTTAGGTGCAAGAAAACTAACATAATCTCAAAATTATAACATTCGGTTTCTTAAATAAAGTTTATCAAATTTTCATAATATCTAAAGAAAATTAATTACCCGATCTCAAATGAGAAAGTAGGAGAAAAGAAAGGTGCTTAAAATTTTCTCGCACCTTCTCACAATGAGAAAGTGAGATAAAAATTTCAAAAGAGGTCCTAGAATTTTTCTCATACTTTCTTACTGTGAGAGGCTGCGAGAAGAAACAAATTAAAATTTTTCTTGCACTTTCGCTACGAGAAGCTGCAAGAAAATAGGTGCGAGAATTTTTCTTGCACTATCTTGCTGCAAGAAGCTACGAGAAAAGAAGTGCTAGAATCTATAAGAAAAATTCGAGCACCTCAAATTTTGAATTTCTATAAATTTTCTCACACTTTCTCACTACGAGAAACTTCAAGAAAAATTCAATTCAATAAGGATATACACATTATCAATGAATTCTTCAAATAATATATAAATTAATTATAAGTCTCAATACATTAGGATATTTTTCATTTTTTTCGTCTCATATCTCATACTCTACCATATCGAACTAAAATCTAAATATGGGTCATCCTTAAATCATCAAAAAGTCTTTAATTCTTGCAAAAACTAAAAAGAGAAAAATTAAAACAAAATTTTCAACAATGTTGCGAGATAAAAAAAAAAAGTAGCTAAAAAAAAGAACTTAACCTAATATAGCTCAATTAATGAATGAGAGTGTGAGACTAAAAAATCTATAATAATAAATAGAAATCATAAAAATTCACCAGAAAAAGAATATGTTTGAGTGAAAGTTCAATTTTCTAACAATATTGTTCCGAGAAAAAAGGAGTTTGAATTTTTCTTGCAGTTTCTCGCTGCCAGAAGTTGCGAGAAAAAAAGTGCTGAAATTTTTCTTGTTGCGAGAAGTTGCAAGAAAAAAGGTGTTAGAATTTTTCTTGTTGTAAGAGTTGCAAGAAAAAAGGAGTTTGAATTTTTCTCGCACTTTCTCACTGCGAGAAGTTGCGAGAAAAAAAGTGTTGGAATTTTTCTCGCACTTTCTCGCAGCGCGAAGCTGTGCTGAAATTTTTCTTGTAATGTATGTATATATTATTTGAAGAATTTAATAATAATGTGTAAATGACTCATACTAAGTGAAGTTACATCTTGGGCAAGACATTTGAAGTGTATTGGAAACAAATGTGACAATATTAGGTGTGTTGGAAATTTTCTTGCACTTTCTGGCTGCAAGAAGTTGCGAGAAAAAATGTGCGAGAATATTCTTTTAACAACTTTTTTCACTACTTTGGGAGGTAGGACATTATTCTAATAGACCTCCTTCATACTTTTTTTCGTCCCTCATCTCATACTCCACCATAGTGAACTAAAATCCGAACATGAGTCATCCTTAAATTATGGAAAAGTCTTTAATTTCCTATGAACATGAGTCAGAAAGTTGTTGCGAGATAAAAAATATTAGCTAATAAACTATATAAAACATGTCTAAACTCATCCTAAATCATCTAAAACACATATAAAACTGATTTGGAGTTAGGCGTTTTGATTTTGGAAGTTGAAAAGTTGTTGTGAGATATTGCGAGATGTTGCAAGATAAAAATAATAGTTAATAAACTATCTAAAACACGTCTAAACTCACCCTAAATCACCTAAAACACATACAAAACTGATTTGGAGTTAGGCGTTTTGAGTTTGGAAGTTGGAAAGTTGTTGCGAGATGTGAGATAAAAAACAGTAGTTAATAAATTATCTAAATATGTCTGAACTCACCCTAAATCACCTAAAACACATATAAAACTAATTTGGAGTTAGATGTTTCAAGTTTGGAAGTTGGAAAGTTGTGAGATATTGCAAGATGTTATAGGATAAAAAAAACAATAGCTAATAAATTATCTAAAACATGTCTAAACCTTCCTAAATCACCTAAAACAAGCATAGAATTGATCTAGGGTTGGCCATTTGAAGATAGGAAGTTGCCTAGAATATTTGTTGTTTTTAAAATATAACATAATACATAAACCTAAAAAAAAAATCATTTTACCAACCTAAGAAATAGTTCAGTTGGTTAAATCATGTGTCATTGCTTGAGAGGTTTTGTTTTAATTCAACAATTTATGAAATGAAAGATTTAAATCGTTGACATTTTAATTGAATGTAAAGTTTGTACATTCTTATAATGCAATTTATAAGAAATCATTCATATTTTATAATCAATAGAGTGAGACACGATTTAGCTATTGAACACCAATTATGATTTAAGCATAACTAAATGAGATTAGACACAAATTATCGTATCATAGATTGGTTGTTTAATTTCTCACTCTCCAATTATTGAACTAAAATAAATTTAGCTATCCAATGAATGCGCTACTATATTTTTTCTTCAGAAAATGGAACTAAACAATGGTCATTGAAAATATAGTGGAACTAAACAATGGTCTACGTCTATCACACGTCAATTAAAAATATATGTATGTTATTTTCTAATTTAAAAACAAAAAACAAAAAAAAAGCATACTTAGTATTTTCACTATTTATGGAAAAAGTATTAATTCCAAATTTTCAAATTTGTAAGGTATTTTGGTAAAATGATTTTATTTTATGTTTTTAAATATCTTTGATAAATAATCTAAATTATATTTTTGAAAATATTGATGTTTAGTGAGAGAGTATAGAAGTTTTAGAGTTTATAAGTTATAATGAATTTACTTTTATTTGAAGTTATACTGATGTATATTTATAAAAGTAGATGTCCTAAAGTTATCTAAAATAGGGTTTAGAATCAAATCAAGATAACCATTCAACTCACCAGCCATACATGTCCTATTGAACATTTTGTTATGTGTGACTTCGACCTTGATTGAGGCCAAGCAGTAGCACATTAGCATGTCCCAGGCCCAAGCCAACACTCTGTAGGCCTATTTTGGTTTATGGTGTTATTTTTGGCTCGAATCTTATAATTTTCGCAATTGTCGCTCATTTTTCTGTTTGATGATAATAATGTATTAGGTCCAAAATCACTCATAACAAAATAGTATTATACTATATAAATCTAACAAAATACTATTTTCTTTTTAAAATTTAACCATTTGTAGAGTGAAAACAGAATTGTCGATCTTCAAACCAATAATGCATATCTAAAAATACAAAATAACAACAACAACCTATGATTTTAAAAAAAATTCAAAATGTAAATTTGGTCCATGAAGTTTGGTGTTGATGTCCATTTAATCTCTAAATTTTAAGACATAGACTTTAGTCCGCGATTTGTAAAATAATTTTAAATAATCGATAACTTACTTTAACCTAATTAAATGCTAATTGAACCATTCACTATGTGTTGATGTAGATGAGTTGAAGTGGTATTTGATAATTAATATTAGGGGTGTTCAAAAAATCTAATGACCCGAAAAACCTGATCAACCCAACCCAACTCGACAGTTTGGATTGGTTTGGGTTCAAATAAATGAAAGAGTTGACCAGATAAATAGCAGATTTTAAAATTTCATTTAGAAAAATAGCAAAAAGTTTTCAAAATTGTAAAAATAGCAAAACGATTTTTTTAAATAAACAATATTAATTAGCTAATGTCCAAACTACCCCTGCAGACTAAAATTGATAAAAACCTACATGACAATCTAAAACAAATCTGAAAAGAGCTAAACCAATGCAAATACACTATATTTAAGTATTTTACATGTTACTAATTACACGCAAATATAGATACACAAAAAGAAATAAAAAATATATTGCTATAAAAATGAATTGAGTCGGACACATGTTTAAAGCAAGCAACCAATTGATGGAGGATTACAATACAGAAAACAATATCAGCATGGTGGTTTGTGGTTGAAGTAGAGAGTGAAATAAGAAGAGGAAAAAGAAAAGAGGAGATGGATCTTGTTGCATTTAACTATTAATGATAGCATCACAGAAAAGAAGAAACGATTGAAGGAAAGAAAAACATAGATGGGAGTTGTATGACTGTCGATTAGAGACTCATGAATGAACAAAAAAGGTGAGAAAAAAGAAAAAAAAAAAAAACACACCTTAACCTGGTGGTATGGTATTCGGCTGCAAAAGGGTAAAACAACAAAGGTGGGATGAGAGAAAAAAAGTAGCCAGTAAGGTTACGTTTTTTTTCCCTTTATTTATTTATTTTTTTCCTTTTTATTTTTATGAATTTGAATTATATTAAAATTGGTTTCTAAAACAAAATCTAGAACACAAAATTAAATGTAAACAAAATCAAATAATTTGAGACAATTATTTTAAATTCACAAGATATCAAAATTTTACGGTTTATATACCAATGATATATTATTATATTATTATATTACATTTTAAAAAGTATAAATTATATAAATAGTAATAATATAAACGAAAAAATGCATGAAAAAAAAAATTAGATAAACCAAATATAAATATTTAAATGTATTAAAAAAATTGAAAAAAAATTAGATAAAACATTAATCAATTCATAAAATAAAAGGTTACAAAAAACTGAATTTGATAACAAAATGTATAAAAAAAAATCGAAAAAGAATAAGATAACCCGAATTTTATAAGAAAATGTATAAATTAATCGAAAAAGACTAAGATAAAATCGAATATAATAACAAAAGATAGATTTGGATAAATATTCATGGAGAAAAATCAGGAAAACACAAAATTCCGTTATAATAACGAATCACGAAAAAAATGATGGTTAAAATCTCATAATTAAACATTACAATTACATTGTATGTGTAAACCTAGATTAATTATATCTCATAGCTTCATATTGCTATTACACTGTATGTATAACTATATACTAATTAATTACCAGAATATACTGGTATTAATGGAGAAAAATCAAAAAGTACAATATTAGGTTATAATCAAAACTATTTTGAATATTAAAAATAAATTTGAATTCAATAAAATTTGATAATAAATATAAATTCAAATTATAAATCCAGGGAGAAAAATAAGGAATTAATTGGTAAAGTAGTTATCAAAATCTATTTTGAATATTAAAAATAGTGTTGAATTAAAAAATTGAGCAAAATTCAAGGGATGGCACTATATTCAGGTTTGAAATCGAATATGTTTATTTTGGCTATCAATCCAGCTGCACAATTACACTATATTTAAATATCGATTTATGAATCAGGCTCGTCAATTACACTGTATTTAATTTGTCAAATGTACAAACCAACCAAGGCAAAATATGTATTACAGGAAAGTCACCCATGTGCTTTGCACACATTTTGCCATAAATCTTATTATTTCCATTTTTTTGACATTAATCCAAATGACATCTTATTTTTTTCTATTATTTCTCTAAATGAAAATTTTATGGGTTATGTTTGTTCATGGGTTCACCTAAAATAACCCAACTCAACCCAACCCGAACTTCTTATTACTTCTAAAAAAATATGTCTTTTACTTATGATACAATTATATATACATGTATTTATTTTAATTTTATTTAATTTCATGATTTTTTAGATAATTTATTCTTCAATAACTCCTAAAAATAATTTTTAGCATTTTGGAAAGAAAAATAATTCATAATATAAATTGAAATTGAGTTCTTAATCTTAATTCAACATATAAAAATAATTAAATAAAAATTTTACATATTAACATTTTACTTATTATTAAAAAAAATATTTAAAAAAATGATCTGACTAAATTGAACCAACCCAACTCTAAAAAGGTTAGGTTCATTCTTTAATAAGGGTTATATGAGTTGAAGAAAATTACCAGCTGAACAATTGAGCTGGATCTAAAAGTATTTCAACCCAATACAACCCAACCCACAAATACTCCTAACTAATAGGTTAGTTAGCCTTTTTTGTTAAGAGTTGGTTTGTATTTGATTATTCATTAAGTGGTGTTTGGTATTATGCTAACTAAGATGATTTGCATTTTGATTATTTGACAAATAAATTTAAAAAAAGGAAAATTTTCACCTATAGAAAAAATGTCAAATTATTTATAGAAAATAGCAAAAAAAATACTGATAGACATTGATAGACTTCTATCAGTATCTATCAGTGATAGACTTCTATCATTTCTATCACTGATAGACCTTGATAGACTTCTATCCGCGTCTATCACAACTATTAGAAAATTTTGCTATTTTGTATAAATAGTTTCTCTTATTTTTCTATTTTTAAAAGTTTTCCTTTAAAAAATTAGTTAAATAAGTAAATATAATAATATTTATTAAGAATTATCAGTCAAGTCCTACTTATCATTCATCACAATTCACAATACACAAACAATCGACCACCGTCACGGTTGATGTCCTAGTGATGTGACAAAGAAAAATACTTTGGTATTCCCTGAGCTACAACTTGTCTAATAGTTTTTATTTTTTATAAAAAAATAATTTTTTTTTAATTTTTTCTTTATGTTAAAGAAAGAGAAGTACGGGAATGTTACACCTAATCATTGTATGATAAATCCATACACACACTTCAAATCAGATCTATGAATCAAACTAGCAATTCAGATATTGAAACCATTCATTTTAGCCTCCCTGAAGTCTTTGAGTGGGTTTGAATTGTTTCAAAGAATGGCTTGCTGGTAGCTAGAGGAATTGAGCTCAAAAGTAGTGCTCATGTCTAATTCGAATCAAGGCTTTAAAAATCCAAATTGAATTGACAGAGTAAGAAATCCCCATCCAACGTCTCTGCTCTGGATGAGAAAATTGGGTGAAACATCAAAATGAAATCCACTCCTTAGATTTTGTAGTTCCATGAGAAGATTTAATGAAGAAATTTAACCCACTGAATATGGAAAAAGCCCCACATCAAAATCAAATCCACCCTTGGACTTCCTGGCTCCATAATTCTATTGAGACTGATGCCACGTTTACTAAGCTGTAATAAAAATTAGTGTAATCATAATAGAATTTCATTGATGGATTAATTGTAATGAGCCTAAATCACAAATGTAATTGGATTGCAAAATTTATTGTTATCGTTACCGTTACCTTTTATCTCTGAGGAACAGTAATGGTAACGGTAATGATACGATATAATTTTAGGCGCACTTGGATTGTGCATCCTCCACTCGTCAATCAGTTTGCATTTTTTTATTACAAATTTTGAAGTGTGCTCCATGGGTCAGCACGGATGCATACACAAGTAAACAACACCAAAGATAATTAAATGAGGCCTACTTTTCACATTACCATTGATTTATTACGTTTTCATTGACGTAAATATAGTCTGAGTGTAAATAAGACTTGTTGGTTGAAATATAGTGTAAATAATCGCATGACTCCATGAAGTATATAGTTTGATTCAATCAAAAGATCAGAAACAATAATCAAATTTGCTACCAAGATGGTGAAGGAAAGAAGGATTGAAGTATGATTCTACACCAAGTTGATTTCAACGAATTGGATCAAGATCAATAGAGAAAGTTCGTGCTATTGACAAAGAATTGAAGGGTATGTTTGAATTGACTAGAGAAAAAAATATTTTTTTTCTAATTTTTTTAGTTAAACTTTTTTGATAAAAGCTTTTTAAAATAAAATTTGAAAGTATTTCAAAAGTTATTTTGAATGGTGTTTTAATTTTTTTTCTTTTCAAATGACTTATTTTCAAAATTAAACACTTAAAAAGTTAAACCAAATGCACTCGAAAGCAAGCGTACGAATATACCTTCACAAGAAAAAGAATTTTCATCCAATACCATACTGAGATAGAGTTGTAAATAAGACTTGCTGGTTTTATTAATTGACAAACGTGTGTATATATATAGTCTTAAAGAAGCAATTAACAAATAATTAAGAAAGTAACAAACTCATCACTTATAAACAAAATGTTAAGCTCTAATACATTCCAATGCAAGATGGAGAGAATTCAACTTCAGTGCAAATAGAACCAAAATAGAAGATTCAGCCGATGGAGGTGAGCTAAGAACTAGAACGATTAAGAGAGTTTTGAATGAAAAATATTTGCCAAATACAATTAGCAGCACATAACGATTCAATCAACATTTCATTATGTTAATATTAAGTCAAGAACAATTTATAATCCTTTTTCAAACTTGAGAAATTAAAATGTCTTTTTCAAAATTTTAAAGACTAAATAAACATCAATTCTAAATTATAAGAACTAAAAATGCATCTGATTCTAAAAAAACAATCTAAATAGTGTTGAGAGATAAAAGACAATATTTTAAGAAAAATTATAGTTAAATAACAAAATGAATCCTTATAATTTGGTTAAATTTTACAAAGGGTTCTTTTCTATTCACTAGAAAACTTACATATTTTCCTATGTTTTTTTTTTTTTTTTTTTTTTTTTTTTTTTTTTTTTAAATTTATGCAACCTTAAATGCTGAATATAAATTTTATGTTCCATTACCTAAGCAAGCACAAATTGCATAACATTGTATACCACTTCATAATCATGCCGAAAAGTTTACATATATGTTTGAATGGATTTTCTAAATATTTTTAAGTGAAAAAAGTATTTTAAATCACTTAAAAACAATGCAAATAGACTATACATTTTTAGGAAAATAATTCATTGATTTAGAGGAGTTTTTAAAAATAGAAGAATAAAGGAAACTATTTATATAAAATGACAAAATTTTTAGATAGTTGTGATAGATGCTAATAGAAGTCTATTAAGGTCTATCGGTGATAGAAATAATAGAAGTCTATCACTTATAGATGCCAATAGAAGTCTATCAATGTCTATCCGTATTTTTTTTTTATTTTTTATAAATAATATTTTCTCTATTTGAAAATTTACATTTTATCTATTGACAATTTATTTAAAAGAAACTGGAATATTGCTTTTTTTTTTTTTTTTTGAGTTAAGAAACTGGAATATTGTTGTAATTACACAAAACAGATGGTGTGAGTGAGACGCTGTGTGATTTATCTAGAATCTGTTTATAATTATCGACAAAGTACCACCACGTGGTGGATGATAATTCGGCGAGCTCCAAATTTCTCTTTATTATAATTGTATAGTTGATTTAATTATTTAACGGATAATGCCACGTCAAGGTCCGTAAAAGACAACGAGCCCCATCTCCACGCAAAGTGGGTATTCGCAGACGAACTCTGACGGAGAACGGAACGGAATATTCGGCCGTCGATGGTCCGTTTCCAAAAATGACACACATTTTCCCGAAAACTATATATACTTACCTTTGTTCCCAATTCGTGCCCTAAAAACTCTGATTTCTCCTACTCTTAGCCGCAACATGCTAAACACTCCCGTTTCCCTTCATATTCCCTTCGTTTCCTCCTACCTAATTCACTTTTCTTCACTCACTCTCCGATCCGAGTCTCTCCACTAGGATCTTCAAATGGTCTTCGCTGTGTACAGATTGCTGTCTTCTTTCCACGGAGTTCAAGGATCATTGGAAATGTTTGGCGGCTGCAGTGAATCAGCTTCTGTATGTACTTCAGTTGTGTTAGGGCTCCGGCGATGGATGCTCTAGAATTGACTTATCCGGTTGACGTGGCGGCGCCGAAGCTCATGGGACCAGATGGCTCTGTTAGAACCGAGGTAACAATCGAGGAGCTTGAGTTGTGCGAGGCGGATCGCGGTTCTGCTCCTTCTAGCTATTCATTTCAGCATTTCAGCTCGTACGGTAGTCTAAAAGGTGGAATAGCCTCACTTTTTTCTTTAATACTGCTGTTAAATTTTAGATTTGTTGCTGGTTTTGTGTTTTTACCTGCATGCGATAGCATATTCATCTTCTCGCATTCCAATTGGCCACTACCTGAGGTTTGGGGACTGCTGATTGTTTTGCGAAAGAGATGGAAATGAATATAGCGCTTGGAGCTTCACGCATTGCTTGTGGATGAACTGATTGTTTGCAATAGGATGAAACTTATAGAGAGATTTGTGTCAATTATTGTTGAAACCAATGAGTTTCTGTAGCCCTATGAAGACAGCCGCCACTTATGTTGTACCTTCTTCAATAAATGGCAGATTTTGCCAATTGAAGTGTTTTTTATTAACCCTAGACGTTAGGAGGATGTCTTATCCTCTCTTTTGTTGTCTGTCATTATTTATGAAAGATTCCTTTTATTAAACGTGTTCCAGTGGATTTGGAGTGATGTTGACTTGGGATCCAGCATGCAGATTACTAAAACCGTGGCTGCCCTTTGTGCTTGTATTTTTTACCTCGAAGGGAAAATATGATAAGAGAAAATTCTGCTCCTGGGATGTCGTAGTAGAAACATCATATATTTCACATAAGGAGAAATATTGTCTTTATTTTTCTTATTCATTCATAGGATGGTTTATATCATCTGTCTGCTGAAATTCTGATTATGGAATAAGGTCTATATGTGAATTTGGAAAATCTTGAAGAAAAGGTTGCAACTTTTTTAACGTCTTTTATACATGAATGATGTTGGTAGCTGATTCTGGCTGCTGTATCTGTGAAAGGATCATCGTATATTTACAATATTTAGACTTCGTAAGCGTTATATTTTCACTCTTTGCCACTTATAATCCATGCTATTTCACTTTGAGTTGACTTTTACAGAATTTATGTTTTCACGAGTCTCTGGCATATCATCTCCTTTATCTGTCAGTTTTTTCTTTCATCATTTTCCATACTTTGATGATCTAATGGTCTATAAATGTCGGTATGCCAGCTGGGACGAGCTCTATCAATGACTTGGGTTCTGTTTCCTTGGATAAGATCCCTGATGGAGCAGTATCTAAGGATGGTGAAGATACATCTGAAGATTTTGAAAATAGGAACAAAAGAAGTCATTTGTCCACTTCAAGTCCGGGAGTACATCCACGTAAATCATTAAAGGTGTCAAGGAGTAGTAGTAGTAGTTTATGTTCTAAGAGGCCACGTGTGGTTCAATTGGAAGATTCTTTATTCTTAAATGGGGCTGATGATGTAAAGGATACGTCTGATAAGCTTGGATCATATCTTAAAAAGTGCAACTCTCATGGTAATGTACACCAGCCCCGGTTTAATGATATAAACTTTCATCTTTTTCTGTTAATTAAATTGTTCTTTTCAGATCCAAATGGCAGTGTTTTCCCATGCAGTCCATCTATTACATCTTTTCAGATAGGAAATGATAACTTTTATTGATAAAACGAGTTGATTGTTCTGAGAAATCTGATTGCAAATATAATATCCAAACGTTTGGCTATAACTCCAAGTAAACAAACCGATGATGTGTGTACTGTCCTCAAATGTAGGAACAGATTGAATTTAAAAATAAAAGAGTACACCCCTCAGTTGTTTAAAATAATGATATGTTTGTTGTTTTTAAATTATGATATGTTGTTTTTAAGATTTATGAGCAGAGGACCATGAAAGGCAATTCACTGAACTTTGCTCTCCATTTGTTCATGTTATGATTTTTTCTTCTTCGTCCATTTTTTTGAATGTTGTTATTCTTTCATTTGTTGTAAAGTTGTGAGAGAGGAAGATATTTGGGAAAATTGATATTATTACAGGGGGAATTTTTTCGGGTCAAATTGGTAATGCTATAAATTGATTAATCTAATGTATCACATGCTTTCTTTTTGTAGAGTTAAGAAATCTTCTATTTTCATGTTTTTTGACTTAATGCATTGAGAAACTGGTGCCACAATGGTCATTCAACCCTTCACACACACACACATAAAATGAGCAATATTTGTTGCATTTATGTGATTGAGTTAGGATATCATTTTGCAATTTCTATATTAGATTTCTATGCTTTAGTAGTGTAAGTTGATGGGAAATTAGAAATTTACTGAAGCTAGTTTACTGATATACCAAAATAAAAAAACAGAGAAAACTCAATTGCTGAAACAAAAGAGTAGCCTAAGCAGCAAGCGGGGTGATAAGAGAAATCTCAAAGTATCATTGAAGACCAAATTTGATCCACTCTCTACAAATGTTGGAAATGGCTCAGCTGCAGCAGGAAGCAGCTTTTTTGGTATGATGATGTCATGTGAATTATTAATTGATTTGCTCAGAAACTTACATTATTAGTTATATGGTCTCTTGAGGAGCTTTTAACATGTATTGAAGACGGTCTCCATTGGATAATGCAGATGTTTTAAATTGCTATGGTAAAGATATCCTGGTTTGTTGTGAGGAAAATTTGTCATTATTGTCACAGAACCTAAATGGATGGATAACTGAAGTATAACCAAATCAAAACAGTTCTATTTCTGCTGAGTATGTGTTGGTTTGCATGTTATTTGAATATATCTTTTGTAAAGGTATGAGTTAGTTTGTTCTCTTAATTAAGATATCCATGGACAGATATAATCACATGAATAGCCTTTATAGTAAGCCATTTGTATACAACTCCCCAGATTGCAACTGACCGCCTATCTAATGAACAGATAGAATGCAACTCTCTTAAAGCACCTATTTTATTTTGTCTTCCAAGAAGAGTTGTAGCTTGAGTATATCTTGCTCTACAAAAATGAGTTGCATGCCATGAAACCTTTCTTTGATTTTCTCTCTCTTCCATCACTCTAGGTCATAACTGTACATATTTTATTTTAACTTTTGCAAGGAGTTTATCTGCTTAAATCCATTAGTTGTTACGATTACGACACAAGTTAAGAAACAAGGCACTACTTTATAATTTATTAATAACAAAGCTTCTCAATGGTTTTTACTTTTGTGAACCTTAGTTCGCATTACACAGCATACAATCACTTATGGACCTTGTAAAATTTTATACAGGATTATATGGGCTGAAATCGGATGTTCATGATTTTACAAAGCTTACGGATGATCCACCACTGGATGATCTTCTTGATGGTAGTTATGACTGTGCTAATTTAAGTAAAGACAAAGGTAAAAAAGACACAAATGTAAATGAATGTTTTCTGCAGTCAATTAGAAAAGCTTGTTCTGTTCTTCAGCTCCCATCGCCTGTCCGCCCACAAAATATGGCAGAGTCAGAGAGTTGTTCTAACAGCAAACCATCCACAAGCCTAGTTAGTTCTGTTTCAAGCATGGAAGAACGGGTGAATTTTGATGTAAAAGGAACTAGTGCAACAGATTCACCTTCATTAAACAAGGTCAGTCATTAAGAATTTGACTGTTTCTCTTTCCAGTCAGCCGTACCCGTGTACTTGCACTCAAACCCAAACACTCACTGTACCATCATGTTTGTTGGTTTAAACTTTATGATCTGTATGTTGACCATATATTTTTATTAAGTTGCTTTAAATTATTTTGACATCTCTTTAGTTACTTTGAGATCTGTCTACAACCTGATGGAATCTGTTTTTGCAGATTCTCTTTGTTGTGGTAATTGCTGTGGCATGAGTGTCAAATCTTTATTGAGAGGATTCTCACTAGTGTTCTGAATTTTAATATATATTACGGAGCTCTTTTTCCATGGTTACGTTCATATTTAGACCTCAATTTCTTTTTCTTTTTCTTCTTTTTCCATGAAGGTGCAAGATGCCTGCAGCAATTCTGAACCTTTGACCAATGCGCTTGATTTTAAATTGCACAAACCTGATGACATGTTTGTGAAATTGGGCCTTCCTCTGCCAAAGGACTTAGAATCTTTGCTTCAGGATGCCAGCAAGTCCTCTGTACCTTCAAAGAATGCAACAGATTTACGTTCAGCAAAGCAACAATCTCGTCGAGTGATGTTGCAACCATTTCCATGGTCACATTCTTTTAATGGGCACTCTAAAGCAAATTCTGATTCATCCAAGTTTTCTGCAAATAGGACCACATGTCCTGGTAGGTGGTGGCGAGTTGGAAACTATTCCAATATCCCCAGTGCTACTGCTGATTGTCTTACAAAAGACTTGGAATCGTTGACTTTTAACCAGAGTTTATTTCCTTCTACAATGAGAGTTGTTCGTCCTGATGACGGTGGATCCTCTGCATCTGTTAATCATCATCAATGTGGATGGGATTCCCTGTCTTCTGCAACTTGTTCGAAAACTTCCTCTGTGCTTTTGGGTAAGGATTTATTGGAAGGCATTTATATGCATAATTGAGATCAATATTCTCCTTGGAACCATTCTGCTATTATTATTCATTTTACTTAAATTGTGATGCTGCTTTTGGTCTACATACAGAATCTCGAGGGAAGATGAATCACGAGGCAAATGGTATGAGTTTCAACTACCTTAACTGTTGTGATACCTTTGTATATTTGATAGTTGCGGGTGTGGCTAAGACTTGCGTGCAGCACTTCTTTTTTAGCTCTAATATTCATTATGGAGTAAATATGGGAACCCCTTGAATGCTTTGTGTATTTAGTTATTGAACTCCTTATTTTTCTTCTGTGTATTATTTAAATCTTATTCTTGAAATCTTTTTAAGTTAGTAGTTAAGATCCAATAAATTTTAAAAAGTAAAGTTAAAACTCTATCGTTAATGACTTTCCAATGGCCTCCTAAGAAATTCTCGGTTTGCCAACCCCTCTTTTATCACTTAATGACTTTTTTTATGGAATACCAACAATAACCCTACACCAAGGAATCTAATGGGTTATTTTCTCTGAAGGAACCAAGAAGAATCCATTGAATTATTGAGGAGCTGAGGGAGAGAGAGATTGAGCTTGAGGGAGAAAAGGAAGAGAGAGAAGAGAGAAATGAGGAAGAGAAATCCTTAAGGAGTAATCCGGGTATTTAGTTTTAAATGATAAGTTTTTCAGAAATTCAGTGGTTGAAAATCTTTTCTAGTTTGAAACTTTTTGTAGGAAGGGAGAAGCCTACTGTGTAAAACATCTAAACCATGTCCTTGGCATTTACTTGTTATGCATAATTCAGAAATGTTTAAAACTTGGATTCTTAATCTCCCTAAAGAATTGTAGACGTTTGGGTTTATATTAAGTAACTGACGTGTGGATGAATCGGCTATAATATCCATGTTTCTCAGAGATTAGCCACCTTCCTAATTTGTTCATTACGAACTTTCTAAAATCAAGTTAAGAGTCAAGTGTTGCTACGTCATATTTCTTGCTGTGTATGCATATGAAAATTTTGTATGTCATTTGCATGCAACTAAACTCCTTTTGAATTTTTTGTCTTCTGTTATTGATATTGCTTCTCAACAGAGCAGCAGTGTCCAAGAGTAATGGCTGCTGCTCAAACTCTGTTCGATATTGCAACTTCTTCTGCATCGAGGCAAAACATAGATGGGATAGTAAGGTGGCCAAAAAAGCCTTCACAAAAGTCCATGAAAGCTCGCAAGTTGAAATCAGAGGAAACTGAAGAATTATATACCACGCCTACTACATACGGATTATGGACCAATAATTCGTTCAAGAACGAGGGCCATCAAACGCATCCCTCGAAGAAGCTAAAGCTAGGAACAACAACAGAGAACAGAAGAGACGTTGCTCAGACAAATTGTAGAAGAGGACCATTGAATTGGGCTACACCCAGGTCAAGTAGATCTTCACCCAGTAAATTCATTAAAGATTCGGTTTCGGACGCTAAACATTCAACTGCGGGTGTCATAAAACAATCGTCTATGATGCCTCCTCCAGCAACTCTTTTGTGCAAGGCTGGCGAGGGTCAACAAAAGACACGAAAGTTAATGCTCATGGATTGGAAAAGAGGAGGAGGAACAGGTTAGATTGATTAAAAAAAACTCTAGTTTTTATATCCGTAACCAACAAAATGGTGTTATTAAATTAGAATCACTGCTCTGGAGTAGTAGTGGCTAAACTGGTTGGTTGGTTGGTTGACTGTACATAATATTGTTGTAAGTGGTGGATTGATGATTGTAATTGTCCGTCCTGAAAAGTGACACACGCTTTCTAATTGTTGTAACATCAACTTCATTCCAGAACGCAGTAGCAAATTCCTTTGCTACTGTGTGCAAAAGTATTTGACGACGCAATAGAAATTTTTAGTTCTTATTACTATTTGCTTATACCCTTCTTTGTCTTGTCACATCCCTCTAATAGGACCAGAAAGTTCGGTTAAAGCAGGGGTGGCAGAAACAGAGACGAGGATAGACTTCTATTCTTGTAGTATTGTCACTCTCACTTTTGAGTTTTTGATTGTTATGGCCAAGTTTGTCCTCTTTCTCTATGAAATTCATGGAAGACGAGGAACCTTAATTGTTGTTGTGAATGAATATCCCTCCCCTCTACACATATTTTCCCACTTGCTCAAATTATACTTTTAAAGGCAGGTTCGTCCTAAAGAGTGGAGTAAAAGTTGAGGTAACTTTCCTCTTTATCTGGTTCAAGAGTTCCGGATCTTACAACTGAAAAATATCAATTTCATAATACTATGAGTACCACCACTAAACAATAAATGTAATACTATGGATACCACAACCAAACAATCTTTCTAGTTATGACAACTTTGAAAATGAAAACGTTCACTCGTTACCCAAACATGGGTTATATTATAAATTTTCTTCCTTTTTTTTTTTAATTCTAGATTTACTAGACACAAACTTAAAATCAAAATTTGAGGTTTTATTAAAAATATTAAAATTACATCTAATAAATCAATTAATTTAAAAAAAAACAATTTGTCATTGAAAGTTTATGACTTGGTTGCATATAAAAATAAAAAATTTCAGAATGTTTAATCACTTTTAAAAATTCAAGAGCCGTATAGTTACAAAACTTAGAAGTTTGGGACTATACTTGTATAGAAGTTTGGTGTTTATCATGTAAAATTTGTTGACATATGTCAAAATATTTGAAAATATCTAATATGTATAAATATAATCAAATCGATTTTATCCAACATTAATTAAAGTATTGGATAGGAATAAAAGAAAATTGACATGGCGATGTCGGTAAGTTTGACAAAGTGTCATCAATGCTGTTATCTCTCTACACATTCGTAAACAAGTAGCCTATCTTAGTGTCACATTAATGCGATGATTCGTTAGGTAATTAATATGGTTTGACTGATGCATTTATTAAAGTTTTTAAAGTTCGATGGAAATGCATGGACAAAAGTATTAAGTTGGACTTTGACAAAATATTAGAAGAGTAGTTGACTCACATTGAAAAGAGTCAAGAAAGTGATGAGCTCCAAACACTATAAAAGAAACTTTTAACATTGGTTTCAAATCATTCCAGTTAGAAGTACTTTTAAGTTAGAATGTGATAACTCTAATTTAATTTCCTTTATGTATTCTTTAGTTTGCGAGTGAGAAAAGGGTATGAGTCGTGCAAAAGCTTTGAAGGAGTACTACTGTTATTGGGATTGAGGAAAGAATTATTCTTTTGTGTTTTGTAACAATTTTCAAAGAATTATATATATATATTTCTCTTTGTTTAAAATTTGATTATTTAAATTTATAGATTTGTGAATTTTTAATATTTTTTAGAATATTTATGATGTTTATCTTTATTTAAATTTTGTAATAAATATCATAAACATTTAGTATTTAACATTTGAATTTAATGAGATTTTAGTTATTAGTCATATGTGTTGTCGATAAATTTACGTTTTCAATTAAAAAGAAAAAAAAAGTTATAACTTGACAACCTAACCCAACCCTTAGGGTTGGGTTGAAGACTTTATTTGTGTCTTTTGGGTTGCCAACCCAACCAACTTGAATTTTCGGGTCGGTCCAAAAATCACACTCAACCCAACCCAACCTAGCCCATGTACACCACTATGGGCACATGAAAAACAGAGTAGGTTTGTCGAAGGGGTCTGGATCAGATGCTGATGTTGTCTATCCCGTTAGGGGAGACAAAGACTTCTTCTGAAGGAGACAAAATTCATCCTTATAGTATGTCCTGTTTATAAGGATGTGATGTTAGTGGCTCCACAAGTTTGAATAAGGATATCAACTTGGCTATTATACAAAGTGTGTGGCGGAAGTTACATTGATGGCTAAAGAACTTTGAGTGAACTAAGTAGGTGGAAATTGCACCATAAATTTGAACAAAGTTTATCGACATGGTGAAAAAAAAAAATCTTGGGAGGTGACATTCCAAGTGGTCTAATTTTTATGGTAGAGTAGGTTATAGTTTTCTGAGTTGAGAATTATGATTATCGATGAAGGCAATGGATGCAACAAGAGCTGTGAATTCTTCTAATATCTTGCTAATATGGAATTTGTTGGATTTTTGGCAAAATATCAGAACTGTGGTTGTCCGACATTAGAAAAGTTCAAGGAAGTGATAGTCTTCAAACACTATAAAAATGAGCCTGTAGCTTTGATTTCAAAATTGTCCCAACTCGGGTGTGCTAAATAATTTAGTTAAATTTCCTTTATGTATCTCTAGTTTGAGAGTGGAAAAGGACGTGAGTGATACAAAATCTTTGAGTGCTCTTGTAATTGGGATTAGGGAGAGAATTATTATGTGTTATTGTAACAATTTTCATTCTTTCTAATAGGTCGTAGTTTTTCGTGAGTTTTTTACGTAAATTTCTTGTGTTTCTTATTTTATTTCTTTCTTTTAGTTCCTTTATTATTTCTCTGTTTATTTCTATGCTAGAAGTGGAAGGATTTTTCCAACTTTACAAAATAAGAAGATTGGACTGAGAATTCTAGTTATGTACATTTTTATCGAGATGTAGAATTGAAAAGTAGAAAGTTGTGAACTACACTCTTATTTGATCCAAAGAGTTTATGAGTTCTACTACTAAAAAATATCAAATTTATACCTTCACAACTCCACCTCTTACCCGAAACGCTTCCTAATAGAATGTAATAGGGTATTTTGGTTATTGCATTTTTTTTATTTTATGGTCCATGTATTTCAATTGTCAGATTTTAATTATATATTTTTAATAAATCTCAAAATGAAGATTTATTAAAGCTACCAAAACCAAAATAATATCTAATCAATATAAAATAACTCAATACTTGTTAAAAAGATTTAATCAAATTACAAGTTTACTTCAACTTTAAAATTTGTGTCCAAAATTTATAAACTTTCAAAATATCGATCGTATCTAATCTCGTGTGTAATAGGTTTTTAAAATTGTAAGATTTTTAAAAATTAATCCATCTCTTAGATATAAAATTAAAATTTATATCTAATAAACTAAATTTTGTATTTTATATTTAATAGATATGTGGTATATAATTTTAAAAAGTTTGTAGTTCAACCGAGAGATTGTTATATAAGACAAGATTTGGGCTTGAAAATGAAAGAGACCAAAGCAAATGTTATTACGTCTACAACAAAGCGACGATATACACTCATCTTTAAAAAAGGATTTAAAAAAAAAAAATCCCTTTCAAAATCAAAACGCAGCTACTGCAGAAGTATGCACAAGAACAGAGGAAGAAGAAGAACAATGAAATTCAAATTCTAAGAGAACATTTGATCCAAAAGTAAAACCAAAGCCATCGCCAATCCGGGATCAAAACCAGGAAGAATCACCAGAAGAAAAACCTCCGCCCCAAAACAAACGCCGCCCTTCACCGCCTCCTTCCTCTTCACCTCCGCCACCACTCTCCTCGACGCGTCCAATACCTTGCACGATCGGTGCCCGTACGAACCTTCCACACTGTACGCATACTTTTTCTCCGAGATTCTGTAATCGTATACGTACGCAAGTACTTTCGTATTCGGAGCGACATGTAGTATGTTCATGTTCTTCCTCACTCGACATATCGGTTTCTTTCTTGCCCTAGTTTCTCCTTCTACTTCCCCTTCGTACACGCACCAGTTCTCTCCTAGTCCTAGCTTCTGATTAAACAAAACATACACAAATTAGACTCCAATTCGCTCGAAATTACAGCCAAAATCAGAGCGAGTACAAACAACATTTAGGTCAATTTCATCGGAAAGAAGAAGAATCAGGAGCGTAGTTGTTTTAAGGGAAAATTGTTGACTGACCTTGGAGCGGCACATTGTGAGGACAGATTTTCCGAGGCCGTCCATCAGAATCATTTCCTCCGGCCGTCCGATGTAATTGTCGACTCTGTATACGATATTTCCGTTACAATCGATCACTGTGAAGCCGTTGCAGGTGAGTAGCAGTGACTTCCTCCATACCGTCAGTGAGACACACGGGGCGGAGCCGGCGCCGCCTCTCTTGACCTCCTCCGGCAGCTGGGATTCCTGGTGCACTGCTCCGGATGAAGATTTGAAGAAGAGCATCTTAATTCGTTTCGGTCTTGTTTAATGAGGATTTGCCTTCGAATTTTGGAGAGCGTTAAGTGGTGGAGGAAGAACTAAGAAGATATTTATAGACTCTCGTTATCGGACGGAACTTCGATCCTCCATGAAAACGATGACTCTGCCTCACTAGGGTAGGCCCCACACACTTTTTTTTTTTAATAAATATTTTGAACTATAATTTTTTAAAAAAAGAAAAAATATGTTAAAATACTATAATTCAATTTTCTCGTTATTACAAAATCTTGATGGCTAGTTATGCATTTGTCAAAATGATTGTTTCTCTAAGTCAAGGAACTAAAAATAAACATGTATTAAAATTTAGGATAGAAATGAAACATTCTTAAACGTTTACATGTCACAATAAATATATTAAAATTTTGAAGTCTAATATAAAAGACTTTTTAAAGTTCTAGACTAAATGAAGTTTATGAGTGCGTTTGGTTAGTGATATTATTATATACATTTGAAAATTAATTTAAAAAATATTACTGTATTTCATGTTATCAAATATGCTTTTGGAAGCAATTTTAAAACTGTCTAGGGTGGAAAATTTCCATTTAGATTCCGATGGCCTCAAAATTTTGGTAGGAAGAATTTCATTTTTCTCCGAAATTTCAAGAATATTTTGAAAAAATTTTAATTTTTTAAAAAGAAATTTATCTATGAGCCCTTTCAAGTTTTTTTTCTTCAGTTTTATTATCCTAATTACACACAATTGTATAGTTTTACATGTCAATTTATTGTTTCACACGTCAATGTCATCTTCCATGAATGATGAATGTTTGTCAATGTGCATATTTTTTTTTATTTCCATATTTTCTCAATTTTTAGCTTTATTTTTAATCTAAAACTTTCATTCCCAAATAAATTAAACTTGAAAAAAAAAAACCTTAAAAAAGGAACCTATATTTATTTTTAATATTATTCAAACATTTTCTATTAAATTTTCACTTCATTTCATCTCAAATATTTCTAAACTTTATATTATTTTGTAATTATTTTTCATTTCCTTTTTAAATTTCTGCTCTCGCAACGACATTTACAATATATATTTAAATATTGTCTTACTTTATAGAATTTATGATTAAAAAAGGCCAATTATAGTCTAATTGGGTCACAATGAAAGTTTCATTAATTAATTATAACAATATCCATAAAGTTCTCCGAAATTTCCATCGACATCAATATTTCCATAAAATCAGGAACTCAATATTCCATCGACATCGATATTTTGAACCTTGACTATATCCTAATTTAAATAATTTTTCAAAATATGTTTGATAATTAAATTTATAAACTATAAAAATAGTTGTAGTTTCCCATTTAAATATTAATAACTTGAGTATTAACTATTATTAATTAATTTATGAACATATTTTATATTATAAATGTTGTATAATTATTATTAGTTAAAGTATCCTTTTGGTCATCTATATTTTTAATTGTCAAAGTTTAGTCATTGTACGGGGCAATAAAACTTATTTAGCCCTTACACTTTCTACAAACCTTAAACTTAGTTCTTCAATGTTAATTTTTATCGTAATTGGTTAAATAATAATAACAACAATTTTCGTACTAGAGAAGATACTATATGAATATATTTTCACAATTTATAAATGAAGTGTCAATAAATATATATTTTTTAAAAGAAATCAATAGAAAGTAGCTATATGGACTAATTTTAAAATTTATTAAAAGTTCAGGAATTAAAATTCGACATTTGATAGTAGGAGTGTTCGTGGGTTGGGTTGAATTATGTTGATGTACTTTTTAGACCCAACCCAATTGTTCGGGTTGTAAGTTTCTTCAATTCAAATAATCCTTATTAAATAATGAACCCAACCCAATCCAACCATGAACCATTTGGGTTGTGTTGGTTCAGGTTACTCGGGTCATTTATTTAAATTTTTAGTCTAACAATAAGTAAAATGTTAATATATAAAACTTCCATTTAATTATTTTCATATATTTGAATTAATATTAAGAACTCAATTTCAATTTATATTATGATTTTTTTTCTTTTTAAAGTGCTTAAAATTCTTTTTAGAAGTTGTTGGAGACTTAATGATCCAAAAAAATTCATGAAATTAAATAAGGTTAAAATAAATATATGCATATATAATTGTATCATCATAAGTAAAAGACATATTTTTTAAAATTATTAAGAAGTTCGAGTTGGTTTGAGTTGGGTTATTTTAGGTGAACTTTAAACTAACCTAACCGATAAAATTTTTATTTATTTGAACCCAACCTAACTCAACCCAAATTGTATGAGTTGGTTTGGATTGATCGGCTGTTTTTGAATACCCCTATTTGATAGGACAATATTGGAGTTTTGAGGGAAGAGGGCTCAGTCGCAATTTGGGGAAAGGGGTTTTGGGTGGACATGTGGCATTTGTGCTGATAAGAAAAGAAGAAGGTATGATTTCCTTCAAGAATTTGAACCTTGAATCCATGGTGAAGAATTAACAACTTATGAAGCATGGGCTAATTGAAATTTTGGACAAACCAAGATAAGAGTAGTTCACTGAAGGAATGAAATTTTCGAAGCGGAAGCGTATGATCGCCTTATGTCTTAAAATTTTGTTTTACAATACTCAATTAAATAGAAGACGGAAACAAGTTAAATGTATTTTCTTTAAGCGTGCTTTCTAAAGAAAATGAATAAAAAAGAAAGGGATAGTAGCACACATACCCTTGAAGAACTTTCTTCTTGTTTCCTTTCCACAGCAAGAACTCAAACCGTTCATAGCAACACCAAAGTAGAACAGAATACTACCACGAAATCTTCTTCAGTATTTTCAAGGTGAGAATCATAGAGAGTTGAATCATAGAGAGTTGTGGGCTTCTGTGAAAATTTTGGTGAAAAGAGAAATAAGGAATTGTGAGAGAAAAAACTACAAAGTGGAGAGTTTTTTCTTCTGATTTCACAAAACTCATATCACCCAGTTGATTCCAAAAAGTTGCATATATGAGAGATGAGTGAGGAGTGAGGTAGTTAACTCCCCACTCACGTGAAATAACGCCCCACTCACGCGAAATAACTCCTAGGGAGTTATTTTATTAAATTTAAAATTAAACATATTAACTAACTTAATATATTAAATTTAAACTATATATTATATCTCATATAACATATAGCCTATAGTATATTAAATCACATATAATATAAGCTATAGTTTAAATTCTCTCATATAACTTATAGTATCAATATGAATCAAATTCATATCAATTTTAACCTATAATTTATATATGAATCATATTCATATAAATTATATTTGAATTATATTCAAATATATTTCTCTCATTAAACTTTATAATATAATTGTATCTAATACAACTAATTCCCTTTAACTAATTTAAACGATTCAAATTAATAAAAAGTTAATTTGATTCTCATTAGTCCTTATTGAGCTACCGAGGGAACCTTATAGACCTATAGATTGAAGCTCCAATGATACTCGATTAATTAATTCAACTCTTTAATTAAATTAATCAATGTTCATTAACTGCCGGTCATTCCATTAAAGACTGACAGCTGCACTCTTCATACTATAGATATATTTCTGTGTCCATTTGATATAACCAATCAACAGTGCGTAGACCTTTCACAAATTGCTCGTAAGTACAATTGGATCAAAATTACCGTTTTACCCCTGTAGTTATATCTAACTTCTTAAGTACCACTGATCCCTTTAATGAACAATTAGTCATAGTCCAACTATAACCAAACCTCTCTCGGACCAGGAGAGAGTGTGGCGCCACATTGTTTAAGCCCCAGAATCAGCCCTTAAGAGAGAAATTTATCTACATACCCAAACAGTAGGGAAGAAGTGAATTTCTTCTTGTGTAGTTGCATTCTCAACTCTCCAATTAGACGAATCCCCAAAATGGTAGACTTATTGAGTCGGTAAGAATGACTACTCTCACCTATACAAATCAAAGGATCGTCCTCATAGGTAGGAGTCCACAACTCACTCAGGATTCAGGTCAAGTCACCTATGGTCATCCTGGTGAAATGTAAGTCTCTTCTAGTGACGACGTTATAAAGAAAGAGTTAACATTTTGTAGTCCATTCTTATACATGTCTCACATGTATAGGATACCCCTACTCACATGTTTCTACATGAACGTATAGGATCAAAATGTTTGTGACACTTTACAACAATTGTAACAATCACAAAATGGGTTGTATCATAGTGTTACCAGGATAAGGTACCCAACCTTATCCATCTACTACAGACCCTTTAGGTTATCACTTAAACACGATCCACTTGTATGTCTACACATACGTGTTTAAGTTACAACTAATAACCTAGGATCTTAGTTTATTGGTTTTGGGTTAATGCAACTAAATGTCAAATAAAATAACTGTTGTTTTATTAAATAAATAATTTGTTTGTACAATATAAGTTTACAAACTACAAGACCACGAAATTTAGGGCATCAACCCCAACAATCTCCCACTTGTCCTAAAGCTAGTGGAGTGTACAAAATAAAGATAGAATACAGTACACAAAACAATAAACTAGGTCACAAAACCCAGTAAATACTCCCACTTGTCCTAAATTAGATGAGGCATGTCTTGTAGACCTAGACTCTCCAAGTGATGCTCAAACACTTTAGCCGTGAGAGCCTTTGTAAACGGATCAGTAACATTGTGCTCCGAAGTGATCTTCGTGACGATCACGTCTCCTCGATGCACAATCTCTCGATGAGATGATACTTGCACTCTATATGCTTTCCACGTTTGTGGCTTCTAGGCTCCATGGAATTCGCCACAACACCACTATTATCACAACAAAGGGTCATGGACAATGACATATCTGGAACAATTTTTAGATCAGTCAAGAATTTCCTAAGCCATATAGCCTCCTTGGTAGCTTCACAAGCTGCTACATAATCTGCCTCTATGGTAGAGTCAACAATGCAACCTTGCTTCGTGCTTCTCCACACTACAACTCCTTCGTTAAGAGTGAACACTAATCCTGAAGTAGATTTCCTAGAATCCCTATCAATTTGAAAATCAGAGTTAGTGTATCAAGTAAGGATCAAATCCTTAGTATCATCTACAAGCATGTAGTCCCTCGTTCTCCGAAGAGACTTGATGATCATTTTAATGGTAGTTCAGTGATCTAATCTTGGATTAGACTGATATCTGCTGACTAGCCTCACTACATAACAGATGTCAGATCTAGAATATAACATCACATACATCAAACTACCAACAGCAGATGCATAAGGGATTTGTCTCATCTCCTCAATTTCTTAAGGTGTCTTAGGACACTGTTCCTTAGATAGAGCAACTTCGTGCCTGAAAGGTAGTAAGCCTCTCTTGGAGTTCTGCATCAAATACTTGACAAACATCTTGTCAATATAAGATGCCTGAGATAAAGCTAACGTTTTGTTCTTTCGATCTCTAAAGATCTGAATACCCAGCGCCTCTCCCAAATCTTTCATTTGAAATTGGGCCACTAGCCATTGTTTTATGTCAGCTAGTAGACCTACATCATTCCCAATGAGTAGAATATCGTTTATGTATAACACTAAGAAAGCTACTGAACTTTTGATGATCCTCTAGTAAACACAAAATTCATCAACATTTTGATCAAAGCCATAAGATTTAATCGCAGTATCAAATCTTATATTCCAAGATCGAGAAGCTTGTTTTAGTCCATAAATGGATCGATTAAACTTGGAAACCTTTTGCTCTTGACCTTGGGTTATGAATCTCTTAGGCTGCTGCATGTAGATGGTCTCCACAAGATTGCCATTTAAAAAAGCAGTCTTGTCGTCCATTTGCCAAATTTCATAGTCATAATATGCAGCAATGGACAGGAGTATCCTGATAGACTTGAGAACATAGCAACAGGTGAAAAAGTCTCCTCATAGTCAACTCCCTCAACCCGTGTATAACCCTTTGCCATTAGTCTAGCTTTAAAGGTTTGCACCTTACCATTAGCACCCTTTTTCCTGTTGTTGATCATTTACAACGTATAGGTTTTACCCCAACAGGTTGATCTACAAGATCCCAAACTGAATTGGAGTACATAGACTCCATTTCGAGATCCATATGGCTTTGATCCATTTATCTTTGTCTGCATCCTCCATTGCCTTCTTATAAGACAACAGATCCTCAACATCGTCATCTAATATGACGATTAGGGTTTTAGTTAAACCGATATAGCAAATAGGTGGATTCGCAAGCCTCCCACTATGCCGAGGCTCCCTCAACGGTTGAGGTTGATGTGACCTACTAGATGGACTATCAACAACTCTTGTTGATGTATTTGGATCTTCAACAACTTTTGTTGAAGGTTCAATAGTTTTGTTGGAAAGTTCATTCAATACTTCTTACTGCGCTGTTTGTGCTCCCTGATGTGGTATTCTTCTAAAAATGTAGCGTTTGTCGACACAAACACTTTATTATCTTTAGGATCGTAGAAGTAACTACCTCTCGTTTCCTTGGGATAGCCTACAAATAGGCATAATCTTGAACGAGGTTCCAATTTCTTAGGATTTTCCTCAAGCATGTGCGCTGGGCAACTCCAAATTCGAAAATGACATAAACTAATTTTACGGCCATTCCATAATTCTAAAGGTATTTCAAAAACACTTTTGATGGAACACAGTTCAAAATATAAATTGCAGTCTATACTGCATATCCCCAAAACAAATCAGGTAAATGAGCGTAACTCATCATAAACCGAACCTTGTTTCTGGTACACCATTACATTAGATACAAATGCCCATATCTAAAATAATCATCTATAAAAGAGATGAAATATTCAATCCTTCCTCTAGCTTTAACATTCATAGGACCACAAAAGTCCAGTAAAAGATCTCACATATTGATAGAGAATTTTCTTCTAACTCATTTAGAAGCCCATTATTAACCAGCCTCTCAATTTGATGAGCATTTTCTTTAGGAGAAAGGCCTAGTTTCGCTCAAAATGCCCTTTCAAGATGGTGCCGCTTATGGGTTCACCATTCTTGATCGGATCCCAATTTCATTTTATTGGACCCTGATACTATATCAAAATAGCATGAGTTCCATCTCAAAATTAATTGGCAACGAGAGAAGTAGCCTATCTATCTTATTAAGAGTATGAGGTCCCTTAATTTTTTCAAAGTGGGATTCTCGACAATCATTTTATATGGGAAAAGATTGTTCGCAAAGACGTTGAAGTTCGGTTTGTCCCAACAAAATATCAAATTGCCGATCTCCTTACTAAAGCTCTCTCCACACAATCTTTTCAAGGTTATCACAACAAACTTATGACCGCTTCACCGTCATGTGTTTGATGGGTATACCAAATCTCAGTCGACTTTGTTGTTCCACTTATTCTCTCCTATTAATCTTTTCATCAGTTCCTTCCTTTTCTCCTTCTATTTCTGTTAAACATGTTGAAAAATATACAAGAAATGTTTCTCTTAATTAAATATGAGTTTCATTTTGTTCAAAATTTAGAACCCTCTTATAATAATAATAATAATAATAATAATAATAATAATAATAATAATAATAATTTCTTCTTCTTCTTATTTTGATAGGTAGAAGCTAAGAAAGGGAAAAAAACAGAAGGGAAAATAGATGCGAGTTGTTTTCAGAATTTTTTAGATCACATTATATGAGAACGATTTTGATAAACAAATCTGTGAAATATATTTGCTGAATCTAAAAAAATTACATACCGTATATACCCTGCCCTAAGCATATTTAAAATTTTTGCAAACAATAGAAAAGTCCAAAACCCTTTATAACACGCATAACTATAATTGGTAAAACCGGTAAACCATAGAATTGAAATTTATAAACTAATTCCTAGATATAAAACCATTGAAAAAAAGAAAAACAAAAAAAACAATTGATACTAGAAAGTTAAAACTACTTCCAAGATGAGGGCTACGTCTCTCAGTCTTCACATGTGGGCAAGTCAATTATTAGATGGAGAAAATATTAATTTATACTTCTTCAGTTTAGAGATTGGTATTAATTTAAATATTGAACCAAAAAGCCTACTAATTTAATCCTTCAACTTTTGTAAATATATTAATTTATACTTTTTATTACTTTTCATTTGAAAAAACTAATTTCCTCTCATAAAAGTATCAATTTAAACCCTTAAATAGAGTTTTCTTTGAAAATCGTTCATATACGTACATACTTTAAATCATCCATTTTTAAAAACTAATGCATGGATAATTTTCAAAAAATTTTAAGAATTTAATTTGACTCACATTTTAAGTTTCACACGATATTGGTTGAACGAAGTTTGGAATAGGGTGTAAATTGATACAATTATAAAAGTTCAAGATTTAATTTGATTTAATTATTAGCTGAGAGTTTTAATTGATACAACTCTCAAAATTTAGGGGTATAAATTGATATTTTCCCAATTAATTTTTAGAAAAACGAATTAAACTTCTAAATTTTGAGTTGATCCATTGAAAAACTAGGAAAATTATTATAAATAGAAAAAATATCAAACTATTTACAAATATAGAAAAATTTCACTGTCTAGAATTCTATCGTGGTCTATCGTCCAATAAATTTTTCTATATTTGTAAATAGTTTGACTCATTCATCTATATTTGAAAGTAACCCAAAAACTATAAAAAAAAAAATAAATAAAAATAAAAGTTTTTTCAAAGAAATAAAAACAAAGAAAGATAAAAGAAAATTAAAATCAACAATTCTTTTGAATATTATTAGGTAGTATGAAGTTCCATCTTAAAACTAATTGATAATGAGAAAAGTAACATATCTATCTTATTAAGAATGTGAGATTCATTGATTGTCCAATGTGGGATTCTCAACCAGTATTATATTAATTTCTACATTTAAAGAAGTATTATACATGTATAAAGATTATGTATTAACGATTTTAAACAAAAAAAAAAAAAAGAAAAAAAAACGATAATTTAAATTGATTTACTTATATAAATTTAAAATTTTTAATCGATACAGCTACAAATTTAGAAAAACAAAACAAAATACAACTGTTTTATTTGTTTATTTATTTATTTGTGAAATTAAAGAAAAATGAGAGAAATAGTTTTAAACTCCTTTCTGTTGTAAGTACAATAAATATGAGAAGAATATTTGTATTTGAACATATAAAAGAAAAATAATGTTAAGTTATGTTTATGTTGATATTTTTTATTCATTTGGTAGCGATATTTTGATAAGAATTATTAAATATAGCAGTTAATAAAATTTAATATAAAATAATACTTAGGTGTAACCTATGTTACATCTTCTTACCTTATTTGCAATAAAAAAGAATAAAAATATATCATTTAAAAAAAAAAAGTTTGTCAACTATAAACTTAATAATGGAATACTTTAAGTATTTTTCTTTAATATAACTTAGTGACTGATAATGAGCCACGTTAAGGCTTAATGTTTACAACAAGTGGACACGTGTACCTTTACACCTCATGCTTTCCTTTTTCTTTTCCTTCCTTTTTCAATTTTCTAAATTCATTCTTTTGCTTAATATGGTGGGTGGGCTTTCTTGTCCCCTACTTATTTTCTTTTTCTACATAGACTTTTTTTTTTCTTTTAATTTTATTAGTACAACCCACAAGCAAGAATTAAATAACATAGACTTTTCTTTTAACTCTTTATTAGATTCAAATTTTTAAATCAACCAAATGTTTTTAATTCGATATTCATCGATTAAGTAATAGTGTTTGTTTGATTTCAATCCATTTCCACTCATTTCTATGACTAATCACTAAATAGACAAAGTTTTTCTTTCTTCTTTTTCCTTTTTTTAGACAATTAAACAAAGATTAATTGGTTTAAAAGTATTCATCATGAATTCAAAAAATTTGTTCATAATATGAGGACTAATTCTTGCTCTCGTATTTTGACACTCATGGCATTTTGTTTCACAAATTTTATGGTAACAATTTATACCTTATAAAGAGTAATAATTAGGTGCAATTTAATCACATGTTTTTCTTTTGTTTACCTACAAATTTTTTTTAAAAAAATTGTCACATCACAATTTTTATTAGACAACTACATGGACAGTGGCGGATCTATGAAACGGCCAGGGGACACGTGCCTCCCTCAAATGGTCAGGTTTAATAAAAATGTAAACTTTTTTAATTGAAAATAAAAAAAAAAACTATTGTTAATCATAATATAATTATTCGTTTTTCTCTAAAATGTCAATGTCCGCTGTTTGCCATAGAGGTTGAAGAAAGGGCTAATTTTGCTTTCTAGTCCAAGGTCAAAAGTTTAAAACACGCTGAGAATCTATTAAACAAAAAAAAAAAAAAAAAAAAAAAATTCATAAATCTAAAAGTTTGAAATGATATAAAATTGTGTTCCATAACATAAACTTTTAGATCCGCCACTATACATAGATGCACAAAAATAGGTGCATACTAGCCTAAGTATTTCTGGTTTCTGAATATTATGATTGAGTTTTTTTGGAAGTAAAAAATTCATCAATATTCTTATATAAGAGTCAATCATTTGTGCATAAAAGTAAGCCAGTCAAACATAGAATATAGATCTCTCTCTTGCATTGCTTAAATTTCAAACACGTAGAACTTCTCATTTTCTGCCTTTTTTTTTTTATTAAAGAAAATTTCGGTAATTTATTATTGTTTCTTTATTTGGAATGGAAACCATCCTTTAATAAAAATGCTTTAAGATCTGACATTCTTTCAAGAGTGTTTTCTAATAGCAACAAGTTTTTTACACTATATTGAAAATTGATTTTGCTAATCTAAAAAAAAATGTTGGAAATAAATATGATTTAAAAATTTATTTAATACCACTCTTAAATCTTAGCCATTGAAATCGTTAATAATAAAAAAAAAGTTTCTTAAATTGAAGGAGCAACAAGTCATATTAATGTAGATCTGTTTTAAATTGTAATTAGAAGGAAAAGATATTTTTTAATAAATATTTGTTTGTCTGTTTCTTGGAACCAGTCGTGGGGAATTTGGACTCTGCAATTAAGCAAATTGGCGTGGTCGGTTGCCCGCCGAGAAATTTGCATATCAACCATCATCTTCAATATGCTTTGGAGCCCACTATTATTGTTAATATTTTTTTTAAAAAAATAAATCTCTGTTAATATTCCCTTAATAAATTATAAAATATTTTCGTATAGTATTTTATCTTGCATTAACCAATTTAGATATTTAGATAGATAATTATGTGGGGGAAAACATTCAAAAACATGTGATCACTTTTGTCACGTATCTTAAAATATGGTGGCTGATGATATTGTCCGTTAGGTAGTGAATGAGATTGATTCTCATTGTTGTGAAATGAATCTTCTAATTGGCTTTGTCTTTTGATTGAGGTGGATATGACTTTGTAGTCTTTGTAATTGTTTGTTGTTTGCTTTCTAAAAAAATCAATTTCTATATAAATTAATTTTGATGAAAACGTAAAGACTAATTTTTAAATACGTATTTAAAACATGAAATACAACTTTTTTTTTTTTTTTTTATTGAATTTCTAATTTTTTTTTAATTTTTGTTTTCAAATTGGCTTAAAGATGACATTTGAAATAATTTTTTAAAATTGTATTCTTTCTTCTAAATATCTTTGTTAAATTTTGCTTTTAAAAAAGGTTATTTAATTGACATATTTATTTATCTAGTGCCTTTGAGAATTCCTTTTTTAGAATCTAAATGTGTAATTTACTTAAAAAAATTTAGATGCTCAAAACTAATTAGTACACAATAGCTTTTTGTTAAAAAAAAATATTTACTAATGTAGCTTTTTAATTTTTAAATAGTAATTAATTTTATTTTTCGAATTCAAGGATTGTGAGAGTGAAATTGAACAATTTCTAGTAGGGGTGTACATAAAGGCACTAAAAATTGATCCGACGGATCGAAATCGACTGAATTAACCATGATCGGTTGGAAAAGTTCCTTGGCCGATCAGTGGTACACCCCCGACCGACCAATCGACCATAGTGTGTAATAGGATTTTGTCGCAACGTCATCGCGATGCGGAGCGGCCGACGTCCTTCCATAAGGGTCTCTTTTGAGGTGAAAAATTTGGAGCGCCACCTACCATTTTGGGGTGTGATTGCTCACCCATTTTAAAATGAATAAAAATAAAAACGGTCTACTTTTTCAAAGATAGGTTCGTGGGTCGTTGAGTGTAGGGAAGGTATTAGCACCCTACAACACCCGTTTGAAAACATTTTATTTTGTTATCCAAAATTGTAATGAAAATTAATAAAATGAAACCCGATAAAAATTGACTAAATAATTCCCAGGTAGAGGTGTTCTCTATAGAATTATTATCTTAGCCAATTATTTTATAAGAATTTGATATAGTTTAAATACAATTTTCTTACTACATCCACATTTGCATCGGTAAAATAAATTTTAATTTTACTAGCTAAGAAAGTTTTCAAGTATTTCCTATGTTTGATTTAATTTAGGGAATTTCTCCAATTTTTTTTGTATGCATTTGAATATTTAAACAAAATTCAAGTTAACTGTGCAACTTTCAAGATAAACTCTAGCTTAATGTAAATTTCAAATTTCAAATGAATTTCAAACATTTTTAGATTTTTCATAAATCCCATGATGGAGTCAAATCAGAGGTAAATATTTCATAAAGAATCCAAATATAAATTGACAATCATTGTCGCTCACACAATGCAATTATACTTTATTCTTAAAGCTATAATGAAATTTGGTGAGACATTTCCTTTATTTAAACTATATCAAATTCTTATAAAATAATTAGCTAAGATAATAATTGTGTCTAGGCTGAGGTACTTAAGTTAATCGTAAGGGAACACCTCTACTTGAAAATTATTTAGTCAATTTTTATCGGGTTTCATTTTATTAACTTTCATTACAATTTTGGATAACAAAATAAAATGTTTTCAAACGGGTGCTTAGGGTGCTAATACCTTACCTATACTCAACGACCCCCAAACCTATCTTTGGAAAAGTAGACCGTTTTTATTTTTATTCATTTTAAAATGGGTGACCAATCACACTCCAAAATGGTTGGTGGTGACTCCAAATCTTTCACCTTAAAAGAGACCCTTAGGGAAGGACGCCGGCCGCTCCCTGTCGCGATGATGTTGCGATAGAGTTTTTTTTTCATTTTTTAAAAAAGTTATTTATTTATTTTCCCCCCTCCCTTCCTCCCGTTCTTCTTTCATATCCACAAGTCCATGAAGAAAGAAGTTCTTTATCCACAAGCCCATGAAGACTGAAGTTCTTAAGATATGAGGTATTAAAAAAAAAAAACGACGGAATCGACCGGCTGTTGGTCGAATTTCTATTGGAAATGACTAACATAACAAAAGAAAATATAACCGAAAAACCGTTTTAATTAATTGTTTGTCTCAATTAATTCTAAAACCGTTTAAAAATTAATATGAAAACGGTTTTCTTTTGTTTTAAAAGTGATTTTTATTTTTCCTTAAAAAGATAACTCTCAATTTGGTGGAAAATGAGAGATAAGAATTTTATGTTTTAATCTTGGTTCTTCACTGATTTCTGAGCATTTTTCATTGATTCCAACCCGTTCTCCGACGAGTGCACGTCAGCGATCGGGAGTTGTGTTAACCTTGGGGAGCAACCGGCTTTGACAATTTAGCACCGAGGTCGCGTCGATTTTGCTTTCAAGGCAGTGGATTTTCTACGGCACAACAACAATCGACATTTGATTCCAACAATTTGAAAGTAAAAATGGAAGCAAAAGTCCCTCGAAATCGTTATCAAATGTCGATCAAATCTGCAAAATTCTTGAATATGTCCAAATTTCAGCCTTATTGACGATTGAAAAAAAAGTATTGAATGAATTATTTAGATGGAAGTTTAAATTGGAGTGGGTGAGATACTGACCTGATTCATAGACAAGAGTAACGAAGAAAAGGACAGAGAGATGAATGAGAAAATGTATGATTTAAGAACAAGAAATCTGGGAGGAGATTGGCTTGAAATCGAATTTAAGAATGGTACTTCGTGAAGGCGAACAATGGTGTCGCCATAATCGTTGCCATAATCGGGCGTGTAAGGATTTTACTGTATGATGATCGAATCTATCGGTGGACTGATCGAAAAAGCCCTGACATGAATGAAGATTCCGGTGATAAAGTTTATAAGTTTCGATCAGAATTGGAACGAAACGACGGAAGAGGATTTTTCAGCTCAACAGCCCCGATAGATTCTTAGGAGATTGCGCCATCGAGTTGATTGAGATTACTAGGTATTCATTTATTCCTTATCAAGTATTTAATTTTATCTTTTGATGAAATATTTGATTTTAATTTTAATCATGGTAGCTTCAGTTTTGTTAATGGATAGAAATTTTGAGAGAGATTATATTTTGAATCTCTGTTTTTTAGATTGCTAAAAAATGATATGAAATTAGGAAACATTTTCATTGCAAATTGAGAAGAAATTAAGTAAATATGGAATGTACATATAAATTTTCCACTTAATTTGTGAATGTGTTGGCATGATTTGAGAAATTTGAAGAGAGACAACTCAACATATTTAATTAGAACTTTCTAATTGGTGGATTGATTTATGTTGATTGTCATATGTGCACGTGATAGATAGTAGTAGCTCTTGTGATTGTTGACCATCAAATATAATGATTTTTAAGGTGAAGACATTTCGATCACATCCAATTTTTAAATTTCAAACTATTGTCAATTTGGATGATGATGGTAGTGAGATTTTATTTTGAAGTTGGTAGATTATTCCACGAATATAATTTAAAACTATTGAACTTATATTTGGCCAAGTTTAAATGAACTTTACATAGGTTGTCTTTCCTATACTTTTAAGTTCAATGATGTCTCAAATTTTATATATGGCTTGAAATTTTAATAATTTTGTTTTATGGCTATATTTTAGCATATTATTAAATTTTTTTTTTGGCCCTATGCGCTCCGTGGTGTATACCCGTTGGTGACAAAGATAATAATGAACCTCCTTAGTCATCTTACAGCAATGAGTATCATGTCTTGCATGCACAAGCGTACAAACACCACTTGTCATACCGTGCGTGTTTGATTGATTCTTAATGGATATCATGGTATATATTAGAATGACATATTGTAATTTAATCCTTTGAGGTTACTTTGTATTCCTTTACCCATGGTCTATAATTTTTAAATTATTAGATTGGGAGGTTGGGTAGCTTGAAGCGCATGTGAATTGTCAACTTCTTAAATTATTGTGATCAATTTTGAGCAAATCTAATTATCATGAATAGAAATAATATCTCATGTATGTTATATTTGACAAAGTTTATACATGATTAAAATGTTATGTTTGGCCATTAAATTTCATGAAGTTGAAAAGTATTCTTATTACTTTTAAATTGAGTTTGACCCTATAGCATGAAAATAGGTAAATTTCATCATTTTTTATGTAGACGCTTGTAGAATTGATGGTAATTTAAGATATTGTCTAAACTATAAAATATGTGATATTTTATAAGGCATGAGGGCTTATGCCCAAAATAGATACAATACCAACTGTGAAGATATTTGGAGAGTTGTTCCTTTTAAGTGATTGTTCTGTTGACGGCCTTATGGGTTGTTGGATGTGTATTTTTACTGTTTGAAATTTGCATGATTATGTGATGCACAATATTGTTGATGTATTTAGAATGTTTGATGTAAATTTTTGATATACCCTGCCCATTACATATATTGATTTTGAAAATTGGTATGGGACAATTTCTAACTTATTTTGTAAAGTGGTATCAAAGTCATGTTCCTAGTTTAGTCATGTTGATATAATCCTTAAGTGTTGAACAAAGATGTAGCGGGACCTCGAAAGTAGTCATGGTGTGATCCATGTTTGAACTTTATTGAATAGGCAGTATGTTATGGTGAAAAAGATTTAGCCTAGATAAGAGTTAAATGGATGAATGACTACTTCAGGGGAGACTCAGTTGGTCCTTTGTTCGAGGAGAGGATTGTTGTAATATGACCAAAGTCCCACATTAGTTAGATATGAGATGATTATGCGTACATAAATGTACATATATATATTTCAATTGATTGAAAGTATACAGTTATTGAGCATGTCTATAATCTTGAAAAGAGAAAATGTCGATTAACTATTTAGTAGCTCATGAAGAGACATTGAAATAAATCAATTCGGTGTATGTAAATAAGACATAAAATATTCTAATGCATACTCTCGTACGACTAAAATAGCTACTATAGAGTCTTGATAGCATTTGCAGCAATACGTAGCCATCTAATACATCAGATGGATAGACGAGGAAATATATGTGTGACACTACCTGAAGGTATGTAAATTCACACAATCTCTATAAGGTTTTAAAGTAAACTATTGTGATACATGTGTTTACTTAAAGTTGTTTGGAGCTGATTGTGTGATTATCTATTTGTATATTGACGATATATTGATTTTTTATACGAACATAGATATAAGTAACAATACTAAGTTATTTATGTCCTCACATGTTTGAAATGAAAGATTTAGGTGAGGGTAATGTGATACTTGGTGCTAAGATAAGGAAAAGTGAAAATAGATTTTCTTTATATCAATCACATATTGAAAAATGCTAAAAAGATTTGATTGCTTTAATGATACTCCTATAAGAACACCTTATGAAGCTAGTATGAGTCTTAAGAAAATAAGGAAGATAGTGTTTCTCGATCTAAATATGCAAGGATTATAGGAAGTGTTATGTTTTTATGAACTATACTAGACCTATGGTTGCATATGTTGTGAAGATTGAGTAGATATACACATAATCTTGATAACAATTATTTGACTGTCCTTCGTCATTTATTAAGATATCTTAAAGGTACAATATTTTATTATTTGCATTTTAATATTTTTCTGCCATACTAGAAAGGTAGTGTATGCAAACTGGGTACCTTAGAATGACGAAGTAAACTTTACTAGTGGATGTGTTCTTATTGGGTAGAGGAGCCATTTCATGGAAGTCTGCAAAACAGACTTGTATAGCAAGGTCCACCATTGAGTCTGAATTTATTGCTCTAGAATTAACGGAGAAGCTGAGAGGCTTAGAAGCCTACTGGGAGATGCACCATTGTGGGGAGCATCAATATGAGTGGCTTAGAAGCCTATTGAGAGAAGTACCATTGTGAGGGGCATTAGTACTAATCTCTTTGAAATGTGATTCACCAACTACCATAGGAATTGCCAAGAATAATGTGTATGATGGCAAGAGGAGGCATAAACGCCTCAAACATGGAGCTGTGAAACAGTTACTAAAAAGAGGATTATTTCATTGTAAGATTTGAGAGGAATTCAGCAGATTCTCTCACTAAACCATTATAGTGGTTCATAGCCCTTTATCTGGGTGGTCTATTGCGATAGACTTGATAGTCCATAGCTTTTTATCTGGGTGGTTCTAGTTTGGACTTGATAGACAGAACTAAAACCTTTTAAAAATTCCATAGCCCTTCTTTTGGGTGGTCCTAGTATGGACTTGATGGATAACTGTAAAATCTTCATAGCTCAGTTTTGAGCGGTTTTTCTTTGACAAATTTGATGAAGTTGGTCCTAGTATGGATTTGATGGATAACTGTAAAATCTTCATAGTTCAGTTTTGAGTGGTTTGTCTTTGACAGACTTGATGAAGTTGGTCTTGGTATGGACTAGATGTGAAGTCTTTACAGCTCAGTTTTGAGTGGTCTATTGTGATAGACTTGATGAAGCAATTAACGTAATTGTGAAGGTGTGGCCACCTTCTATGAAAAATTTTAAGGGTTTTTTTTTCTAGAGCTTTCACGTTGACCCGAGGTTTTATGTGCATAGCCTTAAATATCACGCTTTTTATCGCGAAATCAATTGAAATTTAAGGAGTAAAACGTGTTGTGGGGGTCTCAACCATAGTTATTGAAAGTTCAAGAGATAACTCACTCTCTCTAACAAAGTTGTTGCCCCATTTCACTATGCATCAATTCAAATCGTTAAGATATTGATGTTTAAGTTTGGTCTCCTAACTTTGTTCAGAAAACATATTTTATAAAATGTCTTTTTGTTTTGTTTGTTATACCAAGTCATTCATGGGGGATTGTTAGAAATGACTAACATAACAAAAGAAAATATAATCGAAAAACCGTTTTAATTAATTCAAGAATTAATTGTTTGTCTCAATTAATTCTAAAACCGTTTAAAAATTAATATGAAAACGGTTTTCTTTTGTTTTAAAAGTGATTTTTATTTTTCCTTAAAAAGATAACTCTCAATTTGGAGGAAAATGAGAGATAAGAATTTTATGTTTTAATCTTGGTTCTTCATTGATTTCTGAGCATTTTTCATTGATTCCAACCCGTTCTTCGACGAGTGCACGTCAGCGATCGGGAGTTGTGTTAACCTTGGGGAGCAACCGGCTTTGACGATTTAGCACCGAGGTCGCGCCGATTTTGATTTCAAGGCAGTGGATTTTCTACGGCACAACAACAATCGACATTTGATTCCAACAATTTCAACCAATTTTTCTGGTCAGTTTTCGATGTCAATTTTTACCCAAAATTGACACCGACCGACCGATGTATATCCCTAATTTCTAGTGGTAATTGTTGATTGACATTATATTTTTTTCTTTTGAAAAAACAAAAGAACAAAAAAAAAAAAAAGTACTAAACATAAATTAAAATCAATCCATAAAGATTTGAAGTCAAGGTGGGAATTTTACTCCCCCAAATATGTGAATCCGCTCGCCTCATGCACCGCCAAATCGGCAATGGCATTTGTTGATATAAAAAATTAGACAAGGTAGATATGTACCTAATCATTCCTTCGTGGCAACAATTGTGAATGTGTAATTCAGAGAAGAATGTTATCGACAAAACAAGAAAGACTTGTACATCGACAAGAAAGACTTGCACATCGGTGTAGTGTTTGCCATACAGGTTCTGATGATTAAGTTAACAGGAAAAAAATAAAGTATAATGTTTAGAATATGAGTAGATTTACTTTCCTTGATGCTCAATTCCTCTATTTATAGGTTTTCTTGACCTAGCCCCTTCTTCTAGGATTTTCGAGCTATCTCCTGGGCTTTAATTCCTTCTTTTGGCTAAATACCCCAAATCGTCCCTATTCGAGGATGTTCTCATTGGGTCATCTTGATCGAGTGAAAACTTACAATTACCATCAAACGGTGCACTTCTGACACCATCGATTTATTAATTGCTATTATTGTAATTGATATAATTTCATTATATATGATCGTATAAATATACATCATTAATCAATTTAAATATCCATATTTTACCTGTAATTTAATTTTTTAACCTCCAACCTCAAAAAGAAGGAATCTAGGCTCACTTTTGTAAATTAAATTATAAATTGATTGACTATCATCAACAAAAATTATCTACTAAACTATATATCAATTATTGTTATATAATATATTTTCACCCTAAATTATATATCCATTAATTTTTATATAATATATATTTTCTTCTAACATATATGTTTATTTTATATTGAATATGTAATTTTAAACTATTAATATTGTTTTCTTCCCTTTGAAAATGTACTTTTGTTCTTGGATTTAAAACTTAATATCTATTAAGTTTTTGAATTTTAGAAACTAACATTTTTAGTCCTTAATATTTGAGTTTAATTTTTTATTTGATCTTTAAGGTTTCAAAAGTTGTACACCTTTAATTTTCATAATTGAATTTGATTTTTAATTGGTTCTTAAAAATTAATCCTACGTTGTTCTTAAACAGAGTTGACGATTAGTTGACATAGCAAAATGATGATATGGCTTGGCTCTCCAAACTATATGATCTATCTTCTACGTTAAGTTACATGTTCCTATACTTTAAACATCTAATAAATTTTTAAATTAACAATTTTTTAAGGAGAATTTTTAAAAATAAAAAAATGAAGAAAACTATTTACACAAAATAGCAAAATTTTTAAATAGTTGTGATAGACGCTAATAGAAGTCTATCAGTGATAGAAATGATAGAAGTCTATCAGTGATAGAAATGATAGAAGTCTATCAACTCATATAATTCTAAAATGGTCTAATAAAACTTGTGGTATAACTTGACCTAACTATGAACTTTTTTCCAAATCTTATATTTTATTTCTAAAAATATATCGATGTCCAATATTTGAATTACCAAAGCTTGACTATGAAACTGCCGTCCGGTTGGTTGTTTTGGTTAAACTGTAAGTTTCGAAGAAAGAAAGAAAATATACTTATTAAAAAAACAATATTGACAATGTACTGTTCAATGTTTTAACTTTTATATGAAGGTTACCATATTAGTCAACCAAATTAGTTGAGATATTTCTTGGTTAATTGGAAGGAAAATGTTACGTAAAGTTTATGTTAGCTTTAAAAGCTTTAATCATATCATATTTTTATGATAACAAATACTTATATGTTGATATTTTAGTATTTTAAAATATTTATAGTGTAGAACTCGAAAAGATGATTCTAATACATTTTGAATCATTCAAATCGAAGTTCAAATGAATAATTAGAACTGAAACAAGTTTAACGAAAAATACCCATACGTGGTGGTGATATGACAGTTAGACCAATTAGAGAGTGTCACTTGACGCTATGCAAGAATGACACATATAAGAGCCTTAAAATTGTTATATGTGGCTTTTGATTTTCTTATTTATTATTATTATTACTACTATTATTATTACTGCTACAACATGTACTTTCCTATTTCATCTTCTGGCTCACCTCTCCCGAGCATTTTTCCAGCAAGTTTTGTCACCTCTTTAGTTCTAAAAATGTGCCAAAAAAAATCTCAAATCTCTCACAATCTCTTGATCTTGACGGTTTTATGTTGTAAGAAAAATTGGGGATTGTTTTTTAGCGGTCAAATTTGTGTAATCTATTCACGAGAGTTTTTTTTTCTTTTGTGAGAATTCAATAATTTCAATTCATTTGGAATTTGTAATAAGGTGTGGTAGCACCTTGGGATAAGTGTAGTGGTTTAATCTTGAACCCAAAAAAAGGATTTGAGTATAGTGGTTTAATATTGAACTCGAAAAAAGATTTGAGTATAGTGATTTGATCCTTAACCCGATTAAAAGAGTCACGTGGTTTAATCCTGAACCGGTTTGAAAAAGTCAATATAGGTTGGAGAATGAACTTGACAAAGGATCGGTTGATCGGGTTGACCCTTGACCTGTAAAAAGAGTGGTAAACGGTTTGATTCTCACCCGTAAGAGAATCATTGCAGTAAAATACCCAAGAAGGTAAAATATTTTCATCATCCATTTTCATACGCATCCAAGCACACCATGCGTATTGTGGAAAATGGTTGAGGCTGAGGACGACCCTAAGCATGTAAGAGTAAGAGATCTTTACTAGTCTCATCCTAACATCTAGAAGTATTGTGAGAACCCTTAGTGTTCAAGGCCGAGGCCAAAGCTAAACTTTATCGATGCAAAGCTGAGTTGCTCGAGATATAGAGATAAATGCAAATTTGGAGTATATATCAAAATGCTCAAGAAGTTGAAAAGAATGAAGGTCCATCATTTAAAAAGTGATTCAAAGTTCAAATAGTCCAAGGTTGAGGTTGAGGCCGAGGAGCACCATTAGATATTAAAGATCATTTAGAACCTCGAAAGATGAGGAGACAGTCGAAGACAAACATGCAAAGCTTGATCGAAAAAAACAGCCATCACCCAAGGCTGACCTTCCGAGGCCAAGCTCACCAACCAAGTTTCAAGATAATCCTATCTTAGGGCACTTAGCATTTTATGATGAATTTTTTTTTTTTTTTTTTTTTTACTTTTGTAGAATTACAGGGAATGCTTCCTTATTAAATAAAAGACATAAGATCTCAAGAGCAAATTCGAAGCATAAAGATCTCAACATAAATTTCAAGCAAAAGGCAAGTTAGCTGAAGAACTTCCAACAAAACTTAATTATTCACAAAGAGGAATAAACTTAATTATTCACAAAGAGGAATATTGTTTTTGAGACCCAAATAATTTTTTGTTGGAAATTAGAGGCTGGCCTATAGTTGAAACCAATGATAACTACATGGAAGTCACATCATCTCTAAAAAATTTATTATCATCTTTTTAGAGAAAGTCTCAAGCTTAAAAAATGGTCATTTGCTGGTCACATCATCTCTCAAAAATTGATTATCATCTTTCTAAAGAAAGTCTTAGACTCCAAAGAGGGTCATTCGCTGGCAACATCATCTCCTAGAAATCATTTATCATCTTTCTAGGTTAAATCAAGCTCCAAAGAATGTCATTTGCTGGTTACCTCACCTCTAAAAAATTAATGTTCATCTTTCTCGAGAAGGTGCTTATAATCTTAAGGAAATCGATTTTCATCTTTCTCACAAGATTCTAATCAAACATGGAGGATCCCCAAAACTCGACCCTATTGACAAGGTATCATGGGTCATCCTCAGGATAATCTAGGAACTACCCTGGAATAGTGCCAAGGTAACTCTAGGGCTTAGAGCATCATTCAAAGAAGTACTCAACATCAACCTTACAAGTTTGATAGGTCAATTTGCGGGCACCTCACATGGTCACCGGTGAGAAGCTCAGCCTTGCTGAGAGCCGACTAACAGGGTCACTAAAGCAGCACAAGTTAGAAGAAGTTATACTCCCAAGTCAGGCCTATAATGTTTAGTTCATAATTTTGAGTAGCCAAACCTCGAGACTTAACATGGGAGTAAGGGCTAATTGATAACTTGTAGAAATACAAGTTATTATAGTTCTTTTTTTAGATTAATGGAAAAAACCTAATTAATGTGGTATCTGTTGGCTTTTTGGCCCTTAATATCAAATTAATTAATTTTAATTAATTAATTAATTAATTAATGTTTTGATGATAACAAACCTGTTTTTATTTATTAACAATTTGAGTGTTTTGAAGTGTCCATTGTGTAGAGCTTGGAACAACGGTTCCAATGCAATTTGAATCACTCAAATCGGAGTTCAAACGAAGAAGATATGGCTGGAACAAGCTTAACGGAAAAATACCCGATGTCGATGACGTGGCGGCCAAATCATCAAAGTGGACCTATTAGAGGATGACAAGTGGAGAAATAGATAAGTGACACATGGAGCTTTTGATTTTTGTTGGTTTTAAAAAGAATGGTTTTAAAAAGAAAATGAATTTAATATTATTATATGTTTGTGTCTAACGGCTAGTTGTCTTTAAAAGAAAATAAATTTTATATTATTTTATGTGTGTGTCCAACGGCTAGTTGAGTTTAAATCTCAACCATTCAATTTTCTTTTACCAACATCTAATGGTCCAAATTTAATGTAGTTTCCAACAACTTTTCTCTCTTTTTAAACACTCCATCTTCTCCAAAATTACAACAACAATTTTACAACTTTTATTATTTTACAATCCTCCATAATTCATTAAGCTTCCATTGTTGCTCTCTCACCAAGCTTCAATTTTCTTCTTTTCATCTAATTCTTGAGAGAGATTTATTGTATTGTGAGGATTGATTTGTTGAGTGCTACAAATTTGTAAATCTACTCTTTGAGAGAGTTTTCCTCATCTTGTTCTTCATTTCTAAACTTTTGTAAGGGTTGCTCTTGATCCCGGAAAAAGAGTTGTTGTAACGGTTTGATCCTCAACCGTGGAAAGGATCGGGTTTGTTCTTGCGTCCGGAAAAGGAACATTGTAGCAGTTCGACTCTAAGCCGTGGAAAGAGTCAAGGTTTCTAGTGACATACCCAAGAGGAGCTTAGGAAGTGGATGTAGGCCGGTTGTGCCGAACCACTATAAATTTCCGGTGTCATTTTCTCTATCCCTCTCCTATTTAATTTTGCAATTAATTTGCTATTATAGTTTATTGTTTGAAATTAATTGCAACTTTTATTCGTTGAAATTAATTGGTCATATTTGTTTACTTTGATTGGTAGTTCTTAAATTTGCATATCTTTACCAATCTTATTATTAGAATTAAATAGAGTGCTTCAAAGTATTACTTTTAATTTCTTGATTACTTTGGGTTGAATTTATTTGCATGAAATTCTTGTTTAAATTATTTGTTAGTATAAAGTGTATTAATTTGTTTTATTGGGCCCACATTAGTAAAAAGTTTTAATTAGCTTAATAAAACCCTATTCACCCCCCCTCTAGGGTTGCCATACCGGTCCAACAATTGGTATCAGAGCAAGGTCGCTCTTGTTTTTAATCATAATTTTATCAAAAGCTTTTTCATTTGGTACCTATTGGTTGAGTTATCTACTCCAACAATTGGTATTAAAGAGCTCTTTGATAAAATTAATTTTCAAATATTATTTTGGTACTTAAGTGTATCTTATTAATATTTTGAAATTTTATTTAAAAGCTTAATTGCTAGAGTTATGGCAACTTTAGAAGATCAATCTATTGATAGACCTCCTTTCTTTGATGGTATTAGAAATTATGATGTTTGGAGAAATAAAATGAAAACATTTATGTTTGCTATTGATTTTAACATTTTGTATGTTGGTGAGCATGATTTGTCAAAATTGAAATTGAGTAATGAGTTGCTTACTTTTAATGCTAAAGCCATAAACATCATATATTGTGCATTGGATAGAAAAATATGTGACAAAATTTTACATTTTGAATATGCATATGATATTTGGAATTTTCTTGATAATTTGTATAGTGTAGAAAATTCTCCTTGTACTACTAATGATTTATTTGATGTGACGGAGAATTATAATTCTCAAAATCAAGCAAAAATCCATGAAGTGAAAATGGAGAAATGTGATGGAGCTCTCTTGTGCTTAATGGCTCATTCCGATAGTGAAAGCGATGAGAATGAGGTAATCCAAAAATCCCCAACCTATGATGATCTATATGATGCATTTGATAGCATGCAAAGTGATCTTGAAAAAGTTAGCTCTAAATATTTGAAATTATCAAAGAAGTATAAAGTCCTGATTATTAAGAATAAAACTTTGATAGATGAAAATGCATGTTTGAAAAATGGAGCTAATAATGTATTGTTGCATGATTCTTGTTGTGATGAGAAAAATATCTTGAATGATAGAATTGCTTTTCTTGAAAAAGAGAACGATGATCTCAAATCTTTATCATATGAAGTGAATGTTGAATTAAATGATTTGAGGAATGAAAATGAGAAATTTAAATAATGTTCTTTGGAATTAAATGATAAAATTGTTAGTTTGAAAAATAGAATTATTGATTTGGAAACTAACAATATAGCATTAGAACAAGAGAAAGTCTCTTTTGTTGATAAGATTAAATTTCTTGAATGTGATAGTCATGAGAAAAATGATCTTTTGCATTTGCTTAAAGAAAAAGAATTGCTTGCTACAAAAGAGCTTGAACTTGCAAAAGAGACTATTAAGAAATTGACTATGGGTGCACAAAAATTGGATAAGATTATTGACATGGGTAAATCTTGTAATGACAAAAAGGGACTAGGCTATATTGATAAAAATAATTCATCTAGTTCTAAAACTGTTTTTGTTAAAGCCACCCCTTGTATGTCCAAAGATGTTATGCCCAATGTGTCTAATTTTGTTGAAACTAAATTTGTGCCAAAGCACGGAAAAGTTAAACATTTTTATGGAAAATCAAATCATGTGCCTAATCAATCTCATGCTAGATCAAAATGTGCTCATAATGTGAATTTTGTGAATAAGCATGAAAAGGCTAGAAATATGTTTGAAAAATCAAAGCTTATGCTTAAACATTTGCATGCCAAAACTAATTGCATGAATAGTACTAAACAAGTGCATAATCATGTAAATGCTAGAGACATGCATATGAAATCAAAATTTGTGCCTATCTGCCATTTTTGTGGAGTTAAAGGTCATATTAGACCAAATTGTTTCAAATTGAAAAATGCTTCTAGAAATAAGTTCTTGATTAGGAATAAGGTGCAAAATCATTTTGTTAAAAAGAATTTTTTGCCTAATGTTGTATGTTATTCTTGTGGCAAAATTGGACATAAATTCAATACTTGTTATTTGCCAAAAATAAATTCTAGTAATGTTGGAACTAATTTAAAATGGGTTCCAAAATATTTACGTACTAACAATGAAGGACCCAAGAAATGGGTACCAAAATGTTTTGGTTGAGCTTTATTTGTAGGTGTGATTCAAGAAGCAATTGTTGCTTGGACTTCAAATGAGAAGATAATTCAATTGGAGCAACTAGTATGGCTTGCTTGAATCTAAGAAAAGAAAATGGGCTTATTTGGTAACTTTATATGTCTTATTGAATTTTTTAAATAAGCATTTCTATTGATATCTTTTATAAAAATTATTTTGATGTATGTTGTTTGTCTCATGTTGAGAAGAATTGATCATTAAGCATGTTGTTTTGAAAGTTGTTAATTTCTTTTCCTTAGGGGGAGTATTTATAGAATTGATTTCTTTGTTTATTCCCGTTAGCATTTTGTTCAAAATTAGTATAATTCTTGCTTGTGTTGCACCATGCTTATATTTGATTGATAATGTTCTCCCTTGAGGTAACATTGAATTGACTAACGTTACCTTGCTATTATTTGATATCATGGTTTGTTTTTCAACTATTGATGCTCATTTTATCATATTTGATATCTTGGTATCTCAATTGCTTGATTTTTACTAGAATGATTTCATTTCCTTGGTTTTTATTGATATTTCTTATTAGAAGGAGAATGCTTGATTTTAGGGGGAGTTATTGTATTTTATATAAGAATTTCATTTTTAAATAAATTTGATTCTCATATTACTTTTTTTTGCGTATCCCTCTTATGCATATTATTTATCTTTTTAGGGAGTAATATTTGGAGTAAAACTATGTTTTGAATATTTGTTTGATATTTCTACCCTCTAGTTGAATTATGTGCTAAATGTCTTTTTGTCCCTTATTAAGGGGGAGTATTTATTTGATTTCAAAAGGGGGAGAAATTTGTGAAATTGATTTTAAATGAAATTAACTTGAGCTTTGTTGATTTTTTTTATGATGCCTCTTGAATCTACAATGTAGTTGTTTTTTATTAGAAGGCATGTTGATAGGAGAAGAAAAGCAAAATTTTGTGTTCATGTTTTAAGAACTTTCATGTCATTGCTTATTTTTCTTAATTGTTCTTTTTGATTGATTCCAAAAGGGGGAGAGGTAATAAGAAAAATGAAAGCATGTTATTATTGAATATCTTTATTGCTACTGAATGAAGTATGATTTAAGTTTATATTTTACATCGTACATCTCTTTGAATTTCATTTTTCTTGAGTTGTTTGTCATCATCAAAAAGGGGGAGATTGTTGGCTTTTTGGCCCTTAATATCAAATTAATTAATTTTAATTAATTAATTAATTAATGTTTTGATGATAACAAACCTGTTTTTATTTATTAACAATTTGAGTGTTTTAAAGTGTCCATTGTGTAGAGCTTGGAACAACGGTTCCAATGCAATTTGAATCACTCAAATCGGAGTTCAAACGAAGAAGATATGGCTGGAACAAGCTTAACGGAAAAATACCCGATGTCGATGACGTGGCGGCCAAATCATCAAAGTGGACCTACTAGAGGATGACAAGTGGAGAAATAGATAAGTGACACATGGAGCTTTTGATTTTTGTTGGTTTTAAAAAGAATGGTTTTAAAAAGAAAATGAATTTAATATTATTATATGTTTGTGTCTAACGGCTAGTTGTCTTTAAAAGAAAATAAATTTTATATTATTTTATGTGTGTGTCCAACGGCTAGTTGAGTTTAAATCTCAACCATTCAATTTTCTTTTACCAACATCTAATGGTCCAAATTTAATGTAGTTTCCAACAACTTTTCTCTCTTTTTAAACACTCCATCTTCTCCAAAATTACAACAATAATTTTACAACTTTTATTATTTTACAATCCTCCATAATTCATTAAGCTTCCATTGTTGCTCTCTCACCAAGCTTCAATTTTCTTCTTTTCATCTAATTCTTGAGAGAGATTTATTGTATTGTGAGGATTGATTTGTTGAGTGCTACAAATTTGTAAATCTACTCTTTGAGAGAGTTTTCCTCATCTTGTTCTTCATTTCTAAACTTTTGTAAGGGTTGCTCTTGATCCCGGAAAAAGAGTTGTTGTAACGGTTTGATCCTCAACCGTGGAAAGGATCGGGTTTGTTCTTGCGCCCGGAAAAGGAACATTGTAGCGGTTCGACTCTAAGCCGTGGAAAGAGTCAAGGTTTCTAGTGACATACCCAAGAGGAGCTTGGGAAGTGGATGTAGGCCGGTTGTGCCGAACCACTATAAATTTTCGATGTCATTTTCTCTATCCCTCTCCTATTTAATTTTGCAATTAATTTGCTATTCTAGTTTATTGTTTGAAATTAATTGCAACTTTTATTCGTTGAAATTAATTGGTCATATTTGTTTACTTTGATTGGTAGTTCTTAAATTTGCATATCTTTACCAATCTTATTATTAGAATTAAATAGAGTGCTTCAAAGTATTACTTTTAATTTCTTGATTACTTTGGGTTGAATTTATTTGCATGAAATTCTTGTTTAAATTATTTGTTAGTATAAAGTGTATTAATTTGTTTCATTGGGCCCACATTAGTAAAAAGTTTTAATTAGCTTAATAAAACCCTATTCACCCCGCCTCTAGGGTTGCCATACCGGTCCAACAGTATCAACGTTAATAGAAATTCTTGTAAAAATATCTTCTTCGCGTCCAACATGTATAAAATGTAAGAATTTTCGCTTTAAACGCCTATGTTTGTAGGAAAACTGCGAGAATTGAACACATGCATCGAGCAGTTAAATAATCACACAACCGCAACAAGCTTAAGTTGAAACGCAAGCCTCGTGATCTCTGACAACCACAATTGGAGACAAAAGAGGAGTTTTTGCCATCTAACCCGCAAAGTAGCACTGCAATCAGCCAACTAATGGTCAGAAATAATGTTTGACGGACGCATGGTACCTTATCCATTGCATAGTAATGACACATAATGTCGGGCCAAAATTATTTCAAGGCTATAAATACCGACCGAAGAATGGAAAAAGAGTTAGTCATTTTTCTGCCATTTTCAAAGCATTTCTCAAACCCTTCATTTCCATTGGAGAAGAAGCTGGAAGCTTAGGCTCGAAAGAGTATCTAAGCCACTGACTTCAACTCACCACCACCACAAGCATTAAAGCAAGAAGTTATCTTCACATCAACGGGGAGCAAGAGACTACCGCCAGCGTCCAACCATCTCTACCTTCTCTTTTATTTCTCTATTTTTATCTTTACCCTTTGTATTTAGCTACTTCCTTTTTCATTGTATTGAACTAGAACGATTTTATCTTTCAATTTATTTCACATCATGAATCACATCATCTCTATCTTTTTCATCTCATTTTCATCTTCACACATGAGTAGTTAAATTACAAAAGGGATTGGGAAAAAATAATCATGAATCTTAAAAACAAAAAGTAAACTTGGGTTATAGTTCGTTTTGCTTAATGTGCATATTAATTGATTGCTTATGTCCATCTAGCTAATTGAAATAAGTAGTTATAGTTAACTGCTTGAGAGAGTAAGTAATTGTGGACTTCATTAAACAAACACTACTACAAAAACTGTATTCCTTGACATTTTTTTCCAGTCAACTATCAGTGTACTTGACGTTTTTAAAAACGTTAAGTAAGCCCCTGTCAAAAATATCCGGTCAAGAATATGAGCAATATTTTTTACTGGGTACAAGCATCAAGCTGTAATTTACTTGATATGTTAAAAATGTCAAGTATATCAAATCTATTGACTCATTTAAAGTGTCAAGTGTGTAAATTCTTGACATTTATTATAGATCAAGGTTTTTATAACTTGACAATTTTTACTTGTCAAATGTAATTTCTTCTTAACACCCAGAAAATGACAACTTAATTAATACTTGATATGTTTTGCTTGTCAAGTTTGTATGTTTTTTTTTTTTTTTAAATAGTACTATTAGAAATTACCTATATAATTGCTCCAGTTTTGAGGTCCAACAATGATATAATTTAATTGAATAGGACAATCATTTATTAACCAAATAAACAAACAACACATATATATGAACAATTTAAGCATCAATCAACCCAAATTTTCTACCAACTTATCAAAGTTCATAAATCTTGAACATATATATTGTCATGTACTTACAATCTCATGTTAACAAAGTCCATATGAACAATTTCTAAGTCAGAAGACTATCAACCTCATATGAATAATTTCCTAAAGTATAACTAACTACCAACCCCATACGAACACATTTCCAAAACTACAATCAACCCCCTCCCCCCCCTCCCCCCTCTCCATATTGAACAATTCCAAAAATTACAGCCATCAATCCCATATGAAATAGTCCTAGCCAAATCTTGCTCACTATGTTCCCGTCTGCACAAGAATAATGTAGCCCACCTTGAACTCGTCGCTTTTAACACCTACATAGATTGAAATAACATACTAAAAACTACAACATATAGATCAAAATAAATTAAAAATTACTAAAGTCAAGCACTACAAAATACATAATCCAAACAAGCCTGTGCAAGTTCACACATATTCCCGAGTGGAATAAACATATTCTTCACTAATACAAAAGGAAAAGCTTCTGACAGATGCAACCACGTGAAGGATATAGTCTTGGACATTTCAGAGAAACTAAACATCTGAAATATAGCTTAACCACATTTCTCTTATAAAGCATATGACGCTAAGCTAATATGACAAATATAAAGAGAATTGCATAAACATGGGAGCTAGAAATACAATAAAAGGCATCTAAAGAAAATTAGATATATGGAAAAGACATACTGATATGAACCACCCAAGGCATCAAATTATTATTTAATAATTTTGATGTAATTTAATAATTTTCAAATTTATCCTTGTTAATGACATTTTAAGTAGGGTTATTTTAGGCATTTTATTATGATAAGCCATTAGGGTTTTATTGGGAGGCTATTTAAAAGCCTTGCCTTTAGGTTGTTTAGAGGAGTTTTGATGTTTTTAGAACTTTAGGGTTTTATTGAATAAGAATTCTTTGGTAGATGACAGAGTTTCATCCCGCCACTTTTATAATTCTTGAATTAGAGTTGCATGCCAAGAACACATTCAAGTAAGTTTGATCATCTTGGTTGTGGAGTGTTCGAACTTGGAGTAAGGAACTAGTTCTCCTTATCTCTTGTTCATCGATCAAAAGGTAATCCAATTCTAGTCTTTTCCTTTGGATTGACATCAATTGATTTGGGGGTTTTGGGATTTGTTGTTAAGAGTTCAACACTTGGGTTCCTAATTTTCAAATTGCTAGGATTTTCATATCATTTGGTATCAGAGCCTAAGCTCTAAATTTGGTATATGTTTATTTCAATTGTTGTTTTTTGTTGAGTCTATTTCTTGATTAGGATTCTTGTAGAAAAAAAGGCAAGCACGTCAATTTAAAAAAAAAAAAAATCAATGATTATGTGATTAGAATTGGAAAAACAGAAAAGAAAGCCGGCACGTCAAGTAAGCACGTCAATTTAAAAAAAAGAAATTTGGCCAACGATTCTGTGATTGGAATTGGAAAAATAGAAAAAAAAAAGCAGGCACGTCAAGTAAGACGTCAATCTGAAAAAAAAAATTTGGCCAACGATTTTGTGATTGGAATTGGAAAAACAGAAAAAAAAAAGCTTGTCTGTAATTCGTAATGGATTAAAAAAAGCAAGCATGTCAAGTAGGTAGGTTAAGCAGGTAGCTTAATTTTCCTGAGTTTTAAGCTGCTGAAATTTATAAAAAAAAAGTTAGTTGTTTCAAATTAAACTTTGAAATTTCTTTAAATTAGGGTTTGGGGTAAAAGTAGTGTTTCTCATTCCTAATTCTTGTTTCCTTTTTATTATTGACTTGTCTAGTTGTTTATCATTCTCTTGTTCATCTTGCATCTCTTTGAATCTTGAATCTTAAATTCTTGATTTTAAATATCTTGTTTTTCTTGATTTCTTGTCTAGTTTGTCAAATCTTGAATATTAGATTTTTGATTTTTTGTTTTCATTTCTTTTGTAGAATTCTACTAATTCTTTGCTTAAGTTTGACACTTTGCAATCAATTTTTTTTATTGATTTGTTTCTGGCTTGCTTCTCTGATCTTGATTGCAAAATCTTGGCTATCACTCTATCGAGAGAGTTCATATTTGTGAGGGAGTGCTACATCTTGAGCATAAACACGAGTGACTATTCATCTTTTGAGTGAAATATGTGAGGGAGTGATTGTGAGGTCCAATTTTCTTTATGCTAACATCTTTCTTGCAGCCATGATCACACAAAGAAAAGCGTCAATAAATGATCATCATGTTGACGCAAATAAGCTTCCATTATTTTTTGGAAGTATTTCAGATCCAAAGGAGTATATTCTTTGGGAGGAAGAAATTGATACCGTATTTGATCACTACCATTATAGTGAAAAGGGAAAGGTAAAACTTATTATTTCTACATTTGAAGATTATGCTTTAACATGGTGGAATAATATGTTATAAAAAAGGAGGAGTGAAAATCAAGGAACGCCTTCATGGAAGATTCTTATGAGGAAACATTTTGTTCCTAAGTCTTTTCACAAATTGGAAACTTTGAGGCAAGGGACCAAAAGTGTGGAAAAATACTATGAAGAGATGCTTTTGTTACTTGAGAAGGTTAGCTTGTATGAAGATGAAGAAACTCTCATGGATCGATTCTACAAAGAACTTAATGAGGAGATCGTTGATAGGCTTGCTGATCAAGAAGAAATTCGACCTTGTGCAGACTTGGAAGAAATGGTGCATGTTGCCATCAAAATAGAAAGACAACTCGAAAGAAGATCATCAAGGTACACTAAATCTAAGTCTAATTTCAATATCAACACATTAGTGGAAAAAAACAATGTACCTACCATATACGAGCATTTTGAGAAGGTGGATAGTAGTAAAGAAAAGCTTGCTTATATTGCATCTACACATGATAATGATGTTTCGCCTTGTAGGTCATTAGATAGCAAGGAATTACATGGTTGTAATCTTACTACTATTGTTGAACCATTTATTTATGGAGAAATATGTGTTAGTAGTAGTGGGGTAGAGGAAGTAGATGATAGTGAACTTGAAGCTGGAATACTTTGTGTTAATATTAATAGTTCAATAGAGCCCAAAGTAACAATTGATCCTACTATTGTATCATTGCTTCTTAGAGAAGAAAAATTTGATGCGTGTGAGTTGGAAAACAAAAGGCATGAGACTGAAGCAAAAGCAATAGAAATATATAAAGAAAAAAAGTATGCAAACATAGATGTGAGAGAAAAGCATGTGAAGAATACTTGGTCTAGAGATAAAAATGAGAGAAAAGCCAAGAATACAAGTTTGAAAATTTGTGAGATTACTTGGTTCTTGTTTACAAAACATAGCATTCAAGACTTTTTAAGCAAAATAGTTTGTTTTCTAACAGGTGAGCTTCAACCAAGTTTGCCTAGTTTCTATTTTGAGTTTTTGCAGGAGGTTAAAACATTGACTTTGAAGCAAAGCTCAAAGAATGACCCTAGTTCTTTTGATTGTCACAAACTGAATGAAGATTGGAAGGACCGATATTCTTTTCAATATAGATGAAATCCAAGAGAGTGCCAACCTTTGACATCTCATGACTACAAGGCTGCTTTACAAGGGAGACCGTCCAAGAGAGGTGCTAGGAAATTGACATCATTTTCTTCCCATGACTTCAAAACTGCTTAACAAGACTTTGATTTGGATTCGAGGACACGAATCCTTCAAAAGGAGGAGAGGATGATATGAACCGCCCAAGACATCAAATTATTATTTAATAATTTTGATGTAATTTAATAATTTTCCAAATTTATCCTTGTTAATGACATTTTAAGTAGGGTTATTTTAGACATTTTACTATGAATTATGATAAGCCATTAGGGTTTTATTGGGAGACTATTTAAAAGCCTTGCATTTAGGTTGTTTAGAGGAGTTTTGATGTTTTTAGAACTTTAGGGTTTTCTTGAATGAGAATTCTCTGGTAGATGACAGAGTTTCCTTCCGCCACTTTTGCAATTCTTGAATTAGGGTTGCATGCCAAGAACATTCAGGTAAGTTTAATCATCTTGCTTGTGGAGTGTTCGAACTTAGAGTAAGGAACTAGTTCTCCTTATCTCTTGGTCTTCGATCAAAAGGTAATCCAATTCTAGTCTTTTTCTTTGGATTAGCGTCAATTGATTTGGGAGTTTTGGGATTTGTTGTTAGGGGTTCAACAATTGGGTTCCCAATTTTCAAATTGCTAGGTTTCATATCACATACATTTCTCTGAAGAACCATCATTTGATTTGATCTTATTATTCTTCAAACCACCTTAATCAACATCACATTTAGAGACTAGAGTAACCAAGGGATCCTCCCAACAACAAAATAGTAACAAAAAACATAAGGAAAATTAATTTCAGATTCACATAACAACCATCAACGAGACCAAACAAAATTTCAAGCAAGACCATGAACAATTTCCAGATTCCATTCGAATTCGAGCTATCCTCAACCTCACTAAGCTTGTTTCGTTTGTTCCAAAACTCACCAAATATTGGCTTGATAACTTGTTCCTCTTCAAATCAGCAAGAGTTGTTTATTAAATTGTTGACCTGGGACCTTTTCTTCATTTTGCTCTTAGGCATAGCAGGTGAAATTTTTAGGTTACAGTGACCTTCATTTGCATCAAGAAAACAACGAAACAAAATGATAATATAGGTATCAAATACTTTAGATTAGCATATATAAAAAATCTCTGTCCTGTTCAACTCAACAACTCAATTAAAACATTGTATGGTTTAAATCATTCTGTTGTAAGAGGTTAAGCTCAAAGTTCCATGCAACATCTTTCTTTTGGTCGATTGCTCTTTAAAGTTCAAAGTAGATAAATATGAAAAATTAGTAGAAAGAGAATATTGAGAGTGTTTGGTGTAGATATTTTTAAAGGGACTTAAAGATTTAGTGAATTAAACGCCAATTCAGTTATACGAACAAGTATATCTCACTTTGACCCTCAAAACCATCTAAAATTTTTCCAAGTAACACTTTGTCTAATGACAACTATGGTAAAAAGTCTAAGCTAGTGACACTATCACTGTCTAAATAAACTAAAAAGTGTCTAACATTTAAAGCATTCAAACATTTTCGATGAGTTTCAAATGGTACAAAACACACTTTAATAAATACCTTAAACAAATGAATCAAGTTTCGAATAAGTTTCACAATAACTATGTACATAAATAGATGCTTTAGACGAATGAAAACACAAACTTGAAGGAATGGAGAATATTATATTGCATTACTATCATAGGATAGAAGTACTTACTTTCGTCTTTCGACTTTGTAACCCAAGTGAAGCAATTGTAAAATTACACAGGAGAGAGGATCAACCTTTAAAAAGAAAATAAATTGCATAGGTTGTTAGGTACCATTTGTCAACATAAAAGTACAAATAAAAAATCACCTTTGAGCTTGAAACTAAATCATTCTTTTGAAATCAAAACATTAAATATGGTTACAAGTCGACCAATACATCCGTAAATGTGAAGCCCAACTCAAACTAAAACTATCCGAAGACGTTGAATATGATATGATTTGGGAGTTTCAAGCCAAAAGTGGGATTAATCAAGCTACAAACTAAAAAAAAACAGCAACGATATAAAAAATACAGCAGTAAATTTGACAAGAATGCAGATTTTTGACAGTTAACCCTTTGTGTGTTGTTTCTTCATGTTTTTGGCTGTTATTTTAAGTTATTTTATAGCCTAACAATGTCCACTTGTTGAATCAACAAATTTCCTCAATGAATTGGTAAGTCTAGCCACATATCAGCCCAAAACAGTAAAAACAATAACAACAACTTGACAGCATAGAAGTTTTCTTTTCTTTTTGGACTGGTTTCATCATTTTTGTGCTAAATTCCCAACCTGTTCATGACCTTTTCTTCTCAATTTTTAAGTGTAGATTCAAAGGTTAACTCGTCTAGGTAATTTCCAATCTTAATCCACATCAAATTTTTATCAACAATTCCCTTTCCAAAAATCTAAAAACCAAAAACTGCTGTTGTTCTAGGCAAAGACACAGGCACTAAGAGAAAAAAAATGAAATATACGTAAGTCCATTGCTTCTTCTTCTTCAAAATTTTCCTTCACAGCTGCTGCATCGCACCTTCCAACGAGACGCAAAACTGAAAGCAGAAGCTTGGATTCTCCTTCAAAACATCAAGAACTTCTTAAAAAAAAATCAATAATTCCTTTTTTAAACAACTAAATCATTTATTCCAATTGAAAATATTAAAGTAGAAGAGAGAAGTCCTTACAACATGGTAGCTACTTTTTTAAGTAATTCCCATAATAGATCAACACTAATCATTCTCATTACAATTTCATTCTAAACATTCACATGGTAATTATAATATTTGATCAATCTCACAATGCAAAGTCCCTTACCTCAAAACTTGGGTTCTAAAACCACAATCAAACTTCTTCCTCTTACAGAACCATTGGATTAAGTCCAAGACAAAAGAGAGCAACATTTAAAATACAAAACCCATGTTGTAACCTCACTCTAAAACTCAAAGAAAACTTATCCAACCGAATAATATGTTCCAATCTTCTCAACACCACCAATACAAAACCAAGCCTAATCCAAAGTCACAATTTCAGCGTTAAACCTAAATTTCCAGCATTCGAGAAACAACCGAATAGGTTCGAGTGGTTCTTTAGTGTCGAGATGCTCCAAAATAGTGTAGTACATAAGTGTTGTAGGCAAAAAGCATTAGTGATGGAAGACAAGGATTAAGTATAAAAATAAAATATCAATGTCAATCGAAATATCGAGGTCTTAATTTTATCAAATTTCGATGAAAATATCGATAAAATATTAATTTGGATATTTCTAAAAAAAATTATAAAAAAAAATTTAAAATTAAATTTAAATAAGTAAGTAAACATTTTATTATTTTCAAATAACTAAACATGTCTCTTATTTATATTATTTCACCCTTTATATAGATATATAGAAATATCGATAAAAATTTAGACTATGTATATTTAATACTGTGAATATTTCAAAACACTGAAACACTTGGGGCGGACGAACAGGGACAAAGTATTCTTTTTTCCTTTTTTAATTTCTCTCTCCTCCTTAAAACAAACTAAATAATAATAATTTTAAAATCATAACTACTCCAAATATTGAACTCTGAGTTGGTAAACAAAAAATCAGTCATCTCTAAATCTCTCTCAAAAACTCCTAAACACTCCTAAATTCTTTTTTCTTCAAAATTGCTCTTTCATTTTTTAAATTTTACAATTAAATTGAGATCTTTTTTCTCTTCTTCCACACTTCCATTTCAAAGGTTCTTTTTTTCTTTTTTCTATTTTCTTAGTTGTTGATCATGCATGTTTATGTATTTGTTTTCTAGATCTATATATATATATATAGATATTTTTGCAAATTTTTTAACTACTTGATATTTTGCATAATTATAATATGATTTTTTTTTGTATTAAACTATATCTTAATTTTCTTCTATTTCCACTTCATACAAAAAAAAAATGTATTTATTTACTTTGTTTAATATAATACAATCACACATGCATTTAAAAAAATAGTTATTATATTATTTTATATATTTTATGTAAATATTCAAGCAGGTATGATTTTTTACATTTTTATTTAGTTTTATTTAGATTTGTTTATAAATATTATTAATTTTGTACATGTATTTTTTTTAGAATTATAATTTAGATTTTGAAACTCGGTCAAATATGTTATTTGAATTTTATTTTGAATAACCTCATAAGTTTGTTTAGATTTGATAAAGTATGTATAATTTTTTTTTAAAGATTTAGAGTTTAGATTGTTTGAGAGAGTTTGGGAGAAAATTGGGAGGATTTTGGAGAAAATGAGAAAGATTTGATCCGAGAGGGGTTATTTTTGAGGTCGGTAGATACATTTAACCTAAAATTGAAAAGAAATTCGATTAAAAAATGGGGGTCAAATGTATAAAATAATATAATAACTGTTCTTTTAATGCATATGTGATGTATCATATCAAACAAAGTAAATAAATACATTTTTTTAGGAAGTAGAAATAGAAGAAAATTGAGAGATAGTTGTTGTATAAAATTAAAAAAAAAAATCATATCATTCATAATATCTTAAAAAATAGTTAAAAAATTGCAAAAATATCAATAGATCTAAAAAAACACATGCATAAACATGCATTCATGATCAACAAATAAGAAAATAGCAAAAAAAGAAAATAAAATAAAACCTTTGAAATGGAAGTGTTGAGGAATAGAAGAAAGTGTTATATGAATAATATCACCAAAATTATTAGAAAAATAAGTAACTTTGTATCTTCACATTGTTTCCTTAAGACAATTTTACTCACTCTATAAACAGATTCATTTTGCAAGTTCGTTATTACGGGTAGTTCCTACAAAGGATCGGACTAATGACGTATACAATACTGGAATTCTCGATGTAGATGCTACATAGTGGGTTCTCATCCTTCAGAGACTACGAGTGTAATAGGAGCACCCGTCGACAAAAGGATCACCCTAAGATGATCATCACATGGCTATTGAGAACGAATCAAATCAGATGGTTCTATTTCTCAATCTTTCTGACTTGCTCCTACGGGTCGAAAAGATTGAGAAAAATCAGTCTATTGCTTGAGTTTCATGAGTAATTGTCTCCCATAATAGAACACATTAACTTTCTTACAGAAGCAACGCTTCGTCCACAAGATCCAACGAACTATACTTTGTGGAAATAAACCAAACTTCATAGACTTTATAAAAATGGAGAAAGTTCAATGAAAGGAAAAATGCTTATGAAAAAGGGTTAAAAACCAATTGGAAGAAGAGATATATCTAGAGACTAATTCGTGGTCATATGAATAGTCGTGTCTTTCTTCAATTTGGTTATTTATGAAAAGACATGTACATTTATGAAACAATGCAACTCTACATAAATGGTCACATACCATTTATTCCAACAAAAAGAAATGAAAGAGAAATTTAGAAGAAAAAAAGTTTATGAATGTTTAGGAGTTTTTTAGAGAGATTTAGAGGCAACTGAGTTTTTGGTTTATCGGCTGAAGGTTGAATATTTGAAGGAGTTATGATTTTGAAGTTGCTATTGGGTTTTTTTTAAAGATGAAAGAGAAATTAAAAAAGAAAAAAAGAACCCAATCACATCTAGTTATAACGTCAATCTGCCAAGTGTTTCTGTCTTTTAGAAAGACTGAATTCGCAGTGCTCAGTCTTTTCAAGAGATTGAACCTTAATAAGACAAAAAATCAACCCAATTTTTGTAAATATTTTCCAAAAAACTTGTTTTTTACAAATATTTTCCAAATCAGCCCTATTTTTATACTTAATCTTGGAAGCAACTCTAGATCCAAAAAAAAAAAAAAAAAACTCAAGAAACAACTCACCCACGCTTACTGTTAGAGGTTAAACGGCGACAACCCAAGGTGAATGACAGTGCCCAAGACTGCAGAGCGAACAGCGACAACGAGCTTATGTAGTGTGAATGGCAGCGACAAGGGTGGGCAACGATGGAAGGCTCGGCAACAACTGTTTGGTGATGGTGTAGACAAAAGGTTTGACAGTGGGGTGGGTAGCGGCGACAGGACGTGACAGATTTGGGTAGCGACACTTGGGCAACGTGAGCTCATAGAAAAATCGAAGAAAAGAGGAAGGGAATCGGTGAGAACAAAGAAGGAGAAGGAGGAGAGACAAAGAGAAGGAGGAGAGACAGAGGTAGGGAGAAGGAGAAAGAAAATGAATTTTATATTATTTTATGTTTCTTTTTAAACTTTTTATCTTCTGCAAAATTAATAACAACAATTCTACATTTTTACAATCCTCAAAGCTACCATTGTTATTCTCTCAAAGCTCTCATTTTTTCTTTTCATCTTATTCTTGAGAGAGATATATTGTATTGTGAGGATTTATTTGTTGAGTGCTTAAATTTGTAATTCCACTCTCGAAGAGAGTTTTTCATCTTGTTCTTTATTTCAAATCTATTGTAAAGGGTTACTCTTAAACCCATAACAAGAGTGTTGTAATGATTTGATCCTCAACCATGGAAAGAATCGGGTTTGTTCTTGCGCCCGAAAAAGGAACGTTGTAACGGTTCGACTCTAAGCCGTGGAAAGAGTCAAGTTCGTAGTGACATACCCAAGAGGAGCTTGGGAAGTGGATGTAGGCCGGTTGTGCCCAACCACTCTAAAATTTTCGGTGTCAATTTCTTTATCCCTCTCCTATTTATTTTTGTAATTAATTTGTTATTATGTTTTATTGCATAAAATTAATTGCAAAATTTATTCCTTGAAATTAATTGGTCACATTTGTTTACTTTGATCGGTAGTTCTTAAATTTGCATATCATTTACCAATCTTATTATTAGAATTAAATAGGTGCTTGAAAGTGTTAGTTTTAGTTTCTTGATTATTTTGGATTGAATTTATTTGCATAGAATCTTTGTTTGGATTACTTATTAGTAAAAAGTTTATAACATGTTTAATTTGGCCCACATTGGTAAAAAGTTTTAATTAATTTGAAGAAACCCTATTCACCCCTCTCTAGGGTTGCCATACCGATCCTACATTTTGGAGATAAGGGGATTTACTTCACATCTTGAAGATGTTGAAGGTTGGAGAGCCATCCACGAAAAAGAGGAGGAGGAAGAGAGATAATTATATTTAGGGTTTTGAGTTTGGGAAAATTGCCAAAAATAGGATTATTTTTAGGGGTATAAAGACTTTTGGGATGAGTTTTTAAAAAGATGAGTTTTAGGAAAAATTTAATGTGAAAAGTCCTAATTACCCTTTAGTTAAAAAAACCCCTAAAGTAGCAAATTGTTTAAGTTTCCCCTGATTTGTGATTTCTTCACCCTCCCCCTCCCTGATGTGTGACTACTCTTCAGTGAACAAGACGAATGATGGAGCTTCAGACCACAACATCGAATGGTGACCACGTCCTAATTACCCTTCAGATGGCGGCGCGCCCAATGGACGACAAGCTTCAGATGAACGACAGAGCTTCGGACGACAAACCTTCAATGGCGGCAACTTCAATGATAACAGCAACTTCAGAGGAGCCATGACACATTTGGGCGAGCGAAAGTTGGTTCACAAGTGACGTGATTCTTTTGCAAAATCCTTCGGCCCTGCATCTTCGATGACGACGACTTCAGCGGCAGCAACATGGCATCACCTTCATTTTTATTGAGCTTCATATGGTAGAAGCAGCTTCAAACAATTGGTTGGGTTTATTGAGTTTTCTGATTTGTAAATGTTGGTTGGGTTTATTTTAGTTTGCTTCTTGTGAAATTGTTGTTCGTTTGGTTTATTCTCTATTGACTGTCATTTGTGAAAATTGTTGTTGGTTGGGTTTATTTTCCATTGATGTCACTTACGAAAATTATCATTGGTTGGGTTTATTTTGATTTGTTTCTTGCCAAAACTATTTTTTGTTGGGTTTATGTTGGAAAAACATGTTTTAACTAATGTTTTAAGGATTTCATGTCATTTTAGGTATTATTTTTAATCTTACGAGTATCTCACAATTAACTTGAAACACAAAAAATTGCAGTCACTACTCTTAACTCATTGTGGCACACTTATATACCTATTTTAGGTTAATTAGGATGGGTATGAATGTGTTTTGGCTAGCTTTTAAGTATTATTTTTTTTTTAATTTTGATACATCTTGCAACAACTGTCAAACTCAAAACACCCAATTGGAACTTATTTTTATAGGGTGGGTATGAACATTTTTAGGTAGTCTTTTAGCTACTATTTTTAATCTCGCAACATCTCTAACAACTTTCAATCTCGAGATGTTGCGAGATATTGCGAGTGTTGGGTTTTATGCCCTAAAACTCGTAGATAGTAAATGTAAATATTTGATTATCATTAATAAATAGTTATTGATGTTATTTCAATAAAAGTTATTGATTATGTTGTATTTGTTTTATCTTAATAACCCTAAAATCCAATAAACTAACATCTTGGGTTGTCTTATGAATGTTGAAAAGTATGTATAAACTAACATCTTGGGCTGTCTTATGAGTGTTGAACAGTATGCAGAGACATATGGGGATCAATGTTCAAGATACAGCCTAAAAGGTCTATAGTATAGGGATAAGGCTGAGAACCTTATCCTAGTGACACTATGGATATGACCCACTTTATATTTGATACAAATGCAATGATCCAACGCGTTCATGTAGGAGACATACGAGTGGGGGTATCTTATGCAATGAGTTTGCATAAGACTAGACCACGAAATAGTAACCACTAGATATAACTCCATTGACTAGTTAGGTTTCTATTTCAATAGGAAGATCTAGGCAACTTTAGTCTTAATCCTCAGTATATTATGAACTTCTGTTCACGAGAGATTGTCCTTTGATTTGTATGAGTGAGAGTGGCCAGTTTGCCGACTCAATATGCCTATCATTTTGAGGACAAGATCGAGTGGGGAGCTGTGAACATAATTATACAAGTGAATTTCACTCCTTCTCGGCTTTAGGGTAAGTAGATGAGTGTTCCCTTAAGTGGTGTCTCTAGGACTTGAACAAAGGGCCCTACCCTCTCACTAGCCTGAGACGAATTTCTGTTTAATGGTTGGACTATAAACAGGTTGTTCATTAGAGGAGCACTGGTACTTAAGAATTTATAATTAAGTAACCCAGGGGTAAAACGGTAATTTGATCCAGCTGGTGTTATGGACACTTGTGAAGGACTACTTTGCTGTTATTGGTCTATATCCATGGACACAGAAATATATATGCAGTGAGAAGAGTGCAGCTGTGAGTCTTTAGTGAAGTGTACTCACAGTTAATGAATATTGATTAACGTGGTTAATGAGTTTAATTAATTAATGTCATATCGTTGGAGCTTTTGAACTATAGGTCCATTAGGTCCCCTTCCTAGCTCGTAAAAGGGTATTGAGGTTATTGTGTCTTGAATGAAATTTGAAATGTTCAAATCTTCTTATGGAAATAATATAATGTATGGTGATACATTATAATATAAAAGTTTTTATATCTTGATTAAAATTTATAATATAAATTTAATTTTGGATATGATTTAAAATTAATGAGAGAAATACAATTGAATATGATATAATTGGAGGTTAAATTAAATATGTGATATTTAATTTGGTAATTAATTAATTTAATTTGATTTAATTTAATTAAATTAATTGAATTAAAACTATATGTTATATGGAAGATGCTCATTTAAATATATAAAAAATGAAACGATGAGACTATGGAAGTAAATATTCTCGTATTTATTGCTACTGCACTTTTCATTTTAGTTCCTACCGCCTTTTTACTTATAATGTAAGTAAAAACAATCAGTCAAAGTGATTAATTTGAATTAACCTTGACTTTTTAGTTCTTATCTATGATTGAAGATAAGAAAAATGAAAAGCATTAAAATTTCGTCTTAAATAAAATTGATGGACTAGAATTATCAGTATTCTACGAGAGAAGTATTATATCTGATAGTATGGTAGAAAGAAATATATGAATCCTTCTACCATACTATCTATTATTGTTAAATTAAAATTATTAATTGAATTATATTCAATCAATTATTGATTTAATTAATTATTGATTATTGATTTTATTAATTATTAATTTAATTATTTTATTTTATTAGTTAAATTAAATATTATAGATTAAAATTAAAAAGAAAAAAAAAGAAAAGGGGAAATAACTCCCCTACGTGCGAGTTACTTGTAACATGGAATTCTCCCCACATTACATCTCTCTCCCTCTCTCTGCGCTTCCATAAAACCTGCCGAAAAGAAAAGGTATGTAGTTTTTTTTGTTTACCAGAAAGGTTATGTGAAGAAAGTTCTGATCTCTCAAAATTTTCTCTCTCAAATTCCCTATTTTAGATTTGGTTCCCACCAACCTTTAACCTCACTACTTAGAGAATAGGAGAGGCTCCTTGGTGGTAGTGTTCTACATTGGCCATTGGAGAATTGGAGACCCAGAGTCGTCCACACGAGTAAGATTTTTCTGTCTCTGTATTTTTTTAAAAAAAGTATGTTTAACCTATTTTTTGGCCGGTGTACTGGTATTTCCAAAAATTCTAAACTAATTTCAAGATTAAGGTCCTGATACGTTTCGCTGCGGTAGGACTTTTATCCCTGCAACGAGATGTTGCAAGATAAAAAACAGTAGCTAAAAACTAGCAAACAAATGTCCATTCCCACCCTAAATAACCTAAAACACCAATAAAAACGAGTTCCAATTAAGGGTTTCAGGTTTGAAAGTTATTGTGAGATGTTGCGAGATAAAAAACGGTAGCTAAAAAAACTAGCAAAAAAATGCCCATACCCACTCTAAATCACCTAAAACACCTATAAAAATACATTTCAAATGAGTGTTTTAAGTTTAAAAATTGTTGCAAGATATTGCGAGATAAAAAACAATCGCTAAGAAGCTAGCAAAAAATGTCTATACCCACCCTAAATTACCTAAAACACCTATAAAAATAAGTTCTAATTGAGTGTTTCAAGTTTGAAAATTGTTGCAAGATATTGCGAGATAAAAAATAGTGACTAAGAAACTAGCAAAAAAATGTTCATACCCACCCTAAATCACCTAAAACACCTATAAAAATGAGTTCCAATTGAGTGTTTCGAGTTTGAAAGTTGTTGTGAGATGTTGCAAGATAAAGAAAATAATAGCTAAAAAACTAGCAAATAAATGTCCATAACCATCCTAAATCACCTAACATGCCTATAAAAGTAAGTTCCAAATGAGTGTTTCAAGTTTAAAAGTTGTTGCGAGATATTGCGAGATAAAAAACTAGCAAAAAAATGTCCATACCCACCCTAAATCACCTAAAACACTTATAAAAATGAGTTCCAATTGAGTGTTTCAAGTTTGAAAGTTGTTGCGAGATATTGCAAGATAAAAAACAGTAACTAAAAAACTAGCAAAAAAATGTTCATGCCCACCCTAAATCACCTAAAACACCTATAAAAATGAGTTTCAATTGAGTGTTTCAAGTTTGAAAGTTGTTGCGAGATGTTGCAAGATAAAAAACAGTAGCTAAAAAACTAGCAAACAAATGTCCATAACCACTTTAACTCATCTAAAACACCTAAAAAAAATTCCAATTGAGTGTTTCAAGTTTAGAAGTTTTGGTGAGATATTGCGAGATGGTGCGAGATACAAAATAGTAACTAAAAAACTAGCAAAACAATGTCCATACCCACCCTAAATCACCTATAAAAATAAGTTTCGATTGAGTGTTTCAAGTTTGAAAATTGTTGCGAGATGTTGCGAGATCAAAAACAATAATTAAGAAACTAGCAAAAGAGTAGAGACTGCAAGTTTTTGTGCTTGAAGCTAGTTGCGAGATACACGTAAGATTAAAAATAACACCTAAAATGACATGAAATTCTCAAAACCGCCTAAAACATTAGTTAAAACATGTTTTTCCAACATTAAGCCCAACAAAAACTAGTTTTTGTAAGAAACAAATCAAAATAAACCCAACCAACGATAATTTTCGCAAGTGACATCAATGAAAAATAAACCCAACCAACAACAATTTTCACAAGTAATGTCAATAGAGAATAAACCCAACGAACAACAATTTTCACAAGAAGCAAACCAAAAATAAACCCAACCAACATTTACAAATCAGAAAACTCAATAAACTCAATCAATTGTTTGAAGCTACTGCTGCCATCTAAAGCTCAATAAAAATGAAGGTGCTGTTGTGTTGCCGCCACTGAAGTCACCTTCGTCGAAGGTGCAGGGCCAAAGGATTTTGCCAAAAGAATCGTTGTCACTTGTGAACCAACTCTCGCTCGTCAAATGTGTTGTCGCTCCTCTAAAGTTGTTGCTGCTGCTGAAGTTGCCGCCATCAAAGGTCCGTCGTCTGAAGATCCATCGTCCGTTGGGTGTGTCGCCGTCTGAAGGGTAATTAGGATGCGGTCGCCATTCGATGTTGTGGTCTGAAGCTCCACCGTTCGTCTTGTTCACTGAGGAGTAATCACGCACAAAGGGAGGGAGAGGGTGAAGAAATCGCAAATCAGAGGAGAACTTAAACAATTTGGGGAAATTGCCAAAAATAGGATTTTTTTTTAGGGGAGTAAAGACTTTTGGGATCAATTTTTTTTAAAAAAAAAAAGATATTTGGGACAAATTAGATGTGAATTGACCATATTACCTTTAAATGAAAAAAAAAAAAAATCATTTATCCTCCTTGGAAAATTAGGAAAAATAGGACAAAAAAGAAGGAGAAAAAGAAAATTGGGACAACCATTTAAAAAAGTAGACTTTTAGGACAAATTAGATATGAAACGTCCAATTTGCCCTTTAGCCTAAAAAAGCTCGCCATTTCTTCCATCCTCACGATTTCTGCAACACAACTCACGATTTCTTCTAGCAGCTAGAAGTTACACGATTTCTTCCACAAGTCTAGCTGCAAGCTTACTCCTTTCATTCCTAAACCTCACGATTTCTTCCATTGTAGCAACATTTTGCTTCCAAACCTAACGATTTCTTCTCCTTCGACAAGGTTTGTCCCTCCATTCTACATCTTGCTCCTTCCATTCCTCCCTCGCACGACTGCCATCAATTTCCTCGTTGCAGCAGCCCCATTCTTACTCAAACTCCATTGTAAAGAACCTTAAACCTTGATATTTTGGTTGTTTACTATTTTTTTTTTTTTGCTCATTTTCTTCTTTGTATTTATTTGGAGGTTTCTATTTTTTTTAGGATGTTTTATGTGTTTTAGGGTGGTTATGCAAACTATTTTAGGAGTCCTTTTGCTACTGTTTTTCATCTCGCAACAACCTCCACACTTGAAAATATGCATTCAAACTCATATTTTAAGTTGTTTTAGGATGTTTTATGTGTTTTATGGTGGGTATACAAACTGTCTTAAGAGTTCTTTAGTTACTGTTTTTCATTTCGCAACATCTCGCACCATCCCGCAACAACCTCCACACTTGAAATTATGCATTGAAACTCCTATTTTAAGTTGTTTTATGATGTTTTATGTGTTTTAAGGTGGGTATGCAAACTATTTTAGGAGTCTTTTTGCTACTATTTTTCATCCTGCAACATCTCGCACCATCTCGCAACAACCTCCACACTTGAAAATATGCATTCAAACTCATATTTTAGGTTGTTTTAGGATGTTCTATGTGTTTTAGGGTGGTTATGCAAACTGTTTTAGGAGTCCTTTTGCTACTGTTTTTCATCTCGCAACATCTCACAACAACCTCCACACTTGAAAATATGCATTCAAACTCCTATTTTAAGTTGTTTTAAGATGTAAAGAACCTTGATATTTTGGTTGTTTACTGATTTTTTTTTTTTTTTGCTCATTTTCTTCTTTGTATTTGTTTGGAGGTTTCTATTTTTTTTTTTATTTGATTGGTTTGATTTGTAAATTTTTTTTTGGAGCAGGAATATTAAAAACTTTTCGATGACTTATGGATGACGCATATTCAGATTTTGGTTCGTTACGGTGGAGCGTGGGATGATAGAAGAAGAAAATATGAAGGAGATATATTAAAAGGTATTGTTGTAAGTAAGGAAATAACATACACATATTTAGTGACCAAACTCTATGCTCTTGGAAAAATTAATCCTATGGAGTTTGATATGAAAATAAGATGCATATATGAGATAAAAGTTGAAAATGAAGCCCCTCCACTTGAGTTAAGCAATGACGATGATCTGAACTTTTACATTCTTAGCGACAATCCTATGGAAGTCCCTCTGTACATCTCATTTGAACCTAGGAATAGTGGTGAAACTGGTGATTTACATATTGAAAGTTTCCATCACTGTTACAATTCAATTTCTGGGAGCAATCAAGTTCAGAATTTAAATGTTCCAGTTGCAATGGATGCATTAAATGAGATTGAAGTTCAAGCATGCTTGCACGATAACACGATAGGGACCACTAGGTGGGAATCATATGATTTAAAAGAAGATAATTTTGTATGGGAGTTAATTGAGATGAATAGTGAATCCTATGACATCCCACAATAGAGAAGTACTTCAAGAGAATATGGTAAAGGAAAAGGTAAAGTTAATCATGGGTCAACCAGGCGAAATACATACATGAAAAAAAATGTTTGGTCGGAAGAAAGCTCTACAAATGATGAGTTGGAAGTAGGACAATTTTTTTCTCGAAAAAGAGAATTGTCCATGAGGTTAAGTACAATAGCAATGAAAAGGAATTTTCAGATTTCAGTACTAAAGAAGTCAACGAAAAGGGTGCTTTATGTGAAATGTATTGATGAGAATTGTAAGTGGAGATTGCGAGCAGTCAAATTGGAGGGTTCACATATATTCAAGATTTCAAAGTATGTAAATGTTCATTCGCACTCTCTTGATATTCTGAATCGTGACCACAGGCAAGCAAAAGCTTGGATAGTTGGAGAACTCATAAAGTCCAAATTCAAAGGAGTCGGTCGTCAGTACAAACCACGTGACATCATAGAAGACATGAGGCAAGATTATGGAATAAATATGAGTTATGAAAAAGCATGGCGTGCCAGAGAAGTTGCATACGAACTAGTACAAGGGTCTCCTGAAGAGTCATACAATTTATTGAGTCGGTATGGTGAAACACTAAAACTTGCAAATCCAAGTACAATTTACCACATTGAACTTGAAGATGGGTGTTTCTTCAAATATCTTTTTATGGCTATTGGTCCATGTGTTCGAGAATTTTTAAATTGCATAAGACCTGTTATAATTATGGATGGAACTTTTCTAAAAAACAAATATCAAGGTCAATTGATAGTTACCACTTGCTTAGATGACAATAATCAAATTTCTCCCCTAACATTCGGAATTGTTGATAGAGAAACTGATGCTTCCATAACATGGTTTTTAGAAAAGTTAAAATGTGCAATAGGTGAAGTCGAGGGTCTAGGTTTTGTGACAGATCGAAATGCAAGCTTCTGTAAGTGTATTGCTTCTGTGTTTCCATCTGTATTCCATGGTCTTTGTCTGCAACATTTGAGACAAAATTTGAATGCTAAGTTCAATAATGAAACAATAGACAACTTGTTTTATGGTGCATCAAGGGCATATCGGGAATCAAGCTTTCAAAGAGATTGGGGTAGTATTCAGGCATATGATAACGGTGTAGGGAGATACTTAGAAGAGGTTGGCATATCACGGTGGGCACGTTTCCATTGTCCAGGTAGACGTTATAGTTTGATGACAACAAATATAGCAGAGTCTGTGAATGCTCTATTGAAAGAACCCAGAGAATTGCATGTTGCTTCATTCCTTGAACGTGAGAGCTTTGCTACAAAGATGGTTTTGGGAGCGTCGAGAAGAAGCTACGAAAGTAACTTCTACATTGACAAAATGGGCAGAATCAATTGTTCAGATAAAACAAGAAAAATCTTTAACAATGAAGGTTGATCCAATTGATTGTTATCAATTTCATGTGAAACATTTTGAGAAAGAGGAGATTGTAAACCTTCATACTAGAGAATGCACTTGTAAGAAGTTTCAAGTAGAACAATTACCTTGTTCACATGCCATTGCTGCAGCAAGCGATCGAAGTATAAATGTTTATGGTTTGTGTGCTAATTACTATACTAATGAATGTTTGTTGGCAGCATATGCAGAGGCCATATTTTCTGTTGGCAATGCCTCAGAATGGAAGACACTTGATGATTATGTGGCAATAAAGGTCCTACCTCCCAAAGTTGTGGCAAGGATTGGTCGACCCAGAAAAAAGAGAATCCAATCAGTTGGTGAATCTTCCAAATTGTATAAATGTGGTAGATGTAACCAAGTGGGTCATAATAAACTGACATGTACTAATCCTATTATCTATACTCAGAAGCTCTCAAATTGTTAAACAATTTAGTTTGTTTGCATTATTGGAAATGTATGAAACAATTGTTGGAAGTGTATGAATATAATTTTCATACTTGAAAAACGTTTTTGTTGTTTGAGATGGATGACTTATACATAATATTTGTCTATTTTATTGCTGTGCACATTTGCAACACCTAATATTCAATTCTTCAAACACACAATGGCATTGAATTCTTCAAATAATGTATACATACATCATAAGTCTCAGTACATTGGGGTATTTGTCCATAATTGGAAAGCCAATTGTTTCCTAAAATATGACATGTTTTCTTGACACAATGTTGCAAAATCAAAACCAGATGCTAGATATTCAAAATATTTAATGGTGAACACACCACAATCACGCCAATTTCTCTGAGTTGGAATCGAATCTACGTTCACAACAGGCCAAGGTTCTATGTGTGTAGATGTCCCACCTCTCCTTGCAAAGAATCCAATAGCTTGTAGAATACCTGACACTAGTGTTCTGATTGGCAGCAATATTCTCATCATCTCCTCTAGGCTAGTAAGGCTTGGAAGTGAATCCCAAATGGAGTTTTCCTAAAGAGGGCTAACTGGGAGGTGTTCAGCTTATCCTTAAAATTACATATTGTAGTTTGAAGATGAGACAGACAACTAACTTGAGACTGAAAATGATGGGATGGCTTTATCTTGTACATTGTGGCATTTGTTGATGTTGATGTCATGGTTATTGGTACTAAATCAAAATAATAAATTAAAACATCCTAAAACATCCTAAAATACTAGTTTGAATGCATATTTTCAAGTGTGGAGGTTGTTGCGAGATGGTGCGAGATGAAAAACAATAGCAAAAGGACTCCTAAAACAGTTTGCATACCCACCCTAAAACACATAAAACATCCTAAAAAACTTAAAATACTAGTTTGAATGCATATTTTCAAGTGTGGAGGTTGTTGCGAGATGGTGCGAGATGAAGTTAAATATGTAAATCAACCGATCACTCAAAATTTGGATTATACAAAAAAAATAATCCTAACTAACTCAACCAATATACAACAAAATCAATACACAAAACAAAGCAACATAAAAATCAACAAAATAGAAACCCAGCAAACTCAACATCCAAGAAACTACAACAAAATGCAAATAATACTTCCAATGGTTGAATCGTTGGTGTTTAGGTTTTGAATCGTTCACAGTCCAACTCACTATTTCTGTCGAACTTGCTGTCGAAGTGGCCGTCGAACTCGCTGTCAAAGTCGCCGTCGAACTGCCAGTCGAAGTCGCCGTCGAACTCGCCATGGAAGCCGCCGTAGAAGTATCCTCTACTCCTTCGAAATCGCGTCTCCAACGGTTGAATTCCTTACACAGTGAAGACTCTTCCAACTTCTTCCCTACATTTTAGGGCTTTTTTAAATTAAAGGGCAAATTGGACAATTCATATCCAATTTGTCCTAAAATCACTTTTTAAAAAGTTGTCCCAATTTTCTTTTTTTCCTCATTTTTTGTCATTTTTTTCCTAATTTCCCATCCTCCTTTCCCAAATAAACATGACTTTAGTCTTCTTCTCCCCACCTTTTCTCTCATTTTTCTCCAACTTTTCTCCAACTTCTCTCTAACTTCTCTTCCCTCAAGCTCTCTTGCCATGCCCTAAAATTTCTTCCCTCAAGCTCTCTTGCCATGCCCTAAAATTTGTTGCAACTCTTTCAATATATTTGTGGTAAGTTTTTATGATTTTTTTATTGCTATAGATTTTTTAGTCCCCTACTCTTATTCTTATGTTGATGTTGAGTTAGGTTAATTTTTTTTCTCTTCTTGGTGCAATTTTTTCCTTGCAATTTTTTTTAAGTAGTTGTATTGACAAAATATTACAATTGATAGTTGATAGATATGTGATTTTTTATCTCACAAACATTTTGCACCCATCTCGCAACTTTCAAACTTGAAATGCCTAACTTCAAATCAATTTTATACTTGTTTTAGGTTATTTAGGATGGTTTTAAACATGTTTGAGGTAGTTTTTTTTGCTACGATTTTTTATCTAGCAGCATCTCGTAACATCTCACAACAACTTTCAACAACTTTCAAACCTGAAGCAATCCTTTCAAACTCATTTATATAGGTGTTTTAGGTGATTTAGGGTGGTTTTAAACATGTTTTAGGTAGTTTTATGGTTACTATTTTTTATCTCGCAACAACTTCCAAACTCATTTAAGGTGGGTATGGACATGTTTTAGGTAGTTTTTTTTTCGCTACTGCCTTTTTTTTTTCTTTTCTTTTTCCAGATTGTAAAGTTTTTTATTATAATTTTTTTCTTTTCAATTCTTGCAGGAATTAAAGACTTCTCCATAATTTAAGGATGACCCATCTTCAGATTTTAGTTCGTTATGGTGGTGCATGAGATGATAGACGAAGAAAGGTTTCAATATTTGTTACAATTCAATCTCTAGAAGCAATCAAGTTCAGAACTTAAACATTTCGGTTGCAAGGGAGGCCACAATTGATGCATTAGATGAGAATGAAATTCAAGTTAATTTGTATGATGACAAGATAGGAGCCACTAGATGGGGATCATTAGATGGGAATAAAGTCGAGTGTACAAAATTAATGAAAATAGTGTTGTTGAAAAATTTATACGAAGGGTTGAACAATTTAGTTATTTTCATTGTTGTTGAACAACTTATTTATTTTCATTGTTGCTAAACAATTTAGTTATTTTCATTATTATGAAGATGTATGAGACAAAGAAAGAAAATAAATATAAAATGAACAACTGTTACAAATAAAGAATAGCTAAAATATCTATAAAAATGAGTTTCAATTGAGTGTTTCAAGTTTGAAAGTTGTAGCGAGATGTTGCGAGATGCTACAAGATAAAAAGTTGTAGCTAACAAACTACCTAAAATATGATCATACCAACCCTAAATCATCTAAAACATCTATAAAAATAAGCTCCAATTTAGTGTTTTAAGTTTGAACGTTGTAGCGAGATGTTGCGAGATGTTGCGAGATAAAAAGTAGTAGTTAACAAACTATCTAAAATATGATCATACCCACCCTAAATCAGCTAAAACATCTATAAAAATGAATTCCAATTGAATCTATCAAGTTTGAAAGTTGTTGCGAGATGTTGCGAGATGTTGCAAGATGTTGTGAGATAAAAAGTAGTAGCTAACAGACTATCTAAAATATGATCATACCCACCCTAAATCACCTAAAACATATATATATAAAAATTTCAATTGAGTGTTTCAAGTTTGGAATTTATTGCGAGATGCTGCGAGATGTTGCGAGATAAAAAGTAGTAGCTAACAAACTATCTAAAATATGATCATACCCACCTTAAATCACCTAAAACATCTATAAAAATGAATTCCAATTGAATGTATCAAGTTTGAAAGTCGTTGGGAGATGTTGCGAGATAAAAAGTAGTAGTTAACAGACTATCTAAAATATGATCATACCCACCCTAAATCACCTAAAGCATATATATAAAAAAAATATAATTGAGTGCTTCAAGTTTGGAAGTTGTTGCGAGATGTTGCGAGATGCTGCGAGATATTGCGAGATAAAAAGTAGTAGCTGACAAAATATATATAATATGATCATGCCCACCCTAAATCACCTAAAACATTTATAAAAATGAATTTCAATTGAGTGTTTCAAGTTTGAAAGTTGTTGCGAGATGGTGCGAGATAAAAAGTAGTAGCTAACAAATTAAACTGATATGACAATACCCACCCTAAATTACCTAAAACATCTATAAAAATGAGTTTCAATTTAGTGTTTCAAGTTTAGAAGTTGTTGCGAGATGCTTGTTTCCAGTTGTTTTAGGTGTTTGTTTGTTTTAATTTTTTAAAATGTTTGCAAAAATTAAAGAGTTTTCGATAATTTAAGGATGACCTAATTTTTCCCGTGGTTAATGCCTCAAAGTAGAATACTTCTAATGACGATGTGGCAATGAATGTTCTACCTCTAAAAATAGTGACAAGAGTTAATCGACCAAAAAAAAGGGTCGTTGGCAAGTTTTTTATGGTGGTAGTAAGTTTTTGTGTTGGAAGATCGATGGGAATTTTAGAAGATACAAAATAACGCCTAAATGTGAATATTGAACATATAAACGTGGAGAACATCTTGTTGTTTAATTTCCAAAAATAAATTTATTCTCAAGAAGCAAAACAAAAATAAAAACAACATAAAGGTTTAAGATCCAAAAATAAATTTATTCTCAAGCAAAGCAAAAATAAATTTACAAGTAATTGAAAACCTTCCCAACATCTCAATGCACCGTCCAAATCATCAAAACACAACTCAGTCGTCGTTGTCGCCGCTGTCAAAGTCTCTGCCTTTGTTCGATGGTGAGCCGTCGTTCAAGTTTGCACTTCTGTTCGTTGGTGCATCGCCGTCTGAAGCTCCGAGCGTGGTTGTCGTTCGATGATGGAAGCCTGTGGTTGCCGTTCTTCCACAACCCTTGTTCATCGAGGACCAAACGCGCGAGGGGGAAGGAATCGTGAAAATCGCAAGGCGTATTGATTTTTCAGGGTTTTTTTAACTAAAGGGCCATTGGACCTTTCATAGGCTCATTTGTCCTATTTCTCATCCTTTTGAAAAACCATCCCAAAATTCTTTAACCCCCTAAAAATTGTCCTCTTTTCCGCAATTTTCCAACAATTTGTTGCTTTATGGTTTTTTAAACTAAAGGTTAATTAGGACTTTTCACATTAAATTTGTCCTAAAACTCTTCTTTTTAAAAACTCATCCCAAAAGTCTTCACACCCCTAAAAATAATTCTATTTTTGGAAATTTTCCTTGAGTTTGATTGTTATTACTTTTTAGTAGTCAAAGAAGGGAGAGAAACAAAAACAAGAGAGTCAGGGAACAAAAATGAGAGAGAGGAGGGGGAAACAAAAAATAAAAGGTTTAACTAATTTTTATACTTGATATTTAAAACGTGTCAATTAAAAACGAACTTGACATTCAGGCTAGCATGCAAAAATCTGTAAAATTTTGTCAACCTCTGTTTTTTTTTATTATTCTTGACGTTTTTCATCAAATTTACATATTACTTGACTTTTTTTTTTTATAAAAATGTCAAGTACTCAAAAGTTCCAAGGCCTCAAGTAATGTGGTTTTTGTAGTAGTGAAAGTAGGAAGTGTCTTTAGAAATAAAGATAACCTTACATTCAACTAATCTTAAGCATATATCAAAGAAATATGGTTTATGTGATTATCCACCGAGAGGTTGAGGTCCGTTTGTGATTAGGAACATGAACGAAAGTTCAACAGATTGATGGGAGTTTTTCCCCAACCCTACTTTCTCCACCTGATTTTTATTCATTCTTTGCTCAATTGTTGTTTTTCATACCATTCCCTCACACTTATTTGCTTTAGCCCTTTTTCTCACTTTTAAAACTACACTAACTACAACATTTGGAACTTATTGACAGTCAAATATTCATCATTTTACAATTAGTGCTAGTCAAAATCTTTGTGTTAGACCTTGGTTGTAATGACCCGACTTTCTAGAAGTCGTTACTTCATGCATGCATACACCTCAAAATGACACTTTTCGTACATCTGACTAAAATTCAAGAAATTTATAAAATAAATAATTAAATTTAAATAATTAAAAATCTTGGATCGGGTACCCATAAAAGTTATGAAAACAAAACGGTAACTTTTGCATAAAACATCTAATGGCGCAAAACCAATATTCCGAATTTAAACATTAAGACTAAAATTTAAAAACAAGAAAACATAAAAACATGAACAGAAGCATTTGACTGGTCCCAACGGCACGGTCACGGATTCTTCCTGTCATTCGCCTGTCTGTCCTTGCATTTACCTGAAAGTTGTAACATAAGAAAGGGTGAGTATAAAAATACTCAGTAAGTGACCCCACTATCGGGATCACATGCATTCTGATGTTGTTCTTGGTAAATATCTAAGTAGATAACCTACCCGCCCAGTCACTCATGTCTAGTGGCCTGAAGACACACCGTCAAAATCATGAAAGTGAACCTGATGGTCCACGATATGGTAACATGGAGGTGCACTTGTCAGTTCACACATGTCTAGTGGCTTGACGGCGCACCGTCAAAACATGGAAGTGAACCTGTCGATTCACGATATCGTAACATGAGGCCTGACGGGGAGGTAATTCACGACTATCTATCTAACATGTAATTCATATATATATATATATATATATATATATATATATATATATATATATACACATCCAATAATAGAGTCTCACACCAACAAATCATAAACTCATAAAACATCATAAATGTTCATGCTCAATTTTTATGGATCATAAAAATCACCCAAATTTTACTGATAATTTTGGTAACATGAACTGGGGCGCCTGACACAAATGCAAGCCGATAATAACGTCACTTACCTCAAAGTGAGGCTTGAACCAAGATTGAGCCCAAACTTTTCTCAACAACCCAAATCTAACACAAGATCAATGTTAGAGAATTAACCAAATTTTTCGGCAGTAAATCAAATAACCAACAGAGGCCAAAATCCCAAAACTCACCTAGTTTTACAGGTTCTGTTCGGTAATGATTATGGACATATGAGAGCTTAAAACAACGATCCAACGGTTGAAACTCCGACAAATAATAATTTTCCGAAAGTTGTCGCTGAAAAACCGAACTGCACTGCCGCTTTTTCCTTCTCCATTTTTTCGATGTAATTTTCTCCCTCCCTACCTTATTAGGTCACTTAATAATATATAAATACAATCCCAAACCCTAATTCTTTAATAAATTAGGGTTACATATATATATTTTAAATTTCTTTTCCCTCCACCAATTCAACTAAACAAATTAAATCTCCCAAATTAAAATTCAATTTTCACCAATTGAATTTAAATCCAAATCTTTTATCCCATTTAATTTAAATTGAATTATCTTTCGAAAATAATTCAATTAAGCCTTAAAAATTTAAAATAACGCCCAAATAATCTAGATAATTAAATTAAAATTATCTAAAATTTTGGGTTGTCACATTCTTCCCTCCTTAAGGAACTTTCGTCCTCGAAAGTTATAATCTTGAAAAAAAGTCAGGGTACTTTGATCTCATCTCATCCTCTTGTTCCCATGTCACTTCCTCGAATCGATGTCTCTACTATAAAACTTTCACTAGTGTTATTTCCCTATTGCGCAACGTTTTCACTCAAGGAGTCAAAATCTGCTTAGGTTTCTCCTCATAACTTAACTTCTCATTCAGTTGTAAAGACTTGAAGTCCACCACATGGGATGGATCTATCACGTTCTTTCTCAACATCGAGCCATGAAAAATATTGTGAACTAAAGAGAAGCGACAATGCTAATCGGTAAGCCACAGGGCCAACTCACTCCAAAACCTCAAAAGGCCCAATAAAACATGGACTCAACTTTCCCTTCTTTCCAAACCTCAGAACACCTTTGATAGGCGCCACTTTCAGGAACACTTTATCGCCTACTTCGAATTTCAAGTCTTTACACCTAACATCGGCATAACTTTTCTGTCTACTTTGGACTGTCTACATCCTTGCTGTAATCTTCTAGATAGCTTCATTTGTAGCCTGCACTAACTCATGCCTCAATAATTTTTATTCCCCAACTTCATCCCAATAAACAGAAGATCTGCAGCTCATCCTATACAAGGTCTCAAAAGGTGTCATGCCAATAGTTGTCTGATAAACATTATTATAAGCAAACTCCATAAGATGCAAGTAGGAGTTCTAACTTCCTGAAAACCTCTACCGCACAAGCACATAACATGTCCTTTAAGGTTTGGTTCAAACACCCTGTTTGACCGTCAAAATGCCTTTGAAAAACTATATTGAACTCTAATTGTGTGCTCAACGTTTTCCAGAGACACCTCTAACAATGCATGCGAAACAGGAGTCACCATATAACATACTGAAACTGGTATCTCAAGACTTGTGACAATCTCATCCAAATATAATTGTGAAACTTAAGATGTTGAAAATTCACAATACTTTAACATTTTCCCTCTGAGAACTATCATGAGCTTAAGAAGTCTTACTCACTGAAAACATGTACTTGAACTGATTGTGCTGATGTAGAGAAATCTCTGTAAGTGCGGCAGAGTAACTGCCATACACGACACGGAGAAATCTCAAGATGGGTATTAAGAGAAAAAAAATATGGTCAACTGGAAAGTGCTTCTGCCTTAAGAGCATTAACTGTGATGCCCTTCTTAGTTGCTACATGTGTGAGAAACAACATTGTCCAACTAAATCTCATATTCACTAGACACGCAATGTAAAGCTTTATACCGCCAAAGGCCGTAAAACTTACTCGCCAAACCTCATGTTACTCCTTAGTCTTTAACAGTCGCATAACACTATTTAGATCCTAATACGAACAAGTTTGGAAATCCCTTTCATAATAAGGTTCCTGAAGTTCTTGGACACTATGGAGCATCAGTCAATCTAAAACACATCTCCATAACCTCATAATAACAGCATCCAATCCTTGAAGATAGCTTTTAAAATAAAAACCTTCCTAATTCGTAAATCCATCTCGAGAATATCCATCTTCATAGAGTCGATCAACTCTTCGTCTATGCTCGAAGAACATACTATCTGTGGCATTCCAAGTTAAGGATTCAGAATTTGGATTCGACACCTAATAACCTCGACATTCCTCTGCAACATGGCTACGTTACCATACTCAACTCTTAATATAGTTGATACTTGAGCACATTAACTCTCTTCTTAACATATAAAAATAGTCTGCCCAGAGGCAAAACATTACGGCGTCTGGAAAACTTCTATAAATAGTTTACGTATCTGTGACTTACTATTCAACTCTGCTAGCATCACCCTGTAAGTAACCTTAGGAATGGAAGTGTTCTATTCTCAAGTTCATCTTTTGTGCTAGTGGTCATCCTGGAAGATCTAGATTAATTACTTAACATTAACGTGCATACCGCTTGTTCTTCAGTTGGAACTAAATTACTTTCACTCCTCAATCAAATTGATGGTTATACCAGTTTCTTGTTCTAATTTGCGCCCAAAATAAAAATCTTCCAAACCTTACTAATACCTTCAATGATTTACCCATCCTCTAACCAAGCTTAAAACTTCCATTTCCATAGTTCCAAGTAACTTACTGTTACCAAAAATCCTCACATAAAATATTATTTTCTTCAACTTTTTTATATTTTGAAGAAGTTTAACAAGCACTTTTCCAATGCTTGACTGTCTGTGCTTAATCTTTTATTTTGAGAAGAGAATTCTCATGCTAATACTGAGTTCTATGATCAATAGCTTAAGCAAGTCATCCTTTCAACCAACAAATACTAAGGTTTAAAGTTGCAAGTTTAACAATGTTGCTTATATCACACCAAGGCTGGTAAACACTCATATCCTTTCTTAACATGCCAAACCAGACTTATGTACATGTAGTCTCCAAAACATTTCTTAAAATAACAAAACTTTTTCTAAATACTTTTTCTTTTCCTCCCACTTATCTCTGGTAAGATTTAAAAAAAAAAAATTAAGGTGCTCTTTTCACTTCTCCAAGTGAATATAATCTCTATACCAAGATATGTAACTATTTATACCCCTTTCATAATCTATCATTCATTTCCAAGCTTCAAACATTAATAGGGTATTCTCCTCAAGTTAACATTGCCTTTGAACTCCAAACACTTATCTTTCCTATCGGCATAGGTAGTTAAACTCGAGTCTTTTCATCCAACAAAATATAGACCAAACTCAAGTATCTTAGGAACAATAATTCAGTCCAAAAACTTATTTTCTCATTTTAAATCAATATTTGCTTTCAACCACTATGGTTATTCTTGACGAATTCATTTTACTTTTGTCTTACCATGAGTTCTTCATATTATCACTTGTACTCCAACTAGTAATCTTTCATCCTCGTTAGGCACGTTACCTGAAGAACCCAAAACACACACCTCACCCAAACCACAAATCTTCAGCACCAGAAAAGTGATCATGTCCTATTAATTATTTTCAAACTTTCTCCTGAAATGTTTGGTTTTAAAATCTCGAAACCTTTAATAAATCTATAGTCTCCACTTCTTCTCTTTCTTATCTATAAAGCAACTTTAATCTCGTACCTACTTGTGTGTCATGTGGTGATAAATCAACTTTTGGTACCACTAACCTTATTTTCTAATGCAAAACATAACACTAATCCTCAGTGAATTCTTGTCTGGAATATTTCATTCCCTGCCTTAATCGATACATACTTTTCTTCCTTAACTGTTATAACTCTACTTAGTTTCATCAACTTTTAAGAACTCTGCACTGAAATATATGTTCCTTTCTGACAGTTCTTTCATGAGATAAACTAGCGCCAAGTGACCTTATAAATATTTTTTTTTCATCATACCATGGTTTAATAATCAACTCATAATAACTTCTATCTAGTCATTGATCTAGCATTAGAACATAGTGGGTGCATTTAAGCTAAACAAATATTTTAATGCACAACTTTATATAAAAACTTTACTTGCAAGGCGTACCTGGCGATGATGAAGAATCCGTTGATGGGCCATAGGGACACTCTGGACTTATATAATAAGCCAGTCTACAGAACCTAAAAACCTAGGCTCTGATACCAACTGTAACGACCCGAATTTCTAGAAGTCGTTACTTCATGCATGCATACACCTCAAAATGACACTTTTCGTACATTTGACTAAAATTCAAGAAATTTATAAAATAAATAATTAAATTTAAATAATTAAAAATCTTGGATCGAGTACCCCTAGAAGTTATAAAAACAAAACTGTAAATTTTGCATAAAATATCTAATGGTGCAAAACCAATATTCTGAATTTAAACATTAAGACTAAAATTTAAAAACAAGAAAACATAAAAACATGAGCAGAAGCATTTGACTGGTCCCAACAGCACGGTCACATATTCTTCCTGTCATTCGCCTGTCTGTCCTTGCCTTTACTTGAAAGTTGTAACATAAGAAAGAGTGAGTATAAAAATACTCAGTAAGTGACCCCATTATCGAGATCACATGCATTCTCATGCTATTCTTGGTGAATATCTAAGTAGATAACATGCCCGTCCAGTCACTCATGTCTAGTGGCCTGAAAGCACACCGTTAAAATCATAAAAGTGAACATGATGGTCCACGATATGGTAACATGGAAGTGAATTCGTCAGTTCACACATGTCTAGTGACCTGATGGCGCACCGTCAAAACATGGAAGTGAACCTCGGTATCGTAGCATGAGGCCTGACGGGGAGGTAATTCACCACTATCTGTCTAACATATAATTCATATATATATATATATATACACATCCAATAATAGAGTCTCACACCAACAAATCATAAACTCATAAAACATCATAAATGTTCATGCTCAATTTTTATGGATCATAAAAATCACCCAAATTTTACTGATAATTTTGGTAACATGAACTGGGGCACCTGACACAAATGCAAGCCGATAATAACGTCACTTACCTCAAAGTGAGGCTTGAACAAAGATTGAGCCCAAACTTTTCTCAACAACCCAAACCTATTACAAGATCAACGTTAGAGAATTAACCAAATTTTTCGGCAGTAAATCAAATAACCAATGGAGACCAAAATTCCAAAACTCACCCAGTTTTACAAGTTCTATTCGGCAATGATTACGGATATATGAGAGCTTAAAGCAACGATCCAACCGTTCTGAAGGATACTCTATGTGTCTCGAACAGGCTGACAAAATTTCACTACGTTTCGACGGTTGAAACTCCGACAAATGATAATTTTCCGAAAGTTGTCGCTGAAAAATCGAACTACACTGCCTCTTTTTCCTTTTCGTTTTTTCGATGTAATTTTCTCTCTCCCTACCTTATTAGGTCACTTAAGTACAATCTCAAACTCTAATTCCTTAATAAATTAGGGTTACATATATATTTTTTAAATTTCTTTTCCCTCCGTCAATTCAACTAAACAAATTAAATCTTCCAAATTAAAATTCAAATTTTCACCAATTGAATTTAAATCCAAATCTTTTATCCCATTTAATTTAAATTGAATTATTTTCGAAAATAATTCAATTAAGCCTTAAAATTTTAAAATAACACCCAAATAATCTAGATAATTAAATTAAAATTACCTAAAATTTTGGGTCGTCACATTGGTACTCACCAAGAAAATCCTTCATTGAGCTTAATTTAGGACAACTTGTAGAATTTGCACACATAAATCATCACACCATAAGAGAGACAACACTAATGTTATGGATGATTTTAGACTGAAGGGTATTGTCATAAAAATGATATTAAACTCTTTATGGAAATAAAATAATTTAATTTCATTCATCAAAATTTCCACTGTTTTTAACTATACACAGAGCCAAACAGTGGAAGTTATGTAAAAATAAAATAAAAGATAAAAAATAAAAAAATCTTAATTCTCAACACTTGCGGAGGTGACGAATTGTGTCATTCATCAATTTTTTGGAGAGTTATTGATGTCGTTTTTATTAAGTTCTACTTAGATTAGAATATAAATCCTAAATATAGGTTAATTAACAAATAATTAACCAAAATTAACATTTTATTTGAATTAATTAACTAAATAAAACTTTATTAATATATTTATACTTTATTTCCATATTATTAATATATTTTTCTTTGCTTATGGAATAGTTTTTCTTCTTTCAGCTAATTGGTTTATCAATTAATACCTACTAGGAATTTTCATTAAATTTTAATTTTTTTTTTTTTTTTTTACAACAAACGGTCCCTAATTGGTTTATCAATTAAACCTACTAGAAATTTTTATTAAATCTTAATATTTCTTTTTAGAACAAACCTACATTATTTTAGAGATTAGAGTATATGAACTAAATTGTTACCCGTGTAATAATTAAATTGTCACTTCTATATAAAAAAAAATTAAGAACAAATATGTGTTTAACTATATTTTGCATTTTATACTTATTGTTTTGTTAACACATGAATGCTATTTGAAAACTAGTTGTTTATTTTTTAAAGGTAGTGGTATTGCCTAATAAAGATTCAATTACAAATTTGGTCTCTATAGTTTGAAAAAAGTTAGAATTTAATTTATATAGTTTGATAGAACTCTCATAAATAGTTCATACGCTAGGGACTATTTATAAAGATTTCATCAAACTATAGAAACTATTTATGAAATTTTATCAAACTACGAAAACCAAATTATAACTTTTAAAATTATAGAGACTAAATTCTAATTTTCTCCGAATTATAAAGATCAAATTTGAAATTTATTTTAAATAATATTATTTTAATAAATAATGACAAAAATAAAATAGGGGTAAAAGTATTTTAAAAAATAGATGAGAAAATCATGATTTGAATCCGCGATTTTATAAAATTAGCTCACATGACATACAAATAGTGGAACGGTCCACGATTTTCTCCCACTTTTCTCTCTCCGGAACTAAACTTCCTCTCTATTTTAATTCTATTGCTACATCCACCGCTGCCATCCACCGTGGACCTCCGCCATCCCGTAATTCGATTTAGGCAGTTGTCTCTATCCTACTTCTCTCTCTCTATCGGTAATTCAATGAAGCTACGATTTTACGATGGGACAGCTTTTATTTTCTTCCTAACTCTCTCTTCCAACTGGATTTTAGGGTTCATTTATTTTTTCAAGAATTTTCAAACTGAAATAAATAAGGTTTAAATATTACTTTGTTCCTTGTATTTTTTGTTTTAGTTGATTTTAGTCTCCGTATTTTTTAAATATTCATTTTGGTTTCTATACTTTTAGTTTTGGTTCATTTTGGTCCCTATACTTTTTATAATGTTCATTTTGATTTTTGTACTTTAAAAAAAATGATCATTTTGGTCTCCGCACTTTCCTTTTTACTTCATTTTTAAGGTATCAAAATGATAACTTTTTTAAAGTACAAAAATCAAAATGAACTAAAATTGAAAGTTCAAGAACCAAAATAAACATTTTGAAATTATAGAGACCAAAATGAACCAAAGTTGAAAGTATAGGAACCAAAATGAACATTTTAAAAGTACATGGACCAAAATGAACCAAACCCAATAATATAAGAACCAAAGTAGTATTTAAACAAATAAATAATAATAAAGGTTGATGTAGATGTTTCTCTATTTCCTTTTCACCCAGTTATTTTTTCCTCTCTTTGTCTCTTCTTTTCCTCCCACTTTTTCTTGCCTAAAGTTTCTAACAATTATTTTGAATTTGTTGTCGCCCGCCGCCTCTGGATATAGGTATATTTATGTATGGTAAGTTCATAGCCAACATTTAAGAGAAGATTTAAAATACAAGAATATTTTGCATTCAATTTATAGTAGATTTACAAAAAAAAAAAAAAAAAAAAAAAAAAAAAAATAATAATAATAATAATAATAATAATAATAATAATAAACAATAAATGAGTACAATCTATATTGTAGGAAAATATCAATCTTAAATTACAAGAATATTTTGCATTCAATTTATAGTAGATTTACAAAAAAAAAAAAAAAAAAAAAAAGAATAATAAACAATAAATGAGTACAATCTATATTGTAGGAAAATATCACAGAGGAATACATAAACATCAACTAATCTCCTAAAATCATAGGTTGAATATTTGCAGCAATTACATAATTTTTGTAACAATTTAAAGTAAAAATTACAAAAAAAAAAAAAAAAAAAACTAACTCGTGTACATGGTCCACGATTTACCTTCAATTGTGGACCCCTCCCACAGTTTCACTAGTCTACTTTTATCAATATTTTCAATCCAACACTATTTTTGTCATTATTTATTAAAATAACATTATTTTTAGAAAAAAAATTCCAATTTTGCCACTTAACCCTAGGAAGGGAATGTTATGAGAGTGAGTACCAATCACATGTATATTGTTGATGAGATTCTCAATAAGTTGTTAGTCAATGAGAGTTTCATTGTGTATAACTTTATTTTCAAAAGCCAAAATATTAAATCTTATGGACTATTTTATCCATTGATATAGCATAGACTCTTCTCGCAAATGAATTTGAAAGTTGTAAACTTCATAATTTTCTATTTAAGAACTATGGATTATGAAATTATAAATTCTAAAATGCATGTGGTTCTTTATATTTGGTAGATGTTGTAACATTTTTAATATTTAATACATTTTTTAAATGTTGAGTTAAAGGCTCCAGTGTTTTTTCATTAAAAAGAGAAAAAACATAATTGCAAAAAATGCTTACAACATTCGCATTTATTATGCTTACAACATTTGTACATTTATTACTAAGCTTTTAACTTAAATTTTCAAGATCCAAGGTTCACTATAAATACTTCACTCTCATTCTCTCAATACACACCAACGAACAAATATATCTCTCTCCTACTTTCTCTCATTTCTCTCCTTAGCTCTTTTAAGAGCAATTGGCTAAAAGAATGGTGTTTTAATTGTGGAGCTTTGAGCTCAACCTTTCAGTGCAGAGTGGTTTGAGCTTCACAACGTTTCAGTTGGGTTGTTGTATCCTGGAGGGGACAGGTCAGAGAATATCTGTTGCACCGGTGGTTGATATTAAAGAATTTCAATACACACCGCAGAGGGCTTGATCCTCTTTAAAGAGAGCGAGATATCTGCGCCTCAACCTAATTGTTTACGTGTCTGTAATTCCCCCATCAATTTTAAGGAGATTCATTGATGGAGTCTACTATTGAGAAACCAAATGAGAATGTCGGAGATCTCAATAAGCCATTTCGATTTAAGGGAGCACACTTCAAAAGATGGAAAGGGAAAGTGTTGTTCTACCTTAATCTTCTCAAAGTGGCGTATGTTCTCACGGGAAAAAAAAAAAAACCCAAAGAAGATTGATACTGAAAGCATGGACCTTGAAGAGTTCATGGGACACCAAGAGAAAATTGACAAGTATGAGAAAGATGAGTATAATTGTCGGTATTATCTTTTAAACTGTCTTGCTGATCATTTTTATGACTACTATGATACTACTTTCACATCTGCCAAGAAAATATGGAAAGCCTTGCAGAATAGATATGATATTGAAGAAGCTGGTGCGAAAAAATATGCTGCAAGTTTTTTTCGTTTTCAAATGGTGGATGGAAAATCTATGGTAGAGCAAGCACAAGACTTTCAGATGATAGTGGCTAAAGTAGCATCTAAAGGAATTAATATTGGAGACAATCTTATTGTTGCCGGCATAATTGATAAACTTCCACCATCATGGAGATAATTTCATAAAAGTATGCGTCACAAGCAAAAGACAATCTCTCTAAAAGTATTTATTACTCGCATCCGTGTAGAGGAATAGGCAAGAGGGCAAGATGCTTTGATTCAAGAAGGCAATGAAAATCTCACAAAGGTAAATCTAATCTCTTCTAATGGTATATCTAATGGTCAGATTTCTAAAAATAGTCATTTAAAGCCAAAGAAGAAGAATATGAAAAAGAAGAATAAATCTCACTTTTCTAATAACAAGAAATATCCAAATCAAGTGAATAACAATCAAGCACATTCTCAACACTCCAAACCATTTTGTTTTGTTTGTGGCAAAAGTGGGCATATTGCTCGAATTTGTAAATTTTGGAAACGAGAACCTGTACCTCAGGCTAATGTTACTGAAGAGCCATTTGTGGCTATGATAACTGATATATATATGGTTCAAAGTGTTGAAGGATGGTGGGCTGATTCTGGAGCCAATAGACATGTCTGTTATGACAAAAATTGGTTCAAAATTTATACTCCTTTTGAGGAGCCTAAAATAATAATGCTTGGTGATTCTCATACCACCCAAATTTTGGGATCTAGTGAGGTTGAATTAAAATTCACCTCTGAAAGGGTTCTAATTTTGAAAGATGTGCTTTACACACCCTCCATGAGGAAGAATTTAATGTCGAGTTATCTTCTTAATAAAGTTGGTTTTAAACAGACTATGGAATCTGATAAGTATGTGATAACAAAAAAGGAAATTTTCATTGGAAAAGGTTATGCATGTGATGGAATGTTCAAATTAAACATTGAAAATATCAATAAAGCATCTACCCGTTCGGTTTATATGCTCTCTTCTTTAAATTTTTGGCATACTCGATTATGTCATATAAATAGTAAATATGTGGGGATAATGAGTAGCCTTGATTAATTCCTAGCTTAAAAAGTAGAACCTTAATTGGTTTGACTAATGCAATGCTAGTAGAATCAGGTGCATCTTTTAATCTTTGGGGTGAAGCAGTTTTGACTGCTTGTCATGTGTTAAATAGAGCGCCACATAAAAAGACAAAAATTACACATTTGCACTTATGGAAAGGGTATATGCCAAATTTGGGATATCTAAGAGTTTGGAGATGTTTAGCTTTTGTAAGGCTAACAGATCCTAAAACACCAAAATTAGGGTCTAAAGCTATCACATCTGTTTTTCTTGGATATGCAATTAATAGTATAGCGTATAGATTTCTTGATTTTGAGCATAATGTGATTTTTTTTAATCAAGCAATGCTATTTTTCATGAAGAAAAATTTCCTTTCAATTTAAGAAATAGTGGGGGTCAAAGTAGTGAACAAACTTCTAAGTTTGGTTCCTCTACTCCTAATGATAATAATGACAACAATTCTCTAGAATTGAGGAGGAGTAAAAGAGCTAGAATTGTGAAAGATTTTGGTCCTGATTTTTATGTTTATAATATTCAGGAGACACCAATTTCTTTGCAAGAAACTTTAACATCCCCAGATCCAATTTTCTGGAAGGAGGCTGTAAATGATGAGATAGAATCACTAATTTCTAATAAAACTTGGAAATTAGTTGATTTACCACCAGATTGTAAACTATTGGGTGTAAATGAGTCCTGAGGAAAAAACTCAAACTGGATGGTAGTATAGACAAGTATAAAGCTAGACTTGTTGCACAAGGTTTCAAACAAAAGGAAGATTTAGACTTCTTTGATACCTTTTCTCCAGTTACGAGAATCACATCCATTAGATATTAATTGCAATTGCTATAATTTTTTATATGAGTATTCATCAAATGGATGTGAAAACAGCTTTTCTAAATGGTGATTTAGAAGAAGAAATTTATATGGACCAACCTGAAGGTTTTATAGAACCTGGACAAGAGAACAAAGTGTCTAAGCTTACTAAATCCCTATATGGCTTAAAACAAGCTCCAAAGCAGTGGCATGAAAATTTTGATTCTTGCATGTTAAATAATGGTTATAAACCAAATGAATGTGATAAATGCATCTATCATAAATCATGGAAAGATTCTCATGTTATTATTAGTCTATATGTTGATGATTTACTGATCTTTGGCTCAAGTATATTTGTTATAAATGAAACAAAAAATTTGTTGAGCAATCATTTTGATATGAAAGATCTTGGTGAGGCTAATTTTATTCTGGGTATGAAAATAACAAAAACACCAGATGGATTTCTTCTTGATCAATCACATTATATTGATAAAATACTAAAAAAAATACAATTATTTTGATTGTAAACATGTGTCTACTCCATTTGATTCAAGTGTTCACTTATTTCCTATTGAAAATGAAAATGATGTAATTAATCAAAAGGAGTATGCTAGTGTGATTGGTAGTCTACGATATGCAACAGATTGTACTAGACCTGACATTGTATATGCAGTAGGAGTTCTTAGCAGGTTTACAAGTAAGCCAGGTAAAGAGCATTGGCATGCCATCGATCGTGTTATGAAATATTTATTGGGAACAAAAGATCATGGCTTACTTTATAAAAAATATCCTGCTGTTATTGAAGGATTTTCTGATGCTGATTGGAATACATTGTCAGGTGATTCTCTATCTACTACAGGGTATATTTTTACCTTAGGAGGTAGTGCTATTTGTTGGAAGTCTAAAAAACAAACGATTATTGTCAACTCTACTATGGAAGCAGAGCTTATTGCTCTAGCTTCAGCCAGTGAGGAAGCAAGTTGCCTAAGAGATTTATTCTATGAAATTCCAATGTGGGAGAAACCAATACCTCCTATCTTGATAAATTGTGATAGCACTGCCACAATTGGTAGAGTAAAAAAATCGTTTTTATAACGGTAAATCTAGACCTATAAGAAAAAAATACAATACTATGAGATCTTATTTAAATAATGGGATCATTAATGTGAATTACATTAAATCTTGTGATAATCTTGCAAATCCATTAACAAAAGCCTTAACTAGAGAAAGGGTCTGGCACACATCGAGGGGGATGGAGTTGAAGCCCTTATAATTGTCATGAGCCATATATAAGGATACCCACTTGGTGATCAGAGATCCTGAGAACTAGGTTCGAAGGGAAAAACAAATTATAAGGTGGCCGAGAAATGTACTATCTTTATATTTTAATCCATCCCTATGATGTAAGTGCATTATCCTATAACGATGTGGAGGGTTGAATTTTTCAATAAACTCTTAATAAAATTTGTAGCTCTTATGAGTGTGTGATGTTATAGGAGCACCCTTGACAAATTTGACCTATATGAGTATGAGAGTGAGGCCGCTCTCTATGAGAATATGGGGCTTATTCTCAAATATACTCATGAAATACCGAGATTAGCACAAGGCCTTAAAGTGCTAACCAATAAAGCTCATGTCAACACTTGGATAATTATGTGTGGATAACAAGTTTTCTATTTCCTCTTTAGCGTTATAGTTCAAGTCAGAGACCACTACTAATGCTGGAATAGAGATTATTATTTCACTAGTAAAGGTTCGATGCAGAGTCACACCTTTATGATGCACAATTATCTTTCTTTTAGCCAATTCTATTTTGATGTTTAATTTTGAATATTAATAATGAGTTTGGGGAATGTTGTAACATTTTTAATATTTAATACCTTTTTTAAATGTTGAGTTAAAGGCTCGAGTGTTTTTTCATTAAAAAGAGAAAAAAACGTAATTGCAAAAAATGCTTACAACATTCGTACATTTATTATGCTTACAACATTCATACGTTTATTATGCTTACAACATTTGTACATTTATTACTAAGCTTTTAACTTAAATTTTCAAGATCCAAGGTTCACTATAAATACTTCACTCTCATTCTCTCAATACACACCAACGAACAAATATATCTTTCTCTCTTACTTTCTCTCATTTCTCTCCTTAGCTCTTTTAAGAGCAATTGGCTAAAAGAATGGTGTTTTAGTTGTGGAGCTTTGAGCTCAACCTTTCAGTGCAGAGTGGTTTGAGTTTCACAATGTTTCAGTTGAGTTGTTGTATCGTGGAGGGGACAGGTCAGAGAATATCTGTTGCACTGGTGGTTGATATTAAAGAATTTCAATACACACCGCAGAGGGCTTGAATATCTTTAAGGAGAGCAGGATATCCGCGCCTCAACCTAATTGTTTATGTGTCTGTTTCTCAATATTTATTATATTTTTCTCTGTTATTTGTAATTCCCCCATCAGTAGATATTTGAATAAAGGAAAAAGTATTTTATTAGCTATGACCTTAAATTAAACTTAGGGCTCTTTCTTAATCTAATGAATATTGAAAAGAAAAATTGTTTCAGTAACTAGGCTATTTATGTAACTCTTTAAAATAATGTTCCTTTATGTGACATGAAACCACATGGATACACTTCCTTTTAAGCTTACTTCTCACCTATGCTTTTTTTGGGCAATATAACTTTTACAATATGTCAAGATGAATAAGGGTAATTATAGCAAAAAGTATGGTCGGTTCTTATCGATTTTGTTTTAGTTCACCAATCTTGTTGAGTTATATTCATAGTAGCTTTAATTTATTGATTTACAAAACAAACACATACATTGAACTTAGGTATTTATTCTATTTTTATCTTTTTAGTACAATTCTATTTAATTTTTATATCACTCGCGAGTTTATTGGGATAGTTATTTGTAAAAAATTAATACGAATAAGCATATTTTTCAAGCCTATAACTAGGTTTTAAAAAAGAAATCTAAAATCAAATTAAAATTAAAATATTATCATATGCATATTAAAGTAAAAACATATAAAATATTTTATAAAATTTGGACTTATGACATCTCGGTTGAAGATATATATGTTTCAACTAGTTGAGTTTTTTTTAGTACAACAACTGTAGGGATGAGAAATCAAACATTTAACCCCTAAAGAGGAAGGTCGTGTTAATTATCACTGAACTAAGATCACTTTAGCTACTAGTTGAGTTATACTCATGTAGTTTTAATATATCGATTTAAAATACACACATATTAAATTTGTGTATTTATTCCATTTAATTTTTTAATTACTACCATTCAATTTAATTTTTAAATCACTCACGAGTTTATTCGAATAATTATTTTTTTTAAAAAATAACACGAATGAGCATATTTTTCAAGCCTATAACTAGGTTTTAAAAAAGAAATCTAAAATCAAATCAAAATTTAAATATTATCATAGGCATAAAATAAAAAACATACAAAATATTTTATGACATTGCTTCAAAATATTTTGAGTTTTTTTTTTTTTTTTGTTTCTTTTCGTGTATTGATGCCAAAATCCATATGGGTAAAATTGTACCTATTTCTACGTGACAACAATCATGAATTTGTAATTTAGAAAAGAAAATGGCCTACAAGCTAAGGTGAAAGAATCTACACATCGATGTGGTACTTGTCACACATGCTCCAATGTTTAAGTTAGCAGAAAAATCTTTGTAGCAAGTGTAAAGTTTTATCACCTATTTATAATATTTATTGACCTAGGTTCTCTTCCTTAAGAATTTTCGAGCTACATCTATATTCTACAACCCTCTTTTGGGCTGAGCCATATATAGGATTCGATTCCCCTAAGGTTTCTTGAGGGTCAGGCTTGGTCCGAGGTCGAGCATGGTGGCACACCTTCCCTTACTAGATTACATTTTACATGTCCTAAATTTCTTCTTTTTTGGGCCAAATCCTATTGTTTTTTTCTTAAATGTCACTTATGGCCTTTGGCCCAAAACAACCAATAACAGCTCGGTGTAAGATAAAATTTTGATTTTTTTTCTTTTTTCTGATTTCAAGAATAAGAGCGGGAGATTTAAACATCTAACATATTAGTCTAGAGTTAATACTTTATATCACACGGTTTGGCTAAAAAAATTGACCTTTTCATCTTTTAACTTTGATGACAAATGTATTATTATGTATTATATTTATACTTTTGGCTTTTTGAGTTGTTTACTTCTCAAGGAAGAAATTTTAATTAGTTTTAATTTATAATTTAAATCTCATCATATAAAAAAGAGGGAAAAAAAAAAGAATTTTCCCGGCCTTCACAGTTTACATTACTTTAGTGTTATGCATAAAATATTAGAAGAGAATGGAACAAGTCCAAATCAAGGGTAAAATGGTAATTAAGTAATGAAAGCAGCGCATATCCACGATCTCCCCGTTTATGCAAGATTAGGTACAAATACTTTTTGGTTGCAGAAAATCTTTGTCTTCTCCGTTCAGAGCAATTCCTTCAGATTCTGGACGCGCCTTCTCTGCAAGATCGGCAGACACTTCGCGACGACGGCACCGGAGCGTTCGTCAACTGTTGATGATTTATTAGTTTCACAACTTGCAGACACGTTTTCGTCGGTCTGCTAATTAATCAATGACCACGAGTACTCTGGAGCAGGAGCGCCGATGCGGATCGGACGACATTACACAACTTGACACGATGATCTTCGGATCGTCGCTGGGAGCGCAGTTTGGCCTGACGGAGGAGTTTGTGGAGGTGACGCTTGATGTACAAGAAAACAAGACGGTCGTGCTTCGAAGTGTTGAGCCTGCGACTATAATCAATATCGACGATGGCGTCTCCGGCGGTTCTGGAACGCCGGCCTTAACTTCTGCTTCCACTTCCAGATCTACGTCGATTAAGCGGAGTTCGTCGCATCGATTTCGGCAGTTCTCTCAGGAACTCAAGGCGGAAGCGAGAGCTAAGGCGAAGCATTTCTCACACGAGTTAAAAACAGAATTCAGGAGGTTCTCATGGAGCCGGAGCCATGCGTCGAGAGCATTCGCCGCCTCATCGTCAACCGTGAACACGAACAGTGCTGTTGGAGCAGAAAACGGAATGGATTCGGCATTAGCTGCTAGAGATTTGAGAAGGCAACGAGCAAAGCTTGATCGAACTCGTTCCGGCGCTGTGAAGGCTCTCTATGGATTGAGATTCATAAGCAGCAATAAAAAAACGACTGGCATCGATACGTATAGTGAACTTGAGAGCAATTTCAATAAACTTGCCAAGGACGGGCTTCTCAGCCGCGCCGATTTCGCGCAATGTATAGGTATAAACTGGCCGCAAACAGGTAATTTCAGTATATTTTGGGGAAACTTTTAATTGATTTCGTTGTTTTCGTTTTTTTAATTTGAAAGGAATGAAAGATTCAAAAGAGTTTGCTCTCGAGCTGTTCGATGCTCTAAGTCGGAGGCGACGACTCAATAACTCCGATCAAATTAGTCGAGACGATTTATTCGAGTTCTGGTTGCAAATTACAGATCAAAGTTTCGATTCCAGGCTCCAGATCTTCTTCGACATGTAAGCATTCATAGAATCATAGCATATTATGATCGTAATATTTCCTTTTCTCGAAGAATGATCAGAATATTTCATTCTCCCTTAATTAGAATCTGTAGAAAAAAAAAACTATATTAGCTTCGTAGCAGTCTAGCAGTTAGCACATCAATTTGTTTCTTAATTTTTAACGAATCATTTTCTAACCATTTTTATTTTTCGTAATATAAAAACAATATTTCTATTTATATATAATAGCATTTCTCTTTAACTACTAGGCTTATAATAAGAAAAATAATCGGTCGCTATAGTAGAAATGAATTGTACGAATCATTTTGGTTAGGTTTGAATTATCTTAAACCTTTAAATTTGGGAATAAATTATATAAACATGCCAGCTATCTTATTTGCAAAAAAAAAAAAAAAAAAAAAAAAGGCCAGCTATGTTAAAAATTGAAAAACCTAACATAACTTACATCTTTTTTAACTCAATTTTAACGGTATAAAAATAAAAAATAAATAAAAAATGAGTAATTGTAATGAGTAACAAATTTAAGGATAATAACCGTGTATAGTAATATTTTAAAAAAAAAAATTAAATATAACAAAAGTCTATCAGTGATAGATTTCTATCGCTGACAGACATTTATGGTTTAGGTGGTCTATCAGCAATAGAATATCACTGATAAATTTTGTTTTATTTACAATTTTTTAAAAATATTGTTATATATGCTAATACTTTGAATCTGATAGCTATATTTGTAATTGTCCCAATAAAAAATAAATTATCAACATTATTTATATCAACGCTTAGAAGATTTCATTGGCATCATTTATTATATTTTTTCACAAAATCAATTTTTCACCGAGCTTGTCAAATTAATTTGGTAAATGGTGTTATGCATGAGTTTTAATTTTGATACAATTAGTTTCAATTCTAAGAAGAAGAAAAAATTGATTTCATTTTTTTTTTAACAATTTCAAGTTCAAAATTAAAATAAATTTTTTTTAAGTCGGAAGTTTAATTGTAATATATTTCAAAATCAAAATTTGAAAGTATTTTGTAGAATTTAACCATCTATTGATTAAAATAAACAGTGAATTATATATATATATATATATATATATATATATATATATATATACTCTTTTTAGTTATTATTTTATGTTTTTTGTAGTATGATATTTTTTTATAGTTAAACACCTTGAATTAGTCATTTTAAATAATTATACAATTCAGGGTCGACAAGAACGAAGATGGGCATGTCACGGAAGAAGAAGTAAAAGAGGTAAAAATTCTATTGCTGAACTACTTCTCAACTCTCATTGATTATGATGCTGATGGGTATTTTAGGAAATAAAAAAGTAACTTACAAACCAAAGCCTTGTTTTTTGTTTTTTCTATATATATAAAACTATACGTGCATGATAAGATTATGAAGAAAAATTCAAATATTTCATATACTTTAACCTACACAAAAGTGGAATGATATCATTTTAATAGATAAACATTATTATCACTCTCAATCATCCAACTAAAATAGAACTACTTGTATATCTTATGAAGTGGCCAACTCTCCTTGGTCGAAATTTCAACGATATTATTAACATTTTCGATACCAACTTCAACTAAAAGATAAACCAAAAGTGACTCCTGGTTGGTGGGATTCGGTAGCCTTTATTAAAGTCCTAAATATTAGAATGTAAAATCCATTGACATTCGTCTAAAAATAAAAAGAATTAAATAAACAAGAGCCCTAACGCCCTTCTGTTCTGACTTTTCTTTTCTCCTTGAACTCTGCTGCCACGGTTTCTCGAATAATTGTGAATTAGTAGGAGAAATGGCATCTTCAATTCTGAGAAATACAATTTTCTAACACTTTAAAAATTTGTCAGACGTGACATTTGTATTGACCGTAATATTCTATTATTATTCTGTGCCAAAATAATTATAATGGTTTCATAATTATGATCAGTTAAATTAGAGTTGAATACATCCTGTTTAACTATTATAATCTTCTTTTATAACTCCCAGCCAAATTAAATAATAACAATGTGTTTTTATTTGATTTGTCTAACTTTGTATTTTATGGGGTTGGTAGATTATCATGCTAAGTGCGTCAGCCAACAAGCTGTCTAGACTTAAGGAACAAGCGGAGGAATATGCAGCCCTAATCATGGAAGAATTAGACCCAGAAAGACTGGGTTATATCGAGGTCTGTTATCTCCTTTTAATTTTTATTTTATAAAAATTGTGCTTGTCTTAAATTTTTTACCATAGTTTTCATCTTTATTAAGTAAAAGAGTTGAATTCTTAGTTAAATTTTGAAAACAAAACAAATTTTTGAAAAATTACGTTCTCATTTACTAACCATTTAGGTCTCGTTTGAAAATCATTTTGTTTTTTATTTTTAATTTTTAAAAATTAAACCTACAAAAGCTTCTAAATGTCTTGTTTTGTTATTTCCTTTTTCTAACTAATGTTTTAAAAGACCAAGTCAAATTTTGAAATTAAATTAAAAAATTTAAAAATTAAAAATTTATTTTTGGAATTTATAATTTAGTTAAGAATTCAACTCTTTCACTTAAGATATATGAAAATCATTATAAGAAATTGAGAGGAAATAAGTTTAATTTAAAAATAAAAAGTCAAAAACCAAATAGTTACTAAAAAGCCTTAGTTTTTTGTTTTTTTTTTATTTTTGAAAATTAAGCCAATTTCCTTTCAAATTCTTGTAATGATTGTTATTTTCTTGAGTAAAAGAGTTGAATTTTTAACTAAATTCCAAAAACAAAAGGGAAATTTTTAAAAATAGAAAAATAAGATAAACTATTTACACAAAATAGCAAAATTTTTAGATAGTTGTGATAGATGCTGATAGAAGTCTATCAGGGTCTATCAGTGATAGAAATGATAGAAGTCTATCGAGATGCTGATAGAAGTCTATCAATGTCTATCAGTGTTTTTTTTTGTTATTTTCTGTAAATAGTTTGACATTTTTTTTATTTGTGAAAATTTTCCAAAACAAAAACTACTTTTTTAAAATGACTTTTTTTATTTTTAAAAAATTGGTTTGGTCTTTTAAAACATTGGTAGTAAGTAAATAACAATGCAAGAAATGTAGAGGTGAAATAGGTGTTTGTAGACTTAATTTTCAAAAACTAAAAATAAAAAAATAAATGGTTACCAACTAGATACTACTTTTTTTTTTTAATTTTCAAAACTTAGTTTGGTTTTTGGAAATATTGATAGAAAGTATAAATAACAAAGCAAAGAAACTTGGTGGTGGCAGTGGTGTCTATAAGCTTAATTTTTTTAAAATATATATATATATATATATATCAAATGGTTATCTCCCTCCTCAAGATGCTACCTCGATTGGGTTCACCATTCTTAGTCGGATCACAATTTGTTTTATTAGACCGAATATTCGTTTAGGTTTTATGGGCATATCATATTAAATAATATGAAATTTCATCTCAAAACCAATTAGCAACAAGAGTAGTAGTCCATCTATTTTATATAAAGAGTGTGAGATCTCTTGATTTTTTCATGATGAGATTCTCAACATTGTCTACTAAATCTCTAAATTCATTAATCCATATTTGTTATGTAATATATAATTATACACATTTAAACCTTAAACTTTCCTACATTCATCCACTAATACAGTTATAATCAATTTGGAAATTTAAGTGTTTAGAGTATAAATTAATTCTTTTGAAAATACTATTCGGGAGGAGATTTAAAATTTTAAACTCTTAATAAAAAAGATATACTTAAACTAGTCTCCTAAATTTATGCCTTAAAAATATAATATTTAATTAGCCTTTTTTAAAAGCAATACTTAATTAACCTTACCATAATTTATCTCAACGGTAATTGATAAGACCTTCCTCTTTAAAAGTCAATCCATACTCTAACAATTGGTATACTGAAAAAAGACAAGTAATATTTTTTTAGAAAAAGAAAACTTAATTAGTCTTTACAATTGAAGGTTTCTTTAAAAAAAAATATTAATAAACAAAGAAAGGTAGAGGTAAGGTGATGTTACTCTTACTTCTAATTTAATTAACCTAATCAAGTTTTAATTGCATTTTTCAACCGTCACTCATCCGACGGTTCGAAGGGCCATTAACGATACGTTGTCTAAATTTCTCTGCAACAACTAAAAAAGACAAATTTTTTTTTTTTTTTTAATTTTCATTAGGTAAGATTGCTCCGAATTAGGTTTGCCACCTTTAAAAAACTACTAATTATTAATATCTATGAGCATGTTCTTGGTGGTTGAGCGATTCATTTTTTTCCCGTTTCGCGGTTTGATGGCCAAATTGTTGATTTAGTTTTATAAAGGCCAGTTAGTTGCTCTAACAACTTTGACCAAGGGCATATGGTTGGATAAATTAAATTTAAAATATCATAAGGAATGATCTGTAGCTCTATGATTGCCAGTTGTGTGTTGCTAGTGGGTAGACGTTAGCGGCTGTACTGCGCTACCACTACGCCGCGCCTAATACATCCACTTCCTGGCGACCTGGAATCATACGACAAATACTGACTGAATCCGTTTTAATTATCCCAAACTTGTATCCAGTCTCATTTAATTTCATTTTTTTTATCGCATCTCGACTAATGTCACTAGACAACCCACCTGACCCTACAACTGGGCAGGTAGCCACCATGGATTGAACCCACGACCGCTTAGTCCTTTGATTTTTTTTTATGTTCCCACTACCACTAGGCCTATCCATGATGGTTAGTCTCATTTAATTTCGCCGGATTGCTTTTTCTAGACTACAACATTTTTCTTTCCTTCTTTCTTTATTTTTTAGTTCAACAAGTTGAGGGGGCGTTTGGAAGGTGTTTGGAGGGTGAATTGATTATTATAGTCGTGTAAGTCATAATAGTTTGTAGGTTATAATCTCTATGTTTGGATGCAAACTATTTTAGTCATATAGAAAATAGTAAACACTATAACAAAAAAGGAAAAAGAGAATGAGTATGAAATACTAAACATTGTAACAAATAGTAAAAATGATAACAAAGAAAGATTTAAAATAGTAATACTGTAATTAATTGTAAATTATAAGAGTGGAAAACAACAACTATTATAATTATAAAGTAGACTATTATAGTTCACTCTACCAATTTTAAGTTGATAGTTCAATCCTTGAGTTAGATTCAATTGATATAACTTATTATAAGTTCACCACAAGGTTAAAAAAATTCAAATAACTTTTTCAATGCAAATTGTTGTACTAAATATCAAGTGGAAATGAAACCTCATACATGTCCTTTTAAGAGTAAACCTCAACCAATTAACTATAAAAAGTTGTAACTAAGTCTAGATTTATAGAATATGGTTCCTTTCAGTATTTAGAAGCTGCTACATAACGATACAATAACAGCAACAAATTCAAAACTGTTTCTTTGATCAATAAGTTGAAATTTATCTTCTTTTTTCCTTTTCTTTGGCATTTTGGTCAATAAAGTTGAAGTCGACCTATATATATTTATAAATAATTATAAATTAAAGTGAAATTAAGAATTATAATCGATGTACTGAGCATTGAGCAAGAGCCTTGGAGTTTTGGAATTACTATGTTAGGTTTGTCTCTTAAAAGAGTGTGTTCATGAAAAAGAAATAAACAGTAAAGTCTCAATCTAACTTTATATTGACCGATTAAGCTAGAGGTCTAATTAAACTAAAGAAAAAGAAAAGGTTCTTTAGCCCAACATAATTGACATGACTTTTCTCTCTTAAAGATTAAAGGTTCGATCTTTCATCCCATAATTGTTGTACTAAAAAAAAACTACTACTTAGTAATTTTGGTTGTTTTCAAATATAAAAAAAATGAGTCAAATTATTTACAAATATAGAAAAATTTTACCTTCTATCAGTGATAGACAGCGATAGAATTTTATCACCTTCTATCGCCCAAGCGATAGAATTTATTTGCTTGAGCGATAGAATTCTGTCTATCATTAGTTTGATATTTTTTCTATTTAGAGTAATTTTCCTAGTAATTTTCAATCTTTTATATTTTATTTATGTTCTCACTTACTAATTTTCAGTTTTTTTTTTTTTATTTTCTTTTTTATGTTTCCCACATTTATCTCTTTTTTTCATGTCAAGTACTTGAGCTAAGTATTTTTGCACCCATTCAATTTTAAAACTCAAAGAATGAATTTATGCATTGAAGTGGCCTAGTTAGTATCTGTATGAATTTAAACCAACCAAAATTCTGGTGTAAATTGATTTTTTTTTTTCTCTAAAATTTGTTGCTCTTTTGACTTTTCCGATTTTGGGTATAATAGTGCTCATGATCATCTTTAACATGTGATCTTTGGGGGGAAATTGCGAAAATATGTGATTATAGTGCATAAATATTTCTCATGTAGTAGTGGCCTAGTTAATTGAGAAGAACATTGCACACGATTCTAACTATTGATTAATTGGTTGCCTCTGTTGAACAATGTTTTAGCTATGGCAATTGGAGACACTTCTGCTGCAAAAGGACACATACATGAACTACAGTCGTGCCCTCAGCTTTACCAGCCAAGCCTTGAGCCAGAACCTACAAGGCATTCGACAAAGAAGCCCAATTAAAAGACTTGGCACGAAAGTGCTTTATTTTCTGCGAGAGAATTGGAGGCGAATTTGGGTACTGACACTTTGGATTATGATCATGGTTGGGCTTTTCATATGGAAATTTTTTCAGTATAGACATAAAAACGCCTTCAGAATTATGGGATACTGTCTCACCACGGCAAAGGGTGCGGCTGAGACCTTGAAGTTCAACATGGCTCTCATTCTTTTGCCAGTTTGTAGAAATACTATTACTTGGCTAAGAAAAACCAAAATAGGTTACTACGTACCTTTCAATGACAACATCAATTTTCACAAGGTACACGCTGACCCAAGGCATTCTCATCATTGCTTTTTCTAAGTCAACTCATCTTAGTTTCTAAGTCCCTTGACGTGGATAAAGCACATATATATTTTAAGAAATTATTATATGATATAAAGCGTAGTTTCAAATTTGTGCATAGCTTCCAAGTTACTCAAAAATTTCACTTCCAGTTTGTATTGGAGTTAGTGTGAACGTACTAATTTTATTATAATAACGTTTTGTCTATACTAAGAAAGAAGAATTGCTTGCTTCAAACCTTGAATCGGTCACTTATATAATCTGCATCGAAAGAAATTTCAAATATTCGGTTTTGGGGTCTTAATGTTCGATTGACACGGATGTATCATGGTATAACTTGGATGTCTCTTATATGACAAAGGTTGGCTAAGAGTCGTCAAAGTACCCAGTCAGTTTACCATGAGATTGTTAATTGCAAGCGTGAAATAGTTAAATACTATAGAAATTGAGGTCCCAATGTTCATATCTTCTGAAAGTCCTCACAAGTTCTCCCAGAAATTTGATTTTTTGTTTCCCTTCTGTACGTAGCATCACTTTATTCATCATTTGGTTGACTTGCATGTGTAGATAATTGCGGTGGCTATTATAGTTGGTATCATTCTCCATGCTGGAAACCATCTTGCATGTGATTTTCCAAGGCTGCTTAAATCATCGGAAGCTGACTATGCGTATTTGGTTGATGACTTTGGTAAGATTAAGCCCAGCTATATGGACCTTGTTAAAGGGATGGAAGGTGTTACAGGAATCTTAATGGTGATCTTCATGGCAATAGCTTTCATACTTGCAACACGATGGTTTAGAAGAAACCTCATTAAGCTACCCCACCCCTTTGATAGGCTCACTGGATATAATGCCTTCTGGTATTCACACCACTTATTCATTCTTGTCTACATATTGCTCATCATTCACGGCGTGTTCCTCTATCTTGTGCACAGATGGTATCTTATGACGGTAATCAGTTATGGTTTTCTATAGCTTTTGCTAATGCCTCTCAACTTAGTGCCCCCTTCACGTAAGGCTGCTTAACATACTAATTTCATGATTTCAGACATGGATGTATATCACTGTTCCAGTTTTGCTCTATGCTGGAGAGAGGATCCTGAGACTCTTCCGCTCTGGATCATATAGTGTTCAAATTCAAAAGGTTCATTTGAATTAAGAAATAAAATTGCACCAATTAGAACTAATGGTTTTGTATGTAGTCCATATCGCAACTAATGTATTTCTGGTTTATAAATTATCACTGAAATGTTTGGCTTTCTTTTCTCTTATCATTCCTTTGTGATAATTTAGGTTGCTATTTATCCTGGAAATGTTATCAAATTGCAAATGTTCAAGCCGCCCCAGTTTCATTACAAAAGTGGACAGTACATGTTTGTTCAGTGTCCTGCAGTTTCTCCCTTTGAATGGTAATGAAAGATCAGATTTGCTAACACTTGCTTTTGAATAAGCTTCCAATACATCCCTTAGTAAGCTAAATACAAAATAAGTACCTCAAAAAAGTTTCCTTTTACGGGAATAGATAAACGACACATATCCTCCATATTGACTTCACCTCTCATTCTCAATTTTCTTCTAGCTTTCTTTTGTTTCTATCAATCTTTATGTACCTCTGAAAAAATGACTGTTTTACAGGAAGAAACAAGTCAGATGTTTAAAACGATAATGTAAATCGTAGTTTGAAACCTTTGGTGATGAATCCAAAGAACGTGTTACTACCACAGTTTGACTAATGGATCTTAGATAATGTATGGGTCAATGGCAATATTAGTAATTCTTAACAACAAAAGAATTCTTTATAAGTTCAATAAATTATAATAAATTGTTAATTTGTTACATAAATAAACTGCCTTATTTTCACTTCAAGTCAACATTAAATGCTAAACTTTGCATCCAGGCATCCATTTTCAATTACCTCGGCTCCCGGAGATAATTACCTTAGCATCCACGTACGGCAGCTTGGTGATTGGACCCAAGAGCTTAAAAGGGTTTTCTCTGAGGCTTGTGAGCCTTCCGTCTCCGGCAAGAGTGGCCTTCTAAGAGCGGACGAAACTACCATTAAAAGGTTTTATATTTTCTTTATAATATTCCTTTCTTAGACCTCATTTTATCATACTGCATTTCCTTCATATTAATGGTGGAAATTTGTTCTGCCCATGTCAGTTTGCCTAAGCTTTCAATAGATGGACCATACGGTGCCCCAGCACAGGACTACCATAAATATGATGTGTTACTACTTGTTGGCCTAGGCATTGGGGCTACACCTTTCATCAGCATTTTGAAGGATTTGTTGAATAATATTGTGAAAATGGAGGAGCAGGTAGTGACTTGAACGGCTACATTCTGAACTCGAGAGACATTTTATTTTCTTTCTGGTTCTGTTGTGATCAATTAATCATTTGCCAAAATCTAATAGCTTTGTAATTTGAAAAGAACAATACAAATATGCTTATACACTTTGATTCTCTCAGGGTTCACCTACTGATATCAGTAGCGTTGGAGACCTCTGTTATGTGAACAAAGATTTTCACGCTCCTAAAAGGAAGAATAATCTGAAGACCACAAATGCCTACTTTTATTGGGTAACTAGAGAGCAAGGCTCCTTTGATTGGTTCAAAGGAGTTATGAATGAAATCTCCGAGCAGGATCAAAGGGTAATTAATGTCTTTATATTCGTATGTGTAATATACTCTTGCAATTGAATTGCATGCCATGTCTATTAATTGGGAATTTCAATTGTTCTGAGTTTTAGGGGCTAATTGAGATGCATAACTATCTGACTAGTGTGTATGAGGAAGGAGACGCTCGTTCAACTCTCATTACCATGGTTCAAGCACTCAATCATGCTAAGAATGGAGTAGATATTGTGTCTGGCACTAGAGTAAGTAAAATCGTTGTTATGAAACTACTTGTGCAGATTTGAAAACTATGCCAAACATGCAATCAACAAAACCTTGGAAAAATAGCGAGGAATTTTAAGTACTACTATATTGGCTAACAAATTTTGTGGCCATATTGGTCTTTGACTCACTGTGTCATCGTTTAGACATCCCCATATTAAAGCTTTTATTGGCCCCAATGCAGGTGCGAACCCACTTTGCCAGGCCTAACTGGAAGAAAGTTCTCTGCAAAATCAGTTCCAAGCACTGTGGTGCAAGGATAGGTTGGTTGATTTCAACTATATAACAGTACAATCTTATGGATGAAATCATACCTTTTCTCATATTGTGGTTTTAACACTTTCTACTAGGTGTCTTCTATTGCGGAGCTCCAGTTTTGGCCAAAGAACTTGGCCAGCTCTGCCATGAGATTAATCAAAACGGTTCAGCCAAGTTAGATTTTCACAAGGAGCATTTTTAAGATAAGTTCGGATGCATCATTTCCTCCCTTCCGACCTCGTTCATAATCCTCCATTCTCATCTCAAAAATATGTTAAGATTAAAACTTTATACATTAAAATTGTAGAAGTCGTAAAAAAGAAGAAGAATAAAATAAATAAGATTGATAGCTTGTAGAGACTAGGTAGGAAAGCAGAGCAGAGAGGGGAAAAAACACAAAAAAACAAAAGGAGTTGGGTTTATACCAGGTGACTTTGACGATTTAGCTATATTAGTCCAAGCACAATCACAAGTAAACATTATGGTTTAATAGGATTAGGAATTTTAAACAGACCGAGGTTCTGCATTGTATATATGATTACCCTTGTGCTGAACCGATGATACAATACAGTTACACAGGAAAAAGGAGATCAAATTGTAGTAAATATTTTGGGCATTTGGAATTTGATACAGCATTCATAGAGGTTGCAAAAGAGAACGATTCTGACTTGTGGATAAGGGATTAAATGAATTTCTGAAGGTGGGAGTAAGAAGGTAGCTTCTAATCTCTATCGTTTATTTTCGGAAATTCTCTTCTAATGGGTAAAAGAAGTTCTTATATACTTGATGGAGAAGTTCACAACACCAGCAACTTCAGTTTCCTACATAATACTGCCTACCAATATATCTGTGAATAACAGCCATACTTCAATGTTTTTATAACTATTTTTGGACCATTCTTTCTTGTATATTTAGAGAGGTAGTTTTTGTTATTGTTATTATTCCTTGAATGCTATGTGAGCATCCCCATAAAAGTACAATGTCAATTTTTTGCTTTGAAATTAATGTATACTTCTAATCTTGTAACCATTAAACTTTTGGTAATGCCTTTTGTGGTTCCCTGATTTAAAGATCATGTTATACGTTAACTCCATATTTTGCTTGCTTAATAGTCGTAGGCAAAATGTCCTTAAGATTGCTTAAGCCAACGCTGATTCGCAAAAGATTATAGAAAAAGGATTGTGGTGATATACATGCTTGTCAATGTGACATCTTAATATTGTATCTATTTTTTTCTAGAAAATGTCAAAGTTGGGACTGAAGGACTAGAGCAGAGATAATGAAGAGATGTAATAAGATCTTGAAACATGGCAAGTGTTGTGGTATGTCTGTGCCACATGATCTTCTTTTAGGTGTTATTTTCACATTAAAATTAGATGCATTACTTGTCATATGAGTAGTCATGAAACTACAAGGATAATATAGTGAGTTTGTAGGGTAATTGTTGAAAATGACCCAAAAAGTTTTAGGTTTTAGACGAATGATCTTTGTCTAAAAACTAGTTTTTCAAACCTCTTTCCCGGCCAAGAACATCATTTCTCAACCGTAAAAGTCGAGCTTTGACAGGGGGACACAAACATTTTGAATCTCAACTAAAATTCATACATTTTTGTGGTCATGATCCCAATAGAGAAGGAAGACACACAATCTTCCTGTTTGAGATGGAACAGGAAGACGAATGGTCTTCCTTCCCGGGCGTCAATCCCAGTTATCAGGAAAAAAGGCTGACGGTCATTGAGAAGGAGTGAATCCCTTCCCAGCGACCAGCAGTCTTCCTTCCCAAGCAGTGTTCCAAGTACAATAGGCTGTTGTTTCAGTTTCAGGAGGGTTCTGTATTTGTTTGCTTTCTTGTAATTTAGAATGAATAAGTCGCAGTCTACGAAAGATTGTTGTTTTCACTGGGTGAAGGAAAAACGAGGAGGAAGATAAATAATACAAGGAGAAGAAGATGTAGATTATAGATGACTTCTGTGGGTTAGAAAAAACCAACGTTTTAGAAAATGGGTCATTTGTCTAGCCTAAAACTTTTTGGGCCATTTCCACAATTACCTGAGTTTGTTAGTCTTTTCATAATAATCAAGTAGTTTGTTAGACAATTTTATGTATCATTGCTGTAGTTACTGTAGTTAGTGGATAATTTTCCTGTGAAAAGAAGCTTCAAAACTGTATTGAAGATGATTAGAAACAACTTTTGACTTTGAATAATGATTGCCATTTGGCAATGGAGAATGCATTAGTTGCATACTTCCACTAAAAGCCTTTATACATTGATGAATACCAGCTGAAGAAATCTGATGTGTTAAGCAGTTTAAATCTGATTATCCATTTGAATCAAGCTATTTTAGGTTCTTCGTAAAACTTCTCCTCTGATTATTATCGCAAATGAAGAGGGTTCATTGAATTAATAAATCCATAGTCTTGGAAAACAAATCCACTTAACTTACACATAAACTTAGGCTATATGAATTTAATTTGAGTCAAAACCCTCCTAAAGGAGTGCCCAAAAATGTTGTAAATCTAAAGTCAATAACCTCCATTAAAACGACTCAAATCAAGAGCCATTCAAGATCCTCCCAATAGATATATTATAGGGGTTTCTCTTATCCTCATTTAAAATTCTGGGAGAATCAGAAGACAAAGAATGGAGACAAGAGGTCTCCTTTTCCCTAGATCGAGACACGTGACCAATTCAAAACTAAATAAGTAAACTCAAATAAAATTATATAAATGAAAATTAAAAATTAAAAAAACAAAACAAAAAAGAACCAAAATTGTCAGATGACTCAAAGAATTCCATTTCCAATATTATGATGAGTTAATTTATGTCTAGAAAGGAAGTGCTGGTCAACCTCTGTAGCTGCACATGTAGGAGACATTACTATTACAATTAATCATCTGCCTAATCTCTGTCTCCTTCTCTGACAAAACAAAACAAAAAAGGATAGCAATGGCAAAAGGAAAATTTTTGAGATGTGAAAAATACCCTTGTCTATATACTACAAGGATGTCTAAAAATAAATGTCTCACATGATGCCTCTGCCTCTACATCTCATCAAGTTGGATATTATTTTTTCACTGAAGTGGAAACACAGAAAAAAAAAGAGGGAGGAGAAAAGCCATATTCTTAGCCAACTGTTTGAAGAAAAAGGAGACAATTACTACATCTGAATCATTTTTACTCATGAGATTTTGGAAGTTTCTGCCATCCTTACTTCAGTCAACTGGAAAATACCAACTTGAAACCTTCTCCTTCTAATAAATGATGAAGATTTTAATCTTTACAATAATATGTAGCTTCACATAAAGATTTTGGTCCTTATACTCATACAATGTTCATTTTGGGCTCCTCTAATGTCTGTTTCGGTCTCTACACTACTAAAAAGTAGTCCTTTTTGCAAATGTGATCAAGATGATCACTATTTTAAGTGAAAGGACCAAAATGAAGACTTTGAAAATATGGTGAACAAAGTGAACGAAAGAAAGCAAAAAGTCATGACCAAAAATAGTATTTGAACTTAACTTCAAATACATAGTTTAGCTTTTGAAGAAATAGCAAGAACTTAGAAGAGGGTGGGCATTTGGCAGATGGATAAAATGGTATTATAAAAAATTAGGAGGATAAGGAAAAAAAAAACACAACTCAGAAAGGTCCAAACCCTTTGTTGGCAAAATTCTCCACCATCCATTAAGACAATAATACGATTATATGTACTTCAAGAGATGATGAATTAAAAAGAAAGAAAAAACCAACCATAATATGGACAACATAACAACAATTTGGCATAGAAGGAAGGAACAAGAGAGCATCCTCAGAAGCAGTGATTTTCATGGGACCAAATCAAAACCTTGTGTCTTAAAAAGACAGAATTGAATCTATAAACCCCTAATATTTTAAAAACTTTAGCTGAAGATTTCAACTGATTCATGAATATGGAGACCCATCATCATTAACCTCCATAAAGGCATTCAATAAATCCCCACATGCTTCCCTTTGTTCTTACTTTTAGACCATAATCCATATTCCATTGAATAAAACAACAGATGGAGAGAGGAAAAAGGATAACTCATCTCATCTCTCTTTCTCTAGACCTTAAAAAAAAGAAAGAAAAAAAAAAGAAGAAAGAAAGAAACTCATTTTCACTGTTTAAGTAAAACCCACTTTTCCCCACTTCTCTGACCACTAAAGACACCATTTTTGGCACAGAGAACAGCCTAGTTAAGACCCACATCCTTTACCAATCTAAAAAGCCAAAAAAAGCAACATAATTTCATAGCACCCCACTTGAGCTCAGTGGTTTCTAAGTTTCATTTGGGGAAGGCAAAGGAAAAGGAAAAATCACATACTTGGGGCAACTGTTCTTGGTTTGTATGTATCAGTTCCTAATACTTTTTACTGATTACAAAAACACATACAATCCAATGTTTCTTCTCTTCTTCTTTTTTCCCTTCATTGGAAAGATTGAACTTTTTACTTAGAAGACAAAGCCACCCCAGAAATTCAATCCTCTAACCCAACACCTGCACATTTACATATACTACACAAATATATATATATATATATATATATATAAAGCGAGAGAAATATTCAGGATATTGACCAAAATTTTCCCGCCGTTTCTGTTTGGCTTGAAATTTTCTCATGGTTCGATCTGATCATTGTTTTCTTTACCTTCAACCAATAGCTTTTTCTGTTAAATCTGAAGGTTTCTCACGCAGTGTGTCGCTTACTGACCTTGATAGTACGGTAGACTCTGAATCTGTCATTCAAAGAAATGATCCATTAATGTAGTTGAAGAAAAATGGTTTAACTTTTCATACTTGTTAACAGAATAGTGAACAGTTTTTTTTTCTTTTTTCTTTTTTCTTTTTTCTTTTTAATTTTTAATTTTTACCTCGAGAAGCGTTGAAGGATCTCTTGCAATGGAGAATGGCGCTCTGGATTCCGTCTTGTTGCTGCAGAAGCGAATCGTCTCTTCTCGACGGAGCAACCCCCGGTGGAGCCGCCGCTACGGCGGAGGAAGCTGACCGACTTTTCCCCAAATGCTTGCAAACTACTCTTAGCTTGGCTGGCATGTTCCTGCCCTTGCTGTTGGTGGTGGTTGTTGGTGCTTTCACTTGCACAGCTTCTGTCTCTGTCACGGGCTTCTCTTCCGACGGCGGGGTGGGTGGCGCCGCTATTGACGGCGGCGCACCGGACTTAGCTCCGGCTGCACCCAAAATAAGCTGCCCGGATAGTCTGAACTTCTCTCCGTATCTCCTTGAAACTCGAATGTATAGAGGCTTCACCATCTTCAAGTACTTTTGCATTATTACGTCTTTTGAGAATCGATTTTCCTCCGAAGTTGATTCATCGGAGCTTTGTTTCTGGGGTTTGTTGTTGGTAGTTCCTCCGGAGCCTCTTGAACTGTTGTCTCGAGTAAACAGAGACATGATCGGAACTTCCTCCACCTTAAATTTCACAGCGAAAAACTTATTTTTCGTCTGGTTCTGATCTTTTTCCGGTTGGTTCTCGTTTTTCTCCGATGGGTTTTCCGTCGTCTCTTCTTTTGTCTCACTTTTAGTCGTTTCTCCAACAGATCCATCCGTCTCTGTTTTCTTTTCCCCGTTCGATTTCGATTTCTTGAGACCCGACATGAAGACCTTAAACTTGGCGGCTGATTTCAACAATGTGACACGAAGCTGTGGCCTGACGTTTGGTTCAGAACCGCCATTGGAGGAAGCTTCAACTGGGACAAGCTTTCCTTTGAAAAACAAGTCATCAGAAGGAGAAAACGTGAGATTGGCATCGGAATGTTCATTGCTAGAGCCAGATGAGAGAGTGAAGTTGAACTCTCTCTCACCATCCGAATCCCCATCTTCATCTTCTTCATCATCTTCTTCTTCTTCTTCACTTCCATCAACGCAGTTTCTCCCCTGTTTTCGACCCTCGTCCTCATCAGGAACAGCAAACTCCAAATCAAAGAAAGGCCCATCATCGTTATCATTATCCTCGTCATCTGTTTCCGCCTGGTTGTGGGGGACGGCGGTGACAACAGTGGCGGTGGTGGCAGCAGCAGAGGAATTGGTGTTAAAAGGAAAATCAGGGGGAGGAGCAGTAGGACCGCCACCCCCTCTCCAGTATTTGAGCAAGCTGAAGCTTTCCATGGTTGGGAGAGCCAGAATAGAGGAATGGGGAAGAGAGATTTGGTGGGTTAGCTTTTTGAGAAAGAAGAGAAAGGGAAGAGGAGGGGGTAAAAAGGAAAAGAGAGGGTAAAGATAGGGAAAAAGGAGGCCCCTTGAGAAAGAGGTCAGTCAGGACTCAGGAGAAGGACGATGGTAATGGTTATTGCACTTTGCAGAACTGAAAATGGGAGTGACAGACTCAACAAAGACCTTTTTTACCAAAGAAGAGAGAGAAGAAGAAGGAGGAGGAGGAGAAAGAAAGAGAAGATTTTTGGGTTTATTTTGTCCATCTTCAATACGTGGTTTGCAGGGCAGTCATGTGAGCCCAGTCCTCGCGTCAGAACTACAAACACTGTCACACACACACACACAGGAACAACGAAGGAGACGGATTTATTCAAAACTTTACTAAATTCTTTTCTTTTTTTCAAAATTATATATATTATAAAAAAAAATAAACATTTCTTGGAGTACTCTATCCTTAATTAAATACTACTTTACTCAGGGTACCTTTTTATTTAAAAGTTTGATTTTATTTCTTATACTTTAAAATATTCATTTTATTCTTTATAATTAGTTTCTTCATTTTTATTTTTATTTTTATTTTATTTTTTAAATGATCAAAATGGTCAATATTTTAAAATATAAAGACTAAAATGAACATTTTAAAAATAAAGGGACCAACAACAATCCAAAGTTAAAACTATATGAACCAAAATGAATATAGAAGAACCAAAGTAGTATTTAAACCTAAATGTTCATAAACATTTCAAAACTACCATGAGAGCAAAAAATCATTCCAAATTCATATCAAATTCAAAATTTAAGAACTAAATTTATAGGATCGTTTTTGCAATTTGTCTTTTTTTTTTTTTAAATGGTAAAGAATAAAGAAGTTTGATGCTTTTTCTTTTTCACAAACTTAACTTTCATTGTTGATTTAGAACTCCCAAGCAAGAGATGAGAATTATTGGAGTAAAAAAAAAATGGGTGGAGAGATGTCAACTCTCTACCTTATAATTTGTCAATTTTAACTTCCCCCTTTCACACCCATTTGCAAGAATAGAATAGGTACCAAAAGCAAACTTCTATTTTTAGATTAGAGTTATTACATTTTATTTTTTATTTTTTATTTTTTAATAATTTGCTCTCCTATGGTGGTAAGCTAATAATGTGCAGAAGAAAGTAGTTGAGGAATTTATCTGAAAATGAAGCCAATAATGCATCTCTTTGTAAGTGACTATTGATAACCCACACAATACTTTCTTCAAAAATTCATTTGTTTTTTTTTTTTTTTCAATAGAATTTTTAATTTCAATTATAGTTAAATTACAAATTTAGTTAATAAGTTTTTTAATTTTCAAATTTGTATTCAATAAGTCTCTAAACTTTTAACTTTTAACCTTTTTGTTGTATTAAATTTACTGAATCTCGGTTTCTATAAGTTGTCACTTTTACTAGTGATACAAAGCCATAATAATTTTTCTATAAATATGGAAAAAGAAATATTTTTCGATTTGATGACCTTAATATCATTTTCTATTTGTTTGAGTTTGACATTAATGGAGGAAGATATTCGAATATCGAACTTTGATTAAATATATAATGTTCTAATGAGTTGAGCTATATTTTGTTGGCTATCTTAATACAATTACTCTTAATACAACAACAATGTAGTGTACTTAACTTTATAAAGAAAAAAACATATTTTTTAATGTATTAATGACTATCACTTAACTAATGGTTAAGATGTCAATAACTTTCCTTAAAAAATGGAGAATCAATTTTTTTAAAGAAATTTTAATGGTAACATATATTAGTTAACTATAGAGCACAAACAAGATTTTTTTTTTAAATGACGAAATTAAGCTATTGAGAATAAGAATATTAAAGTTATTCTTCTTTTAATTCAACGATTATAGGTAGGAAATCGAATCATTAACCTTTTTCTAGTTTAACCATCACAAAAAGTAAGATATTGAATAATCTACTTTTAAAATTAAAATCGATGCTTTTACAAATCAACTATACAATTTTTATAGAATAACTTTTAGTTTTTCATATTAAAGCTAAGAGTTTGAATTTGCATCTCTCATTTATATCCTATAAAAATGGATAATTAAGTACAAAAGAGTGGGAAAAAAGTAATCTAGGTACCAGTTATGCATCATATGAACATATGTTATCTTTAATTAAAATCCATCAAAGAGGAAAAAGTAAATAAATAATTAATTAATTAATTTAATAAAAAAAAAAAAACACAACAACAACAATGAATAATGTGCTGAAGATTTATGCGTATTTCAAGAACAAAAGTTAAATTGTCGTTTACCCATGATATTTGAATGAACTCACATTCTCTATTTAAACTACAAACCTTTTTTGTGTTTTGAAAGAAATCACTTTTTTTCTTAATCCTATCAAAATCCCACTCTTATTCTTTCTGTGTGGTTTGAAAGTTGTATTAATTAAAATTTTAAATTATTTATTGTATTAATCTGGACCTTAAATTTTTGTAGCTATTTTTATTTATATTTTTCATCACATTTCATTTGAATAAACGTTAGTGAGACATAATTTTATCCACTAAACTACTAAACATCTATAAGCGAATCATTTTATTAATCTAATACTTAAAAAAGTCTACACGTGTGAAAATTGGATGCAATGACAATTTTCAAAGTTAATCTTAGGCACATTTGGATTGGCTTAAGAAAAAAGTGTTTTTCAAAAAAATTGTTTAAAATATATTTTAAAATGTATCTTGAGTGGTTGCCAAACACTCTAATTTTTTTCCAAAAATGACTTATTTATTAAATAAAACACTTGAAAATGTATTCTAAACACCTTTAATAAATGGTCTAGCACTTACGACACTTTAGAAATTTAATTGGAATAATTATAAATCTCACATGATATTTTCAAATTAAATTATGGTAGACAATTCAGGGAGTTTAATGAAAGTGTCTCTAATATACAGTTTGGATTTTGTTTTCGAAAATTATTTTCTACATTCTATGATCCAAACAGTGTAAATTCTTAAAAACAACATTTTTATGTTATCAGCATATTCAAATTTTAAATTTTAAATTTTAAAATAGATAATTATATTTAAAAGGTTAAAAACATTAACAAACATAATATTTCAGGTTATAAACTCAATTTTTTTTTTGTTAAATTATAATATGTATTATATAATGAATTATAAAACTATATGATATTACAAAATAATAATTATATCATTTTTTTAAAACAAAAATCAAGTTCATAAAATAGTAGTTTATATTCAAGTGAGTAACTATAATTAGTTTTATAGTTTATAAATATATAATAAAGCACGTTTTAAACAACGGTTTAAATTAGAATTTAATGTTTGAATCTGAAAATATAAAATATAACTTTATTTTTACTTCATATTTTATTTGTAAATTTCTAATTTTGAGATTGCCTATCAAATAGGTCCTAAGTTCGAGGTTGGGGTAGAAAAAATTAGTAAATAGAAGGTTTTCTTTTCATTAATAATAAGGTGAAGATAACAGATATGAACCATCTCCATGCATTCTAAGTCAAAATTTGAAACCAATCACATTTTTGCTTGATAGAGTTGCTTTCAACCTTGCTTCTAATCTTTTAGAATTTTTAATTTTACCTTTGAAGTTCGCACTATTTTTGTCGAGATTAATTTTAAAGTTTCAATTTTATATCTAATAGATACTTAAATTTTTATTATCTAATAGGTATTTGACCTATTCAATAATTTTAAAAATTTATAGATCTACATATAAAATCGAAAATTTGGTTCTATTAGTCATAAATTTCAATATTTAATAGATCAAGTAATTTTAAAAAAAATTTAAAATATCACAAACTCATTAGATAGATGAAAATTCATAAATATGTTAGAAGCAAAAATTAAAATTTTAAAAGAACTTATTGAATACAAAATTAAAAGGTTAGGAGACATTTAAACATTTTTTAAAGTTCAATCGATCAAACTTAAATCTAAAACATTGAAATATACTAAATTTATAATTTAGCACTTTCCTCAGCCCTTTATATATGTTTCTTTTCTTTGACAATATAATAGAGTGGAAAAATTGAACCTGTTAACCTCAAGAACGATAGTGGAACTTTATACCGACTAGTTTATTGAATTTTTTGTAAAATATTACAAGTGCAGTTATCTCACATTAGAAAAGTTCAAGAAAGTGATGGTCTCCAAGCAATTTAGCTTATAGCCTTTGATTTTAAGTCGTCTTTTTAAGTTTGATTGTGCTAACTCTAGTTAAATTTCTTTTTATTTTCTCCCGTCTGAGAGTCAAATTAAAGGGTGTGAATAGTATAAAAGTTTTGAGAGAGTGATCTTGTAATTGTGAGCAGAGAGATAATTATTTTGTATAATTTTAATAATTTTTCAAATAGTAGATTTTTTTTAGTGGACCGTAATTTTTCTCTAAGTTTAGAGTTTTCCACGTAAATTTGTATGTTTTCTATTTGTATGATCTTCTTTTTAATTTCTTTATTATTATTCTGCTTATTCATAGATAGAAGTAGAGTATTAAATTTTCATCGATATTTTCACGTTTTCATGGGGTCAATATCATATGAGGGGTGAATCGATATTTTCATTATATCGTAGAAAAATCCACGAAACACAAAAAATAAGTATGAAATTGTCATTACTAATATATAATATAAATAATAGACATGTTTATTTATTTAAAAATAATAAATTATTCATTTACTAATTTAAATATTTTTATAATTTATTTTATAAATATTCATCGAAATCAATATTTTTATAAAATTAAGACCTCGATATGTTTATTGACGTGGATATTCTAAACGAGGGAGAGTAGGTGGGAAGCTTTTCCCTTTGTTGATGTTTGAGTGAGAGTATAGTGTATAAGTTTAATGTAGGATGAGATAATAGATGGTGGTCCAAATGACCATATAATTAAAATAAATTAATAAATTCTAATAAATATGATTGAATGTGGGCCCCTTTGTACAGCGACAGCCTCCGAATCTTAAATGGGCCTCTCTGGGTCGGCCTCACCACAATACACATCGCTCATTTATTTCTCAAATATATATTATATATCTTTTTAAAACAAAAAATAAAAAAAAAGGTTAAATTTTTTCATAATGCATCAAAAAGCTTCAAACTGCATAAAATTCCCCAACTTTCTCCTTCCTTCCTTCCTTCTCTATCTATCTGCATTGAATCTCAATCTACACCTACACGTGGCCTTATGACATTATACACTCCAAAACCCAAAATAATAATAATAATAATAATAATAATAATAATAATAATAAATAAATAAATAAATAAAATTATTTCTTTTCCTTTTTCATGATATTTCATGATTCAATTTCAAAGATGTTATTTAGTAAAGACTTGAGAAAAACAATGCTCTCAAAAAGCTTTGTTTGATTTCACAAAAATTGAAGAGAAGTATTAGCAAAATGCTTATAATTTAAGTTTTATGTACTTAAAGATATGTTTAATAATTATTACTCAAAGAAAAAAAGATATGTTTAATTAGTCTTGGTAGTGTTTTGTCTTTTGTGCATGGTAAAATAGATTTTCTACATGTTTTTATGTAAATTAAAAGTACTTCAAGAAAAATTTCAAAAGTATTTAAAATGTTTCGTGTAAAAATAATTGAATGTTCTGGATTCAAGTGCTGGATTGTTAGAGAATAAACCCAGTTTGTCATCAATTATTTTAAAAATTAAAAAAAAAAAAAAAACATTTTGATTTTATTTAAAGCCCTACTGGATTATATATATATATATATATATATATATATATTTTAAAAAAAGAGTAATAATAATAATTAAATTTGTTAAATGAAAATATAGAAGTGGGCACCGTTGGATTGTGGTTGTCCCCCAAAACATAGATTTGTTTTGGTGTTGTCATGGTGACCTTAGTTCAAATGTCATTGTATTTATATGTATATATATATATATTAAAGATAAATCTTATTAATGAAAGAAACACATGCTCCAAATTAATATATATCTCATAACATCTGTTGGAAAAAGATGGGAGCTTGGACCTTCCATGTTTTTCTTTTGTCTTTTTCCAAAACTTTATTTTTCAATTTTAAGATTTTCATCTTTTTTAACTGATTTTTTTTTTATTTAAAAAAAACAACTTTTTTCTGGGTGGGTTCAATGAAAATTTATAAGGTAACAAAAAGTTGGGGACATAAAAAGATTGGTGAAGTGAGTTTCATATATAACTTTCAAATAAAACATGAGTAGGTTTGATTTGCAAATTTTATTATTAGGGTAATTACTTTTTTGGTCCGTACGTTTTGGATGTTACACTTTTACTCACGAGTTTTTAGTTTAATTTTAATTTTGTTCTTAGGCTTCAAAATGTTACATTTTTACTATTGAGTATTAAGTTTTGTTTTAATTTAATTCTTAGCTTTCAAAATTTACACTTTTAACCATAGTATTAAATTTTCATCGATATTTCTACGTTTCAATGGGTTAATTTAAACGTATCGATATGAGGGGTGAATCGATATTTCCATTATATCGTAGAAAAATTCATGAAATATAAATAATAAATATTTTACTTATTTGAAAATAATAAAATGTTTATTTACTAATTTAAATTTATTTTTAATTTTTTTTGGTTTTTATAATTTTTCCAGAAATATCCATCGAAATTTCCGTAAAATTAAGACCTTGATATTTCCATTGACATCGATATTTTAAATCTTGTTTTTAACTTTGATTTTTTTTAATAAATATTTACTGTAATATCTATTTATTAATTTAAAATAATTATAAATTATAATTAATTAATTTACACTATTTTTCATCACTATTAAAATTTCACATTATAATCATTTTAAATTAATTAAATGAAAGTTAATGAAAAAAAAAAAAACAAAATGATTATCAACAAAAAAACGAGTTTAAAACTGTAAAATCTTAAAATATAGAGACCAAAGGTAAATAAAACTCAAATGTCAAGGATAAAATTGTAATACTCAAAACTTAGGAGTAAAAGTGTAATATTTTGAAATAGAAACCATACTCAAAATCTAGAGACCAAAAAGATATTTTCTTCCTCTATTATTTATTATTTATTTTATGTTTGGTTAATTGTAGGTTAAAAAATAGTTTTGGTCCTAAACATTCATGAAAGTAACAATTTAGTCTCTAAACTTTGGTTAGTAACAATTTAGTCCATATACTTTCAAACTTGTAACAATTTAGTCCTTGAACTTTAATAAGTAACGATTTAGCTCATGTATTTTACAATTTGTAACAATTTAATCCCTATTCTGAAAAATATCAATATAATTTAATGAAATTTCTTACACGTGTAGATTGATAAATTGATTGAAAATTTAATTTATTTATAAACTAAAAAAACTAAATTCATTGCGTAATAAAAATTGACTCTTAATTTTTATAAAATTGTTCAGGATAGGAACTCAATCGTTACAAATTATAAAGTATAGGGACTAAATTGTTACTCATTGAAGTTTAGGGACGAAATTGTTACAAATTTGAAAGTACATGGACTAAATCGTTACCAACTAAAATTAAGAATTAAATTGTTGTATTCATAAAAATTCAAGGACCAAAAGTGTTTTTTAACCTTTTTTATTAAAAACTTGGAGAAAGTAGCTTCTAAATTAAATTCACTACTAATAATGATGAAAACAAATTAGACTTCGACTATAACCATTTTCGTTCATTTTTAATTTTTGAAAATTAATTCTATAAATACTACATTAACCGATTGAGTTCTTTGTTTTATTATCTATTTTTAGGGATATTTAAAAAATTATACAAAATTTGAAAACTAAAGCCTCGTTTGGTAACTATTTCGTTTTTAGTTTTTTGAAAATTAAGTTTATTTCCTCACATTTTCTTACCATGGTTTGCATCTTTCTTGAGTACAAGAGTTGAATTCTTAGCCAAATTCCAAATTCCAAAAATAAGATTTTAAAAACTACTCTTTTTAGTTTTCAAAATTTGGCTTGGTTTTTAAAAACATGACTAAAAAAGTAGATAAGGAAAGCAAGACATTTAGGGGTGAAATGAGTGTTTGTAAGTTTAATTTTCAAAAACTAAATGGTTACCAAATGGAGCCTAAGCAAATAGTTTTATTTTTTTTAATTTAGCTAAGAAGTGGTAAGAAAACAAGTAAAAATAAAAAATAAAAAACGAATGTCTCGTTTAGGAATCATGAAAACTATTTTAGTTTATTTTTTACTTTTTTTTTTAATTTAGCTAAGAAATCAAGTGTATGAATGTGATTAGAAAAAAAAAACTTACTAAATTAATTAATACATATCCACTATATTACAATCTACTAATGGTTTTGCAATATATAAAGGACATTGTATTTACTAAAACACCCATATAATATGCTTTTTCTAATAGACTCTATAATATATTTGCAGCATACAATAACACATTATTCCACACACATTATAAAAATGTTTGATAGAAAAGAAGATGAATGACTTTGGCTTGTATTGACTTATTCTTTATTTTTTAAAACAAAAAAAAAAAAAAAAAAAAAAAAAAAAAAAAAAAAACAAGAATGACTTGGCTTGTATCGGAAGAAATGGAAGCAAACAAGTCATGTGGGGGCAATCAAAATGATATATAATCTCTTAAACAAAATTCTCCATGTCCCATAAATAGTTCTAATTAATTAATGTAATTTTGCTTTTTAAAAAAGGAAAGTAAGGATCAGCTCCTTATCAACACTAAATCAAGTTCACATTATTTTTAAATTCGGGTAATAGTACAATGCCATAATATTGAAAGGATATTTAAAAGTGGTTTGGATGGACTTTTTAAGTGTTTATAAACATTTAGAAAGTCAATCCAAACGAACCCTTAATATAGTGTTTGTGAGAAAACTGATTTAAAAATGTTCGGGTAAATATAGCTATGAAAACTATATCTAATTATGTCAAAATAAGCATAAATCAACTGACGTAATATTTATATTGTTGACTTTGATATTGTATGTTTAATTCTCTCACCCCACATATTGTAAAAAAAAAAAAAAAAAAACTATATCAAATCATAAGTGCGCCCTTTAAAGATCAAACATATTTAAATTTGACACTTTATTTTATTGAGATTTGTATGGTTGAGACTAAATTGTTAAGAATTTGAGAATAGATAAATTAAACGGTCACATTCGAAAGTTAAAGGATTATATAAATTATTACTTCGTCACATATATTAAACAAATACATAAAATATAGGACTACTTTCAAATATAAAAAAACGAGTCAAACTATTTATCAATATAGAAAAATTTCACTGTCTATCAGCGATAGACCGCGATAGAATGTATCGCTGATAGACAGTGAAATTTTTCTATATTGATAAATAATTTGATATTTTTTCTGTTTATAGTAATTTTTCTAATATATATATATATATATATATATATATATATATATATATTTATATTTGTGTAGCTTGGAATTTGAAAGCTTTAATTTGTGTAGCTTGAAAAGTGAAAATTGGAGATTATATGGTGTATAAGGTTTTAGATTTTTTTTTCTTTTTAAAAGTAAGAAATAACATTTATGAATACGAGGTTTAAATGTTTCGTATTTTTGTCAGAAAGTTACTAGGCTTAGTAAAATCTTTCCCTTAAATTAAAGTTGTTAATGCTTTAATCATATCAATTATAATTGGGTTAGTATATATATTTTAAGAACTTAGCATGTAGCCCAAGAGGTTAGTATTTTAAACTAGTGTAGTTTTTCCTATTATAATTATGAACTAAAGAATTATTTGGAATATTTCCATCACTGTTTTTAAAGCAAGATATATGGATAAAAACAAAAAATTTCAATGATTATATCACATTTAAAATTTAGAAAAATTACTATAAACAGAAAATATCAAACTATTTATAAATATAGAAAAATTTCACTATCAATCAGCAATAGATTATGTAGACTTAGTCTAATACACAATGAAATTTTCTTATATTTATAAATAATTTAGCTCATTTTTTTTAATTTATCCTAAATAATAATATGTATGTCTCATAATAAAATCCTTTTTTTTTTCTTTCTAAAATGACACAAATTTTATGATTAATTTATCAATAATACAGGTATATCATCGATGTATTTTAACCATGAGAATATATCATTGATATGCTTTGTGAAGTTTGTTAAAATTTGTATAACAAATTTGACAAACAATTTTATCTCATTACAATTCTTAGGGAAAAAAAAGAAGAGAGATTTGCATCAAACAAATTGTGGATAAATATATTTATTTTATTTATTTAATTTGGATGAATAGAGATAGAATTATAGTTTGTTGTGATGTAAAGTACAATTAGGTCCAATTTGTTGGCCAATTAACATAGGACAAAACCTCAAAAAATCAAAAAAAGAAGAAAGTAAGTTAAGGGTTAAAGAATCTTAATTTTAGTTAAATTGCTTCCTTGATTGGGATCATAAAGTTGGAAACATATCTTATTTATATGCCCTTTCTCAGATTTGTTTGTTTTTTTTTTTTTTTTTTTTATCATTTTTTTTTCAGAAAACAGACCTTCCTTTTTTCTCTCTTTTTAATTAACAATAAATAATGTTACATACATGATGTTTCTTTTTAATCTATGTCACATACATTGTAGCCTTGGATAAATTTAACAATAAAATTATAATAAAATATGTTTTTGTATAAAAAAAAAAAGGAAAAATATAAATTTATACTCCTAAATTTTAGGGATTGTATCAATTTAAACCATGAACTAAAAATTGTATCAATTTAAACCCTCTATATTTTGTCTGAAAAATTCTCGTGTGAAATTTATAATTGTATCAATTAAGTTCTTAAACTTTGATAAATGAATTAATTTGGACTCTTAGACAAAATTTTCTTTGAAAATCATTCATACACTTACTCTAATCGTCCATTTTGTAAAATTGACATTTGAAGAAGTCAAAAATAATCGTAACAAATGGTCTAAATTGATTGACTTATGAAAATTTCGGAGTTCAATTATCTTAAATTATAAGTTTCACACAATATTGGTAGAATAAATTTTGAGGAGAGTGTAAACTGATACATTTATGAAAATTATAGTTTAAATTGATACAATTATTAGTTTAGAGTTTTAATTGATACACTCTAAAGTTTAGGAGTATAAATTGATAGTGAAAAGTTCAAAAGTCAGTTAAAAGCATAGAAACAAAATAGATAGTGTCCTTAAAAAAGAAAATTTATACACTCTTACAAATTTATATAGCTATTAGATTTTCTTTAAATCGTGAGTTGGAAGATACATTCACTCATCAAGTTTTTAAAACCAAATTTAAACCTTAACCTAGTTTTTTTTAATAAAAATTTTTAAAACTAGAAAATGTGTTATATATATATAATTTAATTTAATTTAGGTTGTCAACTTAGTCTCTTAATTTAATTTAGGTTGTCAACTTAGTCTCTTGATCTAATGGTAGGATTTTTTTTAATGCTCAATTATTCATCCTTTTGACTTGTGAAGTTAAACTTAACTTCCTCTGCCAATAATATTAAATCAATAATATTTTGAAAAATGGTTAAGGATGAAAATTTGAATATGTTATTTTATAGGTATATCACTCATATTTGACGTTTTGTAAATATGGCAAAAATTTTAAATCTGAATTTCTAATTTTTTTTATTCTATATTTCCCCTAAACAATCAATTGATAGAGAGGAAGAAAAAAGATAGAGAGAAGGAAGTGGCGACCAAACATATACTAGTCGATAGAGGTAAGCAATGGAGAGGTGAAGCGGTGGGCGGTGGTAGATGGTGTGAAGCAGTGTTGGTGAAAGAGATGTTAGGGGAAAGAAAGATAGAGAGATAGAAGAGTGGCAACCAAACGTGCGGTTGATGACGAAGGTAAGAAGTCGGCAAATGGTTTGATGGAGTGTTGATCGATGAAAGAGAGATGTGGAAGGGGGTGGGCTGCGAAGAAGAGTTTGTTTGTTTTTTTTAAAAAAAAAAAATCTAAGTGTATTGTTATAAAGTCTATCAACTCATTCAAGTGCATTGTTATCAAGTTTATGAGCAATAACCAAGTATATCATCAATATATCAATCAATTGTATCAACATTATAAAATAGTGCTGTTGGGTTTGATGCCCTAAAACTCGTAGATAGTAAATGTTGTATTTTGACCGTCATTAATAAATGATTATTCATTATTATTCAATAAATGTTATTGATTATTTTATCTTGTTTTAATAACCCTAAAATCCAATAAACTAACATCCTAGGTTGTTTTATGAGTCTTGAACAATATGTAGAGACATATAGAGATCAATGTTCAAATTACAACCTAAAGGGTCTATAGTATAAAGATAGGGTTGGGTACCTTATCCTGGTAACACTATGGATACGGCCCACTTTGTATTTGATACAAACGCAATGATCCAACGCGTTCATGTAGGAGACATGCGAGTGAGGGTATCCTATGCAATGAGTTTGCATAAGACTGGACCACGAAATAGTAATCACTAGATGTAACTCCGTTGACTGGTTAGGTTTCTATTTCAATAGGTTGACCTAGGCAACTTAGTCTTAATCTTGAGTATATTGTGAACTCCTGTTCACGAGGGATTGTCCTTTGATTTGTATGGGTGAGAGTGGCCCGTTTGTCGACTCAATATGCCTACCATTTTGGGGACAAGACTGAGTGGGGAGCTGGGAACATAATTATACAAGATGGATTTCACTCCTTCTCGACTGTAGGGTAAGTAGATAAGTGTTCCCTTAAGTGGTGTCTCCGGGACTTGAACATAGGGCCCTACCCTCTCACTGGTCCGAGAGGGGTTTCTGTTTGATGGTTGGACCATAAACAGGTTGTTCATTAGAGGAGCACTGGTACTTAAGGATTTAGAAGTAACCCAGGGGTATAACGGTAATTTGACCCAGCTGGTGTTACGAACACTTGTGAAGGACTAACTTGCTGTCATTGGTCTATATTCGTGGACACAGAAATATATCTACAGTGAGAAGAGTGCAACTGTGGGTCTTTAGTGGAGTGTACCCACAGTTAACGAATATTGATTAATGTGGTTAATGAGTTTAGCCCGTTAATCTCATATCGTTGGAGCTTCTGATCTGTAGGTCCATTAGGTCTCCTTCCTAGCTCGTAAAGAATATTGAGGTTATTATTGGTTGAAATTTGAATAGTTCAAATTTTATAAGGGAAAAGTATAATGTATAATGATACATTATAATATAAAGTTTATTTTACAAATTAAACTTTATAGTATAAATATAATTTTGGATATGATTCAAATTAATTTGTAAGAGAATTATATATTTGAAATTGTTCAAATATTATTTTATTAAAACTATAGGTTAAAATTAATGCGCATTAGATGTACATTAAAACTATAGGTTATGAGAGAAATGTATTTGAATTTGATTCAAATGCAGGTTAAAATTAAATATTTGATATTTAATTTAGTAATTAATTAATTGGAGAATTAATTAGTTATTTAATTTAATCTAATTTAATTAAATTTGATTTAATTAAATAATTGAATTAAAACTATAGGTTATGTGAGAGATGTTTATTTAAATATGATTTAAATGAATTGATTAATTAAATTAGATTTAATTAATTATTAATTATTAATTAATTATTAATTTAATTAATTATTGATTTAGTTAATTAATTTAATTTTAATTAATTAAGTTTGTTGTAACTCCCACGTAGGGGAGTTACTTAAGACGTGGGATAACACCCACGTTTCCCATTTTTCTCTCGCTTCTTTATATAGTGCAAAAACAGAATTTTGTTTTGGTGTGAACCATTCTCTCAACAAAAAAAACAAATTCTCAGCGTTCTCTAAAACAAAAATATCCAGAAGAGTTCTGTATTTTTTTTCCTGTGCCAAAAAGGTTCCACAAACCTTCCCTCAAGATTCAGAGAATAGGAAGGTCTCCAAGTGGTGGTGACACAACACGTAAGAGTTTTATTCTCTAATTTTTTGCTTAACCTAGATTAATTTAAGTCTTTTTTGCCAATGTAAAAGTATTTCAAAATTATTAAAATTAATTTTGAGATACGGTTCTGATACGTTTCCGCTGCGTTTTGGGTTTTAATCCCAGCAAGTGCATCATTATCAAGTTTATCAGATTGTATTAGTCAAGTGTATCAAGTTTATCAGTAGTATAAACGAGTGAATGACTGACAAATTTATCAGTCAAGTACATCATTTTCAAGTATATCAAATATATTAGTCAAGTGTATCACCAATATAAACACGAGTGCATGATTGACAAGTATATCAAGTATATCAGCCAAACACATCATTGTCAAGTATATCAGTCAAGTGTATCAAGTATGTATCAGTAGTAAGGGCATTTGCGACATTTACATCTTTTACATATAGATTGAACTGCGTTTTTGTCATTTTTACAAACAAAAAATACGTAGGCTATAATAAATAAAATTAATAAAATTAAACTCCAAAAACTTAAATAAATTAAAAGGCAGGAGCATCCACTTTAGTTGATTGATTTGATTGTAGGTATGATGAAAAATGAAGATAAAAAGAACAAAAATCACTTAAAAATAGAAAATTTCAAAAGAGAGTCAAAGGAGAGCTCTATTCTCAATGGCCCAATAATTGCAGACATGAACCCATGAAATTCAATACATTCCAAACTCTGTTTCTGATAGTATTAATTTATGTAATCTGTGTTTAAAATTTAAATTAACAAGGTAAATAAGTTTCTTACCCTATTTTTTATTGCCAAAATAAATATTAAACTTGTCTCTTAATTTTTTTTAAAAATAAAATAAAATGAAGAAGAATAATAATTGACATCAAAATTAGTTTATATTTTAACCACCCAAACAAATTTGGTTTAACCTTAAACTTTCAATTCATCGATTGAAACTTCAAATTTGACTTATTGTATTAATTTTAATCTCAACTTTCAATTTCGTCAATATTTAAACTTTAAACTTTAATAAATATATCAATTTACACCCTCGGTCATTAGAAAAGAATACTTAATAGAGGGTAACAACATTAAAGAAAAAGAGTAACATAAAAATCTATTTGTTTTCGTGTGGCGTACTTTCGAGTGTCGAATTCGTGGTTTTCATGATGGTGTTCAGGATCACCCGATCTAATGATTTATTTACTTTTTTAAGTAATTTTTTTTAAAAAAAATAAAAAAATAACAATATATTACATATCATAGAACAACATGTAACTTTGAACATGTATAAAAAAATTATAATTCTAATGATGATTGGAACGAAAACTCAACAAATTATACTTATTCAATGTACCCTATGTATTTGAAAGAACTTGAAAGAATACTAAATATAACTGGAAAAAAAAAAGGAAAAAAACAAAGTCAATGAAATTGGATTTTTTTTTTTTTTTTTTTTGGAACAAACTGAAATTAGGAAATTAGTATTCTAAAATAAGCAACCCAAAAATATGGACTCCAAATTTTTGCTCTAAATAAATTAAAAAAAAAAAAAAGGAAGTCCTGTTAAATCCGTGAACCAATCGTCCTTTAATTGGATAAAATAAAATAGCTTCTTAAAGAGGAACATTAATTTGGATTTTTTTTTTTTTTTTTTTGGGTATTATATTTCATTTATTTATTTATTATTCTTTTGTCTCCTCTGTGGTGTTATTTTATTTTATTTATTAGATTGCAAAATTACAAAGGAACCCAGGAGTGACGATAACTCCAATGTCCAGCGGCCGAAAGCACAATATAAAGTAGCCGAAAAGTGAAACAAACGAAAAACATCTCACTTCACAATCACAACATAAATGTTTTTTTCCCTTCTTTTCACATAAATCACAAATGTAACTATTTATGAGTTTTTTTTTTTTTCGTTTTAAACTTTATTATAAACCTATAAAAGTTTCAAAAACTATTTTCACTAAATGATACAAAATATCCTTAAACTTTATATTTTGATAGAAGTCTATCACTATCAGGATCTATCAGTGATAGAAATGATAGAAGTCTATCACTGATAGATGTTGATAGAAGTCTATCAATGTCTATCAATATTTTTTTTTGCTATTTTTTGTAAATAGTTTGACATTTTTTCTATTTGTGAAAATTTTCCTATCTTTAAATTTTCAAAAGTTTCAAAAATGTCTTTAAACTTCAAAGATAGGTTTAAGTTTAAAACTACCCTTACCGTTAGTTTTGGATAGAAACCATTAGTGTTCTATGTAAAAGATACTCTAAACTTTCAAAAATACTCTTAAACTTAAAACAAATTGAAAAATACTTTTACTATTTTATGAACAAAAATTGTTAATACCGTCTTACTTCCCTATTTTCCCTCTTCTATCTTCTAATTTAATACTCCATATTCCCCTTTTTGTTTAATGTTTGACCTTTGTATATATAAAAATAAATAAATAAATAAAATTGTACATTTCCATTTAAGGTATATGGATTATAATGAAAAGAATGAGAATAATAAAAGTACCAAGGAATTTTAGGACTTAAATGTTTTAACAAAGTTGTATGTTAATAGCCAAATACAATTTTTATTTGACTATTTGTCATTTTGATTGTTTTTAATGGAGATTTTGATTTTGAAATTTTGTGAGATTTTTTTTGTTTTAACTTAAAATTTTTGTTGCTAAAAAATTTGGTGTAAGAATTAAAAAAAAATAAGAGAAAAGTGAGAGTATTTATATATAAAAAAAATGAGAATATCTATATAATTTGTTTTAAAATTGGTTCTTTTCGAACCCAAGAAGACTTCAAACAAATTGATTACCATATTAACTATAGGAGCATTTTTAAACTTTTTTTTTTTTTTTGAAATTTTAGAGATATTTTTCCAATGAGGTATTAACGGTTTTTGTTCATATACAAATGGTGAAGGTTTAAGGATAGTTTTGAAACAAAACTTTAACGGTTTTTATATAAAATTAACGGCAAGAGTATTTTTTAACTCTTTTTTTTTTAGTTTAAGAGTATTTTTTACGCAAAATACAAAATTCAAATTCAAGGACATTTTATTATAATTTAGCCAAACTATTTATTATTCACATGCTTTCTCTTTTAATACAAAGGACATTTACAAAACTATACCAGATTTAATGTAGTGCTAAGGAGATTGTCTTGGTGGCACGGTTCAATTTCCACTCAATATAAAATGTTAGTTTAAAAAGTGAAATTTTAAAATTTTTAAAAATTTGGTTCTCCTTAATTTACTGTACTTTTTCTAATAACTTTTGAAACTTATATATATTTATATAATAAATTTTAAAACTTGCAATATTAAAAGAAAAAAATTCTAAAAATTTAAACCTAAATTAATTTTCATATTTAAGATGTTTTTTTAAACAAGGTTAGTTCAAGGATGTAGTATGATAACTCTACTCGTAAATCGAGTATTATAACTTAGATTAAAACATAAGAAGTTCAAATTCTTACTCTATATGTAGAGAAGGAATAAAAATACTTTTGGAAAATTTTCATAGATAGAAAAGTTGTCAAATTATTTACATAAAATAGTAAAAAAAACACTGATAGACATTGATAGACTTCTATCAGCGTCTATCACAATTATCTAAAAATTTTGCTATTTTATATGAATAGTTTTTCTTATTTTTCTATTTTTAAAAATCCCCCAATACTTTTTAGTATTTAAGTTTTGAATCTAATTTTCATTTGGTCCCTAAATTTCAAAATGTTAAAACTTTTAGTCCTCAAGTTCTGAGTTTGATTTTAATTTATTATCTAAGTTTCATGATGTTACAATTCAACCACAGAAGTTTGAGTTTAGTTTTAATTTGGTCCCTAGGTTCAAGATTTACACTTTTAACTTCGATTTGTTTTACTAAATATTCACTTTCATCTTTGGCGTTGATATCTATTAATTAACTAAAAATAATTATGAAGTAAAATTTTAAAATTAATTTAATAGTGATGAAAAAAATATTGAAATTTAATTATTTATAATTCTTTTAGAATAGTTAATAGACATTGACACTTAAGACCGAAAGTGAGTACTGAGTGAAAAATCGAGATTAAAAGTGTAAATCTTGAAATCTATAAACTAAATTGAAAAAAAACTCAAATTTTAAAGATAGGAGGCCTAATTAAATTAATTAAAAAGTGTAACATTTTAAAAGGTAAGAACCATGTGGAAATTAGACTTAAAATTTAGAGACACAAAATGTGTGTGTGCGCGTGCGTGCGTGCGTGTGAAGATTGTTCTTGCCATTTTATTATATCATCGTTTTATTATTATTTTTTTCAAAGAAAAAAACTAAGGTTAGTCATTCAATAATGTTTTAAAAGAATTTACTTTCGTAAAATATTCTTAAATATTAATCGCTTAGTCGAATAAAAATGGAGTAATATAGTAAACTCATTGGCACGGTCTGGTGACCTCACTCCCTTCCCGTGTATGGGTTGAATTTGGTTTGAGTTGAAGCACTTTTTAGACTCATCTCAATTGTTCGGAGTGTATGATTCTTCAACCCAAATAACGCTTATTAAATAATGAATCCAACCCATCCCAACCATAAAACTTTTGAGTTAGGTTGGTTTGGGTTACTCGGGTCATTTATTTAAAATTTTGTTCTAAAAATAAGTAAAATGTTAATATATAAAATTTTATTTAATTATTTTCATATATTTAATTAAGATTAGCAACTCAATTTCAATTTATATTATGAAAATTTTCTGTAAGTCTCATACTACAAACCATCAAGCAAACTGGTGAGGCCTTTCGAAGTAAAAACAAGCCTATGGGTCCGATAACTCAATCCTAAGCCTTCAAAACCATAGATAAGACGACTATGTGCTCAAACGTGCAAGGAAATCAAGAATTTTTTTTAAAAAAAATTTGACCTAAAATCATGCTTACATGCTTAGGATTAAAAAACAAAGTGAATACAAGTTATCTAAAGCCTATCATATAATTTTCATCATCGCATTACATGCAACACAATCATCAAATAATCAGATCAACCACAAAGTCCGAGCTTAAGTGCTCAAGGACTTTCCAGATATGCATATATACCCCATCCTCATCCCCAACCTAAAACGATACATTGTCCCCAATGTATCTCTAAACTAAGCATAATGAAATAAAAGAGTCAAGGGAACAGAAAACTTCCCCTGATATCATTTCCGCACTCAGTCTTATTGAGATGTGGTAGAAGGGCTCGTCGCTACAATTGATTTTTTTCTTCTTCTTCTAGGGTTGGTACCTACAAAATAAAAACAAGAAGCTAATCTAGAAAGCAGTAAAAGAAAGTAAATAAATTTGATCACCTGACTACCTCCAAGAAGCACAAATTTTTAACATTGGTTGCTCGATGTGACCTGTCCTCTGTTAAGGCACATAGAAGTTCTCGTACTCCTCTGGTCCCTTTTTGGATGAGTCGATATAGCCCAATAAGGCTAAAAGACTTCTCATCTTTTAAAGAGAATCAGACAAGTCGAATTTGTATTTTTTGTTATATGGCAAAAAAGGTAAAAAGAAAGAACTAAAAGACTCAAACGAATCCAAAGAAAAGTGCTAGAAATTTGTCTTTAGCAGGTGTTAGATAATAAATTATCCAAAATAATTATGACATAAAATAAAATAAAAATATGTATATATAATTGTATCATAAATAAAAAAAAATATATATACTTTTTTAAATTAATAATAAATTTGGATTGGTTCGGGTTATTTTAGGCAAACCCATGAACCAACCCAACCCATAAAATCTTCATTTATTTGAACCCAACCCAACCCAAATGAGTTGATAACTCATCCCAAATTGTATAGATTGGATTGGGTTGATTGGATTTTCTGGGTCATCGAATTTTTTTGAACACCCCTAATAGATTATAATAAAAAAAAATACTTAGGTGTTTGAGTAACACCTATTTTATGCATCCTACTAAATTATCTAATCATAATTTATCATATGATAAATTCTTCTTATATATTTTTAGAAATATTTTAATTTCTTTTTAGTGAGAGTGATGAAAGAGGATCTACAAAGATGATTGCATCAATGTTACTCTTATAATAAAGGTTTAAATACTACTTTAGTCAGTGTAATTTCAATTTTGATTTATTAGAGTATATGCAATTTTAATTCTTTTCATTTTGTACATTTAGGTATTTTTACTTTTAGAAAGTGACTATTTTGGTTAATTTACAAGTTTTTTTTTAATTGACAATCTAGCATGACATTTCATTCATTAAATTTTTTAATTTGTGTTGATGCCAAATTTTGGACAGAGGAAGCGCACCTAACCTTTATGTGACACCGGCAATGAATTTGTTTGAAAAGGAGGAGAACGTGATCTGCAAAAGAGAAAACCTGCACAAACGGTGTGGTGCTTGCCACAGACACTCCGATGCTTAAGTTGTGACAGAGTGTGGAAGCTAGAGAGCTTGAAAATAGGACTCAAGTTACCTCATATGAAGTTATAATGATGTATTTATATAGAAAGTTGACATAGGTCGTTCCCTAGGGTTTCAGAGTCGCCTCATGATAATAAGATAACCTACCAAGCTGAAAGGTCTGCTCGATTTCATGTTTGGCCAGGCCAAAGCTAAGCATCTCCCTTAGGCCATATTTTTGGTGCATGCCCCACTAGGCGTTTGGCAAAGCTCGACCTCAACCTTAGCTGAGGCTGATCACACTAGCTTGCCAGCCCCTTATCCTTGGCTCAATTTGGTCCCACGTTGCCATTTTCAGCTTGTATCATGCTCTCTTCTTGATTTTTCCATTCCTATTTGCACTAGATGTCTATTATACCCTTTGTTCCAAAATCATCCATAACATTAGTCCCCACTCTCATGTTGGATCTTAAGGTTTGGCTATTTACAAATATTAACTAAACATTCTAGGCCCGACTTGGGAGTATAATTTCTTCTAACTTGTGCTGGTTCAGTGACCCTATCGATCGACTCTCAGCAAGACTGAGCTTCTTACTGGTGACCATGTGAAGTGTCGCAGATTGACCTATCAAATCTGTAAGGTTGATGTTAAGTACTTCTTTGGACAGTGCTCTAGGCCCTAGAGTTAGAGGTGTTCAAAAAACACGATGACTCGAAAAATCCGATCAATCCAACCCAATTCGTACGGTTTGGGTTGGGTTATCAACTCATTTGGGTTGGGTTGGGTTCAAATAAATAAAAAATTTATGGGTTGGATTAGTTCATGGGTTCACCTAAAATAATCCAAACCAACCCGAACTAATTATTAGTTTTAAAAAGTATGTTGTTTTTACTTATGATAGAATTAATTTTATATATATTTATTTTTATTTTATTTGGTTAATTTATTCTCCAAAACTCCTAAAAATAATATTTTAGCACTGATAGATGTCAAAAAGTGTATATTTTTACCATTTATTTTATTACATTTTTTATAGTAAAAAGACACTTTTTTGTGATATTTTGACCCTGAGATGCCATAAATTAGTTAAAATGAGCTTAGAAGGGTCTTAATGAGCTTAAAAGATGTTATTTACTAATTTTGAGGTAATTTTGTGGATTTTCACAAGTGAATTTGGCCAGATTGCTGATTTCTGTCTGATGCGGCCGCATCAGATTCGCTGCAGTCGCATCACTAAGCCCAGATTTTTCATATTCGTGCCCAGTCACTTCTGGTTGCTATTTTATTGGTCAAAGTTGTTATTCAATGCCTAAAATGCTGGAAAACATTTAGAACATGGTTTTAAGTCATTCCTAAACCACCGTGGCCTATATAAAGGAGGAGAACCCTTCCATTTGGAGATCAACTCTCCATCTACAATTCCACCATACTTTTCTCCACAATTCTGCCATTGTTGTTAGCACCCTTGGGTGTTTTATCAGTTTCTCAAGTCAGTAGCCTTAAGAACGAAAGTTCCTCTGAGGCGTGATCACTTTAGGTCATCTCATCCCGAGAAAGTGTGCAATGAGAGAAAGTTCATCCTTTAGAAAGGCGAACCAACTTAGAGAAAAGCTAGGGATTTCAAGATTTGACCCAAGTCATCTTAGAGTAATTTTTTCATTTTCTTTACCGGTCAAATGCTATCTTGTAGCTATGATTTCTGATTTAATAAAGTCTATTATTTTATCATTAGTCATGAGCTAAATCCTCATAGGAGTTCAATAATGTGGATGCCCTAGGGTTGTTATAGCTTAAATAATGTTGCACTTCATACCACCTTGTTTAATGCATTATTTTTTTTGATTTTAAGGATAAGAATTGGTAAGTTAAACTGATCACTTAATTATTTTAGCAATCTAGTGGAGCTCTAATGTTGAGAAGGTTAGGGTGTAAGCGAATATCATAAAGGGATACGGGACTAAGAGCCCAGAAATAGGATGGTCATGTCACCTTAGAAATAAAGGGCAACATAGGATAAAGAAACTGAACCTGAATTAATCTAAGATCCAGCTAACCATGGAAACATTAGACATTAGCTGCTTAGACATCCTAAAGGAACTTGATACAAGATCAAATAGGAGTAGTTTTATGTTCATGCGTACCTCACTACTCTGTATGATGCGGCCACATCATTTAAGGCATAACACCCAAAAGTTTAAAACATTGTTAGCCCTATTTATCCATCATTGTTTACTGTTTTTAAGTTACTTTCTCACTTTCCACAATATAAATTTTACTGGTTATCCCTTGGTTTGTAAAATTCTTAGAAAAATTGAATTGCATATAAATAGTCTCGTGGGATTCGACTCTTGGAATACTCCAAGATTTATTACTTCATCGACAGTGTATGCTTGCACTTAGACCATATTTATTCTCATTTTTATCACTCATACACGTTTGATCGATCAAGCACTTTGGAAGAAAAAATGTATATTATAAATTAAAATTGAGTTACTAATCTTAATTCAATACATGAAAATAATTAAATTCAATTTTTACATATTAACATATTACTTATTTTTAGAACAAACATTTAAATAGATGACCCGACTAACCCAACCCAACCCAACCCAAATGTTTCATGGTTGGGTTGAGTTGGGTTAATTATTTAATAAGGGTTATTTGGTCGAAGAATTTTACAACCCGAACAATTGGGTTGAGTCTAAAAAATGCTTCAAACCGATCCAACCCAACCCACGAACCCCCCTACCTAGAGTTACCTTGGTGACGTTCTAGGGTGATTTCTACATTATCTTAGGGATGACCCATGATACCCTATCAATAGGGTCGAGTTTTGGGTTCCTCCAAGTTTAATTATTCCAAGGCCAATTCCCTTTTGGGGGATTAATCCCATACTGAATCTTGTTAGAAAGATGAAAATCGATTTCCATAAGATTATAAGCACCTTCTCGAGAAAGACAAACATCGATTCTAAGAGGTGAGGTGGTCAGTAAATGACATTCTTTGGAGCTTGAGACCTTCTCGAGAAAGATGAATATTGATTTTTGAGAGGTGAGGTGACCAGCGAATGACCATCCTTGGAGCTTGAAACCTTCTTGAGTAAGATGAATATCAATTTCTGAGAGATGATGTGACCAACAAATGAACATCTTTGGAGCTTGAGACTTTCTCTAAAAAGTTGATAATCATTTCTGAGAGATGACGTGACTTTCATGTAGCTATCCTTGGTTTCAACTATAGGTGGCCAACCCCCAATTTCCACCAAATAATTATTCCATTCAAAAATTTGTTTAGGTCCCAATAACAACATTCTTCTTTATGAATAATTAAAATTTGTTGGAAATTCTTTAATTAATTTGCCTTTTGTTTGAAATTTCTGTAAAGATACACTACAACAAATATCACATACGATAGCATTGAATAAACGCTATCGTAGGCTTTCCATAGCATTTTCGAAATGTTTTCGTAGCCTATGTTATTGAAAGTCTTTGACTTTTCATAGCGTTTTTTAACGTTATAAAAAGTCAATTTTTGACAGCATATATTTAATGTTCAATAACTTTTCATAGCGTTAGCAAAAAACTACATTCTCCACCTTCACCATAAATTATAAAACCTTTCAAATAATTTAATGTGAATAAATTTGTAACCTTTCAAATATTATAATGTGAATTAAAAAATATTTTATATTTAAATGACAACATTGCCATCAAATTAATAGTGAGGGTCTTTATAATAGGAGGGGTAAAATGGGAACAAATTTGTTTTTCACATAGTGGCTCTTATATATAGTACATAATTATAGATTAATATAAAGTAAACATCATTCCATAGAAATTTAGAGGTAAAAGTAGATTTTAAAAGCTTAAATTTCAGAATTCAAAAACTAAAAATCAAAATCTTGTTTGGTAATCATTTGATTTTTTTTTTTTTTTAGTTTTTCAAAATTAAGCCTATATACACCACTTCCATCTATTGGTTTCTACAATTTGTTATCTACATTTTGGAGTGTTTTCAAAATCAAAGCCAAATTTTAAAAACTTAAAAAAAAAGTAGTTTTCAAAAATTTTGTTTTCGTTTTTAGAAATTGGCTAAGAAATCAAATGCTTATATAGGAAATATGAAAACCATGAATAAGAAATTGTGAGAAAAATAAGCACAATTTTTAAAAACCAAAAACCATAAACAAAATGGTTACCAGATGAGACCTAAATAATTATCAAACAAGGTCTAAACGATCATCAAACATGGCTAAGTAATTCAATAAAAACTTACATAAAATAATAATTTAGGCCATGTTTGGTAATTATTTGGTTTTTGAAAAGTAAGTCAATTTTCTCTCAATTTCTTACCATTGTTTGCATATTTCTTAAGTAAAAGAGTTGAATTCTTAGCCAAATTTCAAAAACAGAAACAATTTTTTAAAACTAAATTTTTTAGTTTTTAAAATTTGACTTGATTTTTAAAAATATTGGTAAAAATTAGATAATAATACAAGAAATTTAGATGTAGAAAGGGTGCTTGTATACTTAATTTCCAAAAACAAAAAACTAAAACTTAAAGTTCTGTTTGGTAATCATTTTGGTTTTTGTTTTTTGTTTTTGAAAATTAAGCATATTTTCCCCCAAATTCTTACCATGATTAGCATCCTACTTGAGTACAAGAGTTATAATTTTAGCTAAATTTAAAAAACAAAAACAAGTTTTTAAAAATTATTTTTTTTTAATTTTTCAAATTTTGACTTGATTTTTTAAAACAATGGTAAAAAATAGATAAAAAAAAGCAAAATATTTAGTTATGAAAGGAGAGTTTATATATCTAATTTTCAGAAAAAAAAATAAAAAACTAAGTGGGATTTTCTTAATAGTTACTACTCTAATTTCTCATAGTTATAAATGTTTATTTAAGTTTCTAGAAAAGATGCTTTAATTTTGAGTGGGCCCATGGAGAGAGCTACAATTGTTTTTAGCAATAGAGACAAAATGATGATGGTAATCACAAATTTTGGCATTTTTGGTGGGAATGACAAATTTTCTTCCTTTTATTATGAATATATATATTATGCCTTTAGTTTTAGTGTTTACTTTATCATTCTTTTTAACTTTTTTGAACTCCTTTTGTCTTATTTGGAGATTTAATCAAACCTTTCATTTCTTATATTGCCTCGATAAGTGGGCTTCTTTCAAATCTTTTCTTATTGTTATTCATAGATTAAAATATATATATATATATATTCAAATATAGAAAGATGAATCAAAACAATTTATAAATATAGAAAATTTTTACCGTCTATCAGTGATAGATTGTGATGGAATTCTATCGCTTTCTATCACTCAAGCGACATAATTTATAGATCGTGATGGAATTCTATCGCGGTCTATCAAATTTTTTTATATTTGTAAATAGTTTAATATTTTTTATGTTTATAGTAATTTCTCAAAAAAAAACGGACAATATTTCATAAATGTCCTAAATTTTAAATATAGTTCATGACTAGATTTTTTCATAAATTTGAGACAATTTTAACATTTTGTCAATCTCTTTCATATTTAGTTTTTGTATTATTTTATGATTAAAATAAAAAAAATTCAATTCGAATATAGTATTAATTCTTTGTACATTTTATTTTTTTAAATAAACATTAATTATACAATATTATTATATAAAATTGAGTTATCATTTAATAATATATTATTTTATTTTTATATTTCTAGAATTAAGAAATACGATATGGCAATTCGAATATAGTATTAATTCTTTGTACATTTATTTTTTTAAATAAACATTAATTATACAATATTATTATATAAAATTGAGTTATCATTTAATAATATATTATTTTATTTTTCTATTCTAGAATAAGAAATACGATAGGGCAATTACTTTTATTCCTTGTGTCCGTTAGTGTACAAAATCCAAATTATTCTTTGCGTCAAGAGTTAAAAGTATATTTAATATATTACAATTTATATGATTACTGGTCTTATATCACCTCTTATTATATACTGCATTTTATTCACCATATTTTATATTTACACGAAAGTTGATTATGAGCAGAAATTAAAAGTATATTTAATATATTATAATGTATATGATTATTAGTCTTAAACATTTTATTATAATATTCTAATTTATTCGTCATATCTAATACGATATATTCAAAAGACAGAACCGTTCATTCAATTAAGAAACATCTATTTAATATATTACAATGTACATTATACCTAATATGAAATGTTTTATTATATACTGTATTTTATTTGACATTTTTTTTAATTCTACAGATTTCACAAATAGAAATTTTCAAATGTTGGAACTTTCCTTCGTGCTTGTGTTTGAAAAGAAACAGTTTTGACTTTAATGTGTGTTTTTATTATTATTTTTTTTCATATGTTGCCTTTCGTATTTCTTTTTTTTAAAAAAAAAAAAAACCGTCAAAATTATGCAAAAGTGGTATGAACTTTCAGGCTTGTTTTTTATGTAATATTCCAACATGTTAGGCTATTCATAAAAAAAAAAAAGATAGATTTCGAACATTCTTATAATTAGGTCTATTTAATTAGGTTAGGTTATATAATTGATATGCGATATGTGTTGATCACGAGGTCCATGGTTCGAATCTCCCACCTTTATTGTGCTTTTTTTTAAAAAGTTAATATATGAGTTAACTAAGAATCTATGTAAACAAACTAAAAGAAAATAGATGGCACAAAGGAGTAGAGAAACAATTTGATACAAAATATAGAAAGATAATGAACTCAAAACAAAAAACAAGAAAGTAAAATAGGCTTCTTTTGCTGTGAGATCCAGCACCAGCCCATTCAAAGAAACTAGCTGCCTATGTAATGTAATCCCCCACAACAGAGCCCCACAGAAAATGGAACAAATCAAACTTTCAAACATTCATACAAACACTTTACCTCATATTTACACAAACACAGCTTCCTCACATGGAAAAGGAAAAAAGAGAGCTCTAAAAAAACTTACAAGAAAATCTTCATGTGCTTCTTTGATTCATTTAATATTATAGCCATTGTAATGTTATCTTATCATCCATGGCCTAACCTCACAGGAAATAAGTCAACTGTTGCTTCTTTCTAGATCCTCCTTCCCCATATAACTCATTCCATTGCTTCAATTCACTCATCATTGCTCCTTCTGCTGCAAAACTGGCTGCAACCTGCAAACCAAACCAAGTTAATCGATCTCGTAAAAACTGTCTTTTGGTCAATTCGAAGGTTGTTTTTCGGCCGACTTGTCTTTTGTTTGAACAAGTATTGGAACAGTACTAGTGGTACTTCCTGATTGTTTTGACTCCGACATCACAAGTGTATATTAACAAATTGGTTCGGTCTCTTCCGATGCCTAAGAAGCTCGGACAAACAAGCAGGAAATGTCAATTTTGATAAAGGGGGGCACGGGTGCAGTACTTGAGTGACGGTAGTTGTACATGGACTCGTGGGCGTGACATAAAAGGTACTCAGAACAATATGGAAGCAAAGAAAAGAGATTTTTGGTGGATTTGAGAAGAGATTTAATGTAAATGAATGTGGTAAAAACAAGGAGATGTGTTGTATTTACCTGATTCTTTGCTAGTTTGAAATCCTCCATATTTAGTGCCCTGAGGGTGATTACTCTTTCTTCTTTGCTTTCTCCAGCTCCATCCCCTGCCTTGTTCTGTCCTTCGGCAGCTTTTCGTTTTTTCTCCTTCGAAGCAACAAAACGGACAATGAAACGAAGTAAAAGAGACGGCATAAAATGGGATTTGTCCTGAATCTTTACTTGAATGCAAAGAAAATGAAAGAAAGGAGATTGAAATATGGCTCAACTGATTCCCTCATACTTACCATATCCTTTAGTCTTTCTTGCTGTATTAGTTCCCGAACAGGTCGATACGCAGCCGTCATGCAGAAGTTCTGGTTTCAAAAGTAATGTATAAGTAGTCAAGAAATTATCAAGGATTTGGAGGTCCAAAAATGAATGATTAGTAATGAAAGCAAACCTTGAGATCACTTCCACTATATCCTTCTGTCAATGTAGCCAGCTCCTTCATGTCTAACCCTTCTTCCACCTTTTCTTTCCCCAAGAGAGTTGTCAATATCATTTCTCTATTCTCTGCTGTTGGTAACCCCACCATTATTCTGTTCATAAAAGTTTGGTTTTTATTACAAGTAAACTAAGGTTGATCCAAAAATCCTCTGAACATTTAGGACAGCCAGGGATATGCACGGAGGGTGCATTGAACATTATTTGTGAGTGCAATTAGATAATGTCAAATCATAAGAAGAACAGTTACCTTCTCTCAAAACGCCTTATGATGGCTTCATCAAGGTCAAATGGCCTATTCGTTGCTGCAAGAACGAGTACACGCTCCCCTGGCTTCGTCAAGAGTCCATCCCAATGACTCATGAACTCATTCTTTATCTTCCTCATTGCCTCGTGCTCACCAACTCTTGTTCGCTGCCCGAGCATACTATCTACCTCGTCTACAAATATGATGGTGGGAGAGACTTTGGCCGCCAATGTGAATAAAGCCCGAACATTCTTCTCGTCTTCACCAAACCATTTGGAAGTAATGGTAGACATTGATACATTAATGAAGCTTGCTCCGGCTTCTTTTGCTATGGCCTTAGCTAACATAGTCTTTCCAGTTCCAGGAGGTCCAAACAACAATATGCCTCTGCAAGGCTTCAAAAGCCCTCCAAGAAATAAATCCGGCCTTCGAAGAGGAAGCATTACGAGTTCCTGAAGAGAATCTTTTATCTCCTCCATGGCACCAATATCACAAAATGTAACACCAATCTCATTCGCCGGTATGACCTCCGGCCTAATGCGTTTCTCAAACTCATTATCTGGTGGAACTTCCTATGAGACATTTGACCATAATACAAACATCAGTAATGCCATTCATAGAGCTAGAAGAAGGATTAAGAGAAGAGAACCTACAGGAGCTTTTGCAGTTGGAGCAGGAGTCTCTCCATCGGTTTTCGCCACAGCAGCGGGTGCTGTTTCACTTGCAGCTGTGGTATCAGATTTTGCTTCGGATTTCACTGCTCCCGAGTCCTACAGATAACAAATTGAAGCACTAATCTTAATCCATCATCCTCGAGGTTAAAATAAAATGGTCCAACTAAAATAATGAACCTTTGAAGCTTCAGCTTGTGCTTCAAGCTGTACAGTATTTTTGACAGTGGATTTTCCTGACTGGAATATGCTCAGTCCATGGGACAAACTGCTCCATACCAAAAATTATGAGTACTTATAGCCAACAATGAGAACTCAAACACAAAGGATGGACCTTACCTCTTGCTTGAAATGATCAGTTTTCCGTTTCTGTATTCGGGATCCTTGTTATTCATTAGATGATAAGAAATTGCAGACACCACAATCTCTTCTATGTAGTTACTGAGAACCAAGGTATTAGCAACACAGATTGAGTCGAGATCGTCACAATCAAGATCATTCGCTGAAAGAACTTCCATGATATGGTTTCGGTTATCCTGAACCTTGATCTTCTTCATATCCTCTTCCAATTGAGACTTCCAACTGACATGATGGGATTCATCTTCGGGTTGCCTGATCTCGATATTATAAGGAAAAAGAGCAGAGAGCCTCTCATCCACGTCCATATAATCATTGCTCGTATCGATAGTACGCGAACCAAGAATCAAAATTGATCCAGACAGTTTTTGTAGCATTTTCTGGAACAAGATATACACCCTATTTGACTTGGATAAAAACCTATCTACGTCACGAAGATATAAAACAATGGGACTTGCTTTTGACACATAAAGAAGAACCTGAAAACAAATAAAATAACTCAAGTTCTTACACCAGATCTTATAAAAACTTCAAATCAATCAGTCAGGAATAATGCAACTCATTGTTACCTTATACAGAGACTGTATAAGAAGTTTCTCCTCAAAAGCCCAGCTGCTCATGTGCTTAAGGGGAGCTACAAACAATAAAACTTAAACTAATTAGATAAATCAGTACAAAAAGCATCCTCGGCAACCAACGAGTTAGATACACATGATAAAAGAACGAAGTTAAGGAAATTTAGAAATCATGGGGCAAGTATTCATAGACTCGTTTGAGTTGTTTAAGTTCGCCAATCACTAATATAAAAGATTTGAATGGCAGACCTGATCTGTCAACATTGCATTGCGAAGCAAGGTTATTAATGTTAGCTGCAGCAGAGGCATTTCTTCGAAGTTTTGGAAGATTGGAAGATCCTTCCTTTCCCCTACAAAAGTTCAAGCACTAGATATATTACAAGAGATCCCTTCTTATGTAACAACTAAAATCATTTGTCAACATAAACTGAATCAACTATAAGAAATTGAGGAATTAATAAAGTCTATCCACACGATACAACGATTCATTAGAAATGTATTTGCTTTCTTCAAAACATTTGGGTTAAGAATTGGTCGCATTGTTTTGTTGCATCCATGAACTGACATGAATGTAACTCTTGAAGGTTTTTGCAGATTTCATTTCATCCATTTTCTTATTAATGACATAAAGTAGACTTAAATATACCGAAAGAAAGAATAAGTAGGCCTATATCATACCACGATGCAAGTTCCACGCCACTACGTTGCCTTCGCAGTGAACCTGCAACGGTACGAACGGACGTGTGTTGATTAGCATAAGATCGAAAAAATGGAGATAAACACCAATGTCAAATAGAAAAGAGAAAACTGCAACTAAAGTAAAATCAAGTCATGCGATCGATATGGCCGATTTATAAACGAAAGAACTTGGCTACATACCAATAATTAATTAGAAACAATTACTTTTCTAATGTAAACTAAACGTCCGTTTGGATTGACTTTCTAAGTGTTTAAATAAGTGTTTATCAGTGCAAAAAAAAAAATGTTTATAAACACTTAGAAAGTCAATCCAAACGGGCCCTAAATCTAAGTTAAAAAACCAACCTATTTTTTGTTCTTCCCTGGGTGGAAGGATTGAAAATGATCCAAATAAGCCAGACAATCTCTCCAGTGTTGACTCTGAAGTAGACCTTTTAAAACCCTTCAAATAAATTTTTTGTTTAAAAAGATCAGAAATTTCATTGAATTAAGAAACACCAAAGAAAAAAAATCACATGTTTTTAAGTTTAGAAAGCCTCTTACAGATTCCTTGACTGAAGTACCATATTTGCTCTGAATCTGAAATTACACAATAATTTAGTTAATAATTTCAAAGAAGAAAACCCACAAAAAAATAAAATAAAATAAACAAAAGTTGAGAAGAAAATGATGAAATTTCACCTTTAGGGAAAAGTCAGTGATATCTAAAAGCAACAGCTTGGCCTCAAAGTAGTGAGCCAATGCCTTAGCAAGCATTTGTTGGTAGAGTTCTTGAAGAAGGGGAAAAATAAACAGAAACAAAATGAATTAATTGGAAACTATTCACTCATAATATGCACTTAATTATTGCTGAATTTTAAAAGAAAAATTATATAAGGGTACTGAATTGGGAAAAAAAAAAAGAAAAAAAAAAAGAAAGAGAAATCAGACCAGCAGGTCCAGAGAGTAAGATGGCTCGACTTGCAGGAGAAAGATTTCGAGTGAACTTAGAAACTTCAGCATGTTTCAAATGCACATATGCAGCACTTGTCAATAGAACTCGTGTCTGTTCACTGTTCATATAACAATTTCTAAAAATTTTAAATATCCCCACAATAAATAAAATTATATATTGAAAAAATGTCAAACTATTTACAGAAAATAGTAAAAAAAAATAGACATTGATAACTTTTATCTTTTCCATTCCTCATAGACTCTGATAGACTTTTATCTACCACAACTATCTAAAAATTTTGCTATTCTGTGTAAATAGTTTTTCTTATTTTTTTTATTTTTAAAAGTTATCCTAAAATAAATAAAGGGTTGTTTTCAAATATAAAAAAATGAGTGAAACTATTTACCAATATAAAAAAAATTTACTGTGATAGACCGCAATAGAATTATATCGCTTAAACGATAATAGACTTCTATCACGGTCTATCGCTGATAGACAATAAAAATTTTCTATATTCGTAAATAGTTTGATATTTTCTCTATTTATAATAATTTCTAATAAATTAAAAATATTCTCATTCAATAAAAAAGAAACGGTTAAATTATAGTGTAAATGGCAAAAGCTGCATTTGAAAATATAATAATATTAGCAATTATACCCTTAAAATTTCGGTGGTAAAAGTTGAGCTCTCAAATAAATTTTTATCATTTTAGAGTCTAATTTCTACAACAATCGTAAATTTGGAAACTCAATTATTACAATTAAAAGTTTAAGGGTGTAATTACAAGTAGGAGGACAGTTTTTTCAATTATACCATACAGCCTTAAACTTTTTTTTTTCTTTCCTGGTAAGTTTCCACTATGACCATAAACTTGGAAAAAAATTCGATTTTACTTTGAAATTTATTTAAAAAAAAAAGGGTTTAATTAAAGAAAAAGTAGGGTGGAAATTGAAATCGACAATTAATATATAAAAATAAAAAAGTATTCACGTATATTAACGTGAGAGTCGATGTGTAAAATTAATTATGGAGATGGTTTTAACGATATTTTTTAAAATGAAATAAAATGTTAACAAACGATCTTAAATTTTCTAAACAATTATAAATACTCCATGAATAATAATATTACCATTAAACGAAAATGATGTGATAGCGTTTGGATCTTAATTTCTGTATTACATCCCAATTTTTGTCAAACATTCAAATGAAAAATTAATACTATTGAAATGATTTTAAAATTGTTTCTTAAAAATTATTTTAATCACTCGAATTTAATTTAATATATAATATTATTTTATCACCAAAAAATTGAATTTAACCATTTGAGAAAATGGCTCGAAGCACGCCCAAAATTAAACATACGTGTTTTTTTTTTTTTTTTTATAATGAATAATAATTAAATTAAACAGACTTAAAAAAGAAAAGAAGATGAATATTGATAAAAGAGGTTAACCTGAGATAATAAGGGAATTGATCGAAAGTGACATTGGTTTCACGGCCATCAACAATGTGTTTAAGCATTTCTTGTTCCAATTTATCGGCAGTGATTAGGTTTGAGGAAGAATTAGAGGACGACCATTTGCTCACGCTCTGTCCGGTGGCTAATCCAAGCCCTACCCCTACTCCCACCCCCACACTCAACGCCGACAGCAACAAACCCTTCTGCTCCATTTTTCTTTTTCTTTTTCTTTTTCTTTTTCTTTTAATTGATTGCTAACACAAAAAAGAAAAAAAAAAACTCTGTTCTTTTATATATATAGGTGAAACCGGAATAACCGGATCTGATCACTCACGGCGGCGGAAGGGCGGAGGAGATTTCAAGTTTTGTGTTATGTCTCCTCTCCTCTAGTTTTTTAAAAGCCCTTAGACATCGGAGTGCGAGTTTTTTGGGGTCCTTACGTGGCACTGTGTTGACGGTTGTAAGAATCGGCAGGACGGTTTTTCCTCTTCTTTAATATTTTCTCTTTTTGGAGGGAACGCTCTCACTCTCTCACGCGCTCTCACGCTCCTGCGTCATCTTTTCCTCTCAAACTTTGCGCCGAAATGTAGAGTCATTCAAATAACCTACGCTTTTTTTTTTTTTTAATTTTATTTTACTCATCTTATATTGAAAATATAGAAACATTTCATGATCTTTATGATGGAATCACCTGTTTATCTATCTTAATTCATTCTCTAATCTTCATATTTTCATATTTTATTCTAAATAATTTTTTTATAAAAAAAAATAAGAAAAATAGATCTACTTTTGATATATATTTCAAAATGTTTTTTTTAATTTTTTTTTTTTAAAAAAAAAAGTAGAATCAATATCTCCGGTAATTGCAAGTTGGGCCTGTAGTAAAGAAAAAGGGGCCCACATAACCCACGTAGGACAAGGCAGACGCAACTGAAAGTGGGTGTGTTACCCATTTCCCGAGTAGGCTATTTTCTACTACTTTCCAAAAATTCACTAACATTTTTCTAATTATATTTTTATATCAGAGCAACAATTTTTGAGATCCATAAATGAGGGAATTGAAAAATAATAATAATAATAATAATAATAACAGATAGAGTTCTGGGAAAATGTGATATCATGATTTTAGACAAAATATTTATGGATAATTTCACTTACTACTTTCCTTTATTGCTTACCACATCAACGTATTTTTTTAAAATAGTAGAGATCCATAAAATAAAAAAATAAAAAATTTATACCATTATCGTATAGATACTACTTCTATTAGTTAGTTGTCACATTAGCATCATTTTAAAAATAAGGTAAAATCTAAAAAATTTGAGAAAATTGTTAGAAGTAATCTAAAAAAGCTTAAAAAATTGTTAGAAGTAATCGAAAAGTTTGGTAGAATCTTTGTGTTCATCACAAAATTTTAGCTTACAAAATTGATAGTTTGGATATAAAATAAAAAATAATTTTTTATTTGAATTGATTGATCTCAACCGAGAGAGAGAGAGACCGAGAAAAACAAATGGATACTAGTTGTATTGAAAGATAAAAATATTTTAAAAGTTATTTCTGACCATTTTCTAAAAATTTGCAATGTAAATGCAAGCATCTTCTTGCATCACAAATGGCCAAGTTGCCAAATCCTGCCACTGCCTCTGTTTTCGAAACTCAAAGCAATCAGATTTTGCAGTTTGCAGACCCATTAATTTTTTTTTTCTTCCAGCTTTATCTTTTAAAAAAAAAAAAAAGAAAGGTTCTTTATTTCTTCAATAACAGTAAAAAGTATGATAAGAAACTAAAGATGAGAACAGATTTTTTAACCTTTACGAAGCACCATCTTTATATCTGGTCATTTGGTGGATTACAGACACAAATACATTTTCACACTCTCAATAACATTACATTCCTAACAGACATATCTTCTACCCAAGTAATAGCTTATATGGCTTTAAATACACTCAAATCTCTGTATAACCAATCAAACAGAAGGGGGAAAAAAGGCTCAGAATAGTTGAAATTTCAAGTAAATGGGGGCAAAGGAAGCTCATTTTTGCTACTTGACTGCAGCCATTGGATGAAGTCATGGAGCAACCAGAACAACAAATCTCTCTCTTCAGGTGGTTCAACTCAAATTGAACAAAGAACACAGCCAAAGAAGCACATAAAATCATGCAGACAACATATGGAGGAACTCAGCTTATTTTTGCCGTTTGGTTGTCGTCAATTCCGAGTTGCCTTTCCTCATGATTGCAACGAATTCATCGTAGTCTGGTTGTCGTCAATTCCGGGTTGCCTTTCCTCATCATTGCAACGAATTCGTCGTAGTTTATTCGTCCATCCTGGTGTAAAAGCAATCACAAACATTTCATTTACAAGAGAACAAAACATCACACAAGAATTTTGATGTTGTTTGGAATTAGACTATGATATGAAACAAGTTTCTATTCTAGGAACATTTCCATCTTCCATGGAGTGTTTTGTACATGCTGTTCCAGAGAAAAATTGAGCTCACCATCACAGAAATGAAGTTCCATCAATTGAGTTGAGCCAATTCATGCAATTAAAACGTATAAGCCTATATCACAATCGCCAACCATATAGCAAATGGAAATATGTTACAGGTGACACTTAAGACCTATTTGGAATGACTTTTTAAGTGAAAAATAAATTGTTTTTCAGCATTTGAAAAGTCAGTCGAAACTGGCCTTTACATTGCTGATGGAAGATGATGTAGTGTCAAACTACCATAATCATTTGTCAAATTATATACACTTATTTATGCTGGTATGACTGTTGCAGAGAAACCAATAGGCTATAGACCAAGAAAGATGCACTTGAGAAAGAAGAACCTAAAAGGAAGAACAAAATTGTACATTATCTGTGTCAACTTCTGCAATGATCTCCTTTATTGTTTTTTCATCACCCATATTGTACTTCTTAAGAGCAGACTCCAACTCCTCCATTGTGATATATCTAAATGAGAGCATGAAATAGCAAAGTTAACACGAGGTATACGCATCAAAACACTGTATGAACTCCAAGGCCAAAATCAAAATTGAAAATAAGACAGAATAGAGATTACCCGCTCTTGTCTTTGTCAAAGTACTCAAAAGCTTTAAATAAGTGATCCTCTCTTTCTACTCTGTTCATGTGCATAGTAGCAGTAATGAACTCAATGTAGTCGATCGAACCATTTCCATCCACATCGGCCTAAGCATAAAAAAGATCATGATGTTGAAATGACAAAAAAAAGGTTCTAAAAATACAGAGTAAGTTGATTCGAGAGCTGAAAAACATCCATGGAAGCTTACCGCTTCCATCAGCTGCCTCACTTCAGACTCGGAAAGCTTTGTACCCAGTTTAGGAAGACCAGCTTTTAACTCCTCGAAAGTGATAGTTCCACTATTATCGGTATCCATTGACTTGAACATCTCCTTTAATCCCACAATCTCTTCTTCAGAAAGATTTTCAGCAATCACCTACAGCAAATGAAATAACATTTCAAGATATGTACCTGCAGTACTTGCAGTCATAAACTTTTTAACATTTCTTTATTTATTTATTTTACAACCTTTCAGCAACAAGAAGGGCAGACACCAGGGTCTGATTGAACTCTCAAACCTTTTAGAACAGTTTTTCATGAAGGGGAAAAAACAAATTTTCACCTCAGGAGATGGAGAGCTCCTCCTTCACTAGTTTTGCTCATGAAAATTTATAGAAGAGTTAACTCTTTTAACTGATGTCATGATGGGAGATTCTCACCTTAAGAGCTACTTTCTTGAGTTTGTTCATTGCTCTGAACTGTTTCATTCTAGTCAAAACAGCAATATCAAGAGGCTTGTCAGATGCTTCCCCATCTTCTTTCATCCATGGATGATCTGCATATACATTTGAATATCAGTAGTTTGGCATCATAAAATAAAATAAATGAAAAATACCCATGCTTATTTAAAGCATACATTTTTATTGCCTTCATCAAAGTGCGACTTAATTATTATAGTTTCAGATTTCAGTTACATTTACTGGGGCTATGTGGCTACTGTCTTGGAGATGAAAACTTACTTAGGGCTTCAATGGAGGATAATCGCTCTTTAGGATCAGAATGCAAGAGCTTTCTTATCAGATCTTTGGCACTACTGGATATGGAAGGCCAAGGATCTGATGAGAAATCAATATGTCCCCGAAGAACAGCGTCAAAAATACCTTGATCATTGTCTGTAAAATGAATAGAATCAAAAAAAATTGAGTATATAAAACCTCTGGAGAACTGGATGAGAAACTGATATTATGCAACAAAAATTTGGAACATTCTAAAAATCTTACTCTAATCACAACTGTTTTTGTTTTTTTGTTCATGCCATTCGGAGAACCTTTTGCAGGTCTCTTAGAATTGGGTAAGTTGATAGCTCATTTCCCCTTCTCCCTTAAAAAGGGCCTTCTCTCTTCTTTATTAAAAACTATCAAAAGTATGAGTCGCACTCGTCGACTACTGATCCGGGAAAAAGAACTTACTTACACACCAGTCAGCAGACACCTTCCTACTGACAACTACTAAAATGTTTTAAACTTTTTTCTTTTTCTTTTCTTCCTTTTTTTATATATTTTTTTGTAAAAAAGCTAAAATATCTCTTTTCACTCTTCTTTTTTGCATTCTTCTCACCTTTGTTAAAAACTTTATGGTAGTCAACAGAAGATTTTTGTTGACCAATGAGAAGATGAATATTTTCCTTGAACCATCTCCACATATGCTCGATTACTAATCGCTAATTGCCGCATATTGTAGTATTAGGATAAGATAGAGAAACCAAATCTTTGTTCAAATCACATAATCACCAAAAAATACTTGATGTTCAGACTTGGAAAAGAGACATAGAGAGGAACCTGCCCAGAAAGGGGGAACTCCACTGAGTAGAATGTATAGTATAACACCGGCACTCCAAATATCAGCCTCGGGGCCATATCTTCGTCGGAGAACTTCTGGAGCTACATAGTATGCACTTCCAACCAGATCTTTAAAAACATCACCTGTTTCCTAGCAAGCAAAATGTCATACTCAAACCAATCACCACCAATGATTTTCAACAAGTTCAACAGTTGATAACTCCTCACAACTGAAAGATTTAAAGTGAAAAATCAGAATTTACTATCATCTTTACAAACTATCCATAAACTTGGATGCACACAACTCTGTTTTCCTATCATAAAATGCAATGATCTGGATATAGTTTGTACATTTTCCCCAATAGAAAGTATATGTTTTCGAGTTTAAATTATACATTTAGTCCAAAAATTTTCAACAGAGACCTGAACTTGGCATTATGATTCTACAAAGATAACTAATAGAGGACTTGGCAGAAAACTAGTAACATAAAAAATTCCTTCTTTGATTCAATGTAGCCCCTTATACTGCTGCTATTTCATTTATTTGCTAATTTAATCCTCAAATTCTGTTCATCTGTTCATAGTCCTTTAAGATCCAACCCATCAACTAATATCGAATTAACCCACACGGGGAGTTGACTTCTGATCCAAGTATATTTTAGCTAAAGAGGATTAGAACAGGGGAAAAACATAACAAAAAGATTCAGAAAGACCTGGTTTGAAGAAGACGGACAGCCCAAAATCGGTAGCCTTGAGAGGCGAATTGTCATCAGCACTAAGAAACAAGAAGTTCTCGGGCTTCAAGTCCCTGTGCATAACTCCCATGGAGTGGCAATTATGAACCACCGTCACAATCTGGCGGCAAAGGGAGGCCGCAGTGCATTCGGAATAGTGGCCTTTAGCAATAATTCGATCGAACAACTCACCGCCGGCGCAGAGCTCCATAATCAAATTGACATAATGGCGGTCTTCGTACACTTCTTTAAGTTCAACAATGTGAGGGTGCCCAGTGAGATGGTGCATAATCTGAACCTCACGACGAACATCTTCAACATCGTCTTGATCGATCAATTTTCTAGTGGCGATTGATTTGCAAGCAAAATCCTGTTTCGTTTCCTTGTGTGTTACTAAGTAAGTGACACCAAATTGGCCACGGCCCAGCTCGCCGCGAAAGGAATAAAACGACCGGACGTCGGAAAAGGGACGACCCAGAACCCGGCCAACGGCGGCCGGCGTGGACGAGGCGGAAATTTCTTTCGGCAGGGGCGGTGGCAGAGAAGGGTCTGAATCGGGTGGAAGGACTTTGACGACGCCGTTTGAGGGAGGGCGGTGGTCGGCGTCAGACTGATGGAGGGGATAGCCGGCGGAGGTTTGGCCGGCCGGTAGACCATTACAGTTGCCCATTTTTTATGGGGTCAGGTCAATTGGGAGTCAGATGAAACATGTGAGAGATGAAGTACTTTGAACAAGTCTTTTGTCGGAATTGAGAGACTTCAGCTCATAGATGGAGCTGTGAAATGACGATAACGGGCCTCTACACTGTTGTAGACATTCAATTGAATAATGTATTTGGGTTGATTCCAATTAGACCATCGATTAAAATGGATTTGAAAGGTAAAATGATTTTATTGTGTTTGTTAGTGTTTACTCATCAATTTTTTCAAAAGCAGTGTCATTGTGATTGGGGCGGTTTATTTCACATTAGTAATTAAAGGTAAAATTAAATAGACTAAACTACCCTCATAAAATGTTTCCGGTCGACATCACACTCATTGAGTACCATTTCAAACAATATATCCACCGTTTGAGACCACTCCTCTTCGCTTTGTCAAGCTTCAACTCTGTACTTCCATTTTTTAGGGTTCCTCGGAGAGTTTGTTCCCTCGCCCATTCGTAAGTTGAACATTTTCTACCATTAAAGTCCATTTTTTTAACTTCATTTTATATTGTAGTTGTCTTCGATTACCTATTCAAATGTCTACAATTAGGACTACGATGAATGTATATATCTTACTGATTCATTTGAATTTCAAACTTTCCTCTTCGCAGTCGTTACGTTTCAAGTATTAATAAGATGCCATTAACCTGTTCATAAGTGGTCAGTCGATAAGCGTAGGAACGAATGGGGGTTAAAAAAAACTATTCAAACAGCAACTACTGTTACCGATCAAACTAACATAAAAATATAAATCCAGTAGTATTGTCATCATTATCGACTCTATTATCGGAATCGGTAGATCGACAAACATACAAGCAAATGGGGTTATAAAATATTTATCGATCATCCGTAAAGCTGTATGTTATAACATCTGAGGGTAAAAGATGGAAAGTCGACATAAAATATTTTGACAAAAATAAGTGGATCCCACTGCATATTCAAACTCAATCGGCTTGATCACCTTCCGAAGCTCAATCAGCTTACAATATTTTATTATAGATGGTATGGTGGACCCTCTAAAGTACTATACTACTAGAATTACTGAAAATGGGGCCTCAAGATAGGCAAAGAAAAAAAAAAGGAGTAATGTGTTTTCAATTTTATCTTTAATACGTAGAACATTTTAAATTGTTTTATCTATAATATGTAACGTTTTTTTTTTTTTTTTTTTATCAAAATCACCTTTCTCACCAACACAAAATCCAGTTCTGGTTTTCACTCCTAAAAACTAGTCAAAATGAGTTTTCTAATTACTAATTGCGATTAGGGATGGATGTGTAAACAACATCAAAAGCAATCAGATGGGACCCACTAACCAAATAGCAATTGATTGATACCCTTCACCCGACGTAAATGTGGCCTTATTGTGTAATGAGATATTTAGATAAGGAGTGTTTGGTGCATTGAGTTGTGTTCATATGTCTATGTTTTAGGTGTTTTGGGTGCTGAATTCATATGTTAATGGTATCTAGTGCAATTTTTTACAGAAATAATCTATTTTATGATTATTATTTTTGTTTAAAAACTTTTTTATTCAATAATTCTATATATTTAATGTTTTAATAAACTATATACTGCACTTTATTTTATTATTTTTTAAGTATACATGTATTGTTGGGAGTTTTGGGAAATGGTTTAGTTTACTTTTGGATCATGCATTCCATTTTTTTTTAATTTAAGCAATCATTTTACAAATTTGTGCATGTGACGTTTCTAGCTAAGTCATTTTATTTTTAACACTTTTGATAAAAACTTTTTAAAATTAAAAGTGTGTAACAATTTTTTCTCAAAAGTGTTTTTACATACAAGTTTGTTTGATTTCTTACATGATAAAAGTGATTTTATTAATGTTAAATTACTATAAAGAACAACTATAAAATATTACGAACTACTAAAAAAACTGGAAGTTCAACGTTTTGACAAAACTTACGTACTTTTGTGTCAACAAATGTGTTTTTATTGACAATTTTGTGTGTCAACTTAAATATTAACATTTATTGATGTTTTATATGTATTTTTAAAGTAATAGTTATTTTAAGCTTTAAATGACAATTTTATTCATGTTTTGTCGCGAGCATCAACAAAAAAACTCGTGTGCCAACGAAGCCCAAATTTGTAGTAGTCATAATTTAAAAATAATGGTCGTCGGAGTTAGAGGAGTGGTTGTGGTCGGAGGTCCCCGGAGTTGGCCGTAGGCAATGATTGCAGGAGTTGGTTGTGGGAGGTGGTCACTGGAGTTGGCATTTGGAGGTGGTCATTGGAGGTAGTCGTTGGAGTTGGCCGTTAGAGGTGATGAAGTTTGAATGCACTGGTGGACATGGTATAAAATATCGGTGACATACGAAATTGGCCTCCCAATCAATGATTTGAGTTCATATCTCCACTCATCTCATCTCATCTTCTCACTCCAAACACCTCCTAAGAAATTTATACACAAAATGTAATAAATACACAATAAAACTCTATCCTAATTGACAAATTTATGATATATAAATAGGTATAAATTTCATTAGTGCCCTTCCTCAAACTCAAATTGATTTCTACTCCAAGATGGCAAAGTAAAAATCAACTTGAGTTTGTTTGACCAGGAAGGAGGAAGGAGAGCTTTAGTGAAGATATTGTTTTGTAAAAATCATCTTTTGCTATTATAAACCATGAAGAATTAGTTGAATCAAGTAAATAAGTGAACCATGCTGATTGGGCTTAATTAAATCGAACCAAATTGGATCAAATCAAATTAAAATGAACCAAACTTGACTGAACCAATTGAGCCGAACCAGCGAGTGATTGAGTAGATTTGAAGATCTTGACTAAGCTGTGAATAAGATTATGGGAGGATCCGATATCGGGTGTATTTGGAGTTGGTTTTGGGAGGTTAAAAGTTATGATTATGAAAACTATTAAAACCACTTTTAAAAATACATGTACATCCCAGGCAATTTTAAAATCAGTTCCATGCTAGAATTTAGATTCTTGTAAAATCATATTTCACTTTTTAATAAATTTTTAATTTTTAATTTTTAATTTTATCTTTCAATATTGAGATGTATTTTATATATGTAGTATCTTTTCGTAACCAAAATCTATCTCCTAATTTTTTTTTTCTTTCATAATTTGAAATTTTGAGTGCAACCAATTTTTTCTAGAACTAATACCAAATTATTTCCCTTCATACTTAACCATTAATCTAGAGCTAACAACATATAACATTTTAGAACAATTAGTTAAAAAAATTTCAATTATATATAAAAAATACAAATGTTAATACTAAATTTATTTTAGTTATTATATATAAAAACAATTTAATATTTATTTACCAAACAATATAATCAACTTAAGCTGAAATTTACCAAATACTAATTTGCTTTATATTATCGATAATTTTTTTTAAAAGCATAATTACCAACAATTATTTTAAAAGCTACAACAATTGTAAAGAAAATTGACAATTGTAGCCTCTTTTTAAGTTTTGATTTGAAAAAATAGACCTTTTTGAAAAAAAAAAATGGACTCGTTGGCGATGAAAGTGTTGTAAGCATAAAAAACTTGTAGTGGTTAATTATTTTAGCATGAAAAACTTGTAATGGTTAACTATTTTTCTACCCTAATTACCTCATAAATACAATATACTTATTGATGAGCCAACCTTTTAAACTACCCTCAACAACTAATTGAATGCTTTACAAAATATATATATATATACTCACAACTTAATCATTAATCACAACTTAACCAAGTTTTCTCCTTATAACTTTTTTCTCTTCACAAAAAACTTCACTCTAAAAAGATGTGGTTTGGCATTGCGTACTCTCCTTGTAAAATTTTACTCTACAAAGTTTTGAATCTAAACCACTCAAAAAGTACAAAAAATTTATAACATGCTTTAAAATTCGTCTCATAGCCAAGAAATTTAGCCAAAAAAAATACATAAACATTGAAAAAAAAATCATTTTTAGAGTTAGTCGTGACAACAAATTTTTAGATTTTTTTTTCTAGTCAAACAACCTCAAACCATATCGAAGGTACATAATATGACAATAAGTATATAAAATACAGATAAATATATGAAATCATAATGATTTGCGAAAAAAACTATTAGAAAACCTTGAAAATGTGTGAAAATGGGGAAAACAAACCTAAAACGTGAATTGATGAGATAAGAAATTCAAGATGATTTACGAAAGAAAAACTTGATAAAATCAAGTCGAAAAAGAAAATCGCAAGGATGCATGCATGATTTCTAATGATTGGGAAGAGAGAAGAGAGAAGAGAGAAGTTAGGGAGAAAGTGACTTTTGAATTTTTCAAATGTTTAAAGTGTAAAGAGGTAGTTTCACGTATTTGGTAAAAGTTAAGGTGTAACTGTTCGCACGAGGTTTCCGAAGAAACGTGTTTCGTGGAGTTGAACTTGTGTTTATGTAAATTTGATGCGGATGTGGTTCGATCTCTAGTACTTGATCCTCTGATTCTCTCTCAACTGTACGCGTGCGCTTGATGTAGGGAAGCGGAGCGCGTGGATGTATGTGAAGTTGGGGTCTTGGAGGAACGTATGTGTTCCAAACAACTTCAAGTGTGATTCAGCTTCAGGAGTTAGGGAGTCTTCTGTTTGTAGGAAGAATTCTCTCTAGGCTCTCTGAGTATAAAATTTCTAAACCTTGCGCGTGCGCTTGATGTATGGAAGCGGAGCGCGTGGATGTACGTGAAGTTGGAGTTTTGGAGGAATATATGTGTTCCAAGCAACCTCAGTCTTCAGTATGGTTCAGCTTCAGGAGTTAGGGAGTCTTCTGATTGTAGGGAGAATTCTCTCTAGGCTCTCTGAATGTAAATTTTCTGAACCTTGCTCTTGCGCTTGATGTATGGAAGCGGAGCGCGTGGATGTACGTGAAGTTGGAGTCTTGGAGGAATATATGTGTTCCAAGCAACCTCAGTCTTTAGTATGGTTCAGCTTCAGGAGTTAGGGAGTCTTCTGATTGTAGGGAGAATTCTCTCTAGGCTCTCTGAATGTAAATTTTCTGAACCCTGCGCATGCGCTTGATATATGAAGCGGAGTGCATGGATGTATGTGTACGCGTGCGCTTGATGTAGGGAAGCGGAGCGCGTGGACGCACGTGAAGTTGGAGTCTTGGAGGAATGTATGTGTTCCAAACAACTCCAGTCTTCAAGTATGGTTCAGCTTCAGGAGTTAGGGAGTCTTCTGATTGTAGGGAGAATTCTCTCTAGGCTCTCTGAATGTAAATTTTCTGAACCCTACGCGTGCGCTTGATATATGAAGCGGAGCGCGTGGATGTATGTGTACGCATGCGCTTGATGTAGGGAAGCAGAGCGCGTGGATGTATGTGAAGTTGGGGTCTTGGAGGAGCGTGGATGTATGTGAAGTTGGGGTCTTGGAGTAACGTACGTGTTCCAAGCAACTTCACGTGTGATTCAGCTTCAGGAGTTAGGAGTCTTCTGATTGCAGGGAGAATTCTCTCTAGGCTCTTTGAGTATCAAATTTTTGAACCTTGTAATTGAAGAGAACTTCACTATTTATAGAGTTCTCATGTGGGCTTTCGTGGGTTTAGGCTTGATTGGTCCATGGACCTGGCCCATTTGGCCCAACTAATTGGATTTGGGCCTTTGGGGCATTTGGGCCAAATTAAGTCTATTTTTTGACTTAATTAAATTTTAGCTCAAACATTAATAATTAATTGAACAAAAAATAATTAATTTGATCCAACGATGAGGACGGAAACACGTGGCACCATCGCGATTGCCAATTTTTGTCTTCAATTTTAATTTACGACACATGTAATATTTAATTAGTCCTAAATTTAATTATTTTATAATTTCGACATTAATTTGGTAAATGACGTGATAATTTGTGATTAGTCCAAAATTTCTCCTTCAACAGTAACTATTTGAAATCAAATGGAAAATGGTCTTCTAGATGCGTTAGACACCTGTGAAATTACCCATTGAACCCCAAGAACAAGCTTGATGGCCTGACGCTCGACAATCGGTCTTGTTTCTTCTTCTTGTCTCTTGCTTTTCAATCTCGTCTAACACCATTTGACCATTTTAAATGAATTTTAAACATCAAACATCAAACTATATATATTTTGGTTGGTGTTCTCTCTTGTTTCTTATTAATTTCTCTTGATCTCCGATACCGATTCTCAAATTCTCTCAGACGAATTGATATTCAACCAGTACTAACGAATGTACCAACATCATTATCTCTTCTCTCTCTATCTCAAAAGGTAAGACTTTTCATTTTCTAGTTCTTTTTCATTTCCATTTTCATTTTTACTTTTGTTTTTCTGTTTTCGTTTTGAGTGCATGTGCTCACTCATTGTTTTTTGTTTGCATTATCTCAAACGTGTTAGGGATTTTCATTAGATCTTTGTAAGAAATCGATCGTCGGGATGAAGAGGCGAGAGGATTTAGACAGTTCTGAGATTTAATAGATAGAATTCAATATCGAGAGCAAGAAGCGTGAGGAAGAAATGTTAATTTTAAAAAAGTGCCTATTTTATAGCAAGACTTGTCTTTTTTTTTTTTGCTAACTCTGTTTTGTTTAGATTGTTTTCTCGGCCAAGTTATTAGCCTATCATCTCTATTTTGTCCTGTGTTACCACATCAGCCACATTTTAGGGGTGGACGACGTTCTCCGATTGACGAGATCTTTTGTACCCTCTGTCAACCAATTCGAACAACCCTTCTTGATGGAAGGATTTTCACCTCAACATATCCCGGTAGTTTTTTCCATTAAAAAATATTACCAAGCAAACATATCAATTCTACGTATGTAAGAACAAGGGACTCAACACTGTAAAGTTTGCTACACAGGGTGAATTGGTTGATGTTCCACTTCCTAGCTACAATTACAATAGCATGCAGACATAATCTTGAAACACTAGAACTGTCTGTAACTGCATTCACGTGTGTTAAGGCTAATAATAACGTTTTACCGACCATCCTTCGCAAGAAACCTATAAAAAAATCAATTGGGTTAACTCGGTGTCGTCTGACTTTGTCACACTCGCTTGCCATTATTGTCTCTACATAGTTTGAGTGTATCAATGTACAGATGACCAAATGTTTCACTGCTTGTAAAACTACTTCTAGATAAAATCCCTTATGAATCTGAGTAGTGAGGTTATTGACAACATTCTTACTTCTTTGGTCAACGCATTGATGCATTCGACACAATTGCTAGTCATGTTATCGTATCAGTTCCCTTTCTGATAACATCGTGCTCATTGTTTGATACCATCATCCTCCAAATATCTTGCAAAGCCACTGTTTTTAAAGTTCAATATATGCTCCCAATAGCTTTTGAACTCTGACTCCTGATAAGCTCTTGTCTCATTATTAAACAATTTGCTCACTGCATTGTCTTTGAAGTTTGAATTGACATTCCTCTTTAAGTGGTAGGTATAAAGTCCATGGAATGATGTGGGGAATACAGCTTCAATTGCATTGGTTATAGCTTGGTGTCGGTCTGAAAAGAATACAAGATTAGGGCAATCTCCAATTCTTACCTTTAGGTTTGTCCATGAACCACTTCCATGACCCACCGACTTCATTGTCAACAATTGCATATGCCAGTGGGTATAGCTGATTATTACTATTCATAGCAACACTAACCAACATCATACCTTTGTACTTACCCTTTAAATGGGTGTCATCGACAATTATCATGGGACGAAAACTCCTAAAGCCTTTTAAGCAAGGTCCTAGTACCATGAATATATAATTGAAGTATTGAGATTCTTCCAATTCAATCTCAAATACAGTCCCAGGGTTTTCGGTCTTCAGAGCTTCTCCATAAGCATGCAACATAGAGTACGATTCCTCTCGTGAGTCCCCCTTGCCAGTGCAAATGTAGTTTCTCTTGTACGTCATGCCTTGTCATAGTTGATATTTACACCATACTATTGTCGCATGTTCTCGATAATATGGTGCGGCTTGTCCACACCACCAATTCTAAGCTTGTCCTTAATTAACTGCCAAATTACGAAAGCACTAGCTTGCCTCGTGATTCAAAACTTCAATCAAGTATGGTGTGCATAGCCATATACTTTGTGATCTTGAAGATGTCACAACCCTCCATTCTGACTGCACGAACTACTTACTTACATGTCACGTGGATACATCGTCTACTACACAACTCTTTATTTGATTTCTTAACTCGCAACTCAAAAATTTTCTTAATGGCCAACATTGATGACCTCATCTTCATATCATTCATGCAAAAGAAAATTTGACCTATCTCAACATCCACCTATGACTAGAGATGTCCACGGGGCAGGCGGGGGCGGGGATGATTTTCCCGCTCCCCATTCCCGTCACCCATTTCATTCCCCGTCCCTGCCAAATTCTCCATGGAGATTGGGGTGGGGATTGGGTTCTCCGAGGAAAATTTTTTCCCATTTGATTTTTTTTAAAAAAAAATCAATTAACATAAATCAATATTATGGAAAAGTTTAAATTCAATGGTTAACTTTTATATGATTACTTCTACATGAACAAATAGAATTTAAGGAGAAATTACTCAAAAGTTTCAAGTTCAAGGAAATAATTATCTATCAAATTATTCATATATAAATTTATTAAAATTCAAACAATTTGTTTTACACTAATTCAAACACAATCATTATTTTGACCATTAAACAAAAAATATTGAAAATTAAATATAATATTTATATAATAAAAATAAATAACATAACATTAAATTACTATAATAATATAAGGAAAAAGCCTAACAGGGCGGGGGCGGGGGCGGGGAATGCATTCCCCGTCCTCATCCCCATTTAGCTTTCTGATAGTACTCCCAACAATCTTATTTACAACTATCTCAAAACTGGCATCATTCCCAACCTCTTCCACAATCTCATTATAACCACTTTATCTACATGCATCTCATTCATTATTACGACCTTTCTTTCGACCAAAGTTATGTTGGGTAGTATACGAATCCCATGAGTTGATGTTGTCGTTCTCCATCGAGACCACTTATGGAAAAATATACGACTCATTAATATCCGCTCCATACATGGGTTGGTGTTCTCTCTTTGTGTCATGAAAGGTTGTCTCTTGATGGATTTCCTAAATGCTTACGAATATTCGAGGTCAAGTACGATCTAACTCCAAAAGGAGAAATCGAACATCATCGTCATCTATCAAGCATACTGGAGGAGATTCATAATCCAACTTATAATTCACCGTCATTATAATGTTGTGAAGGATAAACGAGCATGCAACGAAAATTAATTTAACCAATTTTTACTCTAAGATGCTCAATTTTGAGGATTAAACATGCAATTAAAAAAAAAAAAAAACATAATTTCAAGAACACTTACCCTTGAAGTCCCAAATTCTCCTTCAATTCTTGGTGAAGATCAACACAACTTGGTTGTAGACCACCACAAGAGTCTTCTCTACTATTCTATAGGCTTAAATTGGATGGTGTGATCCAAATTTGTGGTGAATTTGAAAAGGAATGAAGGTTATGGAAGAAGAAGAGCTATGGATGAAGTTTTGTAAAATTAACCATTAATTTCACAAAATTTTTAACCATTTTAAGGCCAAAATCTTCTTTATTTATTAAGGATCATCATGCAACTCAATTGCATCACAAAATGACAACACATATTCTCAATTTTGTTGGCTAATTGTGAAGAAGACAACTAAGCTATTAGCTTAGTGGGCAAATCCTAAATAAAAAAATCAATTTAAAATCTAATTTTTAATGAATTTCTAAAAGGGGAATTTTTAAAAATAGAAAAATAATGGAAACTATGTACATAAAATAGCAAAATTTTTAAATAGTTGTGATAGACGCTATCAGGGTCTATCATTGATAGAAATAAGAGAAGTTTATCGCTGATAGATGCTGATAGAAGTCTATCAATGTCTATCAGTATTTTTTTTTATATTTTATGTAAATAGTTTGACATCTTTTCTATCTGTGAAAATTTTCCTTTCTAAAATTGAATTTAAAATCAATTTTAATTTTTTTTTCCAAAATCGATTTAAAATCAATTTCTAAGTTGATTTTTTTTAAATTTCAAAAATAATTTAATATTTAATTAATTAAATATAATATTATTTTAATATTAAATAATAAAATAATATTATTTTTCCCACTTATCCTGATTTTTCTAAAAAATGATATGAATCCTTTTTCATATAATTAATATTTAAATCATATTTAAATATTATAAATAACTCTATTTGTCCATTTAATTCGTAATTAAACGCCAATACATCGTATATATCCGACTTCCATTTCTTAAGCCAAGATTTGAACGATTCAATCTTACTCACCACAATATCTAAGATTTTAGTCCATTTATGAGCTAGTAAAGAGACTTAATGGACCTACAGATCATGAGCTTCAACAATCCGAGATTAACCGGTCAAACTCTTTAACCTAGTTAACCAACATTCGTTAACTAACGGGACACTCCACTAAAGCCCATAGCTGCACTCTCCTCACTGTAGATATATTTCTATCCACTTGATATAACCATAATAAGTAAGTCGATCTTTCACAGGTTGTCCGTAATCACAGCTACGTCAAAATGACCGTTTTACCCCTATGAATACATCTTGTTCTTTAAGTCATACTGATCCTCTAATGAACAATTGGTTTGTGATCCTATCACTAAACCAAGTCCTTCTTGGGCCAATGAGAGGGTGGGGCCGCTTGTTCAAGACCCAAAATCAGTATTTTAAGGGAATAATCTATCTACTAACCCTAAGTCGGGTAGGAGTGAAATCCTTCTTGCAAGACTATGTCCCCAGCTATTTATTCGATCTTACCCCTGAAATGGGAGACTTATTGAGTCGGCGCACTCGGGCCACTCTCATCCATGCATATCTAAGGATAATCTTGAATAAACAAGAGTTCATAGTTAGCTCAGGATTAAGATCGAGTTACCTAGGTCATCTAATTGAAATAGTCAATATTTAACAGTAAACGGCGTTATAAGTAATAGTGACTATTTCATGGTCCGGTCTTATGCAAACTCATTACATAGAATGCCCCCACTCACATGTTTCTACATGAATGATTTAGGATCACACCATTTGTATCAAATACAAATGGGTTGCATTCAATAGTGTCTCCAAGATAAGGTACCCAGATTTATCCCTATACTATAGACCATTTTGCTTATTTACTCGAACTTGATCCAGATTTATGTCATTACATATAGTTCAAGTTTTCATACTAAAGTCATGGGTTCTTAGTTTATTGGATTTAGAGTTATATTAACAACAACTCACTTTATTCAATAACTAGTTTATTGAATAACATCGATAATAACTTTATTGATAAATAGAATACACGTTAATGTTTACAAACTACGAGTTTTAGGACATAAAATCCAACATGTTGAACCTTGATAAACTAACTTTTGTAAGTTCATATAATGAATCTCTCAATTCATTATACTTCAATATGCTCAACACTATGACAACCTTCAAACGAACTCCACCATAGCTTTGTTCCTTGTCATCCTATGAACTGCCGTATCGAATGAAATAAAAGCTTTTGGTACATCCTTTACAAAATAATACAGAAAAAGACAATAAAAAAATCGCAATTCTATTAAAATCTCCTTTTGGTCCATCCTTTACAAAATAATACAGAAAAAGAGAATAAAAAAATCGCAATTCTATTAAAATCTCGCTCTCATTTCTCATTCTTTACTCTCGCTCGCTCTTACTTCTCACTCTCGCTCTCCTCGCTTCTCGCTCTTGCTTCGTATTCCTCTCTCTCCCTCTTGCATCTCGTTAATGATTCTATCTTTTTTATTCTCTTCCTCTCTTGTGTGACTACAAGATACTCGCTCATCACTCGTGATCATAAATAGCACCTCACACACACCCTCGTTTTCTATTGGTTACGTGATATGTCTCTGACAACGTAAAAAAAAAAAAACAAACAAACTGTATGAAGGTGTGTACATTTACTTAACGTGTGAAAGCAATTGTCTATAATGATTCAACAACCTTTATAATGTTACAATGTTAATTTTTTGAATACTTTGCAACCCAACTAGTTATAGGTTTTTTTAAAGAACGCGAGGTGTTTATCTTCGGATAGTAATTTATGTTGTACTTTGCAGCCAACTCTTAATTCTATTATATCTGCAGCCAACAAAAGTACCATTTGTTCAAAAGGGTTCATTCTTCCAAACCAAAGGCTATAATTGTCAATTTTCCGAAACAGAGGGGGAGATTTCTTTCTTCGCGTGTCTTCTTCATCTTCTTCTTCAGCGTCTGCAAAGATTAAGAATGAACAGGTATGTCACTCTTCTTCTTCTTCTTCCACTCTGCTTAAATTGAAGGAAAGATGGTTTTCCAGCTTTAAGATCATCATTTGAATGATGAGTGTTATTTCACCTAAGTTCTGTTTGTTTACGGGGACAAGGGTTGGACATCTTTGTTCTCTCTTTCCCTGATTCCAAAATTCTCTCGAGTTGCCAACTCAGTGAAGTTTGGTTCAAAAATGTGCCCAACGATAAATCATGCAACTCAATTGTTCATTCAAAAGCCTTCGCTTGATTTCATATCGATCTACCCCATTAAATTCTACCGTTGGCAACCCACGACCACAACCAGTTTTACTCTCATTTGGCAGCTGCTCACTACCCTCCATCCCAGGACTCATAAATATAGGTGAATAAAAATCTGGCATCCATGCATAGGCTTTTGTACTGGGCAATCTCTTTTGATATTGGATTTTAATCCAATATTTTCCTTTTACTATCTTTTGTAGAGTTATTTGTCTTGTTTGGAAGAAAAGGTTCGTTTTGATTTTCCATCCAAGGAGGACTATTTGTGTTTGAGTTGGGTGCAGGTATAATCGCTTATGATACTAAATCTGTAACCAAAAAAATTTCTAAGGTTCATTATGTCAATGCAAAGCAGAAAATGGTTGTTCAACTTTCCAAGAACCCTTCCTTCTCCATCCTTTCAACAACTTTTTGTTGGATATCACACACAAAAGACAAGTGTTCCATAAAAAGAAAACCAACATGTATGTATCTCTTATGGATGAGAGTGGGCAAGGCAACTTTGGAGAAGTACCTGCTTGAAATCATTTTAGTTTATTTGTGACTGCAATTCGCTGGAAAGTGATAATCCTGATCAAGAACTTTTAGACATACTGGCAAGTGATAATCCTGATCAAGAACTTTTAGACATACTGGCAAGTGATAGTCCTGATCGTGTACTTTTTGAAGAGTTTTATTGAAAAACTCTAGAAACAATAGAGATTTCTCTGCTTCTCATAGTGATTTTGATTCAAATTTTGATGCAAAAAATCACTTGAATCGATTTGTTTTAGTTTAGGTTGTTATTTATTGACTGAAAGAGTAGTTAATCTTAAAACAGCTCCTTTACACTCCATACTGTGAATGATATACTCTGTGAACTAGATAGGCTGAGAGTGAGACTGGGGATTACTAGCAAGCAATGGAAGAAGAACAGTCAACAAGGCAACAAAAGTTACTTATTTAGCCTGAAGTCATACAATATAGGGATTGTGTAAAAGAAGGAAAGCTTTTAGAAATTGCTTAGTATTAGATGATGTGTTATTAAATTTTCCTTCACCCATTAGTTTAAGCTTTTGGGTCAATCGGCGATTTAACATGGTATCAGAGCAGGTTGGTTTAGGAGGTTCTGTGTTCAACTAGGAAGCACGAACACGGACACGGACACGCGACACGACACGACGATACACCAATTTCTAAAAATATAGGACATGACACATTTGTGACACATTATTTTATTTTATTTTTAATTCTATATATATAATATTATTATTATTATTTAAAATACTAATTTTTTTTTTAAAAAAAAAGCATTTAAAAAGGAAAAAAACCAATAACCCATTTAAGAAAAGGAAACCCCGGCCACATCACATTGGAATGGATATATTAAGGCCCAAAAGCCCATTTAAAAGAAAACCCCCTAAATAGTTTTCCCATTCCTGCACTATTCTCTTTTCTCACGCACAGCGGCCCCGATTCTGCCCTTCCCCCTCCTCCTCGATTCTTCTCTCCCTTCGCCGCTGATGTCAAAGTTGCCGACGCCGACCACGACTCTCTCCGCCGCCGTCAAAGTTGTTCGATCCCCCTCTATTCGGCGACCACCCCTCTCCAACGCCACATGTTGGTTTGAAAGGTGTGGATTTTTCCTTTTTTATTAACTAAAGGATATAAAATTTACTAAGCTTAAATGCGAAACTCCTTATTTTTTTTCTCTTCATATTCCCATTTCAACTATACTTTTCCTTTTTTATGCCATGCTTTTATATATAGCGCACTTCAAGAAAAAAAAAAAGCTTCTTTATTGTGTCTTGAGCTTTGAAAAACACTGTTGTAACTTTTGATTATAGTCTGATAGAATATGTGCTGGAACAGGTTAGTTAGAAGAAACCTTGCCGTTAATGTCTTTGGATTGAAGACTCGATGTAGAAGCTTCTGCTCTGATTCAGCTGCTAAAGTTTCTGGCTCAAATGGGGACCATAGCTATGTAATACTATAATGCTACATCTGATAAATGAGTAATATTGATTTAATTCTTCTCAGACGATTGACTTTCATTTTCAATATTTCAATTTGTCACTGAGAATGTTCATATATTTGATGCACCCAAGTCTCAGGTACAAGAGGAGAAGCCAGGTTCCACAGATAACTTTCCTCAACATGACATTGCTATAGTTGGAGGCGGCATGGTAGGCATGGCCTTAGCTTGCTCCTTAGGTATGTGGTTGTTTGGATGAATAATTTCTGCAACTCTTATCGTGCAGATACACAAAGCACTCACCATTCATTTCTTCACACTTAGAATGCTGTACCGTTGGATAACAGAATTGTGCTAATAATTTCTTTTTCTTTTTGGATACAGTGAGTTATTAATGTAGGTTGGAGTCAAATGCTTTGCTTATGTTGTTTAATGTATTTTTATTTTCTTTGCTTTTGTGTGTGTTTTGTTATAATTCTACGATTGTCTTAGATTATCTAGTCTCTATATATATGGCGAGTCCTCTTCGTCTTGCAATTTGAACTTTACGTAATGAAATTAAAATTAGAATACTTATCGATAACATTCTCTTTCATGATATATGTGACTATGTGAGTGTCCAAGCTAGCTTGCGCACTTCGCCTAACATTCTCTTCATGAAGTTATAGTCTAATTTAGTCTCACTGTTGTTTTGTATTTGCAGCAAGCATGCCATTGACTAAGCAGTTGTCTATCGCCATTATTGACAGCAATCCAGCTTTAAAGGGTGGAGCCAGCATTAAGAAAGATGGTCCTCCCGATCCAAGAGTGAGCACAGTGACTCCTGCAACTATATCTTTCTTCAAAGGTGGAAAATTTATGTAGTTATTATATGTATTCTAAATTTGTTGTTTTTTCAATTATAATCAATCTTAATTATTGAATGACACTGTTGTCTGGGCTAAATTTGTTAGAAAATTTGAAAGCATATCATTTTTATTTCATCTTTTTGTTGTACCACTGTCCTACACCACCATTATGCATCATTTATGTACATTAACATTGAAGCTGACTCATAAAGTTGGCTTAGCTTTCATTTTCTTCATAATTCAAAATAGTATTGAATTCAAATAACAGAATTCTCGTTGCCCAGACATTGATGCATGGAAATATGTTGAACAACAACGGCATGCATACTTTGACAAAATGCAGGTATAGACTATACTTTGTAAACAATCCATTTGATTCTCTAATCAAGGGAATATATATATGAAACGGAAACATTATATTGTTACAGATCAGTTTAAATATTTTTTTATTAGTAGTTCCAGCTCCCTTGTAATTGCTAATTTCACGTCATAGTTGATAGGTATTTAGTTATTATTAAAATCAATACTTTCATCCCTTCTTGTGATTTAGTTATTACAATTTGAATGTTGTTTGTGTGGCACTTGTATACATTCTAGAAGAAGGTTGGTGTCAGGTTTTTGATAGACCCCAGATTATTAGGAGGTATAGTAGGAAAAGAAAGAAAGGAGAGGAAATAATTGTAAATACGTGAGAATGAAAGTTGTTATTTGTGGGCCCCTTCTACAAGATTCGGTTAGTTAGAACTAGGCTATTTAGCAAGCCTGTGAGGTTAAGTATTTTTCATCTTTTGGCACTTATCTGAATTGTAGCTCTTTGAGCATTTTGAAGGGGAGGGAGCTTTCTTGGCATTTTGGCCTAAACAGTGAATACATAATCCGAGTTCTGTCAGTTCTCTTCTCACAATCAACCTGAGAAACTCAATCAAACACAAACACAGAAAAATTTCAATAGAAAACAGCACTGTTCAATTGAAACTAACTCCACACACACACACGCACAAACAAACAAAACCACACAAAAACAAGCTTCCCTTGGGCCTTCATAACCATACTAAGCACGTCCCACCAGCCCACTAACTGACCATCAGTGGTTGAATTTCCTGATTTTCTCCTCCTAGAATATGTATTCACAATGGGAGACCACACAGTAGGATTTGTGGTCTATTAAAATTTTGTTTATTTTAATAATAAAATTTGTCGTTCATATATAATTACTACTTATTTTTGAAGTATGAACTTGATAAAAAAAGGTTATATTCTGCTAATGTAATGCTTATAATTAAGCTTGGGATGCATTTTTCATGATAAGAAAATTAATTGGAACCATCCTATCATCTTTCAAACTTTGCTAGGTTTGGGACTATACAGGCTTAGGTTACACAAAGTACCATGCAAGAGATGTAAATAAAGAAATTTTAGGGTAAGCACCAGAATTCAAATTGAAAGCAACTCAATTAAATAGTTATTGGAGGTCGCACTCATTTGGCTTTGGTAACAGCTGCGTAGTGGAGAACAAAGTGCTTCAAAGTTCCTTGTTATCACGCATACAGGTAATCATCCACTGTTAAATTCCTATGCTGATCAATGGGCTTTCCAATCTCTTGAGTAGCTGGTTGAGTTCAGTGGTCTGTTGTGCTTAAATTTTTCATTATAATTTATTTGCATAAAGTGGAGAGGGCCGTCAGAGTATTCAGATGCTAAGTGATAGTTTAACATCCTCAAGAAATACTAAGAGATATCGTCTGACAAGATTTTATCACAGAAAGCCAAGTCACATCACAACTGATTTCAATTTATTTCAGTACTATGTATGCTTGAACATAATATCATATGGTAATATTTTAAATTTCTAAAATACCTCCAATAATTACAAGATTTGTGTCCTATTCCCCTCATTCTGTTACCTTTGGATTCTTCAGAATGCTGAGTATCTAAATTTCAACAGTGTACAGATGCTCAAACAACAATATACTCTTCCAGATTAACCACAATGAACTTACGCCCAAGTGGTTCACCGACAGTGGCAGTTAACATATCTTCTAAGACAACATTGAATGAACCAGGTCATTTAGCAAAATTGGACCTGAGTGATGGCAGCAGTTTATATGCAAGATTGGTGGTAATTATCTCTTGTAGGAAGGACATGCTTTGAATTTTAGGGAAGTTGCTTGGCAAATATCAAAATTTTTATCTGAGTTTTGTTGCAGGTTGGTGCAGATGGCTCCAGGTCACGTGTTAGAGAGTTAGCTGGGTTTAAAACAACTGGATGGAATTACTCCCAGAATGCAGTTATCTGTACAGTGGAGCACACACAGGAAAACTGTTGTGCGTGGCAACGTTTTTTGCCTTCTGGACCAATTGCACTTTTACCAATTGGGGATAACTATAGTAATATAGTTTGGACCATGAACCCAAAAGAGGCCACAGACCGTAAATCCATGGATCAGGATGATTTTGTGAAGGATGTAAATTCTGCTTTGGATTGCGGTTATGGTCCTCCTCCAAAGTCGAGCATATTTGGAAGTCAAAACTTATTTTCATGGCTGAACCCGGATGTCACTGTATCAGTAGATGAAGGATTCGAAGTGCCTCCAAAGGTGGTCAAGTTGGCATCTGAAAGAATGGTCTTCCCATTGTCTTTGAATCACGCCAAGAACTATGCTTCGAAGCGTGTGGTTTTGATTGGTGATGCAGCACACACTGTTCATCCTTTGGCCGGTCAAGGTGTTAATTTAGGTTTTGGAGATGCCTTTTCGCTTTCTAAAGTAATTGCGGAAGGAGTCGCACTTGGAGCCGACATTGGAGAGGTGCGGTATTTTTCTCTAATATTATTTCATTCGTAGTCCTGGCTGTTGTCTTTCATCTTTGTCACGTTTTCAAATTTGGTACTCCCAAGTTATAGTACTGATCGTAATTTTCTTTGATATATTTTCTGTTATGATTTCCTATTAGATTTCTTTCTTCTTGATCAGCATCTGATCCTTGTATCATATACAATTCTTTTAACATTATGATAGGTATCCTTTATACAAGCCCAAATAACTGACAACGATGATCAATTCAGATCACAAAATATCCTAGACCTCCAGTTTTTATGAAAAACACAACATATATAAAAACCAAAGCAACATAACTAACTAAAGGAGCTTGTTGTAACTCCCTAATTCAATAACAATTTAACAAAGGAAACAACTAAAGCTAACACTTCTAAATGTTAGAAATAGCGAGACCTCCCTTTTTGCCCTTCCTTGAATAAACCTTCTGGATTGGATATCTAACACAATATGAAGGTTATTTATATCTCCTACCAACCAAGTTTTTCATCATGTCACATGGGAGGTTGTACTGTAGCTTGTCAAAGCTACAATCAATAGTTGCCATCAGACCTTTATACGTGGGAGTGGGGCTGTAGGTCCAAAATATACCCTTTGTCCCAACTAAGAACCATATGTTTGTTTTCAATTTGAACCTTAAAGTTTTAGAAGTTTCAGTAGTACCCTCAAACTTCTCAATTGTTAAAAAAATTCTCTTAATCTTGATTACATTTAAGAAGATGAGCAGTAATTTGAGTGTCAAGTTGTACTGGCCTGACAAATTTAACATCCAGGCATTGAATATTAATGACCAATAATAAATTTTGACGTTTACACAATGTTTATAAAATTCTTGTAACACAAGATTCTTGAAAATTTTATACTTCCTTTTGTTTGCCTATATATGTATAGAAACAGTAAATCAAACGTATAGTTTTGAGGCATGAAAGTGATAGTTTTACACACACATGTATACAACTCTGAGCTTTCAGGTTAGTTTATGTTTCTTGATTTGATCGTTATAGAATAAGAATAACCAATGACCCTTTCAAAATTTTGGTATCACAAAATATTCTAAATAAGTAGCTATCAGTATGACTGACAATATGAACAGAAAGCCTTCAAAGGCATCTAAGTTTCCATCTTGCCTTTTTTAATCACATGTCAATCCATGTTGGTTCATTTTTTACCCAAAATATTAGGTAAGAAGTTCCTTTATCTTTAAACTGAAGGGATGATGCATATGTCCATTTCCTGAAGTTTTCTGTTAGTGGAGAGTTGTAAGGCACTCTGACCCTCCACAGAAGTTGAAAAAAAAGTTGATTGACATCTGATTCATTAGATCCTCACAAACATGCACTGAAATTGTCGTACTCAGTTTGATAACGACTTGTTTTTGTTTTTGAAGATTACTTCTAAAATGAAGAAAATTATCTGTAAACAAACCAAAAATAAAATCGTTGTTAGACAGGCCATCATTTTCAGTGGTTTTCCTGTTCGATTCGGCTGAACTGATTTTGTGCAGGTGACATTGATGAAGAAATATGAAGCAGAGAGGAAACCTGCTAATATTGCTATGATGGCTATTCTGGATGGCTTTCAGAAGGCCTATTCTGTGGATTTTGGACCTCTCAACATCTTGCGTGCTGCTGCTCTTCATGGGGCTAACTATATTTCTCCTCTTAAAAAGAGTATTATTTCATATGCCTCAGGAGATCAGAGGCTGCCTCTCTTCACTTGAGGGTAAATGAAAAGAAAACAAAGAAACAAAGAAGAATGGCAATTTTGTAGATAGCAAGATATTAGTTCTTATGCCAAAATGAATTTGTTCTTTTTTCTTTTTCTTTTTTTCATAATGCTTTGGAATAAAACTCGTTCTTTGTAGAGAAATTTCTTATATGTTTGAATCATGGGTTATGTAATTGTTTGCCAGGTATGGATATTAAATAGTTGGAGTTGGAAATTCAGACATTTTTTTTAAGTACGAATGTCTGAAATATAAAATATGGATGTGCAAAATAATTAATATATGAAAAATTAGATATTGGGTATTTTGAGTTTTTAATTAATTAGATTAGATGTGAGAGGATATAAATTAAATTTGGCATTATTTTATATATTGTTATATACACATTAATTAATGAAAATTAAATTAAATTCATTAAAACATTGATTAGAATAATATTGAAATTTAAATAATTTAATTACTAAAAATAGTTATTTAAGCTAAGTTAATTAAATATGAATAATTAATTTTTATATCAAATATTTAATATATTATTATATATTAATGATAAATAGATTAGTTGATATTTATTTGATCTAAATAAAATGTTAATACTAATATTAATTAGGATACATTTTTCTTACATTTTCATGTATTAAAATTTCAACTATATAAGGATTTTTTTTTAGAAGTATAAAGAAGGATTTTAAAACTTATGTAGCTTAGTGTCACGGGCGTTCTCGACTGGAAGATTATAGGGAAATTCTTTATTCATATTTAATTATGAATGAGTATGCCAATCTGAACATTATAAAAGTCAATAAATTGATCCATTGCTAACATAATTATTGAATTAAAAAGGTTTAATTTTTTAACTTTTTATTTGTGACTAATAAGTACATGAATTTTATAAAGTAGTTAATAGGTTCCTTAACTTTTAGTTTTTGTGTTTGATAAGTTCATGAACTTAAACTAAACTAATTTTGTCTCCAAACTCTCAATTTTTTTATTATTTTTTTTTTTTATAATATGTGAAGTGGGAGAATTAAACTTTAGACCTCGAGACAAGTTCAAGCGAATTGAACTGTGTTCGACTTCGAACTTTCAATTTTGTGTCTAATAATATTATCATATTCGACATCTTTAATTTTTTTTTTAATTAAAAGTTATTGCAACAACTTCCATATTTCATTGGTCATTTTTACCATCAGCTCAAAAGAATATATATTAAATTAATTGTTTTTCCAAAGCAACATGTACCATGAGAAAATTTTAACCCATGGGTTAGTCAACAAAGTCAAACTAGTTTGTAAAAGTACAAAATTGGGAAATTAAAAAAAAAAATAGAAGAAATGGGAACAGAGGAGGGAGACGCTACGGACGGAGGACGGACGCGATGCGAAGGAAAAGAGCCGTTGGGATGACAACCGTCGGACGTGACCTGAATTTCCCGACGCGGTGGAGCGTTTCCACATCCAATTCAAAATTCAAACTCTAAGTTCTAACGGTCTGAAATTCCCGTAGTCGGAACCCACTTTCTTCTCCCTCCCTATAAATTTCATCCCGCCCCCGCCTTCCCTGTTCACAAATCAAAATTCCCTCTCAAATTGTTCATTCTAACGCTCTCATCTTCTCCCTTCTTTATCAATTCCCATTACCATTCATATTCATATTCAATTCTAACCGTTACTCTGTTTCGATCGATGTCTTTCTCTACTACTTCTTCCATTCAATACTGTTTTCGCGGCATTCCAAACAACGAACAAATCCTTGAAATTAGATTTGGGTATTGCAGCCGCCTGATATCTCGATCTCCCTCCCCTGAAATTATTCCAGATTTAATACTGCAACAGACTCCTTCTACTCTGATCGGGGAGACTCTGTTTTCTTTTTCCAATCTGCAGGATCGTCAACAACAACAAGCAATAAAATTTGTAGTGAATGGGTTTCTCCTTTCCTTCAACCTCCATGTCTCTGTCTGCCAAATCATCTCCCGCAAGATTCTGTCATTTGGCCAACAGTTTGACACCAACAATGGAAGCTTCAAAATAGAAGCCAACATTGATTACATGAAGGAGTTTTGGATGGAGGCTGTCCCCGGGCCATACCCGATCTCCATCATCGGAGAGGAAGAGTTTGGGAGTATTTTTGAAGAAGCTTCACCACCGGGCAGGAGAGCAGGGGCGCCGGAGTCGGCGATTGAGAGATTAAGAAAGACAAAATTTGATGGGTTTAATGATGAAGAAGAAGAAGAGGTGGGAGATTGCAGCGTGTGTTACGAAGATCTAAAAAGCAAGGGGAAAGAGGTTAGCAGGATTCCCTGCGGTCATCTATATCATAAATCGTGCATCCTCACCTGGCTTGAAAGGAGCAATTCCTGTCCATTGTGCAGAGCGTCATTAAATCCATGACAACTTTATTTTGCTTCTGAGAATTGTCTAATTCTCTCTCTCTCTCTCTCTCTCTTTTTTTTAATTTTTTTTTTAGAATTATGTAAATATACTTTTGGGTTCTCTTCCTTTCGAATATAATTTTTTTTTTGGGATAGAAAAAGGCCTTCCGAATATAAATTGGTGCAATTACAGGGAGACTTAAATCTCTATTAATTGATTATTCTAAAAAAATACATAATAAAATAAAGAAGGTGCTCCCGAAGGGTGTGAGTTTTCCAAAAATAAAAAAAATTTATGTATATATATTATGAAAAGAAAAAAAAAAAAAACATATTAGCCGGCAAAGATGAAGTTAGACATCAAGTTTAATTACTTTAGCAAACAAAAATTCTCTTAATTTTGTTAAATAAAACAATAATTTAATAACTAATGAACGTGTTTTTAAAAAGAATTTAACCAATCTTTAAACAAAATAACTAGTCGACAGTAACATTAAAAGCAAATTTGAGAATTTCCAAATATTAGTACTAAATTAATTTAGTAATGTTTAATCCTCAAGTGGTTTTTTTTTTTAAATTTAAATTATCCAACAAGAATCAAAATACCATAGTTTACTAATTTAGCTGTTGAGGTCTTTACCAATGATGTAACCAAACCAACGTGGCGCAACAAGTTTTTCCTTCAATGAATTTGCTCACCATTTCTTTTCTCAATTTTAAGGAAAAATAAATTAATTTTGACATCTAAAAATTGGTGTTTTTTTTCTTTTTATTTTTAAAAAAGAAAATAGAGGTTGCAATCTTGTTTTTAAAATTTAAAAATGTTACAATTTTAATTTTTAATAAGTTCTTGCTTTTAAAAAAATATTTTTAATTATAAAAGGTAAGTATGATATCATAAAATGTATGAACACTACACAATATCATTTTTGTGTAAAACTTTGTTGCATTTTAATGAACTTACAAATATTTTTGTACTATTTCTTTTTGTTAAAATTAGTGTGTAAATTTGTAGAATTTAGATTGATAAGAATTGCAACACGAATTTAGATCCTATTGGATAAAATTAAATGTTTATGAAACTGGATTTTTAAATATTTGTATTAGAAACAAATAATAAAATATTAAAACACTTATCTTTATTTTTAAAAAATGAACTATTTGTTTTAAAAAAAACTAAAAAAGTTATGTCGAAATATTATATATATATATATATATATATATATATATATATATATATATATATATATATATACGCGCTTTTAAAGTATAACTAATTATACTTCAAAATTATTTTATCAATGTTAATTTAAACACTTAAAAATTTGAGAACTTCAGATGGGAAGCAAATAGAGTTTTCATGGACTTGTCCATACCTTTTTCTTTTTATTAATTTATACTTACATATTTCTTACATTATTAAGTTATTTTACAAACTTAATTAAAGTACAGTTAGAAAAATTCAGTACTTGCATATTTATGTACAATTAGAAAATTTTAACCTTTTAATTAATCAATAAACAGTCAAACGAGTTTGTAAAATACATAATCAACAAACAATCATCTTAATTAATTTTCCACTCCCAATTCTACAAAGCCAATACCAACCTTCATCCTCTTGTCCTCGGTCTCTCCCTCGACCTCAGCGTCTCTAATCTTACCACCTCCCATTGGCCCACGTCATCGACCCTACCCCTTCCTCCTCATCTTCTACTTGTTTTTTCCTCTGCAATTTCTCTCGCCTCATGAGCACGTGACATTTTTATTTGTTCACAACGTCACATGTTGAATATGCGACTATTTATTTTCACAATCCCACATGTTCAAGTTTAACAAAAGTCATCAATTCCTTTGAGTTTCATTCTTGCGAACGTACTCCCCAGGCGTCTTGAAATTCAGGCGATTGCAGATGATATAACTAGCAAATACGTTCCTCCTCATGTCAACATATTTTATTGTCTAGGAGGAATTAATAAAATATCACTAAAATATCACGACGTGTGTATCTAGGGAATAGTTGCTTCAGATGGTTCTATTTCTCAATCTTTCTGACTTGCTCCTACGGAACTAAGGTCGAAAAGATTGAGAAAACAGTACTCATTATGGAATTGATCAACAACATTGCCAAAGCTCATGGAGGTGTATCCGTATTTGGATTATAAATGAATAAAAAAGAAATGGAAATAACAATTTGAATTCCGTACCATTATGGAAGAAGATTCAGGTAAAATATGCACTTCCTCAGACTTTTTTTTTTGTCAAATATTTATTTTAAAAAAATATTTAGGTGTTGTCTTGTCTGCAGCTATTTTGTATAGCTCAAAAAGTTGTCATATGACAATTTTTTAGATGATTATTTAAAAAAAAAATTATGTGTAAAGTTGCACCTAATCATTATTCTTTCTCTAAATAGTGATATCACATTTTTTTTTTGTTCTGAGTGCTACTTGGACTACCCAGAAGATAAGTGGACTCAAATTTTTTTCTTCTACAACTAGCTTGATAAGTAGCATATTTTTATAAAAACTTTTAAAAATTGCAATATTTAATAAAAATAGAAATCCGGTGAAATAAGGCTCATCCAATCAATTTATTGCATTACATTTTCTTTTCGTTAGGTTGAACAGAGAATTAAATAAAAAAGCAACAGACTTGGATTGGGAACAAAACCAAAGAAAACAACATTTTAAAAACGACGTAACAGAAGAAAAAAAAGTTCCCCCAAAATCAAAATCAAAATCAAAATCAAAATCAAGATCAAGATCACCAACATTCATACAGTTTAATATCCGCTCGAAGCCTAAAATAAACTTCCCCTTCAAACGAATCCGTAGACAGAGTTGCAATCCCTCTCGCCATGAAGAAATCCCCCGTCCCTCCGATCACCGAAACGTCTCTCGTCTTATTCATCAACGGATCCGCGCCGGCGAAGTTCAGACTCCCTCTGTGTTCCGTCGAATTGAACACGAACGAGAATCCAAACCACGCCGTGAAGATTTCCTTCTTGTCGTAAATGTAGAATCCCTGCGCCCGCCCCACCGCCGGCGCGTGCAGGTTGTTGTCCATTGTGATTGGATCGTCGAACACCACCACGTTGCCGAAGTGGTTCTGTCCGGCCAGAATCGTCGTGTTTCCCCACGCCGGAGCTCCGACGATGGCCGCGGTTGCGTTCTTTGCGTTGTTTCCGTTGTAGAGAATGTCGTGGAAGTAGAACACTAGCCGGCGGCAGGGGCGGCGAGAGCGGTGTTTTCCAGCAGCGGCGCTGGCAGAGAATGCGATTAAGAGGAGGAGTAAGAAGAAGAAGAGATTGGAAATGGGAGATTTGTGAGCCATGTTTTGTGGAAGGAAGGAATTAGTGCAATAATATTAGAAAATTGGGAGACAAAATTCGGATGAGTTGTTCTTATAGAAGGAAAATAGTGGAGATTTCTGTATATTTTATTTGTATAAAGAAAAAAAGAAAAAGAAAAAGAAAAATGGAGGTGTAATGTTACTTGGGATAGAAGTGAAAAAAAAATAAAAAAAAAAAAATAAAGAAGAAGAAAGAAGAGATTGAGGAATTTTTGTATTACGTTTTGGTATGCTTAATGTGTACTGCTACAGCAAATAAAGGATTAGTTGGACCAGTTACGGCTAAAGAGGGAGCTGATGTCAGCAAATTTTCGATACCTTCATGATTGGAGAGCTTGAACCACTTTTTTTTTTTTTTTTTTTTTTTTTTTTTTTTTTAATAAGGTTAAAAATTACTTTGGTCCCTAAACTTTCATGAAAATAATAATTTAGTCTATGATTTAGTCTATGTACTTTCATCTTTATAACAGTATAGAACTGAACTTTACTATGTAATAATTTAATCCATGTACTTTAAAATTTTTAAACGATTTAATCCCTATCGTAGAAATTAGGGTTGAGATTTAATGAGATTTTTTTGTATAAATAAATCGATAACCTAATTAGACATTCAATATTTTTATAAAATACAAAGTCTACATCATAAAATAATAAAAATTGACATATAATTTTAATGAATTTTTTTACGTTAGAGACTAAATTGTCACAAATTTGAAAGTACAATGACTAAATTCTTATAATGGCTAAGTTCTTACATACTAAAGTTTAGTGACTGAATTATTACAAAATAGAAAGTACATGGACTAAGTCATTACAAATCAAAGTTTAGGGACTAAATTGTTACTTTTATGAAAGTTTAGGGATTAAAAGTGTTTTTTAACCTAAAAATAACAATTATGGCGGACTTAAAATCAAATTGGGAAAATTACCTTTTTAGTCCTCAAGTTTTGAACAATATGTGCGTTTGGTCCCTAAGTTTTAAAAATGTACCTTTTTAGTCCCTCAGTTTATAAGAATAGGTCCATTTGGTTCCTGAGTTTTCAAAATATACCCTTTCAGTCCCTGGGTTTTTAAAAATAGGTCTAAAAGGTCTTCCAAGTATTTTTTTTCTTTAATTTTTTAAAAATAATTATATGATATTTAAAATTAGAAAAAATAGTTTTAGAGACGAAATGGTTTTTAAAAATTATTCTTATAATTTAAAATGTCATATAATTATTTAAATTAATAATAAAAAATTATTTGAGGGATCTCTTAGACCTATTTTTAAAAACTCAAGGACTGAAAAGGTATATTTTGAAAACTCAGGGACCAAATAGACCTATTTTTATAAACTAAGGGACTAAAAAGGTACATTTTTAAAATTTAGGGACCAAACGTACATATTGTTCAAAACTTGGGGACTAAAAAGGTAATTTTCCCAATCAAATTTAATTATATATATTTAAAATTGAAGTGATTTAAAGTAAATCTCTCCCTATTTTGAAGTGATTTTGTACATAATAATCCTTTTTAAATCACTCATGAACTTGTTCTAAGTACAAAAACTGTTATCTAATCTTATACAATATATTTTCAATCTTGATGTCTTTAAAATTCGATAATTCTAAGTTTTTTCGGCCTTTTTAATTTATTCAAATTTTAATGAGTTGAAATTTGTAATTAAAAAAAATTGCTCTTTTTAAATTTGAAATGGTTGATGATAAAAAGATAGGTATTATTAAATTAGGCTAAATTATAAAAAATGCCCTTAAACTATGCAATTTGTGTCAAAAATACCCCTGAACTTTCAAAAGTTTCAAAAATACTCCTAAACTTTCAAAAAGAGTTCAAAAATATCCCTACCGTTAGTTTTGGATGGAAACAGTTAAAGTTTTGTTTCAAAAATATCCCTGAACTTTTTAAAAAGTTTCAAAAATACCTTTAGCTAAAAAAAAGTTAAAAAATACATTTACCGTAAGTATATGAATACAAACCATTAATACCTCGTTTAAAAAATAACTTAAAATTTTTTTAAAAAATTTATAATTGCTCCTAACATTAATATAGTGATCAATTTGTTCGAAGTTTTATTAAATTTAAAAATAATGAATTTTAAAACAAATTATATATGTATTCTCATTTTGTTCATATAGATACTCTTATTTTCTCTTAATTTTCCAATTCTCTCCCCTTAAACATACCAAAACGATAAAAAAAAAAACGTTAGTAGTTGAGTGTGTATTAATAACTGAATACTTTTTTTTATTTGACTATTTATCCTTTTGATATGTTTAGGGAAGATTTTGATTTTACAATTTTGCGAGATTTTATGTTTTAACTTAAAAAATTGGTTGGTGAGAAGATTGGTGTAAGTTGAAAATTGAAAAATTAAGAAGAAAATGAGAGTATCTATATAAAAAAAATGAGGATATTTTTATAATTTGTTTTAAAGTTCATTGTTTTCGAACTTAAGAAAACTTCAAACAAATTGATCACCATATTAATGTTAGGAGCAATTTTAAACCTTTTTTTTTTTTTAATTTTAAAGTTATTTTTGGAACGAGATATTAACGTTGAAGATATTTTTTAACTTTTTTTTTAGTTAAGAGTATTTTTGAAACTTTTGAAAAGTTCAGGGGCATTTTCGAAACAAAACTTTAACGGTTTCCATCCAAAACTAACGGCAGGGGTATTTTTGAACTCTTTTTGAAAGTTTATGGGTATTTTTGAAACTTTTGAAAGCTCAGGGATATTTTTGACATAAATTGCATAGTTTAGAGGTATTTTTTATAATTTAACCTATTAAATTATTACTATTTTGATACAAAAACTCCAATTTTTTGTTTGTTTTTTAGGGCTTGTCCAAAGTATAAATAGGTTACCCCTGAAAGCTTTTATTAATATATTATTTTAATCGATAAATTTTAATATATATATATATATGGGGCAAGATTATTGAGCATTTTATGGAAAATACTTGGATGCATTCTGAGTTATTTTTATTCTTGTGCAGTCTATACAATTGTCCAGTTACATGTTACCATGTAGTAAACTTTCTTTTTCAAAATTAATATTTTTTAATTTTTTTTTATGATTGAAGAAAATGCCATCAAAATAGGTGCAATTTAAGTTGCATGAAGTACGCAAGTATTATTCATTTATTAATAATAGATAATTATATGTCAAATCTAAATATAGGGTCCGTTTGGATTGATTTTTTAACTATTTAAATAAGTGTTTATAAGTGTAAAAAAATGTTTATAAACAATTAGAAAATCAATTTAAATGGACTTATAATTTAGTTGATAAAGTATAAATTATAATTTTAAAGAGCTTGATTATAATAGAGGAATAGGTGGAAAATTATGGCCGTACCATTTGACTCTGTAAAAGGAATTTTCTTTTTCCGTAACACCTGTAAAGATTTTGTATTATGTTATCCCAAGGAAGTACTTTTTTTTTTTTTTTTTTTTTTTTTTTTTTTTTTTTTTTTTGAATTTGGATATCATTACAACAAATTATTATTTTATGACTACTCTGTAAAGGATCATTACAACTATTTAGCCTATTGAAATTTTCATAAAATTTGGATATCATTACAATAAATTATTATTGTAGGATTGTCGGATGAGATTTTGAGAGAAATTTAATTCGTTAAATTTGAATTTTGTATTTATATTAATTTATATCATGAGTACAGTCTCTAATAAATGATTATTTGATTTTTTTTAAAAAAGATATAAATTTTGATAATTAGATTTGTTGATCTTCTTGGATGATCGACCTTTGGACTTGTTGATCTCTTGGAAGATCAGCTTTTAGGCTTGATGATTTTTTTTGGAGGATCAACCTTTGGACTTGTAGATCAATTGGATCGATCTCTGGCTTATTGATGTACTTGGATCAACCTTTGAAGTTTTTGACGTCAAGAGCTTCAAAGAGTTTTCTGATCTTTTGGAAGTTTTCTGAACTTTGGTCTTTAGATTTTCAAGAAATCAAAAGTTGATATTTGAAACTTTAGCATGTCTTCTAATCTTCAAAGCTTTAAAGAAGTTGTATTCTTCAGATCTTTAGAGCTTCCACCTTCAGTTCTTTCAATTCTTTCTAAAATGAAGGGTAAGACTCTATTTATAGAAGTTTTTCACGGGCCTTACATGAGCTTGGGTCCAATATCTTATTTAGCCCAAAATTTCATAATGGGGTTGGATTGTGTTGGACTTTGGACCCGAGTGACTTATGTACTCAACCCAATCCAATTTATAATTTTCACGAAGGACTTAAGCTTTCGTTGTAATGACATGGCAACTTGAGATTAGCCAAAATTTCTTATTCAAAAATGACTATTTTGCAAAGGATCATTACAACAAATTATTTTTTATGACTATTTTGCAAAGGATCATTACAATAATTTAGCTGATTGAGATAGTCATATATTTTTAAATTAATAATGTCTTCCAACTTTTTTTAAAAAAAATTGATTCTGTCCGGGACCCTTTTTTATGATCTTATATGGACTCTGATGCTATTTTTTTTTTCTTCATTAGTGTCACTTTGATAGTAGCTTATCTTTATATTAGTTGAACTAACTCATTTTTGCTGGGATTAAAATCCAAAACGCAACGGAAACGTATCAGAACCGTATCTCAAAATTAATTTTAATAATTTTAAAATACTTTTACATTGGCAAAAAAGACTTAAATTAATCTAGGTTAAGCAAAAAATTAGAGAATAAAAACTCTTACGTGTTGTGTCACCATCACTTGGAGACCTTCCTATTCTCTGAATCTTGAGGGAAGGTTTGTGGAACCTTTTTGGCACAGGAAAAAAAATACAGAACTCTTCTAGATATTTTTTTTTAGAGAACGCTGAGAATTTTATTTTTTGTTGAGAGAATGGTTCACACCAAACAAAATTCTGTTTTTGCACTATATAAAGAAGCGAGAGAAAAATGGGAAACGTGGGTGTTATCCCACGTCTTAAGTAACTCCCCTACGTGGGAGTTACAACAAACTTAATTAATTAAAATTAAATTAATTACTAAATCAATAATTAATTAAATTAATAATTAATTAAATCTAATTTAATTAATCAATTCATTTAAATCATATTTAAATGAACATCTCTCACATACCTATAGTTTTAATTCAATTAATTTAATTAAATCAAATTTAATTAAATTAGATTAAATTAAATAACTAATTAATTCTCCAATTAATTAATTACCAAATTAAATATCAAATATTTAATTTTAACCTGCATTTGAATCAAATTCAAATACATTTCTCTCATAACCTATGGTTTAATGTACATCTAATGCGCATTAATTTAACCTATAATTTTAATAAAATAATATTTGAACAATTTCAAATATTTAATTCTCTTACAAATTAACTTTGAATCATATCCAAAATATATTTATACTATAAAGTTTAATTTGTAAAATAAACTTTATATTATAATGTATCATTATACATTATACTTTTCCCTTAGAAAATTTGAACTATTCAAATTTCAACCAATAATAACCTCAATATTCTTTACGAGCTAGGAAGGGGACCTAATGGACCTACAGATCAGAAACTCCAACGATATGAGATTAACGGGCTAAACTCATTAACCACATTAATCAATATTCGTTAACTGTGGGTACACTCCACTAAAGACCCACAGTTACACTCTTCTCACTGTAGATATATTTCTGTGTCTACGGATATAGACCAATGACAGCAAGTTAGTCCTTCACAAGTGTTCGTAACACCAGCTGGGTCAAATTACCGTTATACCCCTGGGTTACTTCTAAATCCTTAAGTACTAGTGCTCCTCTAATGAACAACCTGTTTATGGTCCAACCATCAAACAGAAACCCTCTCGGCCAGTGAGAGGGTAGGGCCCTATGTTCAAGTTCCGGAGACACCACTTAAGGGAACACTTATCTACTTACCCTACAGTCGAGAAGGAGTGAAATCCATCTTGTATAATTATGTTCCCAGCTCCCCACTCAGTCTTGTCCCCAAAATGGTAGGCATATCGAGTCGACAAACGGGCCACTCTCACCCATACAAATCAAAGGACAATCCCTCGTGAACAGGAGTTCACAATATACTCAAGATTAAGACTAAGTTGCCTAGGTCAACCTATTGAAATAGAAACCTAACCAGTCAACGGAGTTACATCTAGTGATTACTATTTCGTGGTCCAGTCTTATGCAAACTCATTGCATAGGATACCCCACTCGCATGTCTCCTACATGAACGCGTTGGATCATTGCGTTTGTATCAAATACAAAGTGGGCCGTATCCATAGTGTTACCAGGATAAGGTACCCAACCCTATCTTTTTACTATAGACCCTTTAGGTTGTAACTTGAACATTGATCTCTATATGTCTCTACATATTGTTCAAGACTCATAAAACAACCTAGGATGTTAGTTTATTGGATTTTAGGGTTATTAAAACAAGATAAAATAATCAATAACATTTATTGAATAATTATGAATAATCATTTATTAATGACGGTCAAAATACAACATTTACTATCTACGAGTTTTAGGGCATCAAACCCAACAATTTTAACAATTATATGATGAATGTTAGCATAACTTATGGTTTATTCCTAATTTGTATTTTTCTTTCTAATATTTTCCTTTTATATATTCTCAGTGTTTATTTATTCTTCCATTCACTGTTATAAAGATTATTCTGATTAAATTTATTATTAAATAAAATACAAAAAACAACGTGGTATCAAAGTCCTAAATATACGATTTTATACTTTTAAACCACCGCCTTCCTAGCCCCCTACCGCCTCGATCCGATCTTTACCTCCGTCGATCGGTCGTCGGCGAAGGCAGATCCACGCATAGATCTGCACCCACGGCTAAATGCAACATCCGCCGTCATTACTTTCTTTCTAAATCTGCCGCTGTCCACCAATGTTAGTCGAATCACCGCCTTTATCCTGACATACCGTTGACAGCCGCACGTACTTTGCCATCACCCACATCATTCAGATCGTGCACCGCTTGTCTAGATCCACCATCCACCTCTGTCCCATCTGTGTGTTCGTAATTCCCAGATTCGTAAAGCTCGCCCAGATCCATCTTAAATCTATTTTTTTACGCTTGTCGTTCCAATCCAACTTCGTGTAGGTTCCAGTTCGCGTTTGTCTGGATCGCTGCTCAGTCTGTGGTCTCCGTTCGTGTCTCCCTCACTCATAGCGATGTTGCGCACTTTCGTCCAGTTCCGCCGCACGCACAAACCCACTGTTCAGGCCGCAAAATGTCAGATTTGCCGCAAACAATGACCCAACTCACTTGTGTGTCCCTCTATTTCAGATTCAGTTCAGTTCAAGTCAAGTCATTTGATTCAACTCTTCAGTTTGGTTCGGTCAGAGTTGTTCAGTGCAGTTTAGTCAAACCAATTTCAATTTGATTCGTTTCAGTCGATTTGGTTCACCTGTTTAATTGATTCTGTCGTCTAGTCTTCTATCTTCCATTCATGGTTTTTAGCCTTTGTGTTTGCATTCGTGGGTTTATATTCCGTTTTCAGATCTTCTAGGATTTCTGTTCCATTTTCAAACCGACCGTTCGTGGGTCTCTATTTCAGATCTCTATGTAGGTCTTTGTTACTAGCCCATAAGTTTTTTGTGGGTCTCTGTTTCCAACTCAAATATGTCGTGATTTGGTTAGAAAGTTTTCTTCAATTTTCATCATTTGCCACCTTGAGTTTCACTCAATCGCTTCATAAATTCAAATTAGTCACCACTCTACCACTTTGAGTTTAGGAATAATAATTAAGTATATAGTAACATTTTTAAAGAATTGTATATATAGCAAAATCTGATAAATTTTGCTAATATAGATTCTATCACTGATAGACTCCTACTAGCGATATGGTCTATCACTGATAAACTCTACTTGCGATATGGTCTATAGTTGATAGACTCCAAAAGATGAATCTAAATTTTGCTATATTTGCAAATTCTTTTGCGTAGTGTTATATCCGCTAATACTTTGGGTCTGATTGCTACCTTTGCAACTGCCCCTAGAATAAACAATAGGAAAATTTCCAAGCACTATGACAATATATAAAATTTTGGTAAAAATATACAATTTGGACTTTCTACTTTAGATTTTATTTTATATTATTCTTTATACTTTCAATTGTCTAATTTTAGTTCTTGTACTTTTAATAAATCTTAAATTTAGTCTTTTTATTTTCAATTATTTTAAATTTAACCCTTCCAAGTTTTTTTTTTTTTATATTGAATTTGGTTAAATGGTGATAATAAAAATAATAATAATTTCATGGAAATAAATACATTATGTAATAATATTTTCACAATTTATATAGGAATGATAATAAGAACTAATTTTTTATTTTTAAAAAAAGTATCAACAACAAACTAATCATAAGAACTAATTTTAAGATTTATTAAAACTACAGAGTCTAAAATTGAACAAATTAGAAACACAGAGACCAAAATAGAATAAAACTAAAGTAGAGTAAAAAAAAAGGTATAATAACTTAAATTTTGTCATGCTTCACATTAGTCAACAATATTTAAGACAATATGAAGTTTCTATATAAAATAATACTTTAATTACTTGTTTGTCTAAATATTAATAGAGAGAATAGTGTAAAAATGAGGGTAGTGATATGTATTATTATTATTATTATTTTGAAGTTTATTATAGATTTCTTCTATATATATATAGATGGATAGAAGAACATAGAGTGACATTGTCTATTAAAAATGTGACACATTGCTTTAAAAGAATACATGTCGCTTTAATTCGTACATAACTCCAAATCAACCTAACATTATTTGTGATGAAACCATGTTTAATCATTATTTTGTTAATAGTAGTACACAAAATATCGAGAAATTACTATAAATAGAAAAAATATCAAACTATTTACAAATATAGAAAAATTTCATTGTCTATCAGTGATAGACCGCGATAGAATTCTATCGCTTTTTATCGTTCAAGCAAATAAAATTTATTGCCTGAGCGATAGAAAGCGATAAAGTTCTATCACGATCTATCGGTGATAGACTGTAAAATTTTTCTATATTTGTAAATAGTATAAGTCATTTTTCTATATTTGAAAAGAGTCCTAAAATATCACAATTAAAATTTTAAGTACATTCAAGTGATATACTAAAACACATTTATTTAATTGAAATTTGTAAGAATTTATGAACTAAAATACACAACATCTCAAATTTGATTGAGAAGGCTTTATATATGAAAATAAACTATTTGAGCTGCTTAAATTCTCGTTAATACTTTATAATTAGGGAAATTACTATATAAACAGAAAAAATATCAAACTATTTACAAATATAGAAAATTTTTATAGTCTATTAGTGATAGATCGCAATAGAATTCTATCACGGTCTATTGATAAAAATTTTCTATATTTGTAAATAGTTTAACTCATTTGTTTACATTTGAAACAACCTTTATAATTACCCATGTTATGAAAAGTTTATTGCTTAATTTGGAAGCATGAATTTTGAGTACTTTGTGAAGTGAGTTATTTTAATTAGAATTTTTCAGGAGTTTAGTAATTTTACTTTACAAAATAGAAGTTAACCCTATCCAAGTTGGTTTAATAAAATTACTCTATAACAAATTTGGTTTAATAAAGCTTCATAAATCATCTCAATAATTTGATAAAATTCTCATACTTTCTTTATTATAAAAATTATTTATGAGTATTTTATGAAATTATAGGAATTAAATTCTCATATATATATATATATATATATATATATATATATAAACTCATTTGGATTTTTGAAAGGAAAACTTATTAAAGGTAGGAAAGATCCACACTTAAATAAGATTTTTTGGTCAATAAATTACTTTGTGGTGTTTGAGTTAAGCTCACTTTTGATTATTATTAGACATTTAAAATATTTATAATCCTTTTTTAGACATACATACATGGTTTAAATACTACTTTGGTCCCTATATTTTTTGCTTTAGTTCATTTTGGTCCCTGTACTTTTAAAATGTTCATTCTAGTTTCTATACTTTCCTCTTTGGTTCATTTTGGTCCTTGTACTTTCAAAATGTTCATTTTGGTTATCAAACTTTTAACTTTGGTTCATTTTGGTCCTTAAACTTTCAAAAAGTGATTATTTTGATACCTTCAAAATGAAGTAAAAATGAAAATGAAGGGACCAAAATGTTCATTTTTTGAAAGTACAAGGACCAAAATGAACAAAAGTTTTAAATATAAGAATCAAAATGAACATTTTAAAAGTATAAGGACCCTGAATGAACCAAAACCAAAAGTACAGGGACCAAAATAGTATTTAAACTTAAAAAAATTTGTAATTGTGGTATAGTTATAGCACAAAGATTATTTATGAAAAATACAAAACTAAAATATAGGTATCAACCACCAAATTGACTTTTTTAAAAAAGTTTGCCACACATCTTGGTATGAGTTAGCTCTCCAATTCCCTATTAAAGAATCACTAAACATTACAAAGTGTTGTAGTTCATAAGTCTTTTCAAAATCTTTAAAATTAATATTATAAATGATGCTTAGATAAACAACAAACAGAAGAATAAGAAAAAAAAAAAGAGTAGTATATGTATTGTTAATAAGTAGAGATATATAATTAATGACACAATTGGGCATATGTATGTATGATATTCAAACTAAAGCAAATTAAAAATGAATGGTAATGGGGAAGTTAATTTTTCTTTGATCTATTTTATAGGCACCTAATTGGTTGGTGAACAAATCCCACCAACTATTTATTATAATATTTTAATTTAAAGCCTTTGGTGAATTAGGGACTTTTGAGTTTGATAATTGGTCATATCTTTGCTAACTCTTGTTCTAAGTTGGGTCAATAATCTCATCTCTATAGTCACTATCAAAAAACAACCTCCATTTTTTTTCTTTCTTGGCATTCACATAATTTCTAGAAATGTCACCTCCTAACCCACTTTGCACATTTGGAAAAAGGGTGGAGCATGGTCAAGCCTCCCATAAGCATAAACTTATCATATTCTAATTTTGTGCAATGTAAAACAATAATATCTAACAATCCCAATATATAGTGGACAAATATCAATTTAAAATTTCATATATGTTTGTTGAAAGTTCTCTATCTCTCTCTTTTTTATTGACAAAATGTAAGATGGGAGAATCGAATCTCTAACTTTGAAGTTAATAATATAAGTTGAATAACAGTTGAGCTATATTCATTTCGACCCATAATTCTTGAAAGTTAATAATTTTAAATCTAGTCTTTTTTTTAAAAAAATCTAAATTGGGCAAATATCAATTTTCCTAAAAATACATACATTTATAGGGCAAATATCAATTTAATACCCTGAACTTTGGGATTATATCAAGTAAAACCTCAAACTACTAATTATATCAATTTAAATCATAAATTTTCACGAGTGAATCAATTTAGATTATTAATTGAATTTTTGTCTCAAATTGCTAATATATCACTTTCATAACTTTCACATGTATATATTTATTTAAATTATCTTGATTAATTAAGAGAAAAATACAAGAATAAAATAGATAGTATAATTTTTCATTAAATTTAAGCATATTTTCATTTCCTCATCTTCCACTATTTTTTTTTTACTTATTTAGAAAGAATTGCATGATAATTTTTCTTGCTAAAATGAATAAATTTATTTAGGTGATTTTGAGTTAATTTTGAAATAGAATCAAGTGAAAATAGTTACCAATCTATACTATCTATCTATACTATATACAAAATCTATACTAAATATATATGTCTATTATACCATTGACTTTAGTGGTCAATTATTAATAAATTTATTTAAATATACGAATTGAAACCTTTCCATAAATGATATCTTTCTAATAAAACACCTTTTTAGTAAAACAAAACTTTCTACCAAAATAACCTCTTATGTATATATTTGTTTAGCGTGGAGAGGGAAACTAGAGATTTTTGGGGTAATCCATCGTCCCTTCTCTAAAACAAAGACGACCATTATTGATGTGTGTGTTTTTGTTTTTCGTTTTCTTTTTTCTTTTTCAGTTCTTCCGTTCTAATTGCACTTGCACTTGTAACATCTCCAGAAAAAGTACTCAATAAAATACTGTAAATACTTTTTTAGGAGCTTTATTTTAATCGACATGTATATATTTATGCCAATTCATCTCTTTTAAGGGACGTTTGTTGTCTGGGGATGAAAAACTTGGTAGAATAAATTTAGAGGACATTTGTTATCTGGAGAGTTAGATTATCTGTGTTTAGGGTGTAGAGTAGGGTTGAGTTGAGTTGGAATGTCTGTGTTTGTGGTATTGAGTTGAGTTGAGTCGAGTTAGAAAATCTGTATTTGGGGTGCAGAATTGAGTTGAATTGGGTATATATATATATATAAATATTTGCTTTTTAATTTCCAACTATACACCCATTGGAATACAATTTTTTAACACTAAAAAATGTTTAATTTTTTCACATTCCTAAAACATAACAAATTCATACAAAGTAAACATACACAAATTTGGACATCAATTTTTCAACACTCAATCATGAATTTGGATATTTGATGCAGTTTTTTAAACAAAATTGATTTTGTATTTATTTGTTTATTTTTGCTATTTTTTTAAAGTTTTCAACTATACACATATTTTCATAAAATTTTTAATAAAAAAATTGCTTAATTTTTTTCTCATTTTTAAGACATAATAAATTCCTACAAAGTAAAAATATACTCCATACAAATTTTGAATTCAATTTTTGAACACTCAATTACATAACATATTTTTTTTTTCAATTCTTAAATACCAAACATATTCCTAACGAATGGAAACTTTTCACAACAACTTAACCCTCAATCGTGATCACTGAAGAAGTTTAAAAATTGAACGAACTTTTTCTTCTTCTTTCTTGGAAAATGTGACATATTTTCACTACACAATTTGAATGCTTAATTGCATAATAATTTTATTTACATCCCGAAAGACATGTAATATTCCAATAAAATGAGTATTTTATGTACTCCTTAACCCTCAATTTTTAACTCTCGGTTAATTTTAACTCAACCATAAATATTAATTAGAAAAAAAATCAAATTTTTTTTTTGTCCATTTGTGAATTATGAATTTCAATTTTTATGGTTAATGATTTTTTTCTTCGCCGGAGTTGTCGTCGAAGGTGGTTGCTGGAACTCAGAGTTGGCTGCATGAACATGGTAATCATAGCATGTCGTCGGAGTTGCTTTTTTGTGCGAAGATGGTCGTTAGAGTTATTGTTGGAGCCCAGAGTTGGTCATCAGAGTTGAACGTGTGAAGGTAGTTGCCAAAGTATGTCACCGGAGTGTGGAAGCGGTAGTCGCCGATGGACGGAGCCATTGAAAACATTGGAGGGAGGGAGAGTTGTAAAAAGAACCAATTCAATTCTACCAACATTTAAAGTTGGTGGGCCAAACATTGAGTTGGTAATTTTTACCAACTCAACTCAACTCATGTTGGTGAAACAAACACGAGAGCGGCTACGAGAAGAAATTGTTGGAGAAGACATTGATTTAGGATTATTTTAGAATCGTTTTAATATGAGCAATAACTTGTTTGTTTTTAGAATATTTTTCTAGAGGAACCATTCACAAAAAGTAATAAAAAGTAATACATATACCCATTAGACTTATCACCTAAAATAAAAAATATATATATGGAATAAAATAGTCTTTTGTAAAAAGAAAAAAAACATGATATTTTTTTTTCTCATTCAAATCTTGGGAGAAAAAGACCGTGATTAAAAAAATGTATATAAAAAGTGAATTTCTTAAAAAAAAAAAGAAAGATTTGTTTGGATATAAAATCTTGTTTTCAAGATTTCAACATTCAAAATGCAAAAATAACATACATATTGAGCTAAAATCTAATAATAATAAACATATTCAACTAAATCGGTTCAATTTTGATGTCATGACAAATCTTGAAAAAAAATTAAAAAGATGGGACGATCCAAAATGTATATGAGAATAAAATAAATTTGTAAAATTGTTTATTGTATATTTCCAAATGTCCCAAGGGACAAATTTATACCAATCATGATATTTAAAGAGATGACATACAATACTTAAAAAAAAAGAGGAAAAAATAGATCAAATACCTTATTTGATGATATGTTTTGTCACTCTCAAATCTCTTAAAAAGAACCCTAGTAATTAAGGAGCGTTCCAAAATGTATATAAAAATAAAATAACATTGTAAAATTGTTGATTGTCTTTCGAATTATGTTCCAAAAACAAAATCTAGACACAACATGACAAAAAAAAAAACTTTAAAAAAAAGAAGGAAAAAAGATGAAATACTTTGTTTGATGATATGTTTGTCACGTCAAATCTTTTGAAAAAAACCTAGTGATTAAAGAGAAACACGTAGAACAAATCTAGAAAAGGAAAAAAAATAGATAATACACCGTTTTTCAATGTGTCCTACGATAGATTTTTGATACGATTGCCTCTGTAGAACAGAAAGATCTTTTTCCATTGAAAAGTTGTGTTTGTTGGAGAAAGAGATACGTGCATGGTCCTTACATAAGTGTGGAGGGTAAGATGAGGGGCAAAATGGGGAAAAAGTTTCTCCCTCATTGTCCCTTTTAATATAGTAATTTTAAAACTATTTTAATTTTCTCTTAATATTTTATTTCTAAAAAAGAAATTAAAATTTCAAATTATTTGCCAACTAATCAAATGATTTTGTCAAGTAGTTAAATGAAGTAACTCCATCCCATCCACCTCAACATTTAAGGTCCAGTCAACATTCCGTAAATTTAAGGTTAAGTTAGGAACCATATAGAATTATTTTGAAATAGACAAAAGTGTATCTTTAGAGACTTCAAGGACCAAATAGACATCAACTCAAAACTTGAAAGACCAAAAGTACATTTTGCCTATATATATATATATATATTATTTTATTTATTAACACTTTTTAAAGGAAAAGAAGTTCAAAACTAAATTACTAATACTGACAAAAAAAAGATAAAATATTGTTTCTGTTATAAAATAAGAACAATACAAAAGTAGTAAAGTAGAGAGAAATAAGAAAGTAGAAATGACAATTGAACTCAATTGTGGTGTGTATTACAAAGGTAACATATACCACTATTTATAGGATATGAGATGGTGTATGTTACAAGATTGAATTCAATGGGGAGGTATGTTACAATATCAAATTCAATGGGAGTTTTATGATATTTTATAACCTATATAGGTTATGGATATCTACATTTATATATTACATTTATAATACTCCCCCTTAGATATCCATATTATATAAAATAAATGCCTCGTTAAAACCTTACTAGGAAAAAACCCAATGGGAAAAAAAAAAATCCTAGTGAAGGAAAAAGAGTACATTATTTTATATACTTTCCTGCCTCATTAAACCCTACAAAAACCCTATGGGGAAAAGCATAGCCAAGGAAAAAGTACAGTAATTCTACTCCCCCTCATGATATATCACTTGTTCTCTGAGTCGTCGCATTCCATGTTGTGCACCAACTTTTCGAATGTCGATGTGGGTAATGCCTTTGTAAATAAGTCTGCCAAGTTATCTTTTGAAAAATTTGTTGAACATTATTGTCGCCATTTCTTCGAGGTCATGCGTGTAGAAGATTTTGGTGAGATATGTTTGTTCTATCTCCTTTTATATACCCTCCTTGATGATTGGGTTATACATGCTGTATTGTCTTCAATAATATTGTTGGTAAAAATTTTCCAGAAGACAAGCCACATGTTCCTCGAATGTGATGAGTCATTGACCTCAACCATACACATTCTCTACTAGCTTCATGAATGCAAGAATTTCTGCATGATTTGAGGAGTGGCTATAATGGTCTGTTTTACAGACCGCCAAGATATAGCAGTTCCTCCACATGTAAACAGATAACCTGTTTGAGATCTAGCTTTAGTGTGGATCAGATAATATCCAGCATCTGCATAACCAACTAGATCAAAATTTGATTTGTTTGAATAAAACAAACCCCATATCAACCGTTCCTCGAAGATAACGGAGTACATGTTTAACTCCGTTCCAATGTCTTTTTGTTGGAGAAGAACTGTATCTTGCTAATAAATTCACTGAGAATGCTATATCTGGTCTTGTGTTGTTAGCAAGATACATTAGTGCACCTATTGCACTAAGATATGGTACTTCAGGACCAAGTAGTTCTTCATTATCTTCTCGAGGTCGAAAGATATCCTTTTTCACGTCTAGTGATCGAACTACCATTGGAATGTTCAATGGGTGTGCTTTGTCCATGTAAAACCTTTTTAAAATCTTTTCTGTATATGTCGTTTGATGAATAAAAATTCCATCAGCTAAATGTTCAATTTGCAAGCCAAGGCAAATTTTGTTTTTCCAAGGTCTTTCATCTCAAATTCTTTTTTGAGATAGTTTATTGCCTTTGAAAGCTCTTAGGAGTTCCAATTATATTTAAATCATCAACAATATACAGCTATAATAGCAAATCCTGATTGGACAAATTGGATTATTTTGATAACCTTCTTTCAATAAATATTCACTTAGACGATTGTACCACATCCGTCCTGATTGTTTTAATCCATACAATGATCTCTGTAATTTGATTGAATATAATTCTCTAGATTTTGAATTATATGATTCAGGTATCTTAAATCCTTCAGGGATTTTCATATAGATTTCATTTTCCAGAGATCCATATAGATATGCTGTGACTACATCCATAAGATGCATGTTAAGCTTTTCATATACAGTCAGGCTAATTAAATATCTTAATGTAATAGCGTCCACCGCAGGTGAATATGTTTCCTCATAATCAATGCCTGGTCTTTGAGAAAATCCTTGTGCAACCAATCGTGCTTTGTATCTCGTGACCTCATTATTTTCATTTCTTTTACGTACAAATACCCATTTGTATCCCACAGGTTTTACACCTTCAGGTGTATGGACTACAGGTCCAAAAACTTCACGTTTTGAAAGTGAGTTTAATTCTGCTTGGATGGCTTCTTTCCACTTAAGCCAATCCTTTCTATGGCGACATTCTTCAACAGATCTAGGTTCACAATCCTCATTTTCATGTATAATATCATGAGCAACAGTATAAGCGAAAATGTTGTCTATGGCTACATCAGTTCTATTCCATCTTTTTCCTGTCATTACATAATTTATCGAGATCTCACTGTTATCTTCATATACTTGAGTCTCTTCGACATTTTTATCAATAGTCATGTCTGGAGATTCTTTTTGAATCTTCTCATTTTCAATTGAGTCATTTTGACTATTGATTACTTTTCTTTTTCGAGGATTTTTATCTTTTGAACCTACTGGTCTACCACGCTTCTGGCGTACCGTTGACTCATTAGTTGTAACAACTTGCTGAGTTGGAATTTCAATTCTAGATGGAGCATTAACAGCTGAAATATATGACTTGGTCACTTTCTTAACATTTGTAAAAGCATCTGGCATTTTGTTTGCTATGTTTTGTAAATGAATTATTTTTCAAACTTCCAGTTCGCATTGATTTGTACGAGAGTCTAAATGAGACAATAACGATGCGTTCCAGGCAATTTCATTTTCCAACTTCTTAATTCCTCCCCTAATGTTGGAAAAGTTGTCTCATTAAAATGACAATCAGCAAATCGTGCAGTAAATACATCACCCGTCAGGGGTTCAAGATATCTAATAATTGATGGGGAATCAAATCCGACATATATTCCTAATCTCCTTTGAGGTCCCATTTTAGTACGTTGTGGTGGGGCAATTGGAACATATACTGCACAACCAAAAATTCGCAAATGGGAAATATTTGGCTCTTGACCATAAGCTAATTGCACTGGGGAGTACTTATGATAAGATGTCGGTCTTATGCGTATAAGTGACGCTGCATGCAAAATAGCATGACCCCATATAGATATTGGAAGTTTTGCTCTCATAAGTAATGGTCTAGCAATTAATTGTAAACGTTTGATGAATGATTCTGCTAATCCATTTTGTGTATGAACATGAGCTACAGGATGTTCAATACTTATCCCAATTGACATACAATAATTATTAAATGCTTGGGATGTAAACTCACCAGCATTATCAAGTCGAATGCTTTTGATTGTATAATCAGGGAACTGTGCCCTTAATTTGATTATTTGAGCAAGTAATCTTGCAAATGCAAGGTTTCGACTTGATAATAAACACACATGTGACCATCTATTGGATGCGTCAATTAAAACCATGAAATATCTAAATGGTCCACTTGGTGGATTAATAGGTCCACATATGTCACCATGAATTCGTTCTAAAAATGTAGGTGACTCAATTCCCACTTTAGCTGGTGATGGCCTAATTATTAATTTTCCTTGAGAGCAAGCAACACATGATAATTCATTAGATTGAAGAATCTTCTGGTTCTTTAATGGATGTCCATGAGAATTCTCGATAATTCTTCTCATCATTATTGATCCAGGATGACCCAATCGATCATGCCAAACGATGAATATATCTGGATTCATGAACTTCAGGTTCATTGTTGTGTATGTTTCAATTACTCGTATATGTGTATAATAATCCAGAAGAAAAAGCAGGCAGTGTTTCCAATATACGTTTTCCATGTGAAACAATAGATGTAATATAGAGATATTCTATATTATTTTTATTGTTAGTTTCAACATGATAACCATTTTGACGTATATCTTTGAAATTCAATAGATTTCTTTTCGATTTACTAGAGAACAAAGCATTATTAATTGTGAATTTTGTTCCTCTAGGTAAAATAAGGTTTGCTTTTCCAAAACCTTCAATCAAGTTTGCAGAACCTGATATTGTATTGACATTTGCTTCAAGCATTGTCAATTTAGAAAAGTATTTTCTGTTTTTAAGTATTGTATGCGTAGTTGCACTATCTGCCAAGCATAAGTCTTCATTATTCATCTTTGAGTCAGCCAAAATATGAGAAATGTCCATGATTCTTCATTATAAAAAAAAGGATTACAATAATTCTAAAAATTAAAGACAAAACTACTATAAATATTCAAAAATTAGCTTGCAAATGTAAAAGAAAGAGAAAACTAAAACAAAACTACTTTTGGACATTATCATAATCAAAGGAAGTATTTGCGACTCCTTCAATAGCATCAATTTTCTCTTCAGGAGACTCAAAAAATCAGCAACATCTAAATGCGTCATGTTGGAAGGGTCAAATACATCATCTTGATATGCAAAATTTGCTTCCACATTTTTTCCTTTCTCCTTTAATGAGGCTTGATAGAGATCAACTAAGTGTTTGGACGTACGACAGGTACGAGACTAATGCCCCTTCATACCACATCGAAAGCATTGATTTTCAACACTTTTAAAGCTCTTATTTTGTGGAGTTTTTCTTCTTTGATCATCAGTATTTGTGATTTTCTTGAAATCTGAATAATTATTACCACGAAAAGAATAGTTATTTCTTCCTCTACCGCGGTCACGACCTCGACCACGACCACGACCACGACCTCGACCTCGACCATGATTATTTGAAACTATAGCATTCACTTCAGGGAATGGTGTTGCTCCAGTTGGTCGAGACTCATGGTTTTTCATTAATAGCTCATTATTTTGTTCAGCCACAAGAAGACATGATATAAGTTCAGAATACTTTTTAAAACCTCTTTCTCGATATTGCTGCTGTAGGAGCATATTCGAGACATGAAATCTCTAACATATCTTCATCAGTAATTTTTTCTCCGCATAACAACAATTTTGAACTAATTTTAAATAGTACGGAATTATAATCACTTACTGATTTAAAATCTTGCAACCTTAGGTGCATCCAATCATAACGAGCTTTAGGAAGAATTACTGTTTTTTTATGATCATACCTTTCCTTTAAACTTTGCCATAGAACATAGGGATCTTTTACTGTAAGATATTCAGTCTTTAGCCCCTCATGAAGATGATGTCGAAGGAAAATCAAGGCTTTTGCCTTTTCTTGACTAGAAGTCGTATTTCCTTCTTTAATTGTTTCTCCAAGATTCATGGCATCCAAATGAATTTCAGCATCAAGTACCCATGATAAATAATTGTTACCATTGATATCAAGAGCTAAAAACTCTAATTTGGTAAGACTTGTCATGGTAAAACTATAGCAAAGAAATATACTTATATTAGAAATTTAATAAACATATCAAATATGCATTTTAAACAATATAGATAATTACTACATGTTGTATATATATATATATATATATATATATATATATATATATATATATATATATATATATATATATATATATATATTTTAACCAATATAAATAACATGCTCAACATATATATGTATTATAGACATGATATTTATATATAAAATAATAATAATAATAGTAAACCATATTGTACATAATACAAAATGTAACAAAATTAATACATAGTGATTTAAATATACATGTCTATGATCAATTAAAGGTATAATACATATCATAATACATAGCAATATATCAATCTTTTTAATTAAATTATCAAGTAATGAGAATTTAGATATGCATATTTTATTCCCATGTTAATGATAATTCAAATAAACAAATTGCAATATATATATTAATTTTACAACATGCTCATATATATCTATATAAAATGATTAACAATATGTTTAGATAAAAATGGTATAATCATTTAGATCAATGCTATGAAGGACACAAATAAGTATAAGTTTAGGAAAAATAAAAGGATAAAAGATCTTATAGGGAATGAACAATCATATTATACATAATATATTATTCTCATACATGATTAATAAGATAAAACATAAACTAAAGAATAAGATAAATTTAATCATAATATTATATGAATCGAATAATAACTTTGTAAAAGTAATATGTCAATATTGCATAAAATAACATGTCAACGTTTAAACCATACACAGTGTATATATGATGTATTTGATACATATACATTGTATACATAGAACGTTCATAACACAAAACAAAAGCAAAAACAAAATTAACCTACCTTTTGCAAATGAAAGTGGTAGAGTCGTGCTGATAACGTGTTATAAAATAAGAACAATACAATGAACAAAGGAAGAACAAAAGTAGTAAAGTAGAGAGAAATAAGAAAGTAGAAATGACAATTGAACTCAATTGTGGTGTGTATTACAAAGGTAACATATACCACTATTTATAAGATATGAGATGGTGTATGTTACAAGATTGAATTCAATGGGGAGGTATGTTACAATATCAAATTCAATGGGAGTTTTATGATATTTTATAACCTATATAGGTTATGGATATCTACATTTATATATTACATTTATAATAGTTTCTTGTGTTTGCTGAACATATCTAAAATTGAAAAAAAAAACTAAAATATAATAAATTAAACAGCAATTGTTTTAAATGGCAAAACTGCCAGAAATATTTTTAAATATAGTCATTTATAAATAAATTGACTCATTTTGTTTTTCCTCAAGCATAATCTAAGAATGCTTATTTACTCACGCGGAGGAAGGTCATTAGGTTTATAAGTTTATAAGTATTTTTTTTTTTTTTTTTGTTTATTTATGTTTATGTGGTTGAGCTGTTGGTAGCTTTTATATATATATATATATATATATATATATATATAGGCTAATTTATATATTTTTGGTTGCGCTGATGGTAGAGTATTTGTTATCATATTCGAATTTTCATTATGGTGATGATGGTTTAATTTTTTTTTTTCAAGAAATTGTTTATAGTTATTTGTCATGTAAGAAACAGTTTGTACTGTGTGGAAATATGTTATTTCTCTTTTCAGTTCGTTTCTATATTGAAAGGACCAAGCTAAGTAGATTTGTTGTGATCTACTCTCTAATATCTACCTATTTACCAGTTGGGCAGTTGTTTGATATGTTTGAGTGATATTGTGTTTAACTAAAGTTTGAAATGTTCTTAGGTGCCAATATATGCCATTAATTGTTCGCATTAGTAAACTGAGTGGGTATTTAACTTTTGTTCTATGAATGACGTATGAAAAGGATGCTTAGACTTACATGAATATTGTGATTATCGTTGACATTGATGCTTTGAGTTGAACTCTAAAATAAATGTTGTGTTTTTACTAGGTCTTGCACGAACCCACTAAAGTGGTGAAGCTATCAAGCAAGTTATTGATGTTTAGTTAGTGACAAAACTTGTTGTAATGTAGTTACTCGTGACAATATCTTGTAGTATTTAGGGCTTGTTTGAATTGACTTGAGAAAAAAGTGTTTTTTAAAAAAATTTATTTCTATTTAAACTCTTTTGATAAAAACTGTTTAGAATATACTTCAAAATCTATTTTGAGTAGGTGCCAAACACTCCAATTTTGTTCTAAAATGACTTATTTCTTAAATTAAACACTTAAAAATGTATTCCAAACACACCCTTAGTTTCTTTTGTACAAATTTAACCAAGTTTGGTTATTAGTTTGCTTGTATATTGTCCCTTTAGGGACATTCGATAGTTTCATTGTATTTAGTTTCTTTGTAAAAACGATATCAATTTTATTCTTATATATAAAAATTATTATTTTTATGTTTGTACTAATTTTTGTGTTAAAATAGGATTAGTTGATGTGAAAATCATGTGTGTAATGACAAGGTTCACAGAAATAACAAACATGTCATAAATATGAAATTTTGTGATAATAAAAATGTGTCGTGATAGAACATTTGTTGACATAAAACATTTGTCATGGTTCATATATTCTTGACAAGAAAAAAATGTCACTATATATTATTTTTTTACATTTTATAATTGTTGTCAATACCCATAATGCTACCGCAATTAGCCAATTTTGAGTCAAATGATGACAATGATAACATGTTATATTAAACTTGATAATGACAGTTCATCATTGTCAATAATTGTTCATTGTTGACAATTATTTATTGTCATTAACAGTTCAATTATGACATTTTTCAAAAACTATCATTGATGCTCATACATTTCCAGGGATACAATGACACAAAATAAGTGTCGCAAATTTTAATTGTGACAATTTTTAAATGTCATGAAATCTCAATTTTGTAGTAGTGTATATTATAACCTCCTTTGAGGACTCAACTTAGTATGTTGTGGTGGAGCAATTTAAACGTTTACTGCACATTTAATAATTTGCCGATGAAATATATTAGGCTTCTGGCCATAAGTTGTTGGCTTAAAATGTATAAAGAATGGTGCATACAAAATAACACGACCCCATGCATATATATCTTAGAAGTATTGCTCTCATAAATGGTTTCACTAAACCATTTTATGTATGGACATAAAGTTCAGGATGTTTTAAACTTATCTCAATCAATATATAATAATTATCAAATATTTGAGATGTAAATTCGCCATCATTATCAAGATGAATCTTTTTAACTTCAATATTAAGAAATTATGTTCTTAACTTAAAATTTGAACAAGTGACCATCTATTGGATGTGTTAATTAAGACCATAAAATATCTAAATGTTCCACTTTGTATATTGATAAGTCTACGTATATCATCATGAATGTTCATTTTAAAAATGCGAGAGATTCAATCCCAATTTTAGTTAGTGAGCGTATATCATCGTGAATGTTCATTCTAAAAATGCGAGAATTTCAATGCCAACTTTAGTTAGTGAGTATCTGATCAACAATTTTTCTCGAGAGCAATTAGCATATTGTAATTGAAAAATCTTTAAGTTCTTCAAACCCATTTAACTTCTCAATAATTAGTCTCTATATGATACTTTTTACAACATTTTGCTTTAATTTTCTGGACAAAATTATATCCACTTTTCAAAACCTTTAATCAAATCTACAAGACTTGATATTGTATTGATTTTTGCTTTTAGCATTGTCAATTTTGATAAATATTTTATACTTTCAAATAGAATGTGAATTGTTGTACTGTCCGCCAAAGATAAATTTTCATTATTCATATTCTCTTCAAGTGACTCAAAAAATTGCAACATCTAGATACGTTATATATAATAATCTCTTCAAGAGATTCAAGAAATTTGGAATATCCAAATATGTCATATTTTAGGGGATCCAAAATATTGATGATCTCTTCAAGAAATTTGCACTTCTTTTTGCTTCCACGCATTATTTTTCTTTTCATTATACACGAGGCTTTTAAAATGTACAACAGGTACAAGACTAATGTCTCCTTTGTATCACATCTAAAATGTGGAACATCCCTTTTAGTCTAAATGTCAAAATAAATAACACTTTATTTATTAAATAAATAATTTGTTTATAAAATACAAACCGTCAGAATCAGCAGACATCTTCTTGGAACTCGAGGTTATTTTATAGTCTCCCAAATATAATCTTACACGCAATGATCACAACTATCTTTGACTCATGAAGAGATACTCGTTCAACGATCCAAGCCCAGTGATCCTAGTTACTTTAGATTTTAGAAATTGTGGTCAGATATCTTCTTTATATGATATTTCCACATAATATGAGAAGAAGTTTCCATCTGGGCCCTGCACAACACACACCAAAAACCAGAATGGATTCATTTTCTTGCTAGGTCAACCATCCAAGCCCAATTATTAAATTGACATTTAATATTTTTCACAAACAACATGCTACGACATCATTTTTTCTACTAATAGTCACGTTAATTTAGGGACCACTTAGAATTATTTTCTAAACATTGAGAACTAAAATGTCACCTCTAAAATTTTAGAGACTAAATAGACATTAAACTTAAACTTCAAGAACCAAAAGCATATTTTACATTTAAAACAAGCTCAAGCTTAATTGAAAATTTTCTATTTTAATTGTCATAATTGTTTTGCAACAATTGTGCATTAATTTACTAGATACTATATAAACTAAACTTTCTATGTTTTAATTTAAAATTTACCACACTAATTCATTTCACATCACAATTGATTGTCTTAAAGACATAATTGACATAAATTAGTTTAACTATAGCAATCACAAACTAAGCCTCAATTGATAAGTAACATTTATTAACTAACTTTACATTTGCAAAGAATACAATATCTAAGTATTTATAATTCGTTTGATAACTATTTGATTTTTCATTTCATATTTTATAAATTAAACCTGCAAATACACTTTCACACATATTATATTTTGCGCTTGTTGTTTCTTTGTATTGCTATCTACCTTTTAAAATACTTTCAAAACCTAAACAAAAAATCTGAGAATATTTTTAATAATATGTGAAAATATATTTTGATTCCTAAATTTGAGTTTGATTGTATTTAGGTATGAATTTTTAACTTGACATTTTAGCTCTTTGATTATAAAATAAGTTCGTTTCTTAAAAAAAAAAAAAAAGAAAAAAGGAAAAAAAAATTATCAAACCAACTCTTAGTACATTCTTAGCCTAGCCATCCCTTTTTTTACAAGGGTAAAAATAGACAACAAACATCATCTAGAAAATGAGAGAGAGATGTATCTATCTCCATACATCTCTTTTAATAACAAAGAAAAAAATTATTAAAAAATATATTTTTTTCTTTTTTAAAAAATTGTCACATGATAATTTGTGATTCAATATTTGTGCGTATTGTTCTCAATAATTGCTCGCAGGGATGTACCAAAGTCAAAGTATTTTTCAAAGAATAATAATGTATATGTAGTCCGTGTCCAATTCTTCATTACAGTTGTGTTTCAGCCCAATTCTTTATAGAGCCCAAAATAAAGCCCAACGTTAGTCATCACAGCAAAAATCACAAACTCCACTGTTGAGACTCACGGTGCCCGTAGACTTCACCGCCGCCGCAACAATCCCCTTCGTTTTTCAGTTTGTTAGTGTTCGGGGTGCACCGGCTGAAACATTGGATAAACCTGCATGGCTACCGCTCGTGTTTTTCCGAAGCCCCCTTCCTTGCTGCCGTCTCTGCAGCCCACAATTAGCTTTGTCAGTCCTGTTTCCTTCCAAACGTCGTCGTCTTTGCCCTATCGTCTCCGGCGACACTATTCAATTGTCACTTCCTCATTAGGGGCCACTGCCTCTCCCGTTGCCGCGTCCTTGAAAGTTTGTGTTCTGTATACTTACTTGTTTCGCCATTGTTTTTTTTTCCTGGCTGCAATTCTTCTGTTTGAATCTTTACTCTGTATATTACTGTTGTTGGTTCAGGAGACTTTGGGGTCTGTTCGAAAGACTTGGAGTGATTTGACGAGCATGAATTATTGGGTTGTTCGTGATTACTATCGTCTTGTCGACTCCGTTAATGATTTTGAGCCGCAAATGCAGAGCCTCACTGATGAGCAGGTTCATTGAATTAACTTGTCATCTCTTGGCTGTAGTTGCTTTTAATGTCCGTTAACTCTACGCCCAAGACACGAAATTAAATGAATGTTTAAATATCCAGCTCACTGCAAAGACATCGGAGTTCCGGAGAAGGCTTAGACAGGGAGAGACGTTGGCAGACATTCAAGCTGGTTGAGGCATTCTATAATCATCTATCTGACTCTTGAAGCTTATAATCTAATTTCACTTGTTTGTGACAATCTATTTACTTATTCTTCTACTTTTCATCCTTACAGAGGCATTTGCTGTGGTCCGTGAAGCTGCCAAAAGAAAGCTTGGAATGCGCCACTTTGATGTACAGGTATCCGTTTCTTTCCGCTCTCATCATCTTTAGTTCATGTAATTTGGAGGTAGAATTAATTTTCTCCGGCTTGAAATGGTGGTGGTTATTATGGTGATCAATGTGTGTTTGTTTATATTTTCTATAGATTATTGGTGGAGCAGTGCTTCATGATGGTTCAATAGCGGAAATGAAAACTGGTGAAGGTAAAACGTTGGTTTCTACGTTGGCAGCATATCTCAACGCCCTGACGGGTGAAGGTGTTCATGGTAGGACTTTAATTTGTACATTTACATGTGAATATGATCATGGTTTCTAGCAAATGAATTGAAGTCAATTTTGTAGTAATTGGATGTGATACTCTGTAAACAAATGTTATTTAAGAAGCAGAGGAAAAAGAAGGTTAGTGGTCGAATTTTACATATCTAAATCATAAGATTGTTACTCGTACTACCCTACTATTTAGGAACAAATCATGTTTGTTGAGACAAAGCATGATCCTATAGCCCTCACTTGGTGAACATGCTACCTCTTTAGCTCTTACTTGGTATCAATTGTCTCCCCTTTTGTAATTATAGCTTAAAGATCTTATAGTCCTATGGAAAAGCCTTTAGTAATTTCCTTGGAATTGAGACTCTTCTTGTAATTTCCTCCACATCAACGATATTGTTTTCTTATCTAAAAAAAAAAAAAAAAGCTTGTTGAGACAAACCTAATAGTGAAGAACATGATTTATAAATTGACCTACTTCCCGAGACCTGCTGACTTACTTGATCCTTGGTGGCCTTTGTTTGTAGATATGGGGAAACTAAAGAGTAAAAATAGTTGGATAACACTTCTAAGAACGTATAGGATGAATTACAATAGTAACTTAGATCAAATTCTAGGAAACATTGAAGCATTTCAATTTGTGTTACCAGACATTTAGAGCATAAATTGTGCCAACACTTTTTGTTAAAGGTACCTGTACGGAGTTACTTCTTTTATTAATTCCTAGCCTGTATGGCTCATAGAGTTGCTTTTGTTGTTAACTTACAAGTGGCTCGCCCTTTGAATTTGAAAGGAACTGTATGCATGTGTTTTTTTTTGGTCGAACTCTGATAATACCTCATTTTTCTAGTTGTAACTGTGAATGACTATCTGGCTCAACGTGATGCTGAATGGATGGGTCGCGTTCATCGCTTTTTAGGTTTATCAGTGGGTTTGGTACAGGTGATTAGCAGTTTTTTTGTTGTCTGTTATTTATGTGGTGGCCTGTACAAGATATTTTGTAATTTTGTAAAAAAGTTAGGACCTAAATTACTGATTTAATATTTGAAATACATGCACCATGCAGTTATATTAATGTTTAATTCCATTCCTGTTCTTGATTGGTCTCCTAGGGTAGTATGGTTATATTGTGTGAGATGTTGAACCTTCTAACAGTGGAAGTGGAGAGATGTGTATTTTATCGCTTACTGTTTTTATTCCATGCACTTCACTCTGGATCTCTCTTGGGCCTACCAACATTACAAGGGTACTGAGCTGGTCTTCTGAGGCATCGACTATCCTTTTTTTTTTTTTGAAACGGAAGCATAATTTTTCATTGAAATAGTGAAAAGGACTAATTCTCAAATTGTAAAAGAGATACAAAAACATAAAAGCTACCAAAAGCTTACCAGTACGAAAAAAGAAAAACATTACTAGACCAAGATTTCCAATTGAAGCTGATAGGCATCAACTATCTAGGGTGCTATTCTATTCCATTGACATCTTTTTCACGTTGAAGCTGTTAGATTTTGTGGGAGACAGACATTCCTTTCTTCTTCTTCTTCTTCTTCTGGTCAAAACTAAAGATACTTTACCTCTAGCGTTTGGTGCTCACAACTCCTTCACACTTGTTGGGGATTAAAGTAGGGCATGATTGAGGAGCCTGCTAGATATTATTATCAGCGAGAGAGAAGACAAAATCTTCGACCTCAATCTCTAATGTTTCCATTATCAATAAGTTTTTTTTTTTTGAGAGGAAACGTTGATTATACATTGGTGTATTTCAAGTTTTCACTTCATTTTGAATTTTTGTATTTTTAATTGAATAAGCAGAGGGGGATGCCGGCTGAAGAGAGGAGATCCAACTACAGATGCGATATCACTTACACAAATAACTCAGTAAGTATTAGCTTAATTAGTGTCCTTATGGGCTTTTGTTACAAAACAATTTTTAATTATTTGTTAGGTCTTATTTCTCTTTATTGAAGGCCCTTTTTGTAGTTTGCCCCCCGTTTTTTGCCCAACTTTTTGTGGGCTCTTTTTTGTATGCCGTTGTATTCTTTCGTTTCTTCTCAATAAAAACTCAATTATTCATAGGAAAAAAAATATTATCTTAATTAGTGGACTTCTTAGTTGATAATACTGAGGCTCAAAGTTCTGTTTGATTGGTAGTGTTTTTGCTCTTCTATTTAAATGTTAAAATTAGTGGATGAACTGACATCCTTTGTCCAACACCCATATAGTCTGAGGAATCATTCTCTGTTTTTCCCCCTTCCCTACGTACACAAATCTGGGGAATTTCCTGACATAGCACAAATCTGGGTCGTTTTCAGGAACTTGGCTTTGATTATCTACGAGACAATCTAGCTGGAAATGATGGACAGCTTGTGATGAGATGGTATGTTATGACGCAACTTGAAATTAGTCGCCATAGCTTTGTTGAATTACTGGTGATATTTTATGTAAATGACAGGCCAAAACCATTCCATTTTGCTATAGTTGATGAAGTTGACTCAGTTCTAATTGATGAAGGAAGAAATCCTTTATTAATAAGTGGTGAGGTAAATCTATTTTTATCCTCTTGCATTTTCTTTGTTATTTATTTGGAAGTTCAGTATCGTAATGGTGCTTATGGAAATCTTGTTAATTAGTTGTGCAATTATATTGCATGTGGAATCTTTTTTGTGGTATTGCTGTTCTTTTCTTCTTCTTATTTTCTTTTTTTAAAGGTAGAAGGCTGAGGAGATCTCTAATCTCTCTGATTGGCATGCATAAAAAATGGAGGATATTACAATATTTTAGGTAAAATAGGTCCATCAAAAAGTGTAGAATTTTCAATATCTCAAATGCCAACAGTTTTAACTTTTATCTTTATCCCTCCTCTAAAATATGATTGCTCCTTGTGGATCATATGTCCCACATCAAAATTCTGGCGACCATCTCTTGCAGTTAGAGTTTTAGCTTTGTCTCTTAATGGTTAGCCATTATAAAGATTCTCAACCATCTCTAGCACATTACGGGGGAAGTGTTAGAATTCTTCTCCCTGCATACAGAAAAACCCAACAGATATCCAAGAACAGAGCAAGCTCTGGAAATATTTTATTTATGAACTCTTGGAAGCTATTACAATATGGAAAAGATATGAAATGAACTAAGAAGAACTAACAAGAACCCTAATTCACCAGCACATTATAGAGGGCTGGGAAATCCTCTCCAATCAAGCCTAGCTTGCCACAAATCCGATCCCCCTCCCTCTTCCCCCAAATCCTTCCCTTAAACTTTCTCTCGTACAGGGGCCCCACATTTCTTGCTCTCCCTCAGCTCGGTCCCCACCTCTTTTAACTAACTCCCACTACCTTGATTATTCCTTCCTGATTTTCCAACCTTACCCCTACGTTTATACGTATGTATAATTGGGGGTCTTACAATACCCTCGGGTTCGTCAGTCACCTTGTCCTCAAGGTGAAATGAAGGGAACTGCTGTTTCAACCAGTCTGCTATCTCCCAAGTTGCTTCACTTTTTGGTTGCCTCTTCCATTTGATTAACCATTCCTCCTTCACCATCTCATTGTTCCATTGTATTCCCATCACCTTTTTAGGTACCATTTGCAACTCAAACTCATCTGAGAGATCCGGTGGAGTTACTTGAATACGGTTGGATGGTCCCACATATTTCTTAAGCTGTGATACATGGAACACATTATGAATTCTAGCCTCGACAGGAAGCTCCAGCTTGTATGCCACTTCTCCTATGGTCTCTACAATCTTAAAAGGACCATAAAACCATGGTGCCAACTTTTCACATCTTCTTCTTGCCAAAGTTCGTTGCCTGTAAGGCCTCAACTTCAGGAATACCATGTCGCCCACGTCATAATGTACATCTCTTCTTTTTTTGGTCAGCATATTTCTTCATTTTCCCTTATGCTTGCAGTAAGTGCTCCTTCAGAGCAACCAAAGCTCTGTCCCTGTCTATCAATTGTTGCTCTAGAGTGTCATTAGTTGTCTTCCTATCCCCGTAAGATATCAATGTTGGAATTGGCCTCCCATATAATGTTTGATAAGGGGTAGAATTGATTGAACTCTGGAAGGTAGTATTGTACCAATACTCTGCCCATGGAACCCATTTATACCAACTTTTTGGTTGTTCGTTGCAAAAACAGCGCAAATACGTCTCAACGCAACGGTTGACCCTCTCAGTTTGGCCATCTGTTTGGGGATGAAAAGCCGTGCTTCGTTTGAGAGCCGTGCCATGAACCGTGCATAATTCCACCCAGAAGCTGCTGACGAAGATCTTATCCCGATCTGAAATTATGGACTTGGGAAATCCGTGGTGTCGTACTACTTCCCAAATGAATTCCTCAGCAACTGTCTTGGCTGTGTAAGGATGTTTGAGTGGGATCCATATTTGCTCAGTCTATCCACCACTACCATGATGGAGTTATACCCCTGTGAAGATGGTAGCCCTTCGATGAAGTCCATCGAAATATCTTCCCAAACTCGATGTGGTATAGGCAATGGTTGAAGAAGGCTTGCTGGAAGTACAGACTCACTCTTGTTCTTTTGGCAAATTAAGCATTCTTGCACGTACCTCTTCACTTCTTCCTTCATGCCCTTCCAATAAAGCTCCCCCGACATCCGTTTGTATGTCCTAAGGAACCCTGAGTGACCTCCTAGCACCGAGTCATGGAAGGTTTTCAGCAGAGATGGAATGAAAGCAGATGACTTAGATAACACTAACCTCCCTTTATATAGAAGTATTCCTTGTTCCAACGAGAATTTTGTTTGGCTAGTTGGATCCTCTTCCAGCTGCTGTCTTATCTTTTGTAGCTCGGGAGCCGCCAAGACTTCCTGTTGCACTACTTCCACATCAATCAACGATACCTTAGTTATTGCCATAATTTCTGTCCGGATAGGTCTCCTTGATAATGCATCTGCCGCCTTATTACTCAGTCCTGGTTGGTACAAAATTTCGAAATCATATCCAAGAAGCTTCGTCAGCCACTTTTGGAACTGTGGTTGTACTTCGCGCTGTTCCAAAAGGAATTTCAGTGCCTTCTGATTAGAGATCACCGTGAATTTTTTTCCCAATAAGTAAGGTCTCCATTTCTGTACTGATAGTACCACGACCATTAATTCACGCTCATAGATTGACTTCCCTTGAGCTCGAGCTGATAATGTTTGGCTAAAGTAAGCGATTGGTCTCTGATCTTGCATTAATACCGCCCCTAAGCCGAAACCCGAAGCATCAGTCTCGATAATAAAAGGAAGGTTAAAATTCGGTAGAGCTAACACCGGTAAGGATACCATTGCTTGTTTCAATGCCGTAAAGGCTGTCTCAGCTGCTTCATCCCATTTGTAAGCATCCTTGCGTAGTAGCCGTGTCAGGGGCCGCAATGGAGCCATATTCCTTCATAAACCTCCGATAATAGCCCGTTAGGCCCAAGAATCCCCTTAATTCTGAGATGTTATTTGGAGTAGGCCATTGAACCATCACTTTAATCTTATCTCCATCCGCTTCTACACCTCGTGCAGAAACCCAATGGTCCAAATACTGAATTCTGGATTGGCCGAATACACATCTTTTTCTGTTGGCGTACAATTGATTATCCTTCAACACATTCATTACCATTCCCAAATGTTTCCTGTGTGTGTCCTCATCCGGACTGTACACTAATATGTCGTCGAAGAAAACCAATACACATCTCCTCAAGAAGGGTCTAAATACTTGGTTCATGAGAGATTGGAAGGTGGCTGGTGCGTTTGTCAGCCCGAACGACATTACTAAGAACTCGTAATGTCCTTCGTGGGTTCTAAACGCCGTCTTTTCCACGTCTGAATCGTACATCCGAATTTGGTGATATCCCGATTTTAAATCCAGCTTCGAAAATATCACCGATCCATGTAGTTCATCCATCAACTCCTCTATCATAGGGATGGGAAATTTATCTGATATTGTTGATTGGTTCAATTTGCGGTAATCCACACAAAACCTCCACCCTCCATCTTTTTTCTTCACCAATAGGACTGGACTAGAATAGGGGCTGTTGCTTGGTCTTATTATCTCTGCCTCCAACATCTCAGTCACCAATCTTTCAATTTCATTCTTCTGAGTGTGACTGTATCTGTAGGGTCTCACATTGACTGGATTTGCCCCCTCTAACGTTTTAATTCGATGGTCGATCGCTCTTTTAGTAGGTAACGATTTAGGTGTTTCGAACACATCATCAAACTCCTCGAGGATTCCCTGAATCCAAATTGGAATGGGTTCCTCAGTTTGCGACTCTTCCTGTTGCTCCTGGATTTCTGTCCCTATTGCCCCTGGTTCCATCTGTAGGAATTCAATTAAGAATCCCACATCCTCCTCTTCCCACGAATGTGTTAAAGTTTTCAATGTAATCTCCGTTGCTGTCAACGATGCGTCTCCTTTTAACGTGATCTTCTTCTCCCCTGATGTAAATATCATGGTTAACGTTGGCCAGTATACTTCCATATAACCCATCTTGCATAACCAACCCATGCCCAAAATCGCATCCACTCGACCCAATTCAAAAGGAAGAAAATCTTCAGTAATGGTCAATTCGGGTAACACTATCACCACCGCTTTGCAGATCCCTTTTCCCTGAAAAGCATTTCCATTTCCCACCACAATTCCGTAATTGGATGTTTGTGTTAGCGGTAATTCGAGTTCTCTTACCAGTTTCTGATGAATGAAGTTATGGGTGGCTCCACAGTCAATCATCACGACTACTTCTTTTCCTGCCATCAGACCCTTCAATTTCATGGTGCCCTTTCCGGAAAACCCCAAAATCGATCTTAATGCGATTTCCACGTTATCCGCTGCTTCTATTACTTTCGCCTCTGGCTCGCCTTCTACAATTATCTCGGCTTCTTCTTCGACTTCCTCTTCGTCTTGAACAATCAACAGATTTAATTCCCGTTTCTCCTTGGTTTTACACTTATGACCATGGAAGTATCGTTCGTCGCAGCGAAAACAAAATCCCTTGTCTCTTTTCTCTCGCATCTCCGAATCGGATAACCGCCGATATGGCTGATCTTTCTTCTGTATTCCCCCTTTATCCGGTAAGATCACGTTTTTTGTTGCAGCACCAATTTGGGCCTTCCTCGAATTCTTCGACCCACTAGCGATGGTCTTAGACATACTCGTTTGGGCCATTGTCCTTCCCAGGCCCAATTCTTCTTCAGCTAATTTCAGGGCTAAATTCCGGTCGCTGACAGCTTGGGCCTCCTTCATACAACCTTCCAGGCCCACTGGGTGACGACTCGTTACTTCCGCCTTAATCTCCAGCGACAAGCCGTTCATGAATGCTTCTTGAAGAACGTCCTCGGCGGTCTGTGGAATGGGCGCTGCGAATGTTTCGAATTTTTTTTCTATAATCTTCATAGGTTCCATCTTGTTTGATTCGCATCAACCGCGATAGAAGCGTCCCTTCTTGGGTTGGTCGAAACCTTTCAAACATCCTCTTCACCAATGACTCCCACGTTTTTATCGGTTTCCTCTGATGAGTCCACCGGAACCAGTCAACAACCTCTGGTGCAAAAGCGATAACTGCGACCTTGACCTTCTCGGCATCAGATAGTTCATGAACTTTGAAGAAGTGCTCCGCTCGGTATACCCATGAATCTGGATGCTCTCCATTGAATATCGGCATCTCCAACCATTTGTATTTGCTTCGATCAATTCCCCCAGTCGTTTCTTGTAATAGCGAACTTTCGCTTTCGTCTCCTTCTTTCTCTTTTTTCGATTTCGACGAACCAGCCGTGATTGCTGACCCATCCTCTTCCTTCCAGTCTGCGATCATCTGGACCGTTTTATCGACCCTTTCGACTGTCTTCGCCATCTCTATCACCCATTCCTTAAGTTCCACTATGCTTTTCGAGTGGCTTTCAACCTTCTCCTCCATTTCTCGTCTAGTCTCACTACGCGTTCTTCCCAGGGTTGATATTGGCTCTGATACCAATTTGTTAGAATTCTTCTCCCTGCATACAGAAAAACCCAACAGATATCCAAGAACAGAGCAAGCTCTGGAAATATTTTATTTATGAACTCTTGGAAGCTATTACAATATGGAAAAAATATGAAATGAACTAAGAAGAACTAACAAGAACCCTAATTCACCAGCACATTATAGAGGGCTGGGAAATCCTCTCCAATCAAGCCTAGCTTGCCACAAATCCGATCCCCCTCCCTCTTCCCCCAAATCCTTCCCTTAAACTTTCTCTCGTACAGGGGCCCCACATTTCTTGCTCTCCCTCAGTTCGGTCCCCACCTCGTTTATACGTATGTATAATTGGGGGTCTTACAGGAAGCAACATTGGATTCCGAGGGAACTGAGAGTAGAGCAGCATCAAATAAGAAAGTTACTATATACAGTAAAAGGTGGTTAAAATTCTTGTAGTTTCTTTGCAGAGTGAGGACAAAGCCAATGGATATATGATTAATGATAGGAAGATTTTCTGGGTTTTAAATGGGATTTGATGCTCCCCAAAGACGTAGACCGGATGAGAGAAACACCCACTGGTTTTGTCTATATCTTGGTGTGTTTGGTTCAAGTCTGCAATTGTGATGATGCTAGTCATATATTCCTATTTATTTTGATGACCAAGTTCATTTGTGGAAAAGCCAGCCCTCTGTATCTTTAATTGGAACTTGCTGTGGTCTCAGAAGGATTTCTGTTGCTGTCACTCATTGAGCAATTGCATACATTCAAAACTAAAGGAAAACTCTCTTCGGCCTTTGGTTAAACTGTAATTTTACTACTATCTGAGAAGGATTTTCTATTGCTCTCTCTTATTGGCTTGGGTGACTTCTAATCTATCATTTTTTTTGGTTTCTCTCACTACATTGGAAGCAGTGGTTTTCCATAAAAAATAATATTGCCTTTGTTATTTTCTTTCTTAGGCTAGCAAAGATGCTGGTCGGTATCCAGTTGCAGCAAAGGTAGCGGAGCTGCTTGTGAAGGGAATTGTGAGTTGATCACTTAATTTATTTCTCCTTTTGTACTCTAAGAATCTGAGTGTCTTTGGCTTTTAAAATGGTTACTAACAAGAGGTGCACATACTCAAGTGTTGTTTCTATTCTGTGAATTGTATATTTTGGTATTAGCATTATAACGTGGAATTGAAAGACAATTCGGTGGAGTTGACAGAAGAAGGAATTGCGATGGCAGAGATTGCTCTTGAAACCAATGATTTATGGGATGAAAACGATCCATGGGCCAGGTAATTGAGCAATCTTTTGTTTTGGGTTTTATTTTGTAAATATCTTTTAGTTTTGGTTTGAATTTTGAACCTTCACCATGAGAACACCTCTTTTGTATTTTTTTCTTTTTTTAAAATAATTTTTAAAAAGTTTTATATGCTTTTAATTTCTGTTTTACTTTTTTCTTTTTGGAGCAGTAAATAACATTCTCATCGTAGGATGGTTTTCCCATGTATATTGAAAGCTGAATCTGTCTACTTTTAAACTTTGGCACATACAGATTTGTGATGAATGCACTTAAGGCTAAAGAATTTTATCGACGTGATGTCCAGTATATAGTTAGGAATGGAAAAGCTCTGATAATAAACGAGGTAAACTTATATATTATTGCAAAATTTTCTTACTATTCTACTACCACCATTATTGTTTATCTTTGTGTTGGTGTTGGGTTATTCTACGCTGTATCTTGTTTTAAATAACTGTGAAATATGTTATGTTCATTAAAAAATCGTGTGGTGGCTTGCGCCGAGGTAGATAGATATTGATATTTTTCTATTAGAAAAATGTTTTCGCTCTGTTGGTCTGTTTGTTTTGGTTTGGTTCATCTCTTGGCTTTCTATCCGAACTTTTGGCTTCTTAGTTGTAGGTCATGGTTTCAATCTATGCTGGCCACCTACCTTAGATTTAATATTCTACGGGGTTACTTTTTTTTTTTTTTTTTTTTTTTTTTTGATAAAAACATCTTTCATTGAGAAAAAAATAAAAGAATACACGGACATACAAAAAAACCGAGCCCACAAAAAGGGACTCCCTTACAAGAAGGGACTCCAGCTATACAAGATCCTAATAATAGAGTAATTACAAAAAAATCTTCGATACCGAAGCCCACTGGGAAACATGAAAGCGAACGAGGGCCCATAATTCTGTATAATCTCTCTCAACCTCCCTAAACACCCTACTGTTCCGTTTGCTCCACAACACCCAAATAACCGCATAAACACTAGCAAACCACGGAAACCGACCTCTCTCCCCAAACGGCGGATTGAGGAGGAACTCCTCGAACATATCCCTAACAGCTCTATGACGAACACACAACATACCAAATGTCTGGAAAAAGAATCCCAGACACAATTCGCAAACTCACAGCTCCAGAGAATATGGTCCAAGTCTTCCTCTGCCTTCCGACAAAGAATACAACAAAAGGCCCAACCAGCGACGACAACTTCCTAACAAACCCGTCCAACATGCTAATACGGCCGTGAAGGACCTGCCAGGTAAAGAATCACACCTTTCTAGGAACCTTAATCCTCCAAAGTAAAGAAAAGATCGACTCATCGATCAACCAAGCACTGGAAGAAAGACTTGCAAGAGCACCCGTCCAAAGGATTGGGGCTCCACACTCTCACATCCCTCCTCTCACTATGAAAGGGGTAACTCTCAAGAAGGATAAGGAGAGCAACCACATCCGTCGTTTCTATATCAGAAAGAGCACGATGGAACCAGAATGAAAAAGAACAAGGTGTGAGAAAAAGAACAATTTAGTGAACATTTCAAATATCCTACGGGTTTACTTGACTCCCAAATGTTGTAGGGTCAGACGGGTTGTCCTGTGAGATTAGTTGAGGTATGCATAAGCTGGCTTGGACATTCATGGATAGCCAAAAAAAAAAAAATTGTAGGCTTTTCATCTTATTTGGCTTATACTCTTCATTAGTTGTGATCGTCTCATTTATTTTTTTCTTGAAAATTTTGTATTTTAGAGCATTAATCTCTTTTCATTATATCAATGAAAAGTTTTGTTTCATTAAAAAATATATTAGAAAAATACAGAACATAAATATCATTTCCAAAGGTGTTTCTTTGGTCTAGTGCATAGTCCCTTGGTTGAAATCTATGGTCATGACTTTAAAATCCCATTAGACTACCTCTATAAGATTTAATTGAAGACATTGTAGACAGCAGCTGGCTTCTTATAGCCTTACATTGATTATTAGAAACTGGAGGCCTTTTTTGGTGTTAGTTCTCTCTTTTGGGGGTTCTCTCTACCCTTGCCCTTAAGTTGTTCCTTTTATCAATATGAATATATCTTTCTCTGTTTCATAAAAGACAAAAAATATTTCTGGTTGTGCTTAGGTTTTTTTTTTTGTAGAGAGGGGCCCTTTTTGTGGGCTTGTTTTTTTTGTATTCCATTGTATTTTTTTTTCAATAAAAGTTGTTGTTTTATTAAAAAAAAAAAAAACTATGGTTTTGAATTCAGTGAACATTTCAGAGTTTAGGGGATAATATGGTAGAAAAAGAAAACCAAATTATAGCATATCCTGCGAGGAAGTTTACCAAGAGCTTGGGAGCCACAACCACCACTGCCTTCCCTGATGCAACTTCTTTCCCATCCAAGACATTCTCCACACACACATTTTTGGGAAAAAAACGAATGTTATTAAACCATTCTCTTTATCATTATCTTCCTTTAAACGAATGTTTCTTATAAAAAAAGATAAACATTATGTTAAACTAGTCCCCCTCACACAGTTTTTTTTTAAAAAAGTAATGTGTCTATGTCATATTTTTCTGGGAATTGATGTGTCCGTATTGTATTGTTGTCTTGTATGTGTGTGTGTTCATGCTACTCAGACTTTCTTAGGTAGTAAAGAAGCAATTAAATTCTTGCATGAAGTGGATATAAATGTTATCTTGATGTTCAACATGGACGTCTTTATCTCGAGACACGTATATAAGGTGTATTTTCCATTGGTCATCAACCCATTAGAATAAGCCTTTAATATTATTACTTCTCCCTTCCTAGAGTCCTGTGCTTGGTATGCAAGGTTATTGATAAGCTTATGTGCAACTTCCTTTGAGAAGGGGTGAAAGAAGGAAAAAGGACACTTCGTTGAGAGGCAGATCAAAAGAGGGGGGGGGGGGGGGGGGGGGTGGTGGGTTAGAAATTGTAGCCAAGTGGCTTTGGTATTTCTCCCTTGAGCCCAACTCTTTATGACATAGGATTATTGGTAGTAAGTTTGATCCTCATCCCTTTGAGTAGACGATAGGTGTGGTTAAAGGCACATATTGGAATTTATGGAAAGATATCTCTAACAAGCTTCCTTCCTTCCCTCATTTGGTCTACTATATAGTGGGAGAAGGTAAGGAAACATTTTTTTTTTCCGTCTCTTGTTAGATTTCATGCTTCCCTTTGGGCTTCGATTTTGAAGATCTTTTGTAGCTATTCCTTAAGTACTATTAGTGTTTTAAAAAGCCCTCTTGGACGCCCGCCTAGGCACACCTAGGCTCAAGGCGCAGGTCTGGTGCCTCGCCTTGAAAAGGCAAGACTCACAAAATAAGGTGTGCCTGAGGTGCACGCCTTTTGTGAAGCCCCAAGGCTCAAAGTCCTAGGCCTTAGGGCTTTGTCATAATTTTAAAAAAATAGTAATAATTAGAGTTTTTCCTTTATTAACTAAAAATCAAATTTTCTAAGCCTACATGCAAAATTACTGGTGCGTAGGTTTTTTTTTTTCATATTTCCACTTCAACTATGCTTTCTTTTCTTCATGTAGTGCTTTTATATATAGTAAGTCTTACCAAAAAAAAAAGCTTGCACTTTTTTTTTTGGGCCTTGTGCTTAAGCCCCAGAATACTATTGCGCTTTATTGCGCCTTGAGTTTTTAAAAACACTGGGTACTATTTTGTATAGCTGGAGCCCCTTTTTTTAGTTGGGCTTCCTTTCGTGAGCTTGGTTTTTTATTTGCCCTTGTACTTTTTTCATTTCTCTCTCAATAAAAGTGGTTGTTATAATAATTTTTTTAATTAATTAATTAATTAATTATTTATTTATGTTTTGAATTGCCATGTATTTCCTGTCGCTCGCATACGATATTGGCTGCATTCTCCTGGAACTTTCAAGGGTCAACATATGGATGACGATACCTAACATTGTGTATAATTTCCACAGCTGACAGGCAGAGTGGAAGAAAAAAGAAGATGGTCTGAGGGAATACATCAGGCAGTAGAGGCCAAAGAAGGCCTGAAGATTCAGGTATTTTATCATTTTTATAAGTGTTCTTAGAAAGGCAAGAAAACATCTAATGTTGGTTTGGTCTAATTTTTTTTTTTTTACCTTTTTCAGGCTGATTCAGTTATAGTGGCGCAAATCACGTATCAGTCGCTATTCAAGCTCTATCCAAAGTTATCAGGGATGACTGGAACTGCAAAAACTGAGGTGGGCACTATTGTAGATGAATCAAATTTGCTCTCACATGTTCTTATTTAGTCACTTCGGCGGTAAAGATTATTTGTTATTTTAATTATCATGTAATATTTTGATATATATCATTTCAGGAAAAGGAGTTCTTGAAAATGTTTCAGACACCTGTAATTGAAGTGCCCACAAACTTGCCAAACATACGTAAAGATTTACCTATCCAAGCTTTTGCTGTAAGGCTTTCATATTTTTTAATAATCTTTAACCTTCCCATATAGTTCAATTTTTCAAGTTGACCTCCTCTGATCTCTTTTTTGCTAGACTGCTAGGGGAAAATGGGAATATGTTCGCCAAGAAGTTGAATACATGTTCAGACAAGGTTGTCCTGTTTTAGTTGGAACCACCAGGTATTTTCTACTCATCTTTTTATTCTGGCCAATGTGCCATGTAAATTTTGACCCTAATTGAAACACACGTATATGTTTTTCAAACAAAGACCCTTCATCTTTACATTAGGATTTTCATTTACTAACAGAGTGGTTGATTTGATGTCCTTCCTGGTAGTATATAGAGCTCTTTTGATGATCTTTGGCATTATGAAATCACGAATAAAGCTAGTATAGAGCTTCTTATAAAAAACAATAAAGCTGGTATATAGATCTGCCTTGACTGAGGCCGCAAAGGGGCCAGGTTGCATTTCAAGGAGCTAGGGAGGGAACCCAAGTACCCAGGCCTTTTACTTTCTTGATAATAAATGGCAAGGCCTTGATGATCATGTTTATAAATTTTTTGTGCGTCAGGTCCAGTCCTAGAAAAATGCAAGGAAGACCTCATATTCCCAAAAAGAAGGGACAGGGAGTAGAGATTAATGGAACTTTTCACCTGTGACACTGTCAATTATGAGAAAAATTGGTGCACCACACTGTTGAAGGAAGCTCAGTGTGGAAGTAGATGAATGAAGATTCCTTAGTGGCATGTCAATGGCTTTGAGCTAAGAAGAAAGAATTATTAAAAATACTATAGTGTTTATTGATCTTGGCATAGTTTTCCTTCAAGAATCCAGGCTTAAGAAGGTGAATAAGAGTTTGGTTAAATTGATGGAGTTCTAGGAACATCAGATGGCTTACTACTCATTCTGTTGGTATTGCAGGATGAATTCTAGCTTTCTGGAACGGGAGGTTCACCTTGGCCATCGATGTTTCCAGTGGGACTATCTTGTTGACGATTGACTTGGTGCATGATTCACTTTGTTGGATCTCTAGTATCTATGGTCGAAGAAACACTTTTGGGGTGAAATTTATGATTTCTGAGTGTTTGGTGTGTTGGCGAAGACTCCAATTTGAGATGGATGTGAGAAAATCTTCGTGTCATCATGCATCCAAAAACATGTGAAAGTTCAACCATCTGTCGATGTCTTCAGAGGGACAATTTATCGACAATTGACTTGGTGCACAATTCAGTTTGTTGGATCTCTGGTATCTATTGTCGAAGAAACACTTTTAGGGGGAAATTTATGATTTATGAGTGTTTGGTGCATTGGTGAAGACTTCAATATTTATTTGATGGGTGAGGGAAAATATCATGTCATTATGTAACCAAAAAGCATGAAAAAGTTCAACCAACCATCAAGGCCTCTGATGATGATCCTCTTTCTAATGGGACCTTTACTAGGTCCAACAGGAGAGACCAACTTGTGTTTCTTCTTATTGGTGGATTTGTTCTTTCAAATGATTGAAGTAGTAGGGTTCATTCGTTCCAGATTCTCACAAAGGGAAGGAATATTGTGAGTATTTCTCCATTCTGCTTGTAACATGAATTTTTCACCTTGCCCAAGTCCTTACGTCTCCCTCATCTAGGTTTAAGGACTTGATTTAAGATTGGTCGAAGATTATTGTTCTCTCTCTATCACGAACCTGGATTTTAGAAAGGAAAACGATGGCCTTATAAACAATGTATCCTGTGGGATAGGGTAGAGAAAGAGGTGAAAAAAAATGAAAATTTTACATTTTACTTTTGATTATAGTATTCTAATGATTATTAACAATTGGAGAGCCCTTCTTTATTAGTTTTGTGTGTGTGTGTGGGGGGGGGGTTTCCTCTACCCTTGCCCTTAGGCTGTTCCTTTGGCTCTTTTGATGGGTATACTTCTCTGTTTCTTATAAAAAAATACTTTTGATTGTATCTGATTTATTTCGTACTTTTCACTCAAAGGTTTTGTTTCTTGTTGAAAAGTATATATGAGTTGATTTTTATTTTTTAAGAATTGTTTTGAGCTTATACTGTCCTCTTGTTTATAGGGGAGGGTTTCTAACTCACTTTTGGCAGCATTATGACTGAGAATATCTACCCTAATGTTTTCTCATTTCTTGATGCAGTGTTGAGAATTCTGAATACTTATCTGACTTACTGAAGGAACGAAAAATTCCCCACAATGTCTTGAATGCACGACCCAAGGTTAATGTCTTACTGACTAAAACATTATTGATTGATTTGTCTAACTCCTCTATTAAAACCTTTTCGCCTTCCTATATCTTCCATTTACCCAGTATGCAGATAGGGAAGCTGAAACTGTTGCACAAGCTGGAAGGAAACATGCCATCACCATTTCAACAAATATGGCTGGAAGAGGCACTGACATAATTCTAGGAGGAAACCCAAAAGTAGGTGTACATGTGAAGCTGGTTTTTTATGTCAGTTTAAGAAAACTGTTCATAATACAACCTTCGGTTTCTTATTTAGAAAACCATTTAGGAAACTATCTCCCTTTCTATGAAGACAAGTTGCTTCATTTTTAAATTTAATTAATTAATTATTTTTTAAAAACTCTGTCTAATACTTGAAGATGCTTGCGAAAGAAATTATAGAAGACAGCCTGCTTTCATTTCTGACAAAAGAATCTCCTGATTATGAAATTGATGGCGAAGAAGTTTCAAGGAAGGTAATTTATGATGGTTATTTGATTTTTGTGAAGCTGCTGGCTGAATTACATTCTAATCTATCTTGTTTTATAGGTATTGTCCAAGGTAAATGTTGGATCGTCATCATTAGCTTGGCTAGCCAAGACAGCTTTAATGGGTTTGTCATCTCTTAAAATACTTGATTTAATTTACATTTATTACAAGTGATGCAAAGATACTGAACTCTTTTGCTTTGTCTTATGAATTTTCCAGCTAAATATATAGGCAAAAATGAAGGTAGAAACTGGACATATAAAGAGGCAAAATCCATGATCTCAGAGTCGGTGGAAATGAGTCAGTCTATGGATTTTAAAGAGTTAGAGAGGCTGGCTGATCAACAGATCGAGACATACCCTCTTGGCCCCACTGTAGCACTTGCCTATTTGTCAGTTTTAGAGGATTGTGAAGTGCACTGTTTGAAAGAAGGGGCTGAAGTAAAAAGTCTGGGAGGTCTTCACGTTATAGGAACATCTTTACACGAGTCTCGGAGAATTGATAATCAGGTTGGCTTTGCCTCTGAAACTTCATTTGTCTTAGCACAATGATTTTGGGGTGGAAAACTAGAAGTGAGATTCTATACCCAACGTATGATTTGGTCCATGTGATTATGATTATGACTAATTTTGGACATGACCATGTAATGTACTTTGTGTTTCTTTTTGGAGCTTTGTGGGGTATTTGGCTTCAGGGAAATAACAAAAGATTTAGAGAGGGGCAAGAGGTCCTCGGAGGAGATTTGGAAAATCATTTGACTAATACCTCTTCATGGGCTTCTTTTATTAAGTTCCGTTTTTGTAATTATTAGCCAAGCCTTTTTCTTATTCTCTTAGATTGGAGTTCCTCTCCTAGTTAGTTGGACTCTTTTTGTTGGCTGCATTTGTAAGCCCTTGTATATTATTTCATTTTTCTCGATGAAAGCTGTTAGGAGCCAAGGTAGTATAGGCTACCTTAATCCCAGATTGGTTAGAATGGGATAAGCAATATGGTACTTAAGTGGCTTGGCTCTCTCACCTCAATAGCCGGCTTTTGGGGTGTGGTTCTCCAAGGTGCTTAAGTACCTAACAAAAGCTCAATTTGTTATACATAAAAAAAATGTCGTGCTGCATAAACACAGGTGTTAGTACGTTTTTAACTGTGTAATTAAAACTAACTCAGAGTCATCCTATCACCTTTTTATTGGCTGTCCTGCTTAAAACTACTGGAATATGGTCCTGGAAGTCTTTGGTTGGTTCTTGGTCACGCCAATTCATTATTTTTAATCTTAATCCTTCTGGAACACACCTTTCAAAGGGGTCAAGAAGCTGATTTGGTGTGCCATCAACAGGGCCTTTCTTTGAATTTTTTGGTGTGAATGGAATTCTCGGGTTTTCAACAAATGGAATCTCTATTTCATCGGATTTTGGATAGTATTCTTTTTATAGGTTTTTATTGGTGTAAATGCTCATCACACTTTGTAGTTTGTAGTTACTATTTTGCTACTCTAGTCTCAAATTGGAGATCCTTTTGTGATCACATTGGATGGTTGGAAGTTTTCTTTTCTGATTTGTAATTTCATTAATTAATTAAATAATGATTCTGCTTCTTCTCAAAAAAAAAAAAAAAAAAAAAAAAAAGAGAAAAGAAAAAACCTGCATTTTGTCGGTAACTCATCATTGTCTTATTTTCGATTATTTTCCTGTGGGAAAGAGATTTCATATTTGGACTTGGATCTTGATCTAAATTGGTCATGATATCTTGTAGCTTCGTGGGAGAGCAGGAAGACAAGGAGACCCTGGATCGACCCGGTTTATGGTCAGGTAGAATACTATCCCATGATACAAAAAAGCATGCGGACATACCATCTGCCTATAAATGTGCAACCTAAATGAAATCTAATGGGGTGATAGCCTAGCTTAAGATTGAACCCAAGATGAATCAAAATTTTGTATCCATTTTTGTTCTTCGTGATAATATAAGAATTTTGTTATTTATTGTATCAATATGACAGTGCTGATCTGAGAGTATTGATTGATTCTTAGAACACATTGAGCCTAACTTTGAACAATACTAAATAGGTGCACGTATTATCTTGAACTGAGCTTGCTGTAGCTAATTCATGTCCTATAAATTTTCGCAGCTTGCAAGATGAGATGTTTCAAAAGTTCAATTTTGATACAGAATGGGCTGTGAGACTTATTTCTCGGATAACTAACGATGAAGATATTCCAATTGAAGGTGACGCAATTGTGAAACAGGTAACAGTTGCTATAATCTTTATTTTTTTAATCATCTATTCATGAAAATAAAGGATTCTGTTTTTAATACTCTGTATTATTATTGTTTTTAGCTCTTGGCGCTACAAATTAATGCAGAGAAATACTTCTTTGGCATACGGAAAAGCCTAGTTGAATTTGATGAAGTGTTAGAGGTCAGTTTGGAATAGAGGCTAAGTTTTTGTAGGAACTTTTTATTAACTGATTAGCCCATGCAATCAATTTCCATTTCATTATATCAATGATATGTTGTTTCTTGTCAAAAGAAAAAACAAAACTGATTAGCCCATTTACTCCATGGAGGATAGGAAATGCAATGCTGGCTTCAAGGAGAGTATATTTAGTAATACCTTCCTGTCATTGCAATTATCCATATCTTGTTGTTGATTTTCACCATAATACTTGTAGAAAAATACTTTGAGTTGAAGTACGATTATATGATTGGCTTCAGAAAGTATATGACAATCTCTTGGTGACTGATGGAATGCTGTGTTTCCTTTCACCAGGTGCAGCGCAAGCATGTCTATAACCTTCGACAGTCAATTTTGACTGGCAATAATGAAAGTTGTACTCAACACATATTTCAGTGAGTGTACTTCTACACGTGAATGGCTATGCTGTTGCCAATTTGTTTACCGGCTAACTCAGATAATAAACTCAACATTTGAATGCATTTTCTAGCTTGTTGATTATTTCAAAAGTTGTCGTCAGCGGTTATCCATATTTTTTGTCCTCTGTATACGAGTGGGAATTTGGGCATACACTATTGTTGAATATTAAAGTCTTGTAGCTTGGATTATGTGAGAAAGGGATATAAAACAAGAAGGATCTTAATGCGAGCTTGATCTGTGAATTTTCTGTTCTTCAATTGTTTAAATCTGAGTTCATGTAACTAGCTTGTACGTTCTCAAAGCAAATTTGACTGCTAAAGGAATGCAAGTCTGACAGTAACTTAAAAGTTGGGATTTTTTTTTTTTGGATAAGAAACAATCTTGGATTAGAAAAAATAGAAAAAAAAAAAACAGTCTAGGGGCGGGATAGAGAGAACCCCCCCCCCCCAAAAAAAAAAAAAAAAGAACTACCAACTAGGATGTAAGATCATTTCATTTTTCAACTTTCAGTGTCACTTTTTGTTTTGTTCTTTTGTTTTTTTTTTAATATATATACTTTTCATCTGAGAAAAAACTGTACTTTTAATAATTAATCAATAGCTAGGGGATATTCGAGCGATTATTGGTGTACATATTTTAGTTGAAGTGATTCAAGTTCAACAGTAACTTTGTTATTCTTTTGATTGTAATGGTTGTAAGGTTCGATGTTTGGGGTGTATTTTTCCCTTGGTTTGTTTCGTTTTTTTGTTTTTAGGATGTGATGAGGGTGTTAAGGGGGTGTCAACCTACTTGAGATGCCCGGGTGCACCTACTGATCCTTCACTTGTTTCCCCTTGTATCTTACATTTGATGTCTTTTCATTTTCTTAATGAAGAGGTTTCGTTTCTTGTTTAAAAAAAAACGCTCGGTTGGTTAGATAATTGTGAGCTAAGATTTTATTTTATTTTATTTTTATATTAATACAATTTCTTTTTTTCTTATAAAAAAATTGTTCCAGTTGGGTCTACAACAATTATTCCTTTTGTAATGCCAGTCTGGATATCAGGGGAGGGATCATTATCGTCATTGTAATGAATGAAGAATTGGCTGCATTCAAATTTGAGATTGTATTCGCATTAAATAGTAACTTTAAAGAGGGTGTTTGGGCCAACAAGGAGTTGGGAAGTAGGGAGTGATGTATTCCACTCCTTGTTTGGCCTAAGGAATTTGTGGGTCTCAATAGTAAAAAAACATCAATTTTATATCTTATTAACTCCTTACAATGTACAATGTGGGCCTAAGAGTTCACAACTCCCAAGACTTCATAACTTTATAGAGTTCACAACTCCACTCCTTGCCCCGAACACTCCCTAAAAGCCTATTTCTGTGGATTACATTATAATATCTAATGTATAACAAATTTAAAGTTGGAGAAGGTAACATTTGATGTTCCTAGAACAACTATAGTATGCGCACACACACACACACCAGTAAGAAAACAGCATTAGTTTCCAGTAATTAGAAATTGGTTTCTCAGTTTTTGTCAATGTTTGAACTAAATTGGAGTTGTTTATAGGTATATGCAAGCTGTGGTTGATGAGATTGTCTTTAATCATGTTGATCCGATGAAGGTGGTGTATTGATTTTTTCATTGAAGATTGATGTTCTGCTGTCTAATAATTTCATCTTTTAAATAACCTTCTCCACATCGCAGCATCCCAGAAGCTGGACTTTGGGTAAACTTGTGGAAGAGTTCAAGACAATTGGGGGAAAGATATTGGAGGGTAAGTTCTAACTTGTAACATTCTCTGATTCTTGATTTTCTTATAGCTATTGAGTTCAACCGGAGTTGTTCTTCTGCAGAATCGGGCACAGAAATCACTGAGGAAGGATTATTAAAAGCCATTATGAAATTACATCAAACGATCTCTACAGATGTTTGCAACTTCAACCTTCCTGAAATGCCAAAACCTCCTAATGCCTTCAGAGGAATTCGAATGAAAAATTCTTCATTGGAACGCTGGCTTTCAATCTGCTCTGATGATTTGACGCCGTGAGTATGCGACATAGAATTCTTTGAATAGCTTAGAATCTGTTTGGTAGAGAATCTAGATTCTGTTTTAATAGTTTTATATTTTCAGATTCACTAAGTTTAACAAAACAATCCGAATTTTGTTTCTGAAAACTGTTTTCGGATTTTGTGATCCAAACAATGCAAATTCTAGAAACAACATTTTTATGTTTTCATTGTATCCGGATTTTGAATTTTAGATTTTAAAATGCAGAATTATATTAAATAAAGATAAAAACATTTAGAAATACAATATGTCATGTTATAAACTCAATTCATTATTAAAAAAAAAGATATGTATTATGTAATGTATTATAAATTATATAATATTATAAAATAATAATTATATAATTTTTTTTAACATAAATCATATTTGTAAATAAATTAATAATAATTTATTGTCAACTAAATATTAATGGGTAACTACAATTGGTTTTATGATTTATAAACATAGTATCGAACACATTTTAAACAATTATTTAAATTAGAATCCAAATTTTGAATCTCCTACCAAACACATCTGAAAACATGAAATACAACTCTATTCTCATTGAATCTCTTGTTTTCAAATTCCTGTTTTTAGATTCTTTACCAAATAGACCTTTAGTTTTTCTTTCTCAATTTTATTTCCCCATCAAGCCTACTTCATAATTGCATTAATGTTTTTCAAATACAGAAATGGCAGGTACAGGATGATTGCTAACCTACTTCGCAAGTACCTTGGGGATTTTCTAATTGCTTCATATTTAAATGTTGTTCAAGAATCTGGCTATGATGATTTATATGTGAAGGAAATTGAGGTAGGGTCCTGGTCCTTCAAGTTCACTTTTTGATGTGTATATATATTATCAATTTAAAAAAAAAAAGAAGCTTCAATTAAGTGAAACTACAAAGGAGGGTCTCACAATAAAGGGGCCAAGTCAAAGGGGGAGTTCTAAGCTTTTGTTTTGGGAGTAACAAGGGATTATTAAAAAAAAAAAAAAATTTGAATTAACATCCTAGACGAAAACATTAAAATGCACCACCTCCCACACATCTTCCCACGAACTATCTACCCAAAATCCGTCTTTCTAACCTTGTTAACTAGGTAAAAAATTCAGCCTCGACATTTCCTTTTATATTCACCAGGCTTGGGAGGAGAGTTGCAGTGTGCTTGCATAACTCTCAGGCTCAGAATGATCACGAACTTTCCCCTCCTGTGCCTACACTATATATGAACCCATGTAATAGTTTTTTGTGCGCCTTTTGATTCCTTTCTGTGTAAAAGGTTGTATTCATTTAGGACAAAAACATTTCAATGGCAGTGGATATTGAACTTCTTGTTTCAGTTATGTCTGTTGGTATACTTGGAGATGGCGAAAGAAAAGCATTCGAGACATATCCTAGGAGTTGGTTGCTCTTTCCCCCGTCTCGATTTCTCCAAAATGGCGTGCGGCGAACAAGTATGCTTCGAACAGGAGCTCCATTCTTTACTTATGCCTTCTGGGTCAAGTATCATCTAAGGACTTCGATCGCTTCACTCAAGTCAAGATGAACTATTAAATTAAACGGCCACTTCGCAGGTCAAATCTCCTTAAGATGGAAAGTAAGTAGCTGCCGTTGAGCCAATCCCATCCGTCCAGCTAGCAAAGACATGAGCAGCGTGGCACTAGGTTTGGAACCCCCTAACCCAGACCAGGATACACCTTTCCCCCTAAGCCTAGAAGTAAGTCAAGCAGTAAGAAAACCCATATCCCTTTCGTGTGTGTTTTCTTGATGATATCGTTTTCTACCGAAGGCTGCTATGCTAGTTGTAGCGCTCCCACTAAGGGGTCCTAATGGTTTGGACTTGAGTGTAAAAAAAAGACATCCAACCTTGGCAAGAACGACGTTCCACGGAATATATGACCCATGCTCCTTTAGGTTCTTCCTGCCGAGCCCCCTTTCTCCTCGATCCACAGAGACAAAATAGAGGACTGGTGCCAACAACGGAATATCTTGAAAGGCTCAAAAACCTCTTTTATCCTCAAGTTAAGACCCTCGTTTTCACAAGGTCACCCCTATACACTTGGGCGAGCGAAATGGGAGCAGTCTAAACCGTGAAAACGGGGTTCTGGGAGAGCGGTCATGTCATATAGGTCCGAGTCGGACATCCAATTGCTTCAATTTGAATTATCCAGAGGATGCCTTACTATTATAAAAAAGATGGAATCGTTGACGATAGTTCTAGATCTAGGCCAAGACGAACTATTGTAGGGGATTTATTGAAACCATTGAATTCAGAATATGGTAAAGTGGCTCCTGGGTGGGGAACTACACCTTTAATGGGTGTCATGATGGGTCTATTTGCGATATTCCTATGTATTATTTTGGAGATTTATAATTTTTCCATTTTACTGGACGAAATTTCAAGCAATTAGATTCGATTCACAAGGATCTACGCTGATTTTCAACTTCCCAAAGCATTTCGTCGCTTACTATGCCCTTCCTCGTCTCTGGGTGCCTAGGTATCCACCGTAAGCCTTTCTTCGTTTGAACCTTGCCCTTAACTTTAAGGCTATGCCATCCTAAGGTGCTGCTAAATAGAAGGATCTTATCAACGTCCATGAATGAGAAATCGTAGATTGAACTGCCGAATCGGAAAAATGGAGTAGAAGCTCTTTGTTTCCATTGGGAATGAAATACTTCAAACTAGCACTGGTTTGATAGAAAGGAAAGCTAGCAAACTAGGGCTCTTCCAGAGTCGGAGCCCCCTTACTTAAAAGCTTATAAGGGCTGCTGCCCTAACTGATCCACCATCCCCGTGGCCACGCCCAAAGCACCAAGAGTGCTTATTCTGCTAAACCAGTAAAGAGACAAGACCTCTTATGCGCCGGAAAAGTCAGAAAGTCAAGTGCTAAAACATTAACAAGTGGAAAAGTCTCTTAAAAATCACGTTATCTAATTAAATGGTACTGAATGTTCTATTAAATTACAGCTCTCCCTTTTCCTATGCCTGTGTAATTTTGTTTGAACGCAGAGAGCTGTTCTTGTGAAGACTTTAGATTGTTTCTGGAGGGATCATCTCATAAACATGAACAGACTCAGTTCTGCGGTATATAAGTAACTTTTTGCTTTTTCACCTTTCTTCCTACAACTTTTTAGTTGCACGTATTCTTACATGGAACATGACAGGTAAATGTGAGAAGCTTTGGGCACAGGAATCCTCTAGAGGAATACAAGATTGACGGTTGTCGATTTTTCATCTCAGTGCTGAGTGCAACACGAAGGCTCACCGTGGAATCTCTCTTGCGTTATTGGTCATCCCCAATGGAGACTCAAGAAATAGCTTTTTGATCATTCATTAAAATTTTCATGCTAAGTAGCAATTACCTCCTGATATTGATCTGCCTACCATATGCTTTGAAGCCAAACATTCTTCCACCTCCCTAATCGAAGCCATGGGGTGCTTGAGTGGCTGCAGATTTATTTTTGATAGGCAGGTTGGAAGTTAATTGTCCTTCCTTTGTCCTCTTATCAGCCTTCTCACACTTGCATCATCTTTAAATAGCAGCTTGCATTTTGGTGATCTTAGGTTCTGATGCATCAACATCTGAAGATGTTTTTACTGATGAGTTAGTAAAGAATTGGTGCAACCGAAGCCATTCTCTGTAGACGTGTGGTTTACCATTATCGATCAATATGTTGTATACTCGTCAAATTATTTATATGACACCTGGATGGATGCTTTGGAGTAGCGTGCAGATCGGCTTCTTAATGATCCAGAAGAAGAGTTTCTGTCAAGTTAAAGAAACTTTTCTTCTTAATCATGTAATTGTATTTGTACATGCGAGTCTATAGATTTGTTTACTTGTAATGAAGAATAAAGGGGATTAGAGGTTCTTCTTTACCTCAGCTTGTCATATTTTCCAACAGCAATGTAATATTATTATGAAAATGTATTTTGTTACATCTGAGTTCTGGTTAAGGCTTCCTAGAAAGGCCAGAGGTCTTTCTCGTTGATAATTTGTACTCATCCATCCAAGAGGTGAATTGAATGGAAGCTGCGTGAGCTAATGAAATAACTTTACTATATTCTTCAAGTTCCATTTTATTTCTTCACTTATAGTCAATTGTTTTTCTACATTAATAAGCTGCACTTTTAGTTAAATTTCTAGAATTAGTTCTTTCAAAAACAAATGTTTGATCTAAACTTGAATTTTTACGTTAGTAAACTTCAATGTAGGTGGAGGTCTTTATCTCTTAGTGGTATTTATTTAGTCATTGTTGAAAGCTAGGAATGAGGTCAAATTAAGAAGGTAACAAAATAGGTTTAAATGTAAGGTTGGTCGTAAATTATTTCTTTTTCAGCAACTTTTTATTTTAGTTTGTAAATGGGAAGATTTACTTTGTTGCTTATTTTCTAATCCATAATTTTAAACTGACCTTGCTAATGAAATTTAGTTTATCGACTATTACTAAAGGCTACATTATAAAAAATGCTCTTAACTTTCAAAAGTTTAAAAAATATTTAAAAATATTTTTAAACTTAAAAAAAGAATTAAAAAGTACTATTATTATAAGTTTTGGATGGGAAGTGTTAATGTTTTGTTTAAAAAATACTCGTAAATTTTTAAAAGTATAAAAAAGTACTCCTAAATTTGTAAAAATTTCAAAAATATCTTTATCGTTAATACCTCGTTGCAAAAGTAACTCTAAAATTTCATTAAAAAAAGAAATTAAAATGCTTCTTTTGTTAGTATAATTATTATCAATCTGTTTGAAGTTTTTTGGAGTTTGAAAACAATCAATTTTAAAATAAATTATATAAATATCTTCATTTTTTTCATTTAGATACTCTCATTTTTCTCTTATTTGTTCAATTCTTACACCAATTTTATCCACAACCAAAATAAAAACCAAAATCTTAAGTTAAAACATAAAATCTGCCAAAATTAAAAAAATCAAAATCTCCCTCAAAACGATAAATAGTCAAATAAAAAAAAATGGATTTGGTTATTAACACACACTTTACTACTAATATACAATCCTTGTCAAAACATTTAAGTCCTAAGATCCCTTGGTGCTTATATTATTATTATTATTATTATTTTTTGTTATAATCTATATAACTTAACTGAAGTGGACAGTTTTATTTATTTATTTATCCTTTTGAGATAACAAATATCAAACAGTTAAGAAAAAGTGGAGTAAGAGGGTATTGAAGAAGAGGGGAGAAAAAAAAAGAAAAATAGAGAAGCAAGAGAGTATTGACGGTTTCTGTACATAAACTAACAGTAATGATATCTTTTATTTTAAAATTTTTTTTTAATGGTATTCTCAAAATTTTTGAAAAAGTTCATGGAAGTTTTTGACATAATACACTAACAATTTCTATCTAAAAGTGACGGTAAGAGTATTTTTGAAATCTTTTTGGAAGTTCAAGAGTGTTTTTAAAATTTTTGAAAGTTTGAAGATATTTTTGACATAAAATACAAAGTTTAAGGGTATTTTGTGTAATTTAACCTTTATAAAAAATCTATATGTATTTTTATTTTTTTATAGTACAAGTGAGAGTATGAAATTTAAACCTCCAATCAATTTGAAACTCCAATTTTAAAGAAATGAGTACAAGTTAATTAGTGATAAGATATGCTCAATTTGACGCATATTGTTATGGTAGGAATTAAATTGGAATAGGATAGGTGGTTGAGGGTCGAAATTTTGAAAGTTAGACCATTGGAAACCATAAATGTTTGAAGAACAAAATTCAACTTGAAAAAGTTAGGATAAATATAAGTTTTTGTTTCTAATTATTGGGTTTTTTTTTTAAAAAAAAAAAAATTTAGTCCCTATTCTTCCAAAAGTGTCAAGTTAATCTTTTATGAATTTATATTTTTTCAATTAAGTTTCCTATCATTGGTGTGGTTAAAATTGATTTATTGTAAACTCACATGCTATAATACTTGCTGAATTGACAAACACTTTAAGGGAGTAATAAAGTCATTTAAGAGTTTTTTTTGTTGTTGTTTTTTTTTAAATTCTTCAAAAGTTCTAATAAATTAGTAGAAATTTAAAGTTTTCTCTTAAATTATTGTTTTTTTGGGATTATTCATTCAAAAGCCTCGCAATTCATCAGAAGAATATGCTTAAAAAAGTTGACACAAAAAAAATCTTGGAGGGTGATATTTAGAAAGAACGAATGATACTCAAGAAATGCGAAGTTTCGACTAGCCGTTACGAGGTCTCTACTTTCTTTCTTAGTGGTACAGAATCTTTATTTGAAGATTGTGTGTTCAAAAGTCTCGCAATACATTCCCAAAAAATGATCAGAAAAGTTGACGCAAAAATAAATCCTAGAGGGTGTTATTAAGAAAGGGCGAATGATACTCTAGAAAAATGAAGTTTTGATAACTGTTATGGGGTCTCTTCTTTCTTTCTGGGTACTATAAAATTTTTATTTGAGAATTATGTGTTCAAAAGCCTCGTAATACATCTCAACAAAATTCTCATAAAAGTTGAAGCAAAAAGAAATCCTAGTGGGTGCTATTTAGAAAGGACGAAAGGTATCCCAGAAAAGCGTGGTTTTGACTAGCCGTTACAGAGTTTGTGCTTTCTTTTTGGGTGCTACATGATTTTTATTTGGGGATTATTGGTTCAAAATCCTCGCAATTCATCCCAAGAACATACTCACAAAAGTTGACGCAAAAAAAAAAAAAAATCATGGAGGCCCGGTGCTATTTAGAAAGGGAGAATAGAACCCTAGAAAAGCGTGGTTTCGACTAGCCGTTATAGAGTCTGTGCTTTCTTTCTCTGGGTACTACAAGATTTTTATTTGAGGATTATTGATTCAAAATTCCCGCAATTCATTCCAAGAATATGCTCACAAAGGTTGATTAAAAAAAAAAAAAAAAAAAAAATCATAGAGGATGCTATTTAGAATTGGGGAGTCAAAGTTTTGGAAGCCAAGGCTGTGGTAGTTGGTTTGGCTGAGTTAGAAAGGGAAGAACCTTAGGTGGAAGTCAAGTCTGATTCTTTAGAGGTGGTTAGATTTGTGAACCATATAGACTCTGATTTGTTTGAATTTTATTTTATTTTATTTTTTTTGAAGGAGGCTCTTACTTCGTTGCTTTTGTAAATATCTATCATTTTTGTAAGATCCTTAGAGAGGAGAATAAAATTACCATCAACTTAGCTTCTTTAGCTTCCTCTTCTAGGTCGTCTTGGGTCTGGAAAGATGTATTTCCATCTTTTATTCTTCCCTTTATTCTTGAAGGAGGTTGATGATTTTCATGTTTGTTGGCGGTGTTTCAACTAATGCATTTACGTTAAAAAAAATAAAAATCTAAAAACAAAATATATACAAAATAGTACGGTATTAAATACCGACTTAAATAGTTAATTTATCAACGTCAACATCAAAATCTACTACTAATTAATTTATCATGAAGGAGACATTTCATTCCTCTTGTCAACCTACCAAAAGGGGAGAAATTAAAAAAAAAAAAAAAAAAGAGAAATTTAAGCATTGGGAGTTAACTCTTTCCCATATTATATTCGAGTTCCACCAACCCATTTTGACTAATTTTCATTTTTATTCATTATAATGATGTTGATTGAACCTATTTTCAAACTTGTTAAAATATATTTAGCAGAACAAAAATTGATTTTGAAGAAAGCAAGAATGCATTTTGATCCTCAATTTGAATGGTTTTGGTTTCTCAAAAGAAGAATATTATTTATTAAGGGAGCAGCTACCAAATAAAAAATGACTTTTAAATGAAATTGGATGACTTTTAGAAGTACTAATTTTAAATAAGACACTATCTTTTATAAATGTTTTGCTAGTTTGAAATGGTTGTCACTTTAAAATAATTACTGACAAATATGATTTTGGAAAAATTAGCTCCAAATATAAAGTAAAATTAGTGTTAATGAATTTAAAATTTAAAGGTTAAGTTATAAATTTGGCCTAAGTTAGACTCTAGTGATCTCGTTCCAAAAGTTAGAATTTAGTTTCGATGGTTTGATAAAATCTCATAGATAGTCTCGATGATTTGATAAAATCTTCATAAATAGTCCCTTACTATAAAAACTATTTAGGAAAGTTTTATCAAATTATAAGGACAAAATGTTAGTTATAAACTTATATATGGATTAAATTCTAATTTTCTCTGCAAATTTACAATTAACCAATTTTAAACTTTGAAAACACAAATGGTAATGTTTGGTGAGATATAAAACAAAATTGATCGATTATTATTATTTTAATACTTAATATATATTTTACTACAAGTTAATTGTTTAAAAAATTATATGGTTTAAAATAAAAGTTATTTTTGTTGAATTTAGATTTTTTTTTTTATAAAAAATGAAGAACATTTTGGAAGAGATTTATTTTTCAAAATATTTTTTGTTATGATGGTATTTTTGAAATTCTCCAAAAATGCTTAAAAATAATTTAGGAGCGGAGAGTTGTTAAGTCTAGTTACTTAGCATGGAGTTAAAGTGCAAGAAATTGATATTTTTTAGTCGTGACTTAAGAAGTGGTTGGGTCAAAGAAGAAAGAGTGGAGTAGTTAATTCCAACTCCCCAAATTCTTACTCTTTGGGCCAAACAGTATGCATTAAGGGTAGGTTTGAGATACCAACTTACAAAAGTATTTTGAGTGAAATGTGTTTATCTTTGTATGCATTTAAAAGAAATCATGTCGATGGAAATATCAATACAATGTTGACGTTGTTGAAAATTTATAAAAAGATTATAGAAATAAAAAAAGAAACATTATTTAATTAATAAATAAAAATGACGCCATTGG